>NBBA01000018.1:0-600000 GCA_002794785.1 Coniferiporia sulphurascens | reverse complement strand
AAATATTATCATGACGAGACCGCATGCATTCAAGTGCAGTGACTGCATCAGTCACTGTTAGAACCCAAGACTTGTTATCATGTCCCATGGTGGGTTGCAAAGTGTACACAGGGTAGCATTCTTGCTGAATCTGCCTCGACCATTCATTCCTCATGTAACAACGGTGATGCATAACATCTACGCAGAAAGAAGGGTTGGCATTTTTTGGCAAAAATACTTTATTCCATGGCGAGAGGTCGTATAAGTTGAATGGTATACTTAGGATCTCTCCCCTACTGTCGCATATGCTTTGCACAAGCTTCGCAATATCTTCTTTGAGGACCACTGATTTTTCATTCTCATCTTGATCAGGACTGAAGTGCAGCAGACGACATGCAGTGGACCACAACAAGGTTGCTTCAGCGTCTACAGGTGGCTTTGAGCCATTATATGAGTGGGTACTTAGCCCAAATCGTCCAACAGCAACCATGTGAACATTGTCAAATATTACCCTGTCGAAATTGCTCTCTATGGTCGCATATTGCCTTATGTCTTTGACAAATAGGTTCGGCCCCGTAATGCTGGCCGGCAGTGAGTTCTCCTCTTGTGAGTAAATCGGCTCAGCTTTGCCGCCAAATGTATTTGCGCTATAGTCATATTCATCATCATCATCATCATTGGCCCATATGTCAGTTTTTTTGGCCAATGGGTCCAGAGCCTCACACAAATCCCACTCATTGTGGAACAAATCGAATCGCATCTGTGTGTTTGCATACATCTCCCAGACATCCTCGACGTCATTGCGAGGGCAATGGTATCATAAAAGCTGACCAGGCCGTATCTCTTTCCACACGAAAACCACTGCCCCTTTTTTCCCTGGGGGGGACATGGACTGTGCTTCCCTCTCTCAGTTCAATTGCGTCTGTCTGGCCTCAGGTGCCTCCTTTGCCAATCATGCCGCGTTTGACGTTTCCCGTCTCATGAAGAAGTCCTTCCACATCTCTCCAACTTTCTGTTAGATTCACTCCCTGATTAAGGGTTAGAAACAAGTGATAACAGATTCACACAATGTTACTAGTTAGTTTAGGGTAGGCTTGGTACCCTTCACTCACTAGAGTGTTAGAGCTGATGATGGTGGTAAGAGACAAGAGATGAATTAAACTGCTTTTTACTGCAATTTTACATTGGGCTTTTATACCCTACATGTTGTAGTCTATTTACTATGTTCCAGTAGCTACTACAACATACTACTCTTGATTTATAAGTCATAAGAGGGTTCCAGTACAATCCTGTACATGCTATTTACTATTCTTAGCTTCTTATGAGTCAGTTACATATTCCAGTACGTTCTACAGCCTACCATGCTATCTTTATCTTATGCCAGAACCTTCCCTGAGTTTCCATCAAGTCATATAGTGCAATACCTAAGTTAACCATTCTTGGATACTACTATACCTATGATGCTTCTCCTTATTTCCTAATCGGTTCTGCTGTGCGATGTGCTATACTTGGCTCCCATCAATTGCATCTTCTAATTGAGCGCCATGCTTCCATCGGCTATTCTTAGCCAATCGCTTAGATATACTTGTGTGGCTCAGTGATTATGCTAGCCTTCTTAATCTTATCTTGTTGTGGCTTGTTACTTATTACTGTAGACTAAGATTGATTCATACCTTCCATAATATCGTTAAAAGGGGTTCATTCTGGTGTTCTATCATCTACTGGCATAAAGAGTGCTTCAGGTCCTATAGCATTTATATTTGTTATCCTGCTGTACCCTGGTGTGACTCTATATGAAGGTTCATCATTGAACCATCATATTATAATCTCTTTATCTATTGGTACTAACTCCTGTCTTTGGTTTGGTTCCTTTCGATCTACTGTTGTGTGTCCTTTGGCTATGAAGTTGGCTTTGTTGGAAGCCAACCAGGAGTTGGCAACACTAAAGTTCAGCCTAGGACAGAAAGGACAAAGGTGTCTTTGTTGCTGTCAGATAGACTGAGGCAACAAAGGCGCGGAAAGCGAATGGGAATAGCGAGGGAATTATGTAAGCATAGATCTGTACAGTCTGGAGGAAATACAATCATGTGACCATCAGTCCGGCGCATCAGGTGACAGTCCGGTGCGTCATGTGACTGACAACCCGGCGTGTCAGGTGACGTCCGGACCCGGTGGTCTCCAACGTGTAGGCATTGGAGTAGTAAGCCCTGGGCTTACATTTGTATGTGAATAGTTGTTCTTGTAATTGTTTATTGATAGTGTGAACTATTTGGTGTGCCGCTTCCGCATAATCGGTTGATGTAATAACCACCCTTTGATAACATAATTCATTATGTGGCTGATTATAAATCTTGGTTCTTGTGTAAGCGCTGATTACATATCTATTCAATTGATATGAGAACATAGTCGCTCTATGTTCAATTATTACTTCTAGCCTTTCTGCCACTTGTTGTTCCCTTGTAGTATGATTGAATGTAATTTGACAGTTGTTGTATCCTGCATTCTGTCCTACTGTTGCACATGCAATGTTAAACACTTTCCATGCTACTTGATCTGCATCTTTACAGTGTTGGCATAGATTCCTGGTATCGATTAAAGTTACAGGTCTTGCCATGTTGATCTTGCTAATCCATTGATCTGGCGATCACAATTTTCATCAATTTACTAACACTTTCTGCCCACTGTTTGCAAAGGGGACCAGACTCAACGTTTCTGCCACTGTTGAGTCTGGCTCCTTTCTGTGCACAGTGTCCTTCAGTTGCATGAGTTCCGCATTGGTGGGTCTCACAATATCCGCCCATTCATGTTTGCACATGTACTCCAGGTTTTTTATGTCCCATATGAACTGTTAAGCTCAATGGTTACACGATGATCAACGTTGGGGCTTCCTGATCGTCGGGGCTGGTAGTATGGCAATGGGGCTTCCTAGATGTCGTAAGTCAAAGATGATCATCGGTGGGGCTTCCTGATCGACGATGTGGACGCGGTAAGCTTCTTAGCATAGTCGGGTTACAACGAAGCGACTAATGGCCAGTAGGCACACAGTAGACTGGTGGTAGCAGATAATGGGCTTGTATGAACAAAGAGCACAAGCTTAGGGCTTGTGCTACTGAAGTTACATGCTTATATGCTACTCTATGTGTTTGCTACTGTAGCAACTTGGTTAGGTGTGTTTACCAGACTATGGAAGGTCATGGAAACTCAAAGAATGCCTTGGTAATACAAGTACGGTGATCAGTAAGCAGAGCACATCATGATGGCGCAATAAGGCATCATCATGGCGTCTTATGGTGCAAGGCGAATAAGGATGAGTAAGACAGAGGAATGGGGGAGTTGCACTGACTGATGATGATGAAGGGGAAGTGAGTCAGCACAATAAGGGAGAAAGTAAAGGAAAATTGTAACATGAACCATACAGGCAATCCCATCTGTATATAACTCCATATCTTCTCCAAGAATTTGCACGTGTCGAGGCTGACAATGACTCCTACCCTCCGGGTCTGTCGTTTACCGATTTGACTTGCTATGACATCTTGCAGCCAGGCCGCATGCACTTTTCCCAAATCCTGCAAACGCCAGGCCCATTGGTCTTCATGCCAATTATTGTTGAGAGCATGCATCCTATTCAGCATGATGAGACCTGTGACCTCCACCATGAGGGGCACAAAGGCGTTTCTGGAGCGCTTTGCGGCCCACCGTGCACTCCCCAGTGACGCATGTTTAACGCTGTAGCCATACTCTGCTGGGCGCTTTGGCATCTGCCACTCCAGGGGACAAACATTCAGATTGCTAGGTAGACAACTGTTTAGTAAAGGAATAAGGGCCTTGAGTCCTTCCTCCAGCATCCTCCAGTGCTGTTGCATGTCTTGTGCCAGGAAAACAAAATTCCCTTCCCTCTCAAAGGGGAACAGTCCCATGGTAGTCTTTAATCTACCCAGAATGGGGCCCTCAAATAATGGATCAGAAGGGGCCCAGCCCATGAAGGGGAATTTGTTCGACACCCTGGATGTCTCTGGAAATTTGTTCATGTTCAAGAAGTCTTCACTTCCATTTGAGGGGGCATCCAGGGCATGGACAGCATTGTAGGCAACATACACGTTGCCATCCTTGACTACCACTGTCCTCCTGTCCAGGAATAACACAGGCTGAGGATAGGGAATATGACGTGTTTGCATTCTCGCACAATCTCTCCATGCCTAAGGTGTGTATGTATGGTGTGGCTTCTCGTCTTCGTAACATGAAGATGAAATGCAGATCGGATTTGACTTGTGAGATTTGACTTTAGAAGGAGACTGAATCCGGATGAGCCTGTGTGCATACAATTGTAAGCTTTGTGTGATCCCCATTACAGAAGTGCAGGGCTTCGCCTTACACTGTGGGCGACTTCTTGATGAGAATCAGTATCCATGGAACAGCCATGAACAGCCATGTTCAGAAGACTGCAGAGTCGAAGCAAAGCCGGGTTCTGCCCTGGACTGCAAAAAATCGAGATGGCGTGGATTTGGAGGGTGAATGACGACCAATGTGCGATTGACTTTCTTCTCTTCTGCAGGCTCTGCTTTCAATTGTCATGGTATCACTGAGAGGATGTTGGGGGGTTCTGCTGTTCGTTCGCTCACATTATTGACGGGAGATCATCATCTTGTGCTGTCATTGAAAGAGACACATGGTCACATGATTGACCATCTAAGCGACCGGTGTTGATGTCAATTAGTGAATGGGAAGATCTTCCTTCGAATCGCATCTACGATCGTGGGCGACATGTCTAGTCAGTGTTTACCACTATGACTGTATATCGATGCCATGAAGGTCAAGAAGAAGGAGACGAAAATACAGTCCAGTCGGTGATACCGTCATAACTGTTCATCGACTCCGTGAAGATGACGACTGTGGAGGATAGTATACCACCGCATTCCAGCCATTTCCACAAGAACCTTGGGTCTCCACATTGAGAGTTCACCTCGCAAACATTGAGTGCAGTACATGCCTCATTTTCAAGATATGATGGGACTTTAGGGCTGTTATCCCACCTTTGTGCACATGAGAGCGAAGGTGTGGGCGTTCATAAAACTGTTTACGAAAAATAGCTGACATTCATCAAAGACATTGCTATCGTTCCAGGTTACCTCCATTTTCTTTCCAAACTTTGGAACCAAGTGCGCACTTTGCTCAATGTCATCCAGGGGTATTATCTCGGCCTGGTGCTGTCCCCGAGTAGTTGCCCATGTCAATATGTGAAGCCCCATGTCTCGATCTTCACTTCGGAATGGCCTGAACCATTCCACGTACGCCAGCCTGAGTGGCACCACAGAAAACCTAGGGGGGAGGGTAAATATCACCTTCACCCTTGCAAGGCGAAGTCCTGTGGACGATTCATGGTAAGATAAAAGCACAACTCTAATTTCACTCATCCGACCTTCCATTGTCCTAGACAGCGATGCAGTGGCCCCTCCTTTCCTTACGAGGATGGTATCAAACCGTTTGGGTTGTCCTGCGTATGGGAGTCGCCTTGCCTTCACGGGAATTGCACGTATTGTCAACAGTCGTTTGTTATCGGCCACTTGGGGAATACGCGGAAGGCATAGCTTGAAGACTTTGTACACAGGCAGAGTGTCATGTACAGTTGGAGGCAGATAACCAGGATCTTGCTTTCGAAGAAAGTCAGATAAAGCATGCAAGAATAGAGGTGCTTTATGTTCCTCGATGACGCTCTGTATTGCCTTGTGTGGAAAGGGACAATGTTTTGCTATATGATAATGTGAACATGCTGCCCCAGGCACTGAAAAAAACGTGTTTTGTGTGTCAGAATTGTCGCCATCGTCCTCCGAATCTGCACTGCCATCATCTGTGCCATGTTCGACAGAGCTATCATTGTCGCCATAGTTCCCTTTCTCCGTCCACAGCACATAATGTGTAAAAAGATGCATGGACTCTTGTCGCCTCAGCCAAGTCGTCATCTGTGGGAAGAAGTCCCTGCGATTGCTTGTGCAGTATCCTTTTTTTGCATAATCAATGTGCAGACACTCCGACCATTCTGTGTTGAAAGCATCAGCAGTCCCTAATTTCCGTATCGCTGTGATGTAGTGTTTAAGCGATGCGAGCTTTGGAATATTCAAGTGATCCCTGATTCCCAATTGAATGATTTCGTCTTTGTTGTCATAGAAAACATCTAGCACATCCTGCATTTCTGCTAGAGTGTGCGAAGTGTGCAAGAGAAATTGAGCATAATATATGAACTCTATAACAGCCTGAACAACACAAGTAAGCCGTGGCAGGATGCTACCTGAAATCAAGGCCAAGAAAACATGCTGCATCTCTTTGTGCTCTGTACCAGTCCATTGGGATATACCTGAAATACCCTTCTTAAAATGGCGTAGGGTGGGAAATGAGGGCAGGGACTTGAAGTGGGTGTCTATTTCGTCTTCTGTTGCAATCTTCATGCACCAGTCCACAAGATGATCCTTGAAGACACCCTTGTGTAGCTGATGTAGGATGTCAGGAGTGATTGCAGAAAATATGTCACAATGAGGAAGGTCGCTCCAAAAGGGATTCTTTACAGGACGCAAACCCTCTTTCACGAAAAGGGCCGGGTGCTCCAACCGATGTGGTTCAGTGTTTCGTAGTAAGGCTTGCAACATATGATTTGGATCACGTAGCGGAAAGTTGGTCGCTGATGAAAGGTTGTCCGGTGGCGCAGTACATTTCGGACAGTATCGTTCCTTACAGCATGCCACAAGACATTGTTCTGGGTAGTCTGCGACATATGCGGCTAGTATGGGAAAGACAAGGTGTGCGAAGCCATCTGCACAAATCATTTCGACACCGTCTCTACCTGCCATGATTAAGGGCTGTAGAAGGAGATGCATGCAGTAATGATAGAGATCCCATTTGGCTTCTCTCACTTCCTTCTCACTCTTGAAGCAAGTAAAGTGGGGCTTCGGGATATATCCAAGTAAAATGGATGCATGCGACAATGGTTGGCAGCAAACGTGTTTTGAAATGTTGCCAATTGTAAGGTATACAGGCCATGCAGTTTTGTCTCCACTAAATTGGGACAGATGTGTCTCATCTGATGCAAGAATAATGGGGGATATAGTTGCACCAATTGGTAGTTTGTCCTTACATAGCAGACAGTCTATTAGCATTCGGTCAGGTTCATCAGAGGGAACGCGTTTACCTGGGTTTCCCACCACCAGTCTCCTGACCACATTTTGTTGTACAACCTCACGGTACATTCTGGATCCGTAAAGGCTTGTTCGGGCGCGTATGCTATGTTATCCTTAAAGTCAGGATTACCAATGAGCTCACGTATGAGCTCGACAGGATTGCGACACCACAGCTCATACATCTCTGACATCGGTGTACCATCAGGGTTATTGTGATTGCCCTTGACATCCATGAACTTGCAGGTCCATTCGGTGCCCTCGGGAAGGTCGTCAATCAGTTGATAAAGGGCGTGTGCATTATGAAAGGAAGGCTGGCAGCAATTGCGGATCTGCAAAATATTTCAGTCAGGGCATCTCAATAATTGTTAACAAAAAGAATCCTCTTACAAATTCTGTCTGGAGCAGTCCATCGCATTCCCCTTTTCCAAGGTTTTTTGCACACCATTTGGCGAATTCCCATTCGTCTTTGTCAGTGAATGGTCCACATGTGCCATTTGCAACTGGAAATTTGTGTGTGAAGTCATCAAAGCATGTTGGTCGATGTTCGGCATATAGAGGAGCGCCTGCTTGTCAAGTGTGCTCGATAGTATATCTAGGGGAATCATCTGGTGCGGTTTCAACAGGGGATGTGGGGGCCGGAGGTGCAGGGCCAGCCGCATTTAATGGGAAGTCTTCTGCATGGAAGCCAGCCTCATATCCTTCATCAGCTACACTGGCATTGTCGCCATCCCCCTTGTCATCAGCATTGACTTGGGCATTAATAAAAGCCTCCTGCTCCGCTCTGTGACAAGCAGGCTTTAGAGCAACATGTCGACTGAGACCTGCATCAGTGGAGAATTCGCGATGGCAAAACAGACAAGATGGTAAAGTACCTGTCTTCCTCTTTTGCCTGGTCATTTTCGTGGATGTACAAAGAAAAGAGAGTCATAAATATTTTTCTGTGCAACCCGATCTCCATTTCCGATAAGCCGCCGATTCATGCAGCCGGCCCATGAGTCATGATAAAGCGGACAAGCGACTAGGCGCATCATGATGTGGGACCTGTCATGTGGATGGAATGGCTGGCAGCCCTATAAATGAGGCCTTTTTATGGGGCAAAAAATCACCTCCTCTTTTTCACTACAACCATCCCTGTCATGACTTCCCCCCATGCAGCTGGCAAAGCAACTTCTCGCTGTGTCCCCTTTCATAACTGAAGCAGAAGCGACCGCAATGGCAGACATGCGCTCCTCAACGTCTGGGCAGAAAATTGTCAAGACCGCAGCCATAAAGGCGTTAGGCAAGGGCACCTTTAAACTGCAAATTGTTGGTGTTTAACCATGATGATTCATTTTCAGAATCCAAGAAGCTGGAAAAGCAGCAGCGGGCTGCGAAACGTAAGGGTAAGGAAGTCGAAAAGCAGATCAGGTCGAAGCGGCTCATGCTGGAAAGGGCAGAGGACAATGCAGAAGGTAAACTTTTATCCACTGTGTCCCATATTTGAAAGATATTGAAACCATCTATGCAGATCATGTGGACACAGTGAGTCTCGCAGAAAGGGTAGGACTCGCAGCGACCGATAAGATGGTTCATCTGATGCTCAGTTACCTCATGATGGATACAATTAACAAAAATCCTAAGTTCTCTACCTATGCTGTGCCCAGTAGCGCTCCCAAGAAAGTCACTAAGAGGAAGTCCATTGTACTGCAGCCTAACTGTTAGTAAATTGATGAAAATCGTGATTGCCGGATCAACGGATTAGCAAGATCAACATGGCAAGACCCGTAACTTTAATCGATACCAGGAATCTATGCCAACACTGTAAAGATGCAGATCAAGTAGCATGGAAAGTGTTTAACATTGCATGTGCAACAGTAGGACAGAATGCAGGATATGACAACTGTCAAATTACATTCAATCATACTACAAGGGAACAACAAGTGGCAGAAAGGCTAGAAGTAATAATAGAACATAGAGCAACTATGTTCTCGTATCAATTGAATAGATATGTAATCAGCGCTTACACAAGAACCAAGATTTATAATCAGCCACATAATGAATTATGTTATCAAAGGGCAGTTATTACATCAACTGATTATGTGGAAGCGGCACACCAAATAGTTCATACTATCAATAAACAACTATGAGAACAACTATTCACATACAAAGCCAACTTCATAGCCAAAGGACACACAACAGTGGATCGAAAGGAACCAAATCTAAGACAGGAGTTAGTACCAATAGATAAAGAGATTATAATATGGTGGTTCAATGATGAACTGTCATATAGAGTCACACCAGGGTATAGTAGGATAACAAATATAAACTCTATAGGACCTGAAGCGCTCTTTATGCCAATAGATGATAGGACACCAGAACAAACACCCTTCAGCAATATTATGGAAGGAATGACTCAATCTTAGTCTACGATAATAAGTAACAAGCCACAACAAGATAAGATTAAGAAGGCCAGCATAAGCGCTGAGCCACACATGTATATCTAAGCGTTCAGCTAAAGAATAGCCGATGGGAGCATGGCGATCAATTAGAAGACACAATTGATGGGAGCCAAGTATAGCGCATTGCACAGCAGAACCGATTAGGAAATAAGGAGAAGCATCATAAGTATAGTAGTATCCAAGAATGGTTAACTTAGGTATTGTACTGTATGACTTGATGGAAACTCAGGGAAGGTTCTGGCATAAGATAAAGATAGCATGGTAGGCTGTAGAACGTACTGGAATATATGACTGACTCATAGGAAGCTAAGAATAGTAAATAGCATGTACAGGACTGTACCAGAATATTCCTATGACTTATAAAGCAAGAGTAGTATGTTGTAGTATCTACCAGAACATAGTAAATAGCATACAACATGTAGGGTATAAAAGCCCAACATAAAATTGTGGTAAAAAGCAGTTTAATTCATCTCTTGTCTCTACCACCATCATCAGCTCTAACACTCTAGTGAGTAAAGGGTATCAAGCCTGCCCTAAACTAACTAGTAACATTGTGTGAATCTGTTATCACTTGTTTCTAACCCTTAATCAGGGAGCGAATCTAACACTAACTGCGTGGTGCTTCAAACTGTAACGAACCGCTTGGTATCACAAGCAAGTCTTGATGACTCGCAGGAGAAGACCATGGCATGTATGTCAATGCACTAACTTAATTAGAAACATTGTGCGGATTACTTACTTCGCAACAAGCCAAGCCAAGTTTGAACACCAAGAAGTCTGTAAATGAGACTGACATCAATGCTACACCCGACGAAGACATGGACAGTAGTGACGACAGCGACCATGCTCATGACACCTGCACAGCCACTGGCAACAATACTGACATCCATCACCCGCATATTTTAGCGGGCATCCACACTGGAAGCGTTGGGAATGGAGACTATGACAGCGACAACAACAGCGAAGGTGTGTCGGGCAGGGGGGACATCATTACATCTGGAGCCGGAAGTGGTGGGAACCGAGATAACGACAGCAACAGCAACAGCAACAGCAAATATGCCCCAGGCAAGGGAGAAGAAGATGCATCCAGTGACAGCGATGGCGACATGAGTGCATATGATATAACTATTCATGCGCTAGAACTAAATGCCCTGCATAAGATACAGGAATGCGCATGCAGGTGCGTGCACTTCCAAAGTCGAGGGTTACACCAGAAGAGTCCAGCGGAGGGGTACGTGGTCCACCATGCTGTAGGCCAAGAAACAGGGATTACGAGGGGAAATTGCATGACACCCTTGTCCTTGCCAAACTGCTTTATCAGACACAAATATCAACAATTCATGCTTTCCCCGACAAAAAAATGTCAGATGAATTTGTAAGGTTTGCTTGGGCAGAGGCGCTCAATGAGATCAGGGAGCCAGCCGAGTTAATGATTCCAATGAGGCAATTGGTATGCTCAGGATTATACTGATGCCACAAGGAAATAACATGCTGTCTTCAAGATCAAAGATCAAGGTGCACAGCTGCGTGGCGAAGTTAAGAGGAACGCATCTACACTGTTGTTCCTAGTGTACGTAGTTGGACGTACTACAGGCGACAAGTCCGAGCAGCTGAAGGCTGCACCAAGGGACCGTGTTAGAGAACTACGAGAGGACATTGAGGCGCTTCTGGACCGCCATGCTTTCGCATTTGAAGTACGTCATCTTGTTTTTTTAGCACAGTTGTTTTTTCTAACTTAATGTAAAGGACCCAGACACACGTGTTGGGCTGTTCGAACACTATATTTTTTCAGGCGCTGTTGGAGACTCAATGGTACAGTGGCCTGAATGACGATGGGGTCATATTCTGCAAGTATTTCAATCGGCCCCAGATTCCCCTTCCTACACTGGCACTTATGGTGATGGCGGTACATATTTTTTTCCATTCACACAGATGTTAGCCTGTTACTAACTATCCCCACAGGTCCAGAACTGCCTGGAGGAATATTTGACAGGCATGCACCAGTGCATAAAGTTTTCCACAATCAACTATGGTCAGAAATACACCCACAATCTTAATATCATTGAAAAGTATGCGGCTGCTACGACCAACTCTAAACTACTGCAGAAAGTCCTGCTGAGGATGTCTCGAAAAGCCTTGTGAGTGTTTAACTCATTCGTAAAATTTCTGTCTGCTGGAATCTATGTGTGCTTACTTTAATACAATAGGCAGAGTGCAGGGGTTCTCATCTGACGGAATGATGACATAGATTGCAGTCACATCATTGACGATCTCGACATTGAGGCTGCAGAGTTGCGCAGCTTCTCAGATGACAACGAAGATGAGGAGTACAAAGCTATGTACCTGAGCGGGCAGGTGTAATGATCACAGGTATTCCTTGTTCATGTTTATAATCTGTATTGGCCATTGGCTGTGGCATTCAACTGTCTCATCATGTGCAACATTCAACTGCCTGCTGCATTAAAATCAATAAAATATTTATTTAATGGAATTATGTGTGATTTGATTACTATGTGAGCCAGTCTACTATGTGAGCCATTGATGCTATGCTGGCTATGGTGCTGAGTACATGAACTGCAATGTAATACTATACATGTCTACTGAATACTATGATGACTATGGGGCTGACTACACAAGCTGCAATGTGCACTACTATGTGTGCCTAGTATTAAATAAATATAACGAACGATATAAATATAGTATGTGGTCATATGAACAACCACCTTACTAAGTTAACGATAACGCAATGATAACACCATACGATATAGGAGCTAGACAGTTATAGTAGTACTAGCCACGGAACGTGTATATAAGGGAGCTGGTCTCACCCTAGAAATACATCGGTTTACGCTGATAACCCACCTTGACTGAACTTCACCACTGCACCTCATCGTCTACCACAACGTGCGTAGATTTTAAGACCTAGTGATGTCTATGTAGACTTTTGAGATTTTACATAGACTTATATAGTTTTCCACTAATCTATATAGGTCTATCTACCTCAGACATAACTATGTGCCTTTGGGTACTATGACTAACTATATAGATCCCATAGGCATGCATAGTGACCTTCTTTTTTTCCTGATGTCGGCATCTCTTCATTATTTTGTAATGGTGTTCAGTCATCTATGGTCCAATTTAGCAGACAAGTACCACCATAAATTGGACTGGACTACAATAGGTATCATAACTACATCTTCCAGAAAGAACAACAGTGACGGGAATCAGTCCTTGAGCAGGGTGGATGAAAATCTGAATTCAGACCCTCTCGGGCGTGACAAAAGTGCATTTTCTCAGCCACAACATGGCCTAATTAAGACTTATCTCAGTGGTGTCACGGGTGGGCAAAGGACCGGAATGTGTGACAAATGCCCTGGATTCTTGTATATTTTTTTGCTGCTGGACCAGCACTTGCAGCATATCAAGTATTTTACTGAGCGTTCTGAGTGTACTTTACCTTGGGTGTATAAGTTTTTTGAGATATAAAAATGTGTTGGGTGGTGTCAAAATATGAAATATGGTTGGGTGCGCAAAGGAGCTGGACTACACTGTAGTGTCATACATGTGGTGCCTTTGTCCTTTGTAAAGTACGATAGTTATATTCGGAGCGCTTCTAGAGAAGCGCTCCTCCATCCGATTTCATATACGTTACAACAATTCTACACTCTATATTACAATGTAACTAGTACCCGGGCCTGTGTGCGAAGCGGCAGCTACTGTATAATATCATGTCGACGTTCGCCTCCTCGCACATGCCATCCTATGAGCTCCTGTAATTGTGCCCTGAATACGTATTATTCACCGTACTGAAGTTCTATCTACTGCGTGCGATCGACTGCTATATGCAAAGAACTATACAGTTGGTCATATACTTACTAAGCGGCCGGACGTGGCAGGGGATGATGCATAAAACGAATTAGGAATAAAGATCTGCGCACCTAATATGGTTTCCAACACTGCAGAAATTGGAAAAAAATCGTTTCGCAAAAAGAGATATTACATCGACGTCGGTTTTCTCTCTAAGATGTACGCATTCTTACTATCAGTAGTGCTAGCAATTAAAACGTGCTAGGCGCTGATTCATTTTCGCAAGTCGCAGGTGGACATTGCTGAACTGCGTGAACCGCATTTTCTAATAAACTGATGTTTCCACCATCGATGGCAACGTCCTTTTTGCTGGGTACGAGCTGATGGATCTCGACAATTCGCAGCGCGGCTAGCGAATGCACTTCAACTTGATATATCGTATAGCCAATAGACAATCACGAAAGGGAGAACACGAGCGCGCATACTGGTAGTAAAATACTACGTCCACAACTCGGCTACTTCCCGTGGGATTCAGAAGTTAACGCTTCTCTTTATTCATGGCAAGTCCATCGGTCTTCTTTGCTTCGACCGTATGTGTACAAGGAACGCCATTTGCAGCCAAAATATCAAATGAACCTTGCCCTCCGTGCGGAGCCCCGGATCACGGGGCCAACTTGAAAGGACAAGAAGCGCTGACTGCGTGACATTCATTCCCGTTCCATACGCAATGGTCGGACTCTTCCCCCTGTTCTTGACCCACAGACATGAGTGTGCTTACGGACGGAGTATCTGCACAAGGCTCCCCGAATGCAGAAAGAGAAAAGTCTCCTGTAGAGGATGAATTTGTCGAGAGCGTCCTGGCTCCGGTTCCCCAAGGCACTTACGAACCAATCGACCTTGCGCCGGGATTTGGACTGAAGACAGACAAGGACAATGATATATTTGCTGCCCAACGATCCGTTGCAGAAAGGCGCCTGCTTCGCAAACTGGATATGAGACTCCTGCCGACAGTTATTCTCATTTATCTAATGAACTACATTGACGTAAGCGGCATATTCGTTTTCTAGCAAAAAGCAATAGCCATCTTTTCTCAACGGATACGCGTATCACAGAGGACGAATATCACGACAGCTAGACTGAAAGGCCTGGAACAAGACTTAGGACTAACTGGTGCGTCCACGCAAACTGAACAAAAGCAGAACTCGTCGACCTCGTTCCACTTTTTAGATATACAGTATGATACAATCGTTGCAATTCTGTATGCGTCCTACGCTCCGGCACAGATACCCTCGAACATGGTAAATCATAATACACCTCTTGTTTCGCATGTCGGAACCCTCACCTAACCGGTTACATTACATTTAAGATTATTAACCGGATCAAGAGGTACGTGAACTCTGTTGTCAATCTTCATCACGCTGAAATGAATGCAATGTTAGACCTTCGTTGTATATCGGCATATGCGTCGTCGCATGGGGCTTGACGAGTGCTATGACCGGGGTGAGACCTAATGGTTCTGCGAATATCGAATCTACTGACTCTTATCTCAATGAGGTCACGCATAACTTTGCTGGAGTCTTGGCCTGTAGAGTCTTCATCGGGTTTCCGGAAGCGAGTTTCGCTTATAAAGGACTCATGTCACTTATAATGATATTCTAATTTATTCCCTGCGTTTATCCGTACAGGCGGCATTTTATCCAGGAGCGATATATCTGCTTTCCCGATGGTACACGCGCAAGGTACGGTTTCTTCTATCTCACCACGAATATACGAAATTGGAATTGACTTAAGTCCAGGAGCTAACATTTAGGACTTCCATTCTCTTCGCTGGACTATTGGTCTCAAATGCATTCGGAAGTGTCAGTGCTTTTGTTAGACTCGTCTGGTAGTATGCGACACCCAACCACCCACGGTATAGATGATGGCCGCGGGAATTCTCTCAAATATGGAGGGCAAGAGAGGCATCAGAGGCTGGCGATGGTTAGTGGATTGTCCATGAGTGTTCGTTACGGGGTGCTTATTCCAGGGGACAGGCTGTTTTTCATCGAGGTGGACATTACTTCGAGCCCTAGTAGTTCAATCCAGAAGACTAATATGATTCTGTAAGGGAGCAATCACTATGAGCGTTGGTCTCCTATCTATGTGTGTTATTTTTCTTCTGAAGCACTTAGAACGAAAATACTGAGTTGTCTGCGTAGGTGGACATTACCGGACTTCGTAAGTCGCCATTCTCCACTTAGCTAACATGCTTCTACTCAGCGCCCCTACAGCCGGAAAATACTCGTTGGCTGTCGAGCGACGAGCGCCGTCTCGCACAAGTGCGTCTCGCTGAGGACGCAGGCGAAGCCGACGAGGACAACGCAGAAGATTCGTGAGTCCGGGACCTTCCGTACAGGACATGCAAGTCTAACGTGACCCTCTCCTCCGTCCTATTAAGTCTGTTTTCGGGATTCAAAATGGCAATAAGGGACGTCAAGGTGTACGTCTTCGCCGTAATGACGTTGTCTCAGCTATTAGGCTTGAGCTTCTTAAATTTCTTTCCGACGTACGCGCAGAAACTAGAGTTCGATAAGAGGTATGCTGATTGATGAATTGTCAGTCTCACGTCTACACTTGGGTTTAATACTACGATCTCTTTGCTTTTGGCCGCGTGAGTAACTTTGAGAGCTTTATGCCCCCTTTAACGCCTGAATATTACGTTTGACGTGAACTGAAAACAGCCCGCCGTGGATTTGGGCCACTGTAGTCTGCTGTCTGGACTCGCTGCATGCTGGTGCGTCCGTATATCTGGACACACGTACCAAACTCCTGTTTTGCTTAAGAAATGAAATTACAGATAGGAGCGGGGAGCGATTCTTCCACACTATTGGGCCATGGTGTGGCGTGATCATAGGCTATATTATTGCCATCTCGACGTTCTCTCTTGGAGGACGGTATTTTTCCCTGTTCCTGATGGCCAGCGGGCACACAGGTTCGTTTATACTGTACTATTCTTCAAGAGCGTTCCATGAAGGGGGCGATCATTTTGCAGGGTTCTCTCTTACTTTGGCCTGGGTCTCCAATACTATACACCGACCACCTGCAAAACGAGCTGCTGCAATTGGCATCGTAAATGGCTTTGGGAATTTAGGGACCTTGTCAGTGTAGTCGGGCTTTGTAGCGTGCGACCGCTAATGACCGTGACCACCTTCATAGAATCGGCTCTTTCGTCTGGAAAGCAGAATGGGGGCCACAGTACCACCAGTCAATGGAGATCGGCATAGCGTCACTCGTTCTCAGCATCTCCCTCGCATTCAGTAAGTATTCCGGGATATGGAAAAGACTACTTACCGGCTTGGGTTCACTGATTTTGCACCCTTTCTTACAGTAATGAGGTGTATTCTGAAACAGAAGAACAAGAAACTCGACGAAGACGAGCTCGGAGCGCTTAATAGTGCAAGTCGCAAACGAGTCGAAGAAGCTGCTCGACTGGAAGGCATTACACTGGAAGAGGCGATGGAGAGGAGACGGAAATTCAGGTTTTTGTATTAAGGCCTTGCACTTGCCGATTCCTGTCGGCTGTTGATGGCAATGCTCATAACCTGGTGAAGACATAGGGAGCGACTTAATCTTGTACCACTAAAAATCGGCCGTTTATGTGCGCAAAGGAAGTATGTAATATATAAGATACATAGTCCCGGATGAAAAAGAGGGCGATTTACAACAAGACGGAGAGAAAAGCTAGAGCTTTGACTTTGCGGCGCCAGAACCAGGTTCTAAACTGATATTTATGTTCTCTCTTTCGAGAACCCTGCGTGCGAGTTTACCGAACAGAGGGAAGAGATGCACATGCACACCCGCTTTTTCAGAGCTCGCCTGTCGTCGTGCATATCTCGCTGCAATTCCTTGCGAGATAATCGAGAGCTGGCCAAGACGATGGTAAAGTGTGGGTGAGCCAGTAGATTATAGACGCGGAAAGAGAAAAAATGACATACACGGAATAACATCCAGCTGCGCGCGAACGCCATCTCAACGATGGGGTACGGCTGGTTCGTTCCACGACAATATTCGCGTTCGAGCTCTTCGAGATGCACCGGTACATCGCCGTCGGAGAACCTGAACCCTCGGATTGCGAACTCCTCGCTGTCTGCAGGAACATCGCGGGGGTCCACAGACCACGGCATCAGCAGGTTTGCCAGGTCCGCTAACTTATTAAGGAGTTCAGTCAAGGCACGGACACACTGTTCAAAGAAAGAAGTACCGGACTACCCAGTGTGCATAGCTCCCAGTCGAGGATCCCGATAACTCTGTTTTCCGTCGGGTGGAATATTAAGTTGTCCAGCTTATAATCTCCGTGCACGATTCTGAGCCCCGTTTTGCGCTCGTCTGGAAGGTTATCGCTGTACCACCTGACCATATCGTCGAACTCCGGTATCTTGCCCGTGGGTTTGCCACTTTCCACATCAACGGCTTCTGCCTGCGCGAGAGACACACGCGAGAGCGACTTGATCTGGCGTGGGAAGTACGGCGTGGACGGACCAAAGCTCGATAGGCCTATTGAGGTAGGGTCGATTGAGGAAAGCGACGAAAGAGCGCGAACGGCAGCGAGCCAACTAATCATGCATGTCAGACTCACGAATAGCAAATAGCAATAGCAAATAGCAATAGCTATTGGCGAATCAAGAAAAAAACTCACCATTCTCGACGGTCCTCTTTTGGGATCTCAAGCATGCGAACATCAGTGAATATCCGTCCGTCCACGTACTCCATAACATAGAAAGGCGTGCCAATCACTTGCGAGTCCTCGCATAGTACGAACGGCTTCGGCACGGGTACGCGGTCCTCCGGGCGAACAGACGGGTTGGTGTTATGTCTCTGAAGGGCATCAAGGATCGCGTACTCGCGCTCAACCTGGTGTGCCGTTTTGGATAAAAGGGCCCCCGCTGGCTTCTTCCGCAGAACAAAGCGAGTGTTGCTGTGTGCTTGGGATGAGATCAATTGCAGTAGTACAATATACCGTACTCACGCGGCGTCTGTCAGGAAATATGTAGGGTTAGACTTGCAAGATCCAGCATCATGTAGTTCTTAGACATAGGCAAACAAATAGTAGACAGAGGTTTACCTGTCCGAACTGCACGAACTCTTCAGCATCTAACAAGTTCTACATGATGCATGCAACATACCTTGAACTGCTTCACGACTACCGGGCTCTTGATGGCCTTTACGTGCTCACTAAAGTACGCATTAAGTCGGCCAACGTCAATATTTGCTCGTACTTCGCCATACTCCCCGCCAATTTGCTTGCGACTCGAGCTCGACATGGGTGTAACCTTGCAAGATGGAAAGTACAGGAGCACCTCTAAACACCCCGGCATTTCATAGCCGGTCGGCAGGCACAACCCCGGGTTCCGGATTTTACACCCGCGTGTTTCTCGTACGAATCCGATGCTATTCCTTCAAATACATTGCATAGAAGACGTAACGTAGATCATGAGTCTGAGTGGGGGGTCAAGAGAGCGGTGCGCAGAGACTACGCGAGAATATACGAATGCTATAGTAATATAAAGTAATGAGATGATGCCAGGAATTACTTTTGACGTGGGTGTCTAAGTGCGTGAATAAGGAAAGGACGACATGCGTGGACAGAGCAAATGATGGCGTGCAGAAGAGGTGTAAAAGAACGAAGAGGATAAAAGTAGGAGGTAAGGAGCAAGTGAACATCTAATCCTTCTTCTCCTTGTTCTCCTCGGGAGCAGCCTCTGATGATGAGGCGTTGTTTTCGGCGTTGCGCTTCTCGTACACCTTCTGGAAGAGACCGAGCGACGCTTGCTGAGTCTCATCGATCTTCTCCTTGATCGTTTCCGCAGTCAAAGATGCATCACCAGCTTGGCCCTTGGAGGCAAGCTCGCGCAGTTCGCTGACAAGCTTCGTCACCTTCTCCTTCTCTGTCGCATCGAGTTGGTCCTTGAACTCATTCATGGCTAGAAGGGAGCGGAGTCAGTAATCATTACATTATAATAAAACAAGAAAACATACCCTTCTCTGTGTCATGGCAGATGGACTCGGCCTTGTTCGACTCCTCAATGACCTGCTTGCGCTCCTTGTCACTCTCAGCGTACTGTTCAGCGTCCGAAACCATCTTCTCGATGTCCTTGTCGCTGAGACCAGACGATGAGGCAATGGTCATGGATTGATCCTTGTTCGTCGCCTTGTCTGGATGGGAGTCAGATAATGACCCAGCCAACTATACAAGATCACTCACCCTTGGCCGAAACGTTCACAATACCGTCAGCGTCAATGTCGAAAGTGATCTCAATCTGGGGAACACCCTTGGGTGCAGGCGGAATACCGACGAGGTTGAAGTTACCAAGGAGCTTGTTGTCACGAACAAGCTCACGTTCACCCTGGTAGATCTTGACCTCAATGGCGGTCTGGCCATCAGCGGCTGTCGAGAAAGTCTGCGACTTCTTCGTCGGGATCGTGGTGTTGCGGGAAATGAGCTTCGTCATGATGCCACCAAGAGTCTCGATACCAAGGGAGAGGGGAGTAACATCGAGCAAGAGGATGTCTGTGACGTTACCCGCGAGCACACCAGCCTGGATAGACGCGCCGATAGCAACAGCCTCATCGGGATTGACACCCTTGCTTGGCTCGCGACCGAACACGCTCTTGACGGTGTCGACGACCTTGGGCATGCGCGTCATACCACCAACAAGGATGACCTCGTCCACCTCGGATGCTTTCACACCGGCATCCGCAAGAGCCTTCTTGCATGGGTCGATGGTGCGCTGCACGAGAGGGTTGACGAGACTCTCGAACTGGCTGCGAAGGAGCTTAATGTTGATGTGCTTCGGGCCCGAGGCGTCCGCAGTGATGAAGGGCAAGTTGATCTCAGTCTGAGAGGTCGACGAAAGTTCGATCTTGGCCTTCTCCGCAGCCTCGCGAATTCGCTGGATAGCCATACGGTCCGCGCCAAGGTCAGAGCCACTCTCCTTCTTGAACTCCTTGAGGATGTGTTCCACAAGCGTGATATCGAAGTCCTCGCCTCCAAGATGAGTGTCACCGTTTGTCGACTTGACTTCGAAAACACCTTTCTGCATCTCGAGGATGGAAATATCGAAAGTTCCACCTCCCAGATCATAAACGGCGATGACACTCGAATCCGAGCGATCCATGCCGTACGCAAGGGCAGCAGCCGTCGGCTCGTTGATCACACGAAGTACGTCCAAACCAGCGATCTGACCCGCGTCCTTCGTAGCCTGACGCTGAGCATCGTTGAAGTAGGCCGGAACAGTGACGACGGCATGGCTACGACGTGTACTCATTAGAAGACGACGACAGCACGATGACTGCGCTACTTACTTGACCTTTTTGTTGAGGTATGCCTCTGCGGTCTGACGCATTTTCACGAGCACCATCGAGGACAACTCCTCAGCAGACTGAGGAAAAAGATTAGAATGACTCGCAAGATTGCTGACAAATGACATACGTAGAGCTGGTTTTTTCCCTCCTGCTCAATCTGTACAGCTGGCCGTCCGTCCGGGCGCCCGATAATAGTGAACGGCCAGTGCTCCATGTCAGATTTGACTTCCTTGTCCTTAAACTGACGACCGATAAGACGTTTAAAACCGAAGACCGTGTTCTGAGAGTTGACGACAGCCTGACGCTTGGCTGGAAGGCCGACGAGTCGTTCTCCATGCTTTGTGAAAGCAACTACGGAGGGCGTCGTCCGGTTGCCCTCCGCGTTCTCAATCACCCGTGCGGTCTTTCCCTCCATGACGGAGACACAGGAGTTGGTGGTTCCCAAGTCAATGCCGATGACGGGGCCGTTGACCTTGCTGTTCATGTTCCGTGCAATCATCGACCGCGGGATTTGCTGTGAGGGTCATTAAGTATGACGCACATCGACGAAAACAACGCCTGCACTAACCGCGAACGCGCCTGAGCGCATGGCTGAAGAGCGGATAGAACGAGCAGCGAACATGGTTGTCGAAGAGCAAGAGTGGACGGTAAAACGGGACGCTCACGCCAATTTTTTTAACGATCCCGGTTGGCTAAGTTCACACGGTCAGCGGACCAATGCGGACACGCAAAAAAGTACGTAATCATAATGCATCTCGCTTTTTTTCTCCGGCTTTCCTTTCAGTTCTCTGTGTGAAAGCGTTCCTAAGCAAGACACATTTTGCAATCTCACAAACAATCTATTGGAGATGTCTCCTAGGAAACTTGGATTTTTGTATTGGTGCGGCGAAGTGCGGTGATTGCAGCTTGGACTTTTTACTGTAGTAATCAACATTGGCTACTCTGCCTAGATATAAGATGATAACTTAATTTGCTGTCTTTTCCATGGCGTAGTGGCTATAACGAAGAGTTTGCGAATGCATAGTTTGAGTAACGGGACTCTACTCTATCCATGGCCCTCGGGGATATTGCTCTAGTCGCTCTTTATTTATCCTGCCTTTGGCGGGGTTCGTAACTGGTTGTATTTTGCGAGAGACGCGCTCAGTGGACCCGTCATGATCGGAAGTTCAAATGCCATAATCTCGTCCTTTCGACTGTTATTTTTGAGTCTGTCCTGGGACGTTACGGGAGCCAATGATCACAACTAAATTTGAATGGACACGCAAAGACTTAATGGTCCAGCTTGGGAAATAGGCTTCGCAAGGCGACATTAATCCTTAGGTAGATACTAGACGGTCAAGCAAAAGCTCTTGTGGATGCCAGTGCCAATGAAGGCCACGTCCCTGGAACTTCCACGAGATAATTTCGGACGAAATCATCAAGGGCCAAGATACGTGTTGCTATAAACGCATCGTGTAAGTGTATAAAATCAAGGACGAAGTTGACTCCGTCTTTCATCTTTTCGCCAAGGACAGTTGCCCCGGGCCCGCCAAATTACGCGTCATTTCGTGCTACGCGATGCGTGTCCTCGCATTTTACATAATCGGATGCACGCTCCGTGCCGATCCCGTGACCGCCCACGGCTGTAAACCCATGCGGAAGATGCTCAGTGTCAGGCCTATTATTGGGTGCACACTAGTACTCGAGCAGCCCTAAAACCTTTCCCTCATTTCCGCCCCAGTGCGATGCGTTGTCCCCTTCCCTAACCACCAGACTCACCATGCCGAACGCACTGACGCGTCATGTTAGCCTCAACGCTGGAACATGGGTTTTGGAGACGCTCGTGAAGCACTACTTTGAGCAGCTGTTCAAGGACTCGGACAAAGTCCCCAAGACAGAGGCATCGGCGACCAGCGGTACAAGTGGCGACCTACGACGCGATGAGCTGCTGTATGCTGAGGCTTTTCACATCGTCAAGGTATGCTTGTACAGTTTGACAGGGTACCTTTTCTTTGAATTAATGCTCTTTAGTCATTTCTGGACGCGTCTACGCAGTATGTTCTCTTCGCTCGAACTACGCCACTATATTAATATTTTTGTGGCAGACATACAGTCGAGGAGCTTCAACAATTCTCCAACACGCATACCCCAAGCCTGCCATGGATGCACGTCGTACGGGTGCTAGTTCCAATGACCTGCTGCGACGGGGCCGCAACATATCTCGTCCAGGCACTAGGAGGGGAGGAGAAAACTAGACAAGTTGCCGGTGGGACGAAGTGGTGGCAAGTACGCGGCGTCAGGGGGTAAGCTGAATTACCTTACGCCCTACCGGTGACTAATCCTGCTGCCAAGTGTTGACGCACAGTGGATTGTCGCCAAAAAGGACTATCACCAAGCACGTAAGCGGAAAAAGCAACAAGAACAGGCAGAGCAGTTGCGGAAGGCAAGCTCAGAGAATGTTGAAGAGGACGAGGAAGCAGTGTACGGTCCTGAAATGGATGAGTTAAGGTGTATTCTACATTTTCACGGTGGTGGTTATTATTTTGGCAGTGTTGACCAAGAGAGGTAAGCTATGAGACTTACTAATTGTAAAAATGGTCTTACTAAACGACTTGTCAGATACTGCATCCAACGCTTGGCCCGGAAAAATGGCTGCCGTCTCCTTGCTATAAATTATCGACTTTCACCTCAGTATCCCTTCCCCTGCGCCATCCAAGACGCACTGGCTTCTTGTGCGTTTAGTCACCCATCGCATTAACAACTTCTCACGGTTCTTCTCCAGATTTGTATCTAATTCGCCCTCCTCCCGGCTCACTTCATAAACCTGTCAATCCTGCACATATTGTCGTATCAGGAGACTCGGCTGGGGGCGGATTGACTTTCGCCTTGCTTCAGGTTCTCCGCGATGTCGATCTACCCCTACCTGCGGGAGGTGTACTCATTTCACCCTGGTGCGATTTAACGCATTCCTTCCCCAGTATACACACGAATACGGATACGGACGTCATCCCCAAGTACGGCCTGTCTATATATAAGCCTTCATCGTTATGGCCGCCCCCATCAGAGGCGTTAACGGATAAGGTGCAGGCAAGTCTACGCACGCGTATCAAGCAGCTAGCGCGCCAGTATTCCGAAGGAAGCGAAAAAGTGTCCGATACGGATGAACTCCCGAAGTCGCCAAGCTTTTGGAGACGTAAATTATCTTTAGGTAATCGGGACAAGCACGAGGGCAAAAGCGTGCCCAAAGAACGCGGAAGATTACCCCTCCCTGAGAAACGTACCTTGGCTGATGATGCACGCACTGGCGATGTTCGCGCTTCTGCGGTGGCGCACTCGCAATCGCGCTCCCGGACGGGCAATGATGGTGACGAAGAGGATGTGAAAACTGGCGCGACTGCGCCGCTACCAGTGGCTGATCAAGTCTCGGAACAGCTGTTAACTGTTACTACGGAAGCAGGCGAAAAGTTGGAAGTGCACGATCAGGTGCACATGTACGCGCCCAATAATTTACTGGCTCATCCGCTTATAAGCCCCGCATTTTCGTACCTGGGCGGACTGCCGCCACTATATATTATTGCGAGTGATGCGGAGGTTCTGAGGGACGAGATCATTTACAGGTTTGTCTCGTTTGCTGTTCATTAAAGTCTGCATTCTTCTCACATTTTCTTTCCAATTAATTGCGTTTGTTTAGTGCACACAAGGCTGCACGCCCAGAGCGTTACCCAGTAAAGCCTGAAGCAAGGGAGATGTATCCCAAACTCCAAGGTATAGAGGACCGCTACGGACCGACGAAGGTGCATCTCCAAGTTTACGATCGTCAGTCATTTCCCTTGCAAGTTTTTAGGTTTGCTGATGGGTTAACACATTTTATTCTTTGTAAAACAGAAACTGCTCACGTCCTCCCAGTCCTCTTTTCATTTTGCACGCCAGCCAAGTTTTGCTTTCGTGCCATGACGTCGTTTACCAAATATGTTACCGGTTCTCTCCCCGGTTCGTCGACTCCGGACAACGTCACGAATGCAAGTCCTCCGGCGAAGATGTACACTCGGAGGTCACTTTCCCTCACGGTCCCTAGGAGGATGTCAACGATCCGGAACACGAAGCGACGATCGACATATTCACCAAATTCAAGTCAAGAGCACTCGCCAGCTGTCACTCCTACAGATGGATCTAGCATTCGTACAGGCGGTGGCAGTTCTCGTCCTTCAACGCCCGCCCACTCGGACAATCCTTGTGCAACGCAGACCGAAACCTCGCAATACGCTGGAGACCCGGCCGTTTATCTACGAACCGAGGCTGGACCATCTTCGCTCCCCTTTGTGGATAACATGATCCGCGAACGTGTCTCGATCAGAGGGGAACTTCGCGCATTGGAGCCTGAGTCTGAGCTTGCTGCATGTAGAATGCCGCCAGACCGCGTCGGCGTAGTAGGCGAGCTTACGCTCAGGCGGTACATGGAGGGCCGGTCGAAGTGGGACGAGAAGTTCGCGCGCACGATTAAGCACGTCTCTAAACGACGCTCGCGAAACTTGGATATTGCGAGGAAGGAGACGGTGCGCAACGTCGAGCAGCTGCAGATGCACTTTTTCCAAGATGCCTACGGGGAACAGGCCACGGGTGCCGAATCGGTGGGCGTGAAGGAAGGTCTGCGCCGGTCCGCAGCGAGTTGGGCGTGGGCGTGGGCGCTGGACGGTGCTGAGCGGCCACCTCCTAGTAGTATCGTTGCGCGGCGAGACACTGAGGAGGCGCGGAGGCTTAGTAAGATCGCGGATCAGCCAGCAGACGGGGACGACCAACGCTTAAGCGGAAACAATCTATGGTCGTTCTTGGTCAATAGACTGAGCTTGGAGAAGTCGGAAGCGCAAGCAGAGCAAAGAACGGTGGATGCTGGTAGTCTTCCTCGACAGCCGTTGTCTCCGAGCGCACAAGCCAGTACGCACAGGTCGTTTTTTAAAGCTCCGAGAATAAGACCGAGCACGTCGATGGGGTTAGGGAGGAGGTCTGTCTCGAGGTTCTTGGGTGCGTCACTCCGGCATGGTGCGTCGGAGAACGCCGCAGATGGTGAAGAGCAAACGATTTCGGAACTCGGCGTCCTGAATCGTGTGAGATCACACTAGGTCTCTGCGCTGCCGTTCGTTTGAGAGACGTTTTGGAACAATTAATAAGAGACTGTTTTGTAGACTACAATGTGTACTGTATGGCCATCGTGGGGGTTCTTATAATTGTGTTACAGCTACATATGCATATATGTCTCTAGTTAGATAGCTTTGGCCCGGGCTTTCGCTGTGTACGACGGTGCGCAACAGTGTACTTGACCAAATATTCATCTCGGGTCCTTTTCGCACACGGTGCGTAGGCCCGGACTCTATAACAGGAATATTCACCCGCAGCATTCCACCGGTTCCACGTCGATCATTATAGTCTTTTCTCACGGGTACAATGCTTTTGTTCTCGCCCAAAAAGGGATGCTCTCCATTTCGTTTCACAACTCGGAGGCCCTAAACTCACAGCGCAATAGGCTTATAGTCTCCCCCTCCCACATCAGCGGAAGCAAATCCACCCCTCTTTCGCACCCACCACCCTCTGTGCCCGGTCGTTTCGTTCGCTTTGGTTTGAAAACGTTGCAATACATGGTGCAGCGGCTGAATCGACTCGGAAAGGTTCAAAAGCCTATTCGTGACGGTCTCAGGGCGTTATGAACGCGTTTTTGTCGTACATTGGTATGGGAAACATGGGATAGAGAGGGGTTTTCTGGGAGAAGCCCGTTTCTGGACGCGTCTTGGCACTTATCAGCACTCGAGGCTTTGGGGTCGGCGTTTTGGAGTCAACGGACTGCGGTGGTGCCGATGATGAGTCCGTGCGTACTCTGTGCTCATTTTTCGAGCATAAGTTGGGGACGTGAGTTATTCGAGCAGTCGGGAGGGGAAAGTTCAATCTCAACTCGTTTACAGGGAAGTCAAGTCCACATTAAATGGATATGCGGTTCGCTAGTTTCGGCGCCCTTAGATGCGACTTGCCAGAGGCTGGTTAGTTTTCTGGTTGACATTCGCTCTCCATCCCGGTAAAGATTCTCACATACGGTGTCACAGGCCCCTCTAAGAAAGAGGAGCCCCGCAAACGTTAAACGAGTTGACGAGCTGCAATAGGAGATTCTATTTCAACACATTGCGGTTGAAATGTCTGTCCCCTTTGATCTTAATTAGCCGGCGGTCAAACTAACTTCTGAACTTTTTAATAGTCATCAAACATAGGACGCTCGCTGTTATGGCCCTTTAAGATGAAAGACGGAGTTTCTTTGATGTGGTACCGGCAAAAAAAGTGGCGCAAAACTGCTGCCTATATGCACTCAACTTGAGACGAATTAGCCTGTGATTGTGTAGTATTGAGGCATTTCGCTCCAAGCGATCAGTTCTGCGGGCCTTCTGCTACGGGAACCAACGTGGCGTGCGACTGGCGTTTATGGAGCGCTTGAACTTTCAAATGTTAGTTGCGATTTCTTTTTCTGCGATACTCCAAGGAGTGGATGGAGCATGGATAGGTGCCGCCCCTAAGCAAGTGTAGGAACATGGAAGGGATTCTCCGTTTCACTTCGCACATGCGGTTGTGTCTACCCTTCCTGACGTAACCTTCTGTAAGTCCTGCGGCTTTGCTACATGACTGTGGCTAAAACTGTACTCTTCATGCTCAAAGAGTTTTGCCAAGAAATATGCTCCACAAAGCGAGGCACTAATTCGTTACACTGGTCGAGCACCACCAGACCATGAGGCTCAGTGTTCACACTTATGGCCGCAGCCCGCTGATAACACCCAAACGTGGCGTTATCCGATCAATGGTGAGCACTTCTTACAAGACAGGTTGCATGGGCTTTTGGACGGAACTCCGTCCTGGGCTCACCTACACTACCGGTTCCGTGGCCACACTTGTCCAATATTGGCCTATCCTTTCTCTAAAGCAATTCGCCTTTCTATTCAATTCGTTCGATAGCGCATCCCGTCTTCGTCTGTGTGCTTGTACTCTCATTTTGGTCGTCCACTTCACGCAGTTTGCAGTTTGAAGGCTAATCCGAATTTATAGGACCCGGACCCTTGCTGTGCAGTGCTCTTGAAGGTTCCAAATTCGGAAATGCATCCTGATTTCGATGTTTCTTTCGGATCTGGTACACGTCAGCTAAAACAAAGGCTCATTGGCGCGAACAAGACCGCTGACGCTGACGACTTGACTGTGCCGTCCTGGCATCATCTGTCATTTATTCTGGCTTTCAGCTCGGGCTATTCGCTGCTGTTTGATAAGCCCAAAATGGGCCCGCTTTGCCGGGTTCTGTTTACTGCATGAGGACTGGGATTCTCGGCTCAAACCCCGCCTTACTCTGTATGGCCGCGTCTTTCAACACGGCTAAGAGCAGAATCTCGGAGATCGTGACGACCAAACAGCGGACTGGGTTGGCGTTTTAGCATGACGCTTGATTGATTGATTGATGACCAGGGAGTGGCTCCTGCTAATCGGAGACGTTGACTTGTGCTCCGAACTCTATGAAACGAATATGTGTTGATTTTGGTTATGTCGGCCGGCTTTGGCTTCATCGAGGATTTTGCTGTCGATTTTCCGCGGGGCTGGGCGCCCGCAAGCGCCGATCCTTCCTTCGCAATCTCGTCGTGGGTCGGTCGGGCTGGCTTCTCCAATACCGCTACGGGCAGCGGGCGGGCGACGTGCTCGCCTAGCGATGCGAACCCTCTGTCCTAGCCATTGAACGTACCAAATCGAGTTCATAGCTTGAGACGAGCTGAGGTTTCGAATTACGCCAAAATCCGCAATTTGATGGTTGTTCGTCGACCCGTCGTGTCAGGAAGCTCCCCGGCCCCTTCCTCGGCGCGCCCCTTCCTTTTTCGTCAGTTCCATACGCGCAAGGTTCCCAGACGTGCCCGCGGCTGGTCCGTTTTCGGTTCAAAGTGGAATCCCAATTAGGAAAGAGGAAACTAGTGTCCCGTTTGGGATCGTTCCTTACTAGGCAGTCCTTGAGTTGCGCTTACGAGCTGTTTGATTTTTACTTCCGTCAGGATTTGGATCAATCGTTCATGTTGTCGTACATAAATATGTGCTTGCTCAGTGTTGCCTTCCTCAGTCCAGCCTCCTTACCGCGCGCCAGCTCTTCGCTTGTAACATAGCGGCTGACCACTCTCGCCCTCTTCGATTACCACCATAATCATGCGCTGCCTTTCCATCCTCAGTGTCCTCGCAATCGCCTCCGCAGGTGAGTTCATCGCGGTACATTCTGAGGAGCTCCTTTTCTAACTGAATTTGTGTTGTGCAGTTCTCGCGGCTCCATTGCCCAATCCTGAAGCCGGTTGTGGCAAATTCTGCATTCGCCTTCGTGTGAGTTATTCCTGCTGCAATCTTCCCTATGACATTTTTCTGACAAGTTACGTCTTCAGGATGCCAACCCTCAGCCCATAAGCGCACCTGAGCCCGTCGTCAAGCGCGATCCTGTGGCTGCACCGGAGCCCGGCTGCGGCAAGTTCTGCGATCGCGAAGCTGAACCCGAGCCTGTCGCTGAGCCCGAGCCTGTTGAGGAGCGCGGCTGTGGCAAATTCTGCATCCGCGAGGCAGAGGCCGAGCCCGAACCCATCCCTGAACCTGAACCCGTAGAGGAGCGCGGTTGCGGCAAATTCTGCATTCGCGAAGCCGAGGCTGAGCCCGAACCCGTCCCTGAACCGGAGCCGGAGTATGTTGAGGAACGTGGATGCGGCAAGTTCTGCAGTCGCGAGGCGGAGCCTGAGCCCGTACCTGAGCCGACTGCTGATCCCGAGCCCGGCTGTGGCAAGTTCTGCATTCGCGAGGCCGAAGCGGATCCTGAGCCCGTACTACCTATGGTTGCGCGCGAGGACTAAATGACCAACATCTCGACCTTGCTCTCGCAACTTGCGCAACACTTACCTATTTTATTACGGACCCGTTCAGCATATTCCTCGACTTGCGCTACACCACTACTTCTTCCCTTATTCCACAAAATCGACTCGCCCCGCGGAGACAAACCCGATCGTGCCGCATGCCCACCGCTCTAATACTATTGTGCGTATCTATTCCCTTCGCCTTCACTACACTCCTTCACTCGTCTCCTTTTCTCCGATCTCCTGCCACCTTGTTGTCTCGGCTGCCTTGCGGCCTATCGTCTCTCCGCCTCTCGGATATGTTTTGTCTTGACACCCACTTTCAAGTTTCCTCCGTCGTAGTCTCATTGCTTGGTCAAGAGATCCCGCTGGTCCATCTTCCTCAGTCAACCCCCCATTCCGGACAGTATATACTTTCCTTCATTGCCGTGTGTCCGACGTCTTTTTCTTGCGCCTTTCCATTTTTCTGTCCACGCTGTAACTCTAGACCTGCTTTATCCATATCTTGGTGCTCTCGCTTGTCGTATCAATCTTGTGTGTATCAATAGGCCATAGAATGCATAAACATATTACTTGCAAGCTTTGATTTGAGGGTGATTTTGCCTGTCCGCCGAGTCCTTGCTGTTTTTCCCGGAATTTTTAATACGTATGTATGTATACGTAAGTAGGAAAAACACGACGACCGCCGCACCTCGCCGGTCGCGCAGGTGAAAATTATATGGCGTGAGTCTCAGCCTGTAGCAACCGGGGTATTTGAGTCTCCGGAGCTGGGAAGACACGCTTTGGACCAGCGGTGTTTAGGCGAGCGTACGCCGTTCCCAGCTCCGAGTCTGTGGGTTGGAAGGACCCTACATGTAGAGAGATCGTGGATATGTCTGTACTCGTAATCGGCTATGTTTTTTCTTACGGCGCGAGTTGAGTTTCGCGGCTGATCGAAATTGAGAATAGTCGATGGCGTGGCGGATTTGGAACATGGATTGAGAAGAAATTGTTATCTTCAAGTTGTTATCATGTTCAGACCTCGCATCCAATATACGAACTCGAGCTCCGGAGAGGTCTCTACGCCCCCGGGTCTAGGTAGTCATACATTCCGGGAACGACCAATTTACAGTATAACTATTCCTCCGTACATATATCAAATTATCAATATATAATCCGGCGCTGGTACTACAGTATAAAAGCTCAAATATCGGCTTACTAAGCTCTGGACAGAGAATTCTCATCGGTGTTGCCCTTCCGATTAATATTATCGCCTTAAGGTGTTTTGATCCGTTTTGTATGTAAAAAGGCTGCATAGATATGCACATGCGGGTGAAGTGTAGGGTTCATACCTGCGAATATTATTATCCAGGAGAAAGTTCTTCAAGCTGTTGCCAGTGGAGGAAAGAGGATCGACGGTGAACAAGCCAAAACGAGCAACCGATATTATAGAGCCTGGCCCGGACGCGTCGCTGGCGTCGGACGAGCTTGTACGCGACGCTGACAACATATCACCATGAACTCTTATCCCGCAGAGCTGCTCGTGCAGCTCGCGCCGGTTATGTTTGTCGCTGGGCTCGAGGGTCCTCGGCAGCCCCCCGCCAGTGTAGAGGATGCGAGTGCCCCGACGTTGGCAGTGCCATCCAAGCGGGCCAACCCTCCAGACCAGTTCGCGCAGCTTTCGCATCGACTGCGCGAGATGTTTGGCGCACAAAGAAAGCCTGCCATCTGGGTCCCAGAAGCAGCCAGAAAGAGCAAGGTTTTCCAAGCCGTCCTAGTAGACAAGGTATGTAGGAAACTGAATTACGACCAAGCTCCCCTTGCTGATTCGAGTCCTATTAGTCGCTGCAATTTCCTCCGCGCAAGATCCCAGACCCAGCGTCCTCGCAGCCCCCACATTCCCCGCTGTCTCCCCTTACCCCATCATCACCGCTTCACCCAGACGGGCTTGTCGCACCCATATGGATCCGCAAGCACACCTCGCTCGTCCCCGCCGTTTTCGTCCTTTTCCTGCGCCTATTCGAGCATCCAACACCGATGACTGCTCCGCGCTCACCATTGGAGCCGGATGGCCCAGATGTGCAGAAAGAAAGAGAGGAAAGGGAGAAAGAGGAACGACGACGCGACACGGAGCTTGCGAAGGAGATTGCCGATCGGAAGAAGAGCACGAATGAACGAGGGATGAAGCTCACTGTCGTGCTAATGGCAAGCCGTAAAATGCTTGACGACCCGACTCTTGACGGCCGACTCACTTATCTTCGACGGTTGAGCGGACTCGACTCGCGTGCAGCGTTGTTCGTCCTTAGCCCCGTGACTCAGTCGGAACTCGCGGAATTTATCAAGAGGTACGCGTATTGGGCCCTTAGTCGTGCATGTCTTAATATATATGCAGTCTGCAACAGGCCCTTTTCGATCCCGCACTCGAATACTATACGACGCATTCCAAGCGCGTACGACGCAAACGGAATCGGCACGCACAGGCTACTTCGACTACGGGGATAGTCTACCCACACGGAATCGTCAATTCGTCGGCACGTCCACTGCCACTCCGCCCGGAAGGGTGGACCGTACGTTATGAGTATAAAATGGCGTGCTTCGCGGAATTTCGAGGTGAGGATGAGGTTGCGCTGAAGTCCGTTCTCCCCGCTTTTTCGGTTAAGAGGACGAGACGTTAAATGTCAGTTTACAGGCATTACCAAGACGCGTATGCGACACTGATGATCATGTTCGGCTCGCCTGCAATTCTCCAGCCACGGACGAAACGCTGGGCTGAGGCGAAAGTGCTAGCTGACTGCATTAACGTCAAGGTGCGAATCGCATATCGACTCATCCTATTTATCTGTGTGACGGACGGTTTTGTGCTGTCAGATCTGTAAGTTGTTCCTGTACAACTCGGAGCATGCGCTGGCGCTTTCCCAGCAGAATGCGCACACCCGGCGCTTCTGCGACCTTTCTTCGCGCGTGTGGGGTATTGGGGAAGATACATTCGAGTACTGGAGCTGGTTGGCAAGACAGTATGTCTGCTGATGCGTTTATGCCTCCAAAATATGTGTTTAAGAACTGTGAACCTCAGGCATCGCATTTTCGCAGAGCTTCTAGAACAGGGCACGCACTTTTTCTCTCACCATCCCGACACATCTTCCCCCACCTCCAATCACAGCGACGCCCGCACAGCCGCAGCAGGAAATCGACGCACTACGAATTCCTGGTGTTAATCCGAGTACTGCACTAATGCATCCTGGATTTTATTATTATGTTGCTGCTGAGTGCACGGAGCGACGCAGATTGAGGTTCCTCGCCGCCCTGGATGCAGAGGTACGAGAGTCTCGTTATATAGAACCTTGTCCCGTCTATCTCTACTAACGCAAATTCTGGGAACGCAGCAAACGGCGACTCAGCTTCCTGGCTTTCAGAATGAAAAAAGGGTTGACCATCTAGCAAACACACTTGAGGTGAGTACTACTCCACTGACCTTCGCTGATTTTATCGTTACATTTTTTAATTGGCCTTATTCAGTTGTACACGAAATCCTATGAATTGTTTAAGAAGTATAGCTCGGACCCGGCTACCACACAGAATCAGATGCAGGGGCGCTTCACTGTATGGATAGCGTATCGGATCGCGCAGACGTACTATGAGTCTGGGAAATTCGAGATGGCTGTAAGGTGAGCTTTCTCGCTCTTTGCTCAAGTTCCTTTCGCCGACGGAATTACATATTCAAGGTTTTTTGAGCGTATTGCACGTACTTATGGCCGCGATAAGTGGGGATCCGTGCTGCGTCCTTTGCTTTCGACGTGGTACACATGCACTAAGAAGCTAGGGGACGTGGAAATGAGTATTCGACTTTTGGTCGAGATGATCGCGAGGGGGCATGGTGTAACACGTATGTCTTTTTTTTTCAGAGCGCTCACGGAAGATACCTTTCTTATCGTTTGTCCCGCTATCTAGGCGAACTAGACCCACAGGATGAGGAAGACTCGGTTGCGGAAGATCTGCACGCTATTCTTAGAGTGAGTGTATAAGTGTAAGGAAGTAGAAACAATTTGATCTGGTTTCGGTCGCAGAGTACCGTACCGTCTTCGAGTGACCCTATAGTGGTGGACCTGACGGATAGTGAACCATTGCGTATGCTCTTCATACATACCCAACTCTCCCAGTGCTGATCACAATGTTTTGTAGTCAATGCCTCCGTTGTTTTCTGGACTCCTGAGGTCAAGATCGGTGAACAAGTGTCGTTCCAAATCAGCCTCACCTTGCCTGGAGACGTTGTTCTTTCGGAACTTCCTATAACTACCCTTAGGATTTACTGCTCGGATAATTCTGCACCCATTATTGTCGAACATGTCGCCTCGGAGGACGATCTAGATCAGACAGTCTGCCGAGTTGATGTAGGGCATCTGTCACTGCCGCTCGCAGACGCCACAAGATAAACAGGTGCGCGCAAACCTCCGTTGGCGGCGGCGGGAGGCTACGCTTGTGCTTGCTGGAACTTTGTCTACGAGCACTCCTCAAGAACTCAAGGTATTTCGCAAATGTTTTCATACGCATTCCTACTAAGTTAGCTATACCCTTCGGTCATAGTTTACTAGAGCCGAACTTTGCATCTCGGAGGGAAGTTGGAACATCGAGCTTCTGTTTATCCTCGGTCGTCGGCGAGACGCATCCGTCTCGTGTCCGACGTGGTTAACTTCCACTCAGCCTGTGCGGTTCGTCCCTATACGTCGCAGCAACGTATCTTCCGCAATGTCAGCCATTGTCTCTTCATTTTTTTCCTGACGCCGTGCTGACTATGGCTACCAAGTGTCAAGCATCGGCCACACCAGGTTGATGTATCCTTTTCTCACCGTCCTCCGGCATACCTGGACGAGTCCTACCCGATTAGTATCAATGTCACTAACAACGACGATAAAGAACTGGAGTTCTCTTTGGATGTACTCTTGCAACCTGGGGATGACGATTCCGGTGAGTTATCTTATTAGTAATTATCCTTGGAAGACTAGTTTAAATCCGTTGCCAGTGAATCACATAATTGTAGACGATCAGGAATCGGCTGGCCTGATCAAGGGTATTTCATTCGGGACTCTGCACCCAGGTACCACGACATGCAAAACCCTGCGACTCGCAAGTACGGGGACTGCGGGAGAGCGGATGATGGATGTATCCATACAGTCCCGGACGGCAAGACCGGACGCGAGTTTGAACAGCCCAATCACCCCGACCTCTCCTGCCGATATGAGCGAAGTGTTGCAGACACTCACCGTCCCGACTATCTCAGCCTTTTCGGTCAGGCATGAGACGACGTACGCGCGCCGTGTGTCGAGTAAACCTGGACCCGCTGATCTCGATACTTTCGATCCCGAGTATTGGGACGATAGCGTTGGAGGGCGGGCGTTTGTGACGACGACGGTCGAGTGCGTGGATTGCATCGGTGCGAGTAGCCTGGAGATAGAAAATGTCAAGATCGTAATGGAGGTAAACCGTGTCGCGTTGCCCCTGTGGTACACTGCACTGACCTGAAGACAGGAGAACGCGCATTCTAAAATTGTCCACTGTTCATTGGACGAAGAGGATTACCCATTAGGTAAGGCGTACTCTATTGCACTTGCCCTGAAAAGACTAAAGTACTCCTAGAGCTTGAACCTGGTGACCAGTTCTCTATCGTCTGCGAGCTAAGTATCGCTCCTCCGGAGGACTTCTTTGAGGATAAAGATGCTATCTTGGCAAAAACAGGTCAATATGTGATTGATTGGAAGAGGTCAGTTGGTACCTTTCCTCATACATCACATAACTCTGAATTGAATGCATTGATGAAATTGTAGGTTGTCTTCTAACGGAGATCCGGGGCTACTTTCAACGACTCAAATTGGCCTTCCGACCCTCAAGCCCCCACCAGACGGGTTAATCGCCTTGCTCCACGTGCCCACTTTTGCGCGCCTCCACCAGCCCTTCACGCTTGAGCTCGTTGTATTGAATCATCACCCCACACGAACCGCGTGCCCCGCAATCTCGCTGGATCTAGAGCCTTCGGAGAGTTTCGTCGTTGCGGGCATCCGAAACGGCCGCTTGCCTACGCTAATTCCCGGAGCTGAAGAGAAGGTGATATGGCGGTTGATCCCGCTCGAATGCGGACCAGCGGTTCTACTTCCTAAAATCAGGGTGATGGACAGGCGTAGACTGGTCGAGGCTGCGGAGAGTTCGGCGGGCGTACCCCAGGGCGATACAGTACCGGATGATGAGGTGCCTGTAATTGACGTGAGGTGGGATAGACGGTGGTCTGACGGCACTGAGGCATATCGGAATAGGCATGATATTCCTGAGGGAGGGGCCCCGAGGAAAAGTAATTCCGACCTGCGATTTACAGTCGTTGTCTCACCATAATAATTGTATGCTGTGAGTATCCACCCTTTTGTACAAGTATATTCTTATTAGCTAACAGCCGGATAGAAATGTTGTATGATATGATTTGTAAGGACTTCTTATTATGAGCTTGATACATACGTGGAGCGACAAACGTTTGGGGTAACACCCCATTTCTACAAGGCAGAGCGGCCGGTCGCAAGATGCTCGTTTGTCGCAGTCACCTTCTTTGGGCTTATCCGCATGAAAACGGAGCAACCGAAGCAGATGATCTCCCAAGCTGGCCATCGGTCTACTCGATTGGATTATTTGAATATATCATATCAAGTTCCGATCCCTTACGACGCCCCTTTTAACTCCAAGAGCCTCGTGTGTGCACACAATCATCAGCCAAGGACGCCGCAGAGTCGGATGTGGCGCGGGCGAGATGCCCAGCCGAGCGAGTGTTCAAGAAATGCCTCTCCTTCGATCTGACCACGTTCCTGCCGGCCAGAGATCGAATCGATTAGGAAGCGCAGTGAGTGTACGAATATGGGACAATCACGCCGGGAAGCGGGCGGGGTGATAAGATGTCTCATACATGTAGCACATGACGACGCGTATAGCACAGGTCTTCCTCAGATGGGTACCCTTTTTATTTGTCATCATAAGAGGCCGATATGTGTATATAAAGCCAGGTATCTGCATTCTCCAGTCATCTCAACCGGTCTCAACTCCCCAACGCAAACCAATCTACCAACCCACCCAAGCCCCGTACTATTCACAATGGCCTGCAACTGCGGAACTAACTGCACGTAAGTAGCTCACCATCGTTACCTTAGGCCTATTGTGTTCAGGATGCTGATTATATGCGTCCCACCCCATATTGGCTCTCCCCCTCCCGGTTTCCCTTGTGCCCTCTCCTAACAGTACCTGCACCAAGGACAGCTGCTCCTGCTCGACCGCTGGCAGCTGCTGCAAGTAAATGCTGGTATGTTCCGCCCCTTGATCGATTGGCCGCTCCATCAGACATCTAACCGATTGATGTTGCATTTCCCGATCCCTTCCGCAATCGTTCGGACCTCAAAGACAACGCATTCGACGCGGCTTGTGCAGAGGACTCTGTATACGCATGCGACTGCGAATAGAGTCTGTCAATGGTGAGTGCGCCTTTCCAGCCTCGAATAGCTCATTCTAGGGGCAGTAAAGCTGATTTTACGTGCTCCCTTTCTGCGCTCATGGAACAACCAGACCTGCTTTCCCGCTGCCGACGACTGAGGGACCGATAATTTCTTTCATGTGCTTTTAGTTTTGATTCGGTGTAAGAAGATGTATGTATCAATTGTCGCGGGTATCTTCAGGCGCTGTGATAAGGAAAAGCATCATGTACATTTTCGGAATTTATAAAATTTAAGCAAATCTGTTCCGTATTCAGAAGGTCGTGCCGAAGCTGATATAAGCATGAAGCGGCAGGCAACAGTTCGAATCTGCGTACTGCCAAATTCCATTGGTGTAGGCTTCATGAGCATGCATTGATTGATTCAAGTCAAGACCTTGAACTTTAAAACAAGAATTCAGCGCCTCAAGTCTCCCAGAAGGTAACGGAGTACTTAGTTGAGTATATGCTATTTCGCGCTGGCGTCAAGTTCGCCGCTGCCAACCATCATATAATTGATTGCAGAGCAGGGAGCGCCCGGTAGAGCGCGTCTATACTATTCGATATACAGTAAATCAATAGAGCTAATACTATACATCGGTCTTAAAACTGTGTAATGACGCCCAGGTACGCAGGGCACTTGCGGTCCAACTATAGTTGATGCGTATTGTATGTCGGGTACTATTGACAAGGCAAGATAGTGCGGACAACAGTGTCGCTCTTTTTTGCTATACCGATATCAACGCGGCCCCATGCTCGAAGCATGATGTCAGTAGTACATTCTGTAACGCCCGTATACTTCGCAGGCTCCTGCTTCGACGAATCTTGAGCTACACGGATGGCTTCGTGAAGCTGTGGTCTCCATACAGCGCGCTAATTCTTCCCTTCATATGTCTGCATTAGTAGGGTGACAATCCCAAGTCGAACGACCTAGTAAATGTCGGAGTAATCTTGTCGCCCAGATGGCCGGATGGAACGAAACAGCGATGGATGTATAGGGGATTCTAGAGTTTAGTTTGAGTCCTTTGGGACATCGAGCGCTCGGTATCAGCAGGACTACATAGACCGACAAGAGATAGCTTTATCAACGTGTGAACCAGAAGCGACTTGCTGATACGCACAACGCGGCGAGTGCAAGAGTGAGCTATACCACAAGCATCATGCTACGAGGAAAAGGCTCAATTCACTGTCGGCACGCTCCAAATTCATACAATCGGCCCATATACGGGTACTTCAAGTCGTCCAGGAAGCCTCTAGTTCCAAGTTTCGAAGAAAGCAGCAGCCAGAGTCCGGGGATACCAAGGTAGAATCCTGTTCTAAGACTCCATTTGAGCACCGTTCCTAATAGATCAGACGTCTTCTGCTCTATGGTCGCCGATGTCCTATGATCGCGCTTCGATCGCCAGCCTGAGAGACCCACGTGTAGAAGCCTCCGTTTTACCCCGTTCATCCGCAGTCGATTGGGTCCTCAGCGGCGCGCCGTATAGTAAACACGAGCTCAGGTAAGAAGAGTAAGAAGAGTTCTTGCATATCAGTGATAAGCACAGTTTAGTCGATCCTTCCGTATCGTGCCAGTGTATAGTTCCTAGGGAAGGTGGCCGCGACAATTAATCTCGAGAAAGGTCTGAAGTTCTGAACCTGAAAACTGCTCGGCAAGCTTCTCCGGATTCGGAATTCGGAAAATATCTTGCCAAATTAGTATATTTGTAAGCAACCTACATTTATTATAGAGACACGCACGGTTACCGTCGGTTCGTGATTGTTCAAATGTCAAGAATCAATTTACAATATTCAATTTTCCCTGAAGATATCGATCTGCACCCCTTTGACTACTTAGATACTTCACTACGACGGTTACTAGCAGGACCTATGAAGTTAGCAGCAACTTGAAAGCGCACGTATTCAAAAATCTGCATCATGGCAGCAATGAATTACAATACATTCAAGTTAATGGCGATCTGGTTTTTCCATGTGTGCCGTGTACTTACCCCACACCAAGGACTTGGCGGATACCGTACTTCAGTCAGATGATGTCTGTAATACACTGGCAGGACCGTCACTGAATAGGTTGCGGGCACAATTAGCGCAATCTGCTTCCCCGTCGCCGTAAGACTCTACGGCCGCATCACCAGCTGTTTCCATGAGGTTGGCGACAAGACCACGCTGCAAATGTGATTACAGGCACTCCACACCCCAACTTTGTGTGGCCCTTTAGGTCAGTGTTCGGCGAACGTCTCAGGGGCCCTACTAGTCTCGGCGCCTCGGTCGTCCGGTCGTACCCGTTCGTGTACTCCCGAATTACACAAGTCCACTTTGCTATCCCGGTGGCCAACTTTCGGCGCTCACTAGGTATGGACCGGCACGAGCCTGAGTACAATCAATGCGCTGGGGCAACGCTCGACAGATCGAGGGATTATTTCCTTTTGTTGAGTGTAAATCTGCTAGGCGTACCTGAATCTCTCTTGAAAAGAAGCTCGAGCTCACCAGGGCGACACAAAAGTAATGCGCGTTGCAGAATCGTACAATCTTAAGGTACAGTATCAACTTTTCTTAATCTTCCCATTCCAATGGCGCCCACCCAGTCCTTGGAGAGATCAGGGCGGATAATAAGCTTGGCGTTGGTGTTCCCGTCAGTAGTACAGTACGAGACAGTGACAGAATAGATTTCACATATTCTTGCAAGACTTTTCTGGGAAAATGAACGTCCGAGGGGCACCAGAAGCCGTAAGCCCGTTACCAAGGGTGGACATGCGACTACATCGGAGATGACCAGCACTCAGCACTACGATTCACTGGAAACTCTTTCCTCTCCGTTGAGTGATATCATTTTGGAGACGCAACGACATCGATCTTTTTCATTCACTCGAAGCACGTTGACCATCACTTTCTGCGGTGGTGAGGGGAAAAGATGGCACCGCAGGTAGGAAGGACGGATTCCCGACGGGGGGTTCCGCCAGACTCCACGGGTTACGACTCCTGGGAATAGCACAGACGTAGCTCCGATAGTCCATTTGGGAAACCAAGATAGATGAAAGCGAAAGCTTGAAAGCCAGAAATTCGGTGTTTTGAGGATCAGTCGCGATGGAAGCAGGTGCAGTAGACTCACCCCGCCGATAGATAAAGCAAGAGGGAGAGCCCCGCATAAGCGAAATTGTATTGATTGTCCCGGGGCATTCCGTCAAGATAAGATGAGTAAGAGGGGTTGTTGTAGATTGCGAAAACATTTCTCCTTTTTTCCAATGACAATAGAATATTGGAATGGGGGTCCGCAAAAAGGCCGATGCGCGTTTTTCTAATCCATTGTAAAGTGCTAGAGTGGGGGTAAGAGCTACAAAATTCCTGAGGAGTTCCAGTGTCAATAAACACACGATGGAAAGGCAATTGAGGAGCGGGAAAAGTTAACAATAATCAGGATTCGTGACTCGGAACATGCACTGATATACTCATACAACCGTGCACCCTCTCAGAGGATTCTCGGACATGAATCGACACATATACAAAAAAAAGGATACCGGGATGCGAAATCCAAGCTGAAAGAAACGCGTCAGGATGTGATCAATACCGAAGTGGCATCAGCAGTCAAGCTGGACCTAATCCTGCCCCCTAGAAAACTCGACGCAGCATTACGCCTTCACCGCTTACCCCAACTTGGGTTCGCAGGAAGGCCGACCGCTGTGCGGCCGAAAGAGCCTGGAGCACTTAGACCTGGCTTGAGCGTAAGAGGAACGTCGAAGTGGTACCGAATATAGGCGGGGGGTACGACTAAGGGCATCCTGCCGGTGGGTGCAGACTGTTCACGACCGGATATCTCCGCCGGGATCTTCGGCACTGCGGGTACGACGTCTGTCGCCGCTTTGTAGTTTGGGACAGAAGGTGTCGAAATACGCCTAGCGAGTCTGTAGATGTGCGATATTGTGGAGAAGCGGCGGAGCGCTGGCGCATTGCGGGCGCGCATGAACGAGAACTCGCGCGGTGAATCGCGGTTTCCCGTGCTTGAAGTATCGTCTGCATCCGGGTCGGACGCCTTGATATCGACGACACTGTCCCCGCTCAAAGGCCGTTCCGTTCGTTTGTACGGGTTGTAGTAAGCCTTCTCTACGTCCACAGGCATGCGCTTATCTGGAAAAACGACCGAGAAAAGGCGGGAGTCGTCTCCCTTCTCAACGGAAACCGGGATGAAACGCGACTCATCGAACGTGTCTTCGTACTTCACTAAATAATGTGCACAATGAGCGTTCCATCGCTCGATGCAAAAAAAAAAACGGAAGAAAGCGGATACAGTAGGTAAGAATGCTCACAGTATTGCGGAAGGCCCTTGCCGAAATTGTTGAGACATACGAGCGCAAGCCCGAGCGTGGCAACAAGCATGACGAAAGATCCGACCGTCATTGCAGCAAAGAATGTGAAGTTTTGGAAGGTCCATTTATATATATCTTCCGCAAACATCAAACACCATGCGACAACGATCCCCATGCCGATAACGAGAAATGTAATTGACCACAGACGGTGTTCTCTTCTAAAGGAGTTCCAGCCCTATTCGTTGAAGAAGTTACGATATTGCTCGTCAACCGCGAAAGACGAAAAGATCAAGCAGCACTGTACGTACGATGACTGGCCAAGGGAACTCAACCTGCGTAAGGTGACGTATTAGCATACTGGGAACGGACAAGGAAGTTGGAGACAGCACGCACAATACATGTGATAGTGAAAGCGACTCGGTGCTCTATCTCTTTGTTTGCATACGGCGCGAGCACGCCATTGTAAAGCGTATCGAGCCACAGTGCAGAGGAGCATAGGGTGAAGAATACCGAGAGCTGGAGGAACACAGAAAAAACAAGGATGAACTAATCGGCACAGACATGAGTAAAGCAATATAGGCACGGTGGAGGGCGAAGTAACGAACCGAGTAGCTTCTGTTCAACGCGCTTGACGCGCCGACACGTTTATGCGTTTGCTCGGCATATACCTTAAGGTACTTTTTAGATTAACTAGAGTCACCGCAGTATGTGTGAAATAAACCGCACGTTAAACAGTTTGTATGAAACGATACTCGTGACGATGAAAGCGATGACATTCAGCACCAAGATAGGAATCTATTGGGTATGAAATCCAATTTTATTCAACGTGCGCACACTTAGCACTGATAAATCCGATTGGGAGGAATAAACGTACGAAGAAGTCGTCTTGGACCGACCAGTAATTCGGGATGAGATCATAACCTTTGCACGCATCTTTTACGACCAACGTATTGTAGAGATCCTTGAACTGCCCTGCGCGGGAGACTAGGTAGACACTCCAAACGCTTGACAATCCGTGCGTAATGAGCACTGCGACCCTGTCTCCTCTTTCAGCGTAAAACAGAGGAAGTTCAATGTTGTCGAAACTTACAAATGAGGTATTGACTCATTTAGCACCTACTTAGTCATTTCACACAATGTTCATTAATCATCCCACGTCTTCATTTGACTCAGTTGATCGATTGCTCACCGTCACAATTGATATTCCAAGGAGCCAGACTTGAAAGACAAGGAAAGACACGTCTTCCCTCCGTGCATTATGTAGACTGTCACAAACTCAGCAGCGACCAAACAAACGTACAAAAACGACGTACAGCATAATCGGCCAGTTCAGTGCGGAAACACACAGCCCAGGAAGCTCAAGGTCGGACGGATCGGTGATGTTTACGGCACCAGGTTCAAATTCATTCTGGTATCCCTCAGCAGCGGAAGGCAAGTCTGGGCCGGCAATTGGATAGCACGTTCCCATCGCTTCTGCGTCCAGCGTGGAGCCCTCGTCCTCGTCGGCGTTTGCGTACGTCTTCGGGATTCCATTGCACACGTACAGCACATCATCCTTCGTGTACGCGACCCCACGCATCTCCGGGGAATGCTGCATGACATGATCGAGCGTTACGCCCGAGCGGGCATTGACCGCAAGGGCGGCGGACTGGAGCGCGACCTGAATAAGACAGTGACCTAGTGCGGCAAAGGCGAAGACTGTCGTAAATGGAGTCAGAGTAACACGCTCATACTGCGCGAGAACGACAGACGAAGAAGCGGAAGGCGTCAGCGGACTGTGGGGGACGTGTTACGATAATTACTCAGCACTTACCACAATTTTAATTTTAGTCCCGAGCCGCGGGTGGTGCAGAATATGCTTGATACGCATCGTGCGTTCCTCGCTACCTGGTACACTTCAATGGTCCCGGTCCAGCCGAGAAAATGAACATAAAACAGTTGAAAGAGGAAGGGAAAGAATGACTGGAGGATAGCTATTCAGTGCCAGCCTTCGGGAGCAGAAACCGGAGGACGGGCCTCGGCGGCACAGTCGCTTTTATCGCTGCTCGCGTAACGACCGCCTCAAATCAGACAATTCGCATTCTCCCGTTAGAAGCGTGTACACGCATGAGATCCAATTCCGGGGGAGGGTTGATTACCATGGAGGAATCGGTAATATCAACTGGATCAGTGGGGGCCCTCCAAATACAGCATAAACCCGTAACCTGAAGTTGGACTAGATCAGCGGACTCGGGCTGCAGCCGGTGTCGTTGCGCTCCTCAGCGCATGAATGACATTGATTTCATGGAGCAGCATCCTTATCCAGAACATCGGAAACTATCGGCGCCTCCATTACCGTGGACCAAACGTTACCGTATAAGTAGAAGGCTGATGATAACCGCATCAGGATCCATCGTTATGGTTCTTGGGGTGTCTGCATAATCTGCCAAGAGCTCGCCTTACGCGAGATTTTCACAGCTCCGGTTTCGCGTAGCCCATGGTATGAAATTGGCCAGCCCGAAGCCCGAATTAACTGTTTTACGCTTTGATGAGGTCGACAAAGCGGAACATAGACATAAGGATCTCTCTCAAGATTGCAGCGCGTTCTGCCGTCAGCTCCGCCAGAAATCTCGACAGCATCGCGAATCCCTTCCTAGTTGCACACAATCATACTGTAGATTCCGTAGAAACAAGGAAGGCAGAAGCTGACTGCGGGCGTGCAGAAACGAACAATCGAAACGCTTAGGGCTCCAGCCGATCATCGCCTGTGCGCAGCAACGAAACCTGATAATTATCCTAAGTCGAACGACCACGTCTCAGTTTGGTCGTCTCCATTTCCCCTAGTCTCTTCCAGTACACCGTGAGTATTCATCCGCCTGCACAAGATTCACTACGCACGCACTGCCCCTAGAAGCGATAACAGACATAGCGAAGTTCACTGCGCCTGTGTTGCCCAGAGATTGCCCAACACTAGACCATAGTACACCACACTGAGACGGCGCGCGCGAGGTATCTGGCGGTAATCCCGCGCTCACAACAAGACCTAAAGACTAGACGGGGGAGTGTTTGCACATGACTCTGCAACAACGGCGCTGCACGGGACAACCACTATCAGCTAGGAGCATCAGGCTTGGGATCATATATTGCGACACTGCAACGGGTTAAAGTTCGGTGGCTCGATAACGTAACCACCGCAGTTCACGTCCACCCTCCTCGTCATGGAAGTCTTCCCTGTGTTGATGGTGGCGACGAGGCCGTGTAAGTCGGCGGTGCCAAGATTCACTTACTAGTATTGCAGCCGCGGTCAAAGGCGATAAACTTCGCGACCACGACGCGACGACTAGGACGCGTTCCCTGTTGGGAATCGGAGTTTAAAACCTTTCGCCTAATATAGGACCAAACCCTGTTCAAGTTGTAGCCAGCTAGAATTCTTGCCCTACAGAATTTAGCGATACAGTGAACTTTAGTGAACAAAAAAATCATACCTCTTTCGACTTCGCTACTTCACTCGGATGTATGCTATACTATGGATCAGACCGAAGCTGTAGGTAGAGCTCCATCTCTAACAGCGCCCGTGTAAGTCCGTAAGTAAATTGGTCCCCCTTCTTCACCCTTCGCTTGCACGCTCAGAATAATACTTTCTAGAATTAATGGTCTCAGCGCGCATTATACGGAATTCATCCTATTTCGAGAAAACAACTGTATCCTGAGTGACGACACCAACCGGCTAGAGAAATACACCGGGCGTGCCTGCGTAGAAGCGCGACCGCATCACGAAGGCGGATTAATTGAAAGCTCGGACACTTTTATTCCTGTTCCCCGCGAAGCGCGATGCCGTGTTTTCTTCCGATATTCCTTCGGGATGAAACGGGACAGTAACTAGAGTACTCATCTATTCATGCCTAAAGTCTGCGGAATGGCAGCAGCTCTCCATCAGTTTTCCTATAGCTCACATCTCTACTTAGACCAGGTCTCCGACCATGTTGCGACCAGATCGTAAATTTTCTAGATCTCCAATCTTTCGGAGCCGGGTTTCGTGCTGTTTCCTTCTCTGCGCCGCCATCTCAAGTGCGTAAATCAGGCTTTTCAGGCACTCGGTGACCGGTTAATTTGGGTAATTCCGCTGGAACCTCTACACGGCTGACCAACATGCAGTTGTCAAGGTGTCTTCTCCGGGGTTTCGTCAAAGAGTATTTAGTAAAGATGGATGCAGGAGCAGTACGGTACGGAACAATTCTATTTTTGCATGCTATGGATTCGACTCTTATACGAAATTGTTCGCTTGCGCAAAAATAGGTATGTACATCGGGCTGGTCTCTGTCCGTCCACAGTGTCCGATCATCCGGGATTGTAGATTAGCCAGCTCGCGTACCTCGTCTACGTCAATCTAATATATTTTTGCCGCCATCAAAAGAGAGGTGAGAATGCGTGCGCCATACACATACATTATTACTAAAGGACTGTGGTATATTTCCAGAATACGCGTGCCGTATCGATGGATATTTGCAAAGGAACGAAAGTTTTAATAAAGTATACGGGGATTTTTTCAGATGATGCCGTTGATTAATGCTTTGCGGGAGGGAAATCAAAAAAAGAACAGCGAGCTGTGAGCAAATTACGTTATATACTAAATCAACCGTTGAAAGGCTTACCTATTATTAATGTCTGTCAGCCTGACTTAAAGTAATTTGCACCACTAGGCTATTTAGGCAATTTACAACATACTCAATGGGTCGGACTGAAATTTCTGCAGCTTGTTGGCGCGTTCTCCATAAGTGTCCGTATAAAGCAATTATGTGGCATTAACAATTTCTTAAAACCGTTAGGGCCATCATATGATAATGAAGTCATAGTTTGCTCAACGACATCTGGTTGTGAGGTCATCACTCCACACAGCATATATAAACCTTCACAGACGAACGAATCTTTTCGCAACTTTCACTCCTACCACCACAAACGAATTACCTCCAACAAAATTTCAATTCGAAAAGATGGCTTGCAGCTGCACAACCCAGGGCTCCTGCGCGTACGTACACATGACTCTCCAGGTAGTGGTCTTTCCTATCTGACAACATTCCACAGTGCGTGTGGCCCCGCCGGCACAGGGTGTACCTGTGCAAAGAACGAGTGTACATGCGCGTCATGCATGAATAAATTACACTCAGATAAGGCAAGTAGATTACCTGGGTATTATGCTCGACTTCGCTGACGGCTACCCGTGCGCACTGTGCTGCCGTCCTCTATTATTAGTGTGCATGCGGCGGAACAGGACTACAGTGCGCATGCGCGGATAAAGCTGCGGGATGTGTGTGCTGAAGGAAAAGCAATTACGAGTTTACGAAAGGAAAACAAGTCCCAGCTGTGCAACGGGTACCACTTGTATTAGTGTATAAATTCTGTATGAAATCAAATTGATAGTCCTACTTTTCAACTCCGATTACAAGCTTTCTGTAAGCAGCTTATCAAGCGGAGCTCGAAAATAGCTGTGACATTCGTGACAAATATACGTAAAAGGGAGTACTATGTTGCAGAATATTGTGCTCATAAAGATAAACCCATGTTTCTTGTGAGCGCAGACATGGATGAGGACAGATGTGTTGCTAAAAAAACCTGTCGATGCAATTCGAGTGTTGCAGAGGTATTACAGTCAAATTTCTCATACGGTATAGGGGTCGGTGGAATGGTCAGTCTATGCAATATAGAGGGTTATGCAGGCAGGGAAACTATACTTTATTATGTAATCAGGAATAAGTCTGTAAAATGCAATGAGATAACTAAGAATGGGTATAGTATCCCTTATTATGGCAGGTTCTGGAATAAAACTGAGTAGATTACGTGGAAAATAATATATTTGGATGGCTTATGTGTGCCGGGAGGTGTTTTTTTTGTCATGTTCTAAGGAGAAAAAGTGTAAGCAAATGCAGTTAGCCGACGACTAATTGACCTCAGATAATGTATACCCCTAATTAAATTCCCCGTTTTGGCTATGCATTATGCATATATAATTTTATGCATTATCTTATAGGGAATTCCTATCTACCAACCCGGTGGAAGCTTAAGCCCATACATTAAAAGGGGTTATGCATTGGGAAGAGGATACCATACGGGAAGTTTGACTGTACTATCGTATGACCCCTATTACAAAGGGTTCCCTTCTTACAAAATTGCGATTCTGGACTTCCACGCAACTAAATCGATGCCGGAATCGCTCATATAGATGCTAAATGAGCTATCAGAAAGGCTTGTAGTGGTAGCATTGCAAAATATAGCGTTGCTGTGAAGCCACCGTCAAAGTACTTGTTCTGCAACCAAGAAGAGCATTTGGGGGGCTACCGGCTTGCACAACAAATAAATCTATCAATAATTCTTTTCCAGGGACATGTCTGTTACATTCTAGAGTGTACTATTAGGGCTATTCCGGACAGAATAAATAACCACAATGTACAGGGAGAGAGCAAAATGTTTGAAGAGTGACAAATGGTGACAGAGTGCATTCGGCATTGCATTCCTTTTCAATCTCAGTTAACAATATGTTTCTAATTAACGATATGCCTATATAGTCGCTTACCTGTCGGAGTATGAAAATTAGCGTGACACTTCGTGACTATCATTTTGTATGATGGGGACACTTTTATTCTGGGGGTTCCGGCTATAACAGGTGCAAAAAACTGGACAGATATAAAATGCACGTCTATTATACATGCCAGATCTGAAGAAGAAAAATCAGATTTACGTGCTGTGGACACAAAATACAAAATGTTTGTAATAGGGTCATACGATAGTATATGAAAATTTTGTGATAGGATCCCACGAAAGTATATGTTTATTCGGATTCGGGCACCTCTTTCCTCATTCGATAGGTGCATACAGATATATATACGATAATGGACTTGATTACGTGCGCTTACGTGTACATTCTTACAAAACTCTCATGCCATAACTACTTCCTTATGCAGTTACGAATACGTAAACGAAGTAATAACCCCGCTCATCAGAGGTTATCACTGATTGCGATCAAACTGCTCTTGACCACTATCATCTTCGTCGTAAGGTCGCAAGTATTCCACAAGTGCAATACGAACATGTCTCAATCTATGGAGAAGTCTGGTGTCGACCAGCAGTGAGTGAAATTATCATACCATACTTCGACGTGTGCTCTAAAATTGAGCCATTCGTATTTGCGGCGCGCACCGACGCAGGTTTCTACACATCAAAGGTTAGAATCGAAGTGCTTTACTTCAGACGATGCATTGACGTCTATCAATTTTCGCAATTGAAGCAATCGAAGTTAACTTCAAAGGCAACCGCCCGCAATACCCCATTTCTGTCAAGCTCAGGATAGAGGATGAACTGCGCAAGTCGCCCCGGTTTGGGAGGGACGACATCGTCCAGTGGGATTTAGAGAATTACGCGTGAGTACGACGGTTAGATGGAATTACCCTCCTGATTCTAAACTCCCTTCAGACACCTTCCGGTCTCTACGAATTTCGCTATCTTCGTCCAAGAAGTGCGCAAGTTCAACCGCAAGAAAGACTACGCAGCCTTTGCCGTCACGTCTGCGGACATCGTTGGGAAGGATTCCGTCCTTCTGACTGGTACGCACGCGCGTAAATAAAGAAATTTTGAATTGCTCATCTTCGCATGCGTCGTAGACAACGTAGGAAGAGTCTTGGTGAATCTGACGTGTGTGCCGGCATTGCCGGTGAGTATTCCGGCTATCAAAGAAGCCACCACTAAAACTAAATTGATTTATTTTAATATTTTCGGAGACCGATGATTTCGCCGATCTCCTCTTCAAGGAGGCAGCAGGACAGCTCGGAACCAAGAAAGTTCTTTTCGAGTCACTTGGGAGGGCTGGTCAGGTCGTAGCTACCTTCATGAAATTTGCCGATATCGCGGCCGAGGTGAGTTGGCGGATGCCTTTTACCAGCTATTTACTTTTTTACGCCAAATTGCGTGCAGATGCACCCCGCTGCTAAGGCTACGGTTGCAATCGTCAATATCTTGTATGAGGTAATGTGGATGGTGATTTCCTCTAGCATCTACATCTCTTGATCATGCTTCAGGGAATCAAGCAGCAGCAGGACTGTCACCAGGCAGCGGCGGATCTCCTAAGAGACGTGTCGTCGTTTCTGCCTTTCGCGAAGGATATCACGCACGAGCTCATGAAGAATGGCACGACCAGACAAATTCTTACGGACATGCTGGATCTTTTCTGCCAGATTTCCAATACCGTTGTCACGTATTCATCTAGAGATCTCCTAGGTAAAAGCTTTCGTTATTCCAACGATGCTTCAGTTACTAATTACGATAATAGGGGACATGCTTTCTTCAGACAGGGAGGAAATAGAGTCCTTGAAGATCCGATTTGGGAAGTTGAAGGATTCATTCGATTGGCGCGTCAAGATGGAAATTTGGAGGACTGTTATTGAGACTGGTAATTTGGATGTTGCGTATCACCAATGCACTACTGACTCGTTCTGTAGAGAAACACGCGGAGGACATCCAACTTCGCCAGCTACGGCCAGCGAGGCAGGCGTACTACGATGAGGAGAGGACTTGTTTGGAAGGGACGAGGATTTCTGTGCTTGAACAGGTCAGCCAGTGGGCTGACTCTGGCTCTAAGATTTTCTGGATGTATGGTGTGGCAGGGTCTGGAAAGAGCTCGATTGCGAATTCGGTTGCCTATATGTTCAGCCAGCAGCAGCGTCTTCCTGGCTGCTTTTTTTGCAAGAGGGATGACCCGGAATGTCGCGACCCGAAGAGGCTTGTACCGACGTTGGCGTACCATTTTTCGAAGTGGCACAAATCCTACCGCGCACTCGTCCTTTCCCTTATACAAGGGGAGGATGAGCCGAAGCTGACGCAGAGTGTCCAGTGGCAATTCCAGCTGCTGTTCAAGCAGCCTTTGGAGACTTTATCTGGGGGTTCTATGGAGATTCCGCCAACGCCTTTGATCGTTGTGATTGACGCCCTCGATGAATGCGGGGATTCGCCAGAGTCAAGGTCTCAGTTAGCTGGCTTTCTTATGAAGTTGGCTGGTGCCGTTCCCTGGCTCAAGGTCTTCGTCACCAGCAGACCCCTTCCTGAATTTCAGGAGGTTTTTCTTCAGGATGAACTGAAGTGCCGTACTCTGAATATAAACACCCAGATCGATCAGGAGCGGGTTCAGGATGACTTATTGCGGTACACGAGGCACTGCGCGAATATCTTTCGGGTTCAGGTTACAGAGGAGCAGATTGCGGCCTTTGCTGCGAAGGCCTCTGGACTTTTTATTTGGATAAGCACCGTCTTCAGATTTATTGGTACGAAGCTCGACAAGAGCCGGGCGGTCAGCAGCGTCCTGTCACCATCGTCGGCAGGAAACCAGGAGGCCGAGTTGGACCAAATTTACATCACCGTTGTTAAGAGTGCCTCCGCAGACCCGGAAGACTCTCAGATCGTGAAGCTGGTGCTCGGGGTGATTGCTAGTACGGCCAGGAATAGGGCCCTTCCGGAGGAAGCTCTTGTCCACCTCCTGTCTAGTACGGGCCATGGCATTGGCCTGGAGGTCCTTAGGGAGACCATTGATCACCTACAGGCTGTTCTGTACAGAGATGTGTTGAAAGATAATGCCATTCGCGTCTGTCATCCATCCTTTCTGGATTTTATCAATAGTCAGTCACGTTCTAAGAAATATTGGACTGAACCAGCACCTCTGGAGTCTATATTGGCTCTTAGATGTTTGGAAATCATGGCTTCCGAACTCAAGTTTAACATTTGCGAGCTGGAGTCATCCTCCCTTCCTAACAGTGATGTCACGGACATTCAAGAGAGGATCCATAGATGCATTCCTCAGTACCTCCAGTACAGCTGCCTATATTGGCTGAACCATCTCACAAGCTCTGACCTGGACATTAGTGGACAGTCTGTCCAAGATTTACTGCAGGGCATTTTGTGCCATCCTAAGGCTTTATACTGGCTGGAATGCCTAAGCCTCATCAAAGAATTGAAGTCAGGTATTGATATTCTGGCGGATTTCTCTAAGCTTATTGAGGTAAGATTTCTGAAATGCTTCCTGTGAAAGATTAATAACACTGTATTTTAGACGCCGAACCAGATCGTTGCTATTTGTAAAGAGCTGTACAAGCTTGTGTCTGCATATTATGCTGCCATTGCCACTAGTACTCCCCACCTCTACATGTCTGCATTATCCTGGGTGCCTTCAGAGAGCTTATTGGCGGAGAAGCTATATCCATCATTTTCTGGACAGCCCTTCATCAGCTCGGGGAAAGAGAAGAAATGGAGGACTACTTTATGGATAGCTAATACAGAAGGCAGAGTTCTTTGCAATGTTTACTCTCCCAATGGGAGGCATATTGTGTCTGCTTCAGATGACGGTAACCTCTACATATGGGACTCACAGACTGGAAATGCTGTAGGGGAGCCACTTAAAGGGCATACGGACTGGGTGCGTTGTGTTGCCTACTCTCCCAATGGAAAATATATTGCATCTGGTTCAGATGATAATAGTATTTTAATCTGGGATCCAGAAAGTGGTACACCTGTAAGGGGACCAATTAGAGCCCATACAGATTGGATTCGCTGCATTGCTTTTTCACCTGATGGCAAATACATTGTATCTGGTGCAGATGACAATGTTCTCCGTATCTGGGATGTACAGACAGGAGAACTTGTGGGGAAGCCATTGGAGGGTGACTTAGACAGAATTTTGACTGTAGCCTACTCTCCTGATGGAAAACATATTGCGGCTGGTTCACATAATAGCAACATTCTGATTTGGGATGCAGAGACTCATGACTTTGATGGGGAGCTTGTGGGCCATACTAATTGGATTCACTCTGTTGCTTATTCTCCTGATGGCAAATACATTTTATCTGGGTCAGCTGATGAGGTTATTATAATCTGGGATGCAGAGACGAAGGAAGCCATAGGGGACCCTCTGAGGGGGCACACAGGAAGCATTTTATCTGTTGCTTATTCCCCAGATGGAAAACAGATTGTATCTGGATCAGATGACAAGACTCTTCAGACTTGGGATGCTGAAGAAAGGGTGGTTGTGGGAGAGCCCCTCAGGGGGCATTCAGATTGGGCCTGCTTTGTTGTGTACTCCCCTGATGGAAGGCACATTGCGTCTGGCTCTTATGACAACACACTCCATGTCTGGGACGCACAGGCCGCTGGTGCTTCAGGAAAGTCTTCCAAAGGTCAATCAAGTTGGATTCAAACTGCCACCTACTCTCCTGATGGGAAGCACATTATATCTGGTTCTTCCAATGGAACTATTCAGATTTGGGACGCACAGACCGGGGAAGCCGTAGGAGAGCCCCTCAAACAGTCTGGTAATATCTTTTGTATTTCCTACTCTCCCGACGGCAAGTACATTGTTTGCGGTCAATATGATACCACTCTTCAGGTTTGGGATGTAGAGGCCAGGGAGATGGTGGGGGAGCCGCTCAAAGGTCACGAATATGCAGTTCGTTGCTGTTCCTATTCTCCTGACGGGAAGTACATCGTATCCGGCTCAGACGACAATAACCTCTTGATTTGGGACGCTGAAACTAGGGAGGTTATCGGAGAGCCCATCACGAGCCATATTGGGCAAGTGCAAGCTGTTGCTTATTCCCCCGACGGGAAATACATAGTATCTGGCTCAGCCGACCGGAACGTTCTCGTCTGGGACGTTGAGACCCGTACGGTGGTTGGAGAATCCCTTTTATCCCAGATAGATAGGATTCGTTCCGTTGCTTACTCTCCAGATGGAAACTATATTGCCACCGGTTCGGATGACAAAACCATTTGCATATGGAATGTAGAGAATCACGAACAGATAGGAGAGCCCCTCAAAGGCCATACGGGAAGCATCCTGGGCCTTGCCTATTCCCCCGACGGAAAGCACATTGTGTCGGCCTCATCTGACAAGACGCTTTGTATATGGGACGTAGAGAGCGGGAAAGCCGTCGGACCACCCCTCACAGGCCATTCCGGTAATGTCAACGCTGTTGCCTATTCCCCCGACGGAAAGGATGTCGTTTCTGCCTCCGATGACGGATCTATACGTATCTGGGCTGCCGACATCGGACAAGTCGTTCCGGATGACTTGAACTCTCAGAGAAGCGTGTCTTCCGATGGATGGTTTAAGGATCCGGTCTCCGGAGGCCTCTTGCTTTGGGTCCCTTACGAGTATCGCGATGGGGTTTGCGACAAATGCAAGTTGTGCATTCCATTGAATGTCGATGACAATCGCATACAAATTGACTGGGAGAATCTACTCACGTACTGTGGTACGTCATGGGATGAAATTCATGACGAGTGAAGCCTTCTGCAGTACGTACGACCCGTGCTATTATTGCTTTGGCGTTAATTACTGACGAGTCGCTCCTTCGCAGACGCGGAACTGATAAATAAATAAATAAGTAAGTCGTGATTTCGACGGTGAAACGATAAATAGTTTTACCGTAGCATTTTTGAGTTTTCAAACAATTCCGATGTTCCTTGAAATATTTCTGATTGATCTCGCCTCGAAGTTATTAACCTGTAACACAATAGTCAAATGTCCTCTCCTGTTAGCGGAAATAACAGTACTTGAAGAGTGTAGAAAAACGTGAGTACAATATTATCGACAAAGCGAGAACTTCAAAGAGAATGGTAAGCAGCAAATGAGAGCTCGCCTTTTTAGTACCGTAGAAAGATTTCCAGAAGCGTGGGCAAATATTCAATAACAACATGTAAAGCGAGTAGGCCTTTATCGAGCACGCACACACAGCCGTCGTCATTACTTCCAGGTCAGACAAAGAATCAAGCGTGATAGACACCCTACATTGATAACCAGGGTTCACGCGACAGTACCGAGCGAAGACAAGAGCAGCGGGAAATTGGCATTCGGAACTTTGATGTGCCTACGGAATTACGAGCAGCCGGTTGAGTTGGTCTCTCAAGGCCCAAACGTGCTTCCAAGAGACAGAATGATAGCACCAGCAGCCCAGAGGAATGCATAGTGTTTACCTTGAGGCGGATCCGAGCGCGAGCATACAGTCCATAATGATGGTGCCGCCCGAGATCCATCGCAGAGGAACACGGGCCCGAGTACCTCCCGAGCAGAGAAACGGACCCCAGAACGTCAGTTTTGCGCTTGAGATCGAATATATCGGCTTCCCGGACGAGGCCCGACTGAACATGCCGGTACACATCAACAACGCACTTCTTACATTCAAAAACTCTGGCCCTGGGAGTATAAACAAAAGGAAACGTCACAAGAAAAGGTACAATCATCAGAAGCTCAATACACTCGAAATCTTGGCATCGCGCCTCGCCTCTTTCCTAGGGCTAGCATCGTCAAAGCTCTCGGCATCGTCGTTCTCGAGCGATACCACCTTGAAGTCCACTTCGAACTCGTGTTTCTCGATGTCACCATTTACAGCGTGCGGGAATACCTCCGGCTCGAAGTCTGCTCTAGCCAGAGCATCGTCGATGTTCACTAGAACAGGCATCAGCTCGTATGGAAGAAAAAAGATGACAGGAGGTCAAACGCGGGAGTCGGAACGGAAGCAGATTTTATGCGGATGTGCGGATCAAGCCGAGCGGAGTTTAAAGAACGTACAGTACTGCGCAAGACCGCGGTGGAAGTTTCGTTTGCAAACAACGCCGAGGACAACGCTCGCGAGTTGTACAATCTGCGCCGCGACTGAGAGCGATGCGAAGAACGGCCATTGGATCCACGTCCATCGGAACACTTGCGAATAGTACATGATTCCCCAACCAATGACGTACAATGCACCCATGCAGAGGAAAACGAGCATCGTGCGCCGCTTCTCACAACGAGCAGAGAACCAGCCCTTCAGCCAGCGAAGAAAAAGTCAGGTCAGGAACAACGTGGGATCCGAAGGAGACGGACCATTGCTATCCAGGGTAAGAGAACCTGCGAGTGATGGCCATTTAATTAAGGGAACAACGCATAAAGGGGATAAGAACTTTACTCACGACATTAGCGATGATGAATGATCCGAGATATACATGGTTGTGCCAGGAAATTTTTGCGAGTGGCCCGTTTATTAGTTGATCGATCCACAGGGAAGTGGATGCAACCAACAGATACACTGACATCTGTAGACAAATGAAGACCCCTAGGAAAAGCTGAAACAGAGAAATATTGAGGATCACGAGAGTCGGCACCGCACTGCCCACACTGTCGTACTTACCCTATAAACTCCAATGAGATGTCCGGGGGCTCCAACCCGCTTGAACATGCAAGTTGCATATGTCTGGGATACATCTCAGCTCTCGACTCATGGGGGGATACACGATCAGCCAACGTACCCTGACCAACTTCCAAACCATATAGCAGGATAGAACAAGCGCCACGAAATTCATGGAAAGGTCCGCTATTTGCACGGCGACCCGCTTATGGGCATATCCCGGGAAAAGATCGACTCCACATGCCCCGTTCGTGATTAGCGCCTGGAAACGTATATGGATGTCGAGTGTGCGCCAGATCGAGTACCCAGACCAGCCGGTTGACAGGACCCGCAGGAAGAATCCAGCAAGACTACCAGCAGAAAAAATCATGATGATCAATATAAACGCAGAAATGCTACGGATATGCCACTTACAGATGCGGGATCGAATCATACATAATCTATCAAAACGAGCACTTTAGTTAGTACCGTGGGGAAGAATCGGAGAACACCAACCGCGAAAACTGATATCCCCAGCATCCAGAACTCCGATCCGATTAGAGCGAGTTCTTCCCGTCTTGAGTTGTTAAGCCTGTAAGAGGAAGATGAGACGTCAAGTAAGATTCGGGACAGATCTTAGCGGTTAACCTACACTTGGCTGGCATAGATGAGCACACGAGTGCACTGCCCATTCAGAAACACAGTCGACCCGCCATTTACAGAATTTGATGAAAAGTCCACTCCGAAGAATCCTGACGAGTTAGTGACGGGATTGACGTAAGCCGCAGAACCGGGAGCTTCCCCATTGCCCGTAAGGATCATGTGCACTGGGTTCGACCCAGAGTCCACAGTTTCGTCCTACGTTGTATAAGAAAAGACATAGCACCATAGCGCGATGAACACGAACAAAATATAACATACAGTCCTTCTTCTGAAGCCTGCCGGTACGGGAATCGGTGCAGCTCCGGTTTGAAAGATCAATTCGCATGATTGCTCGTTTTTCTTCAGTACCGGCACGTCCTTGCACAGACTCAACGTGAAATTGTCTTGATGCCGCTCGAGCCAAGCGATCTCCGGATCCTTCTGCGGAATCTGGGCCTGGCTCAAGATTCCCGATACTAGAGAGTTGGCGCTCATGTCGAAGGAAAATAGGACAGACTGCACAATGCCCTGTGTAAAACAGTGCATAAAAGAAAACAGGAAAAAGCATGTCGCGACTTTCGACAACGTTATGCGAAAATACTAGCCAGACAATGGGAGAGTTCGTGTTAGTGGACTTCAGCGTCCTAAAAGAAGTCGGAACTCACCATGGTCTTCACCCATATCCACGTTCTGCGTGATAGATAATGCATCACGAATCAAACGCGCGGCGTCTTCTTACTTGTAAAAATAAGACGACAAGACAAAATAACCGCAAGCGGCCCTCTAGAAAGTCGAATAACCAGCAACTTCTAGTAGAAAGGAAAAGAAACAAGGCTGGAAAAGAAATTCAAAGAGAGACACAGGACAGTGGCTGAAGGATGGTAGGGGCCTAACGAAGGGCGGCGGGGATCGCACAGCCGGAGAGAGGTACATATTAAGGGATTTGGAAAATAGAAAACGGATGAGCGCGATTCTATGGTCGTGGAAGATAGCGCAGGCGCGGCGGCGCACGCCCACAGTCATGGAAACGCCCGTGGACTTCTCAGCTCCGGCTTATCCGCAGGCACGGCATAATAAAATCGATAGAATCACCCCTTTACGCCGAAATAGAATCTGTGTCTCCAAAGGATATTTCTGATTCGCTGCGAAGGCTCGAGTGTTTGGGTTCAAGTTCTAACTTGGTCTGTGACAGACCGTTTGTACGTTTTGTCACGCTCGCTCGGGGTCCCTCATAGGCAAGTTTAGTAACCCGGTAGGCTGTGCGGCACGTGTCCGAATGAACCATTGCTTCCAGCCCCAGCCTTTACCATGGCGACTCTATGAGTGTGCTGGTCCACATGTCTGAAACGCGTCTGAAAGGGTGCGAGTCTTCGACGTTGGCTTTGCCTCTGATAGGATATGCTCCTCCCCTCGCCGCGACAAAACAGGGCTACGCGAGGAAAGCAATGCTCTATAAATGCTGACGGGTCTGATCGGCATCAGACTGGATCGAGCCACATTTCGACTTCATGCTCTGATTTGTTTTTTCAATCAGATCAACAACTGCTATTCTTGCGAGGCAAAGCTCAGCTCGGCAAAGGGTCATCTTTTCTCACCCAGACTGTGGGATTAGAAGAGAGACAGCCCCTTTCGCTGGTGCTGCAGACCGTTGCCAAGGACTTCGTACGCGAGGCGGCCCTCGCGGGGGCTGATAACCTCCATGTCCGGCGGAACAATCTGAATGAAATCAGGAGATTAAGAAGCAAACACGACCCTTGCTTCATTTCGCCATAGCCGTAATATTGGCCACTCATTTGCCTTTTGACGTCAGGCGGATGAACTCGGTTTCAATGCCAAAGCAACTGGGGGTCGGGGTCTCTGGAACACAGTAGACTCCATTTCGACCAGTACTAGTGCATTCCGATTTCTCCACATAACAATCCCACGAAGCGAACTCCACTGATTGATACGTTAGAGACTACAGCAATAATTGCCTACCCTGGGCCACAGACTTTCCAGAACTGCCACTTCCACGTCTCGTCCGAGAGGTCATGGATTACGTAAGTATCGTATTTGTAATCGAAGGTTGTAAGTATAACATGACGCCGTCGTGATTTACCAACCACCGTCCGTTGCCCGCAGAGTAATCTAGACAACCATCCGACTGACCGGCGTTGTTATCTGAGACCTCGTCCCTCTTGTGTATGTTGAACAAAGTGCCAGATGTTATATTACCATTTCTGTCGTTTCCTTCATCCCAATAAGGAACAGCTCGCAACCTTCTTCTACGAAGGTGGCCGTAAAATCATTTATAAGAGGAGCTCGTGCTCCGTTAGTCGTTCGCATCCATCCCTCCATCATTCATTCTCTCGTTTCGTCTGTTTCACCTGCGAACTATTTACCCAAACGTTCCTTGAAAATTTTAAAGTCACCGATTGGATTCTCGAAAACCATCGTTTGTCAAAACGTGTATTTAAAAAAAAACCCGACGCGATGCCATTCAGAAATCAATTCATCATATTTTTTGCCGCTCTTTTCTGCATCCTCTCCTTAGGTATCGCCATTGCAACTTATGTTTCCTCCTTCGACACGAGGCTAATCTTTGCACTTTTAGTGCAAGCGGTACCCATTGACTGGCGTACGGCTCAAATAATTGCTCAATCAAAGAAAATAGGCTGCCATAGATGGGACTCCTGCGGAGCGGTAAATCTTCCCTTCTTTTTTTAAGCCTTCTCTATTTTCATTTCTGATTACGGCTTTCTCAGAACAAAACGGAAATAGGCCTCTCCCAGTCTATCGACGTCGACTCCGATTATAGTATATCATCGTTCTCGTTGCCAGAAGTCGGCATAAGACACGTGGCAGTTATCCCCGTAGCTGCGGTGCTTGTTTTGGTTTATCAGATGTTCAGATCAAGGAAAAGGACTTAGCTCGTATACCTGGATTTTTTCTTCTTCTTTTTTCTTTAGATAGATTTGTGATACAGTATTATCAAAAGATTTTGTTCACCTGTCCAAGTCTCTGTAACTGGTTTCGAGCCCGAGCTCGCCGATCAAGCCTTTTGCGATGGTCCAGGGAGCACCAACAGCTAGATTAGTACGACTTAATCGACCTCAATGCTGCTCATTACTTTTCAATCTACACACGACTGTCCGGACGTCAGACCCAAAAATACGCAGATATGCCCGAGGTGTTCGTGTCTGAAGCTCTGAGCTGTCCTAAAATATACACAAGTACACGATTAACTTTGACAACCATTAACACACTTATCCCGTTGACCCGTCGGATACAATTAATAAAAATTTGTGCCCCATAAGAAGGATGTTCGTAGCTGCTGGCAAGGAAACATTCACATCTACACCGAGAGCGAGTTGAAACACTTGTAAGCTAGTACGATGAAAACGGGCCACCCCCTTCGGAAGAAGCCGGTCCTCCCACGTGTGACGTGAATCCATCTGCGAAACCTTATTCTCCAAAAAGGAAGGCATTGTCAATCCTCGTCCCGGCGCCTCACCTTGTTTTTTTCTTCAGTTCATTCTTGCCCTTATGCTAATATTAACCGACTTTGTATTTTCTCCGTTGGTTTTTTTCCCCCCCTAATACCTGAGATGAAGGCCTGGGACAGGTGTTCTAGCGGGTGGTGGGACAGCCTCGAACAAGGTTGCTCATTGATTTCGCTTAGTTATTCTTCATCCGTAATGTCCCCGAATACCCTGTGGAACAAACACTTTCCGTGGCCCGAGTTGCACCTTGTCCTCTCGTACGGTATAAAGTCTTACGGTTCCGGACTCGCTAAATTCAGGCCATCGTTGATCGAAACCCACTAGAGCTTATTTTTTCAAGAGCGTCAAATCTCTCTTCTCTCCCCGAGTCATCTATTATCTCCCTCGCTACATCAATCTTCAGAACGAAACTTTCCGCTCGACCGCATTATCACCACACGAAAATCATGAACACCCGCTCCATCATCTTCACTCTTTGCGTTCTTGCCGCTACAGGTACGGATAGAAAATTTCTACCTGAATGCTAAACGTTCACGCCGCTGACCACGAGTTGTAATTGCCTTAGCCTCCGCTGTCCCAAACCCTAACGCAAATCCCGTCGATGCTGGTACAGGACATGACGTCTCAGTGAACAACAACCTCGCTTGCTCGACTGGATCTTGCAACACAACTGCCATCGGAAACAGTATCGTGAGTGCCATACGATACTCGCCTCGTCTATGGTGTCTGATCGTGATTTCCCTCGCTCCCCTTTTTTCAGGTCGCAGAGTCAAGCGATAACAGCACAGCCGACAATTCGTGGACTTACACAAACGGAGCCTCTGCTGTCCTCCGCGACGCCTGGTCGCCCTTCACCTTCATTGCTGCCGGAGGGCTGGCCCTCTCCACCGGAATGCTCTAAACGCATGTCCTATATGAACTATTTTATACCCGAAAGATCCACCATACCACACTCCTTGCACCTTCAGACGATTCCTCCACACTTACGTAACGAATATTTTTATTTCACTATGTAATGTCCGTATATGCGGAACTGTTATGTACATATCCGTGATTGTGGATAAAGGAGAATGCGGTTCAATAGTACAAGATAATCGCGCTTGGTACTCGGCCCCATTGCTGTCCGACAATATCGAACACCTTATCATTGGGAACGGGTACAACTATTAAAGGATTGCAGAGGTTCGAAGGTTCTGAGGTGGAAGCGATGCCCATAGTCGCATACGTAGTCAAGGAGTCCAGGGATTCGCTGCGAAGGGCTATGCGATAGACAAAAAGCCATATGCGAAGACACAGCAAAGAAAACGAGATAGGATGGTGTAGGTTATAGGACTATACCAATGAATAATGTATAGTAGGACTGAAAAGTATCAATTAGGCAATGACTCCGAGCGATATCATGATTTAAGTTAGGGTGTCGCATTGTCTTTCTCGTTGATAGACTCCAGACATCGAGCTTTGACACTTCCATTTGGGCTGATATCCAGTTCGATTTCGCCGTCATCGTCATGGATCGTTTGCTCAACATTGATATGGACCTGAAGTCAAACATGCAGGGTCATCAAGCGAGGTCAGTGGCGTGAGATTTTCGTGAGCCGCAACTAAATTTTGCCCCAGACTTACCCTCACGCTATCAACAGTCGCCTGTCCTATGCCTCCTAAACCTCCCAGATTCGTTATATTTGTGACAGGAGCTCCGCTACTCAAATGAGTGTTCCCTTTTGTAAAGGACACAGGAGGACCACAACTCTGGTTTTAAAATGCAGAATATCAGCAACGATCAATTTAAGCATCGAAAATGATAAGCGCACAGCTTGGTTTCGGATGAAGGGAGGTTGATTGTTCGGAGGCTCAACTGAGATGTGAAGAGCCATCGGATGGGAATCGTCTCGTTCTCTTAAGGCGTCCCGAGAGTTAAGTGTCGCGAGTAGCGAGTTGATGTAGCCTGTTCCATGTCAGTTTTTGATAGATGAAACAGTATAAGCGATGAATTCGCTCACATTTAGCGATGAAAAAATGAACCGAAAGGAAAAGGAAGTTGTGCGGAAGGGAAGCAGCCTAGAAGTCAACAGCAAGGTTTACCCATGTGAGAGTTGCGTCGAGAGGAGATGAGGCACCACCTACAAAAATCATAGCGAGGAAAGAGGCAAAAGTTGTCAACAGCCCATTATTAATTGTATACAACAACAATCGGTGAAGGACGTCATCAACTCTGCAAAAGAAAGTTTCAGACGCGCGAGGAGCCCATTCTGACAGGGCACACCTCGAATAGCCCGTGCGATTGCCCTGGAGGTAGTAACACAGGGACGACGTAATCAGAAGGTCGATGAGGCACGAAAGCGCAAGACCGAAGGTAAACAACCACTAGCGAATGATATCACGAGCGTTAACAGGAGTTTGATTTGATGCGGAGAAGCAAGCGCACACGGAATCCTTTGATAAATGTAGAAAAGTGTCCAAGACGGATCCTAAAAGAATATCAAATCCTCAGTATGCGTAGGTATTACCGATGTTAACTGGTATTGGCGTACATCTGCCCAGTGGTCGCTGTAGGAGAACTGATATCAGAATCCACAGAATGGGAGACAAAAGATTAATTACTCAAGGCCGATCCTAGGCGAACGACGGCCAAAACAATCTATCATAACGCATTCACATACGTTCCTTCGAAGCGTGAGATGGCTTACGATGAGCACAGTTAGGTACACGTTGTGCCTGCTAACTGAATTACGAGCTCTCAATACGGTTAAAGAGTCCGTATGAGAGGGAAAATCTCACGTCGCCAGACACGGTTGGCAAAGAACCTAGAAGATGATCATGAAGCAAGTAAGGAACCTGATGGTAACAACAAATCCAACAACGCACATTTGCACCATGAAAGTTATGATTCCGGTAACTCCTATGCTGGCCTAAGTTACGATAGCAGGCATCAGCGGTTAAGCAAAAGAAGTGACGTAGAAGCGACCGTACAGCGACCGTCCTAGAAGTCTACATAAGCAATATCAACATGAACCGTCGAGCGTCACTGACCAAATTAAGTGGTCCAACTCATTAATATCTCCCCAACTAAGGACCAGATAGTGCCACATCCCTTCGCTAATGAATATGGAGTGTATGAAGTCCAGTATCCTTAAAATCCGAAGTAAAACGTTGTAGTAAATTGTGGCAGGACAAAAGTGGACGCTACGTACCATGCCACCAGAACCTGTGGCACGACATACTGAGCATTAGCAACACACCCAAGCAAGCTCCAGGGGCCAGAAAGAGGTCTGTTGGGTCACTCACAGTTGTTTTTATAAGCTGAGAATCCCTCTTTCCATATTGTCGAACGTAATAATACGCCTGAAGCGTTCCTATTCCAGAAAAACTGTACAGTAAATTCAAATGTTCCGAGAGAGACGTCGCGGGTCAAGGCGTCGATAAACAACGAGGAAACGATCGCGACATTGTGGAAGAACGAGAGAAACGCCAATCGGCGCGACAACACGAAAAAAGTCAGGTTTAGACCCACAGCTGTTCAAAAAGGGACGCACGAGACCGAAATAAGGCAACCAATGAACATCGCCCCAAATGACAAACGAAGGTCCGCAGTTGCCATTCTGCGTGTTGTATCTCTTTTACAAGAACAGCAACCAGGCTTATGTGGAAGAGGTCGGTGGAAGGAAGGAGAAGGAAGGGGAGTGGCAAAGGAACGACGTAAAGGATTTTAAACTGGACGGGGTCGAGGGCGAATATATGCACGCATAAAAATTAGAAGCGTCGACACCTCGAGTGCTATATAGAAGAAGTCGGGGGATCCGAGAGTACTAGTGGGCCAAGTCGGTTAATACATTGCAGTAATTTGAAACTGGATCGAGGCGACATTCAAGAACCCTTTGCGCTATGCTATGGAAGTAAATCAAATACACATTCGGCCCGGGCCGTGATCGGTGTTCCTTACATCGGGCGGGCGTCCCTTTTAATAACTTGTTAGCTTGGTTGTGACCTTGTATTGGGTAGCTGCGCATAATATAATCGACCCAGGATGTGCAGATTAATGATTTCATCTCTGAGTCTCGTCAGCATCTTTTTTGAAATCAGAACACCATTGAAAACAATTTGAGGACGGGGGGAACAGGGAACGTAACAAGCACTAGCCGATTAGTAGTTGCACCGCGTTAGTATAAAACCAATTCAATGGGCCCAAACTCCTTTTCGTTAAACAACCGGAAAGGGATATCTTCACCAACACATGTCGTTACCATAATGCCAAGTCCAGACGCCCCCGCGAATATCGGACGGTGAAACAAGACCGCGGGGCCTTGGTCGTTGCAAGCGAACGAATTAAAATTTTGCAGAGATCACTCTGGACGTTTCAAGGACAGCCGATTATTACAGATCGCCGTCCGCGCGAGTCTAAATTCCGGCTAGACTGACGCGTAAGTATTACGCTCCGTATTGCAGGAAGCATTCCACATTCCGCCTATAAAGCATCCAGTTCCGACGCTCGACTTTTGCAAATCCGTGGGCAAACTAGAAGCCCGAGGCGAGGACAGAACGAGGCTTTGATAGTAGCTTCGACGCTAGAAGAATCGAGGACTACTCTAGGGTCCAGGCGGGCTTGTTGCATGAACTCGTCAGAACAAACATTGAAGAATAGCTCTCGTTCACCTAGAGCAGTTTGCTCAGTCTTCTCGATCAGTCACTCCAAGAGCATGAAAGATTCGTAGTCCTTCTGAAAATCGGATGCTCTTCCCACGCATACATGCGTCTGCATTGGAAACAAGACATTGTCACCTTACAAAAGCTTGCCTGCGGCGACTAAGCATAGCAGGAACGTACCAATTAGAACCTGGTATCTAATAAAATACCCAAAACGCAGGATAATCTCGTTGCTGGCGCATCATTGAGTAACTAAGATGCCAAATAAGCCGAAAGAATCGCAAAAGATACTCCACTCTTCTGACAAAATTAAGGCCGACCGATAACATGGCAACCAGTCATTCCAGGGAGAGTAAACCAATCAGCAGAAACCGACCAGGATCAATTGCACAGAAGACTTGCGCATCCATTGGGCGCACCCGGGTAATTGCAGGTTGCCATGGATCAAGATGTATGTTGTACGCAACGTATCCGCATTCGTCGGCGCAATATCGTTAACTGCTTTAACTTGGCATTTTGGGAGGCGAAAAGGCAGCCCAAAGGGTCACGATCTTCAATAATAATGAATGTGTTGATGGCGATACAGGAGGAGAGAAATCCATGAATGTTGACAAGATCAGTCAAATACGGGGTCTCCCCTTATTTTAGAGCACCATAGATAGCAGAAAAGAGAAATTTGACTGAGCACCCGCGGAGATCAGACTTTAGCCTTCTGCTTTTAGAGAAAGCTTATTTGGAGAACTTTGGAGTATTATTCCTATGTGATCGGCCTGAAACCTTTTTTCTTTGGGTCTCGTCAGATATGTCGCAGTTAGCATCGTATGTGGAGAGAGTCCAATTGAGTCGGTGACTCAGAAGTAACTGAAAACACGTCGAATTCGGAAAGAGCCGCATCACCGTCACGTAATACAACGTGACTTATAAACTGACGCGGAATGGCGGTACCACCAACAGGTCTGTTTTCTGCGTTCGTCTCCCCCTGAATACATAGTAATCCATCTGAATTCGATGGCTCTTATTGAAGCGAGTACTCCGTATCCCATTCAGTTCCGCCTTCTGCTAATGGGCCATCTTAGGTGATCGCCAACGATCGGCTGGGACGCAAAGGTGCGTTGAATGCGCTCTGCCGGTGTAACACCAGTGGAGGCTGACATATTGACATATTCCATTATTACTCAGTGCGGGTCAAATGTAGCCCGGACGATACTGTCGGTGATTTGAAGAAGCTCATCGCCGCACAAACCGGGACAGACTACAAAAAGATTCAGTTAAAGAAATGGTGAGTGCTCAACTGTATTTGCGATTTAACTCACTGACTGAATTTCTTTGTTCTCCGTCAGGTACACGATTTACAAAGATCACATCACACTGGCAGACTACGAGATCCACGACGGGATGAGTCTGGAAATGTACTAGTTTCTTGGACTGTGTCAATGCAAATTGTAGCACGCAACCGCAATGTAGTCTGTACCGGTTCTTTTGTACTTTTACATCCCAAGTAATCCTGTCCATTTTATTACGTGCTTAAATGCGTGTCTTGCCATCGGTAAATCGGACAGAACGAAATGCCGTTGTACCATCTTTTCCGAGAAGCGGCCGGATATGGACATGTGCTATCCCACGGACAATATAATAACGTGCGGCGCTCGCGAAATTGAATCATGTGCGTACCGGTTTACCGAGTCACTGGACGCTGACGGGTAACCACGGACTCAACGTCTCTGTCTTTGACGACAACCACGGCCGCGACCGACCAACATACAGAAGCCTCGCGGCAGTACATCGTCGACCTCCGTGTTTTCTCGACGGTGCGGCAGTTGCAAGTTCTTTCCCAAATTGAGACGACGAGCGAGGCAGCAACAGCATTCTCTCACCCGCGCTACTCTATTGAACGGGGAAATTGCCGGGGATCAAAGAACAGAAGTTTCAAGTAAAAAGCGAACAGAAATCGTAAGTACCTTGAGTTCCTCATCATTGTGTCTACTGAAGTACGACTTTGGGCAGTCCAGGTTTACCAAGCCGACTTCCAGTCATGTCCGGTGATTTCACATCCGTGGAAGGAAGTTCCAGGCAAACGTCCATTCTAAACGTACCCTTCGAAGTCATGGAACACATATTGGGGCATGTGCCAAGCTCAAAAGATATCTTGAACTTTGCGCTTTCATCAAGGACATGTTATGAATATGCACTGCCAGCGCTTTACCGTAGGGTCGACTGGATCGTAGGATACAACCAACCGCAAAAATGCGCGGCAACAATGCGAGGTATGAACTTTCTCCTCACCCACCCGGGTTTGTTGTCCATGGTGAAGAGTTTACGCGTGTCCGAGAAGAAGTACGACGTTGGCAACGACGTCAAGCTTCCGTTGGACTTCTCTCGGGCTGAAATGCCCATGCAGCACACACGCAAGGTTGCCTTTGGCTCTACAATGGCCGAGCGCAACTTCCCGCAGACATTCCATATGATGAACACGGTCCTGGTCGTATTACCGAGCTTCCGCGGCCTGACCGAGCTCACTCTGCGTAGCATTACGTTACCACGCACATTCTATCAGAGTATACATGCCCTTTCGGATTCGGGCCTGCGCGTCTTAACGCTCCGCTACGTCCGTCCCTCGACGCGTTACCCACGCGGTTTCGACCCGAAGACATTGCGACTCACCGAACTTTCGATATACTATGTGTACACGAAGTTGCCCAAGCTAAAGGCACTGCTCAAACTCGCGCGCAGCCCGGTATTGCACACTCTGCGGCTCGACCGCACCCTAGAACGCGCACTTGGCTCGCTCACAGCGTATGGCTTGCCACCCTCTGTACACTCGCTTGAACTCGACTTTCGTGGACCTTCGTCTTCTGGGCACGCACCCTTTGAGCTTCTGTTCTTCTTTTTGAATAGTTGCAAGCACGTGCGCCATCTTGAGCTGACGGACATGGGCAAGTTGGATGGCATCGAGCAGTACCCGATGCGCATGCGTCTTGCGTTCGATGCCCTCCCATCGTTAACCAGCATCACCGTACCCGTTGCATATCTGGATTTCCTTCTGCCCGGGCGCACCATCGACAGCTTGACAATAACGGATGTTACACTTCGAGAGTCCAGTCACATAACCCCTATGTTGAGGTTCCTTAGAGTGGATGATATTGCAGATATATTGAGGTCGCTCCAAAATGCCTCGGTTTCGCTTCGTTCTCTCAGTTTCAATCTGCGAAAGTGGGACAAGGAACTGTTCTACATGCTGGCGGCAAAACAAGGCAAGCTCAAGGAGTTGCACATCGCGTATCAATATGGCGAAATTAATGATGTGAGTCTCAATTTAAGAATCGCAAGCAATCGAGTCTAAAACAAGTTTTGATCAGGACTTTTTCATGTCCCTTGGTAATCTCATTGAACTACCGCATCTCGAGCGGCTGCACTTGTATCGCTTCGGTGACAAAATGGCAGGAGGCGATGACGACAAATTCGTCGATCACAAGGAGTACATGATCATTTGGCAGCTCTACATGCCCAACCTCTGCGAAGTGGCACTCTCCTCGGACATCGTATGGATCAAGTCGCCGACGCCGTCTCGCTCCACCGGTCCCAGCCGGCGGTCTAAATCATCGTGGTCGCGCTACGCCGTCGAGCCCATGGACGGAGTCGAAGGGCTCGTCGTGATACCGTGCCCAAAGGAGGCTAGGAAGTACGAAGCGCTCGGTAAGGAACGACGTCTTTATCGTGACTCGTTTGTGAACCATGCAGCAGCGTTTCACCACGGTGTGGCGGATCTTGTCGGCGTCGAGGATGCCGGCGTGTTCACCCACGAGGACTTTGATTACTGGGACGCTTAGTCTTCCAGATGATTCTGCTTGGACTCCTGTCCTTGTTTCGTCTCGTGCGTGTCGTAATATTCCTTTCTTGGACCCAAATCACATAGAATGAGCGGTTCCGCGCGTACGCTCTAGCCAATCGTGACACTTAATATTCTGCTTTCTTGTCGTTGCTTTGGAGGTCTAGGATGTATCAACAGACGCTGAACAGTCGTGTGGTTTCTCCTCTTGCTCTTATTTTCACCAAGTTTGCTCTCCTAGGACAGGCGCCTATAATAACTTTTTGTTCTCTAATCTGCATATTCTGCGCTACGTACTATGTAATGCAGTTTTAGCAGCCCGTTTCCCGCAATTGTCGAGTTGAGAAATACTGAAGCGGTTAAAATTTGGATCTTTCAGTGGGGTCGTTAAATCGTCCCGAGGCTTATTGACATTCTCTCACCTTTGCATATGCTGTATTGTGTGGTACTACTGACACTAGTCCGTGTGGATTCTGTACGCTGGAGAATATGTGCTAGTACCCATGTCGATGTGTGCACAAAGTTGTGGCACTAATCCATTTACATGTAAGAAAGAAATAGGGCCGAGCGACGGAGACCCTTCCCTGGACAGAACAAGATAATAATAAAAGTAATACATGCACACTTTCCTATCACCGCATACTACAGTAGGAAGCACACTATCCTACCTCCTCTTTAGCGAAACACCCAGCCCTCGGCGCTTTGATCTAACTTGTTTCTTTCAGTAGCGTGCAAGTATCGCATAGAAAAGTACTCCACATGGATCATTGTCGTTGTTACCCGCCGATAAGTATACACTGACTTGACATTTGATCAAGTACACTAGCTATTGCCGTCGGATTGGACTTCTAATACATATTAACAAGGACGCAAATATTGATTCTGAACATAATAAAAGGGTATCGGGCATAGATAGTCGTGACATCGTCAATACGTTAGTGTCCCCTCGTTCATCGCTCCTCGTTCTTCGCTCATCGCCTTGACTCTTCCATCCTCTTCTCCTTTATCTCGCCTGCCTTATCATAACTAAAGCAGCCAATTAATGTCAATAACCCAAAAAAAAAACTCCAAAAAGGTATTGCACTTACTGAGTCCAAAGGTTCCGGCTGACCCCGCAGCAGCCGCACACCGCCACGGATTGGAGCACAACGACGATCCAGAGCAGCACGGCGGCGGCGAGACACATCCAGGGCGCGTTCCCCCATTGGACGGCGAACTGGAAAGTGGTGACCTCGCCGACTTTGGACATGGCCACGGCGACGACCGCGATGTCGATCGCGGCGGACAAACTCGTGAGCAGCGCAGTGACGATGGTGAATATGAGAGCGACGATGGCGGATGCGTGCACGTAAGAGAAGAGAGTGGGGATGAGTGTGAGGAGCGCGAGGCCTGCACAGGCGGGGTGCAAGACGAGTACGACGATGAGTCCCTTGAGGACGATCTCGAGCAGCTGTTCTTGGCCTGTGAGCGCGAGGATGCTCGGTTCTACATCATACCCTAGCCGTGGCTTCGAGCATTCACCGTCGTTTGCGAAAAGTGTGGGGGCATCGAGGGCACTGTATGAGCGCTCGTCACTGTGGCTCTACTCACATCAAAGCAAATAAATCAATGGTAGACTCACCCTGTCGCGCAATACCCCCAAACACCGAAGCGAAGCTCCGTTGTTATGCTCGTCGGCACAGTTTCCGTGGCCGTCGAAACTACGCTCAGCAAATAAACGGGCTTGATGATTGGCAAGGAAAGCGCGACCAGAAGCAGCAAGATGAACGCGGCTACAACCAGGATGATTACACCCGTAACATAGACATTGTGCTTCCGCCTATGATGATGGTGTATCCGCTTGCGCGACGCCCTCTCGACGTACTTGCTGAGGAACTCGGGGAGGAGTCGTAAGGCCATGTCATACGATGTTGGAACTTGGCGATGAGCTCGGGCTCCTGGCTAACAAGCACGTTTAAAGGCATAGACGACGCATGTGCGTGCGAGCGGGCTCGGCCCCCTCATGGGTGGGTAATAGAAGCGGGAAGCTCGAGAGCATCGGGCATCGGGATTAATGGTCATATCATTATTTTTGGCCTTTAGCGGTCCCTGCAAGTCGTGCAGAGGGCTAATTATAGTAAGATTTGCTAACGGCTAATAGCAACCGTATTTGCCGACATAATCAGGAAATCGTCAGTACTCCTTGAACAAGCGAGTGATCCGATCATCTGCGACCCTGTCTTCAGTGAACCTGCATATGTACCATACCAACTGCGTCAAGTACAATCCGACATACCAATTCGTACAAAACGGAAGAGACTGATCAGTGCTCAGGTTTGCCGTTCGACCCCGAAAGCAATTTCCAATACTGGACGAAGTACAGCCGACCATTAATAAACGACGTGTAACGCTGCAACTCGTTATGAGCTATCAGAAGATGTTTATTTCCGAGGCTGCTTGCTGACCTGACGGAATCCCTAAAAGCTAAACGTGGCCGCGGAGAAAGGTACTGGCCCGCGGAGGAACAGTCTGCCAGTGGCACCGCCCGTCAGGAGGCTTCATTCAGACGTGCTGCCAGTGACAAGCCAGCATGCACTATACTAACACGCACAGGTATGCTGTGGAAACATTTTAGGCACACGTTAAGCTGCTTGTTTGAAATCCCACTGGGGTTTATTGGAGGAGAGGAGACGTCGGTAAAAATGACTAAAGCGAGTGAAGGACAAACAATACTCGTGTACGGGAGGCCTCGCCTGCAGCCAATCCGAACGTTTACGATTAAGCATCAAACAATGAGGATCGTGCCGTATCGTCCATAAACAATAGAGTATGGTAGAGCATTATTGGGGGTCTCCAGGCGGCAGAACCGGCTCCATTTAGCCAAGTGTATTCCTTCCAATTCATGAAGGTTCCACAGGAGATGCAGCGCCTCTGGGGTCCAGTCGAAAGCATTGAGTCTGACTAGCGTCATAACGTTCCGCATCGGTATTGAAGTGCATAGCGTCTGTATGGCAGTATTACAAGCCCAAGCGTGAATATTTCGGGAAGGTAGCACCGCTCTTCCGCAGCACCTGGGGGCCGAAGGCCCACCGCAAGTCCGCACACCGGAGTATTAGACTTTTGAGACACAGAAAGTCAAGACACGTGCAACACACGAGGCAGCCGAGAATATTCAGGCCTGTGCAAGGCATGGGTCGAGCGTCCGTATTGGCAGCGCCAAATTCGTAAAAACGCACAGCAGGTGGGTCCTCGTGAGTCCTGCGGCGGAACTTTCGTGCAGTAAGAGTCATCGGGCTTGAGCTTCTCGGGACGGGGCCGGTGCACGGAATGTAGTCAAGTGTCTCGCCGTATATGCGGTGTTCATCTTTGTTGTCTAATCAATAGAGCGGATCGCGAGACTCCGAATGTTTGTGAAGACATTCTGAATGTCGAAGACCCCCTTCGTAATGATACGTATCTCCTCATTTTCACAATCTTGAAGGTCCAGTTAGACGTCGTACGGGCCGAGGTCGCGGAAGCGCGGAGCCTGGCGAGTATACGAGTCATGTGGATGTCATACGGGCAAGACTTCAACAGTAGACATGGGAAGTCAAACTCCTCGGTCACATGGGATAACACGAAAAAAGGTGATTCGACGGAGACCACGGGTGGCATTCCGTCCGTTGGCATGTCAAGTCATTCGCACGGCTTGGGGAGGCATCAGCAGGGCTCTTGTGCTGTGCGAAGTCTAAAAGGTCTGATATCGTAGGACGGGTGGCTTCTAAATTTGAAAATCCAGAGTCCCGGCAGTTCCAAAAGCAATATGGCACGAGTTCGCAGGGGGAAACCAAGACTAGTCAAGCGTTGAATACGACCGGTCACCACAGATGGCGAACATGACTAGGGAAGCGGAGATGCGGGCGCTGCTGAATAACGATCAAGTAACGGAGATAACTCGCACCCAAGATCTCCTAGAGACGCTCGAGTGAGTTCCTCAACAGCGGCGCCACAAGAACGTGGTGCATCGACACCCGAGAAAGTACCTGTATTGGAGTCCGTTTCTACATGCAGTGTCTTTCGGTTGTCCCGGTCCGAAGCACCGTTCACCGCAGAAAGGTAACCCCGGACTCTTATGGGTCGTCGGTGAGATTAGTTTATGGTGTGGTTCTGGTTGAAAGCTCACGGGGAGGATAAGTCAATTTCGGGGAGTGAGCGGTTGAAGAACGTGTGGGACCACGTGGTGATCTGTGCGTGATAAATGGCCAAGATCACGAGCAAGACTTGTTTATTTGGATAATCAGTGTGAGGAAACATTATTACTACAGTGAGCTGATGGAATCACGGTGGGTCAACCTTATCGTGTATCCCGTTGTCTTGGTCCCGTGGAAAACAGAGGTGTTGATGAGGGGGGCAAGAGAAAGTCAGGAGAGAACAAAGCTACGATGTCACGAGTCTCAAACGAAAATTCGAGACTAGGTGTTGCCCTTCCTTTTCGTCGTACGGACCGAGAGTAATTTCAGCGGTGCTGACCCTCATGTGTTCAAGGCGATGCTAGACCATCGCGCCGTCAAGGCTGTAGAGGGCTAGCGCACTCGGAAGATGCCATGTACATGAGTTGTGGCACTGAAAGCCGGGCCGACAATGAGATACAATGCGCAGAAGAGTGTACGCCCTAGTTCGTGACAAGAGTTTTGTTTCCTGACATTTCCGTCCGATCATTGTCAAAGGAGAAAGGGCCTCGTGCCAGTGGAGACTATTCATGCCCGGATTAATCTTTCGCGTTTACACAAAGAGCTTTGAAAGGGCCGACTCCAAATCAGTTCCTTTGTGAGAATTCGGGTATATTATGACGACTCGTGCGCAAGTCGCCTCCGACCTCCTGTTCGCCTAGTACATATTCCCCATGATCGGCCTGCCTTGACAGAGAACTTAAGCTATATGCGAAACCATTGAACTCCAGATGATAATGGCAATGTTGGCATCGAAATCAGGCGGATTAAACAGCGACGTACCCGGCTTCGGACGTCCGAGTCGCTGCGATTTTTACTGTAACATTTGCTCGCCATCCCGGAACGCAAGATACGCGATCAGTAGACATGTGTGAACGTGCTGCATCTTGATGAACTGGCGATAAGCAGTTATGAGAATCGAGTCCCGGGGATATTGGCGCACCTCGGGGGTGACGAGGAACCTCGAGGACAAGGTCGGAGACGCAAGGTGATCATAGCGCAGGGTTTTCCTTTTTGGGCGACAGCAAAGCCGCAACGTGATTATATCGCATAGTTTTCCATATCTGGTAAATGCCGATTCGTTCAGACTTGTATGCTTTTGCGCGCACGGATTTCAGTATTAAACCACGACATGAAGGACCAGAATATGGCACAAGCACTCGCAGAGTCGCGTCTGATCATCATCTCTCACCCGCTTTACTATTCTGCCGCAAACTATGCCTGCTATTCGTACCGATCGCACAACGCTTCATCGCGACATGGGTATGTGCCTGTTCTGTGCTACCCAGTTGCCAGTTTCTAATATGTCTGCAGAACTCTTGACCCTGGATGAAGCTGGTCTGCAGCAAGCATCTGCACACAACGAGTTCTCCCTTAGGAAACGCGCCACTCCTACCCCCTCGTCGCCGTCGTCTTCGAGACCGAATCCCCCGACCTCTACCACCAAGCCTACGAAGAGAAAGAAGTCCAGTAACGCGTTCATCCTCTTCCGCTCGCACGCGATCGCCAGCAGGATGCTCCCTAAAACCGTCACTCACCAGAACGACGTGTCCCGGATGGTCGCGGAGCTCTGGCGTAATCAAGACAGCGAGACGCGTGCGCACTTCTTCCGGATGGCTGCGGAGGAGAAGCTGAGGTGTATGATGGAGGATGGAGTCGAAATCGTTGAGCGGAAGAAGAAGACGCGCTCAGCGCGCCCCGCGCAGAAGAGGGCTAGGGAATCACGCGCAGCTGTCCAGATTCCGACACCACCCCCGAGTCCGCGCACGGAGCCGGATGTGCCTCCGTCTCCCGCCCTTTCTTCCGTCTCTTCCGGCTCGTCGGGTAGTCTTGACTCGTCGTCTTCACTGCATTATCCGATTTCACCTGTGGACATGCACCTGCCCGCTCTCCCAAGGGTGAGTAGTTCGTACGCTGAACTTACCATAATCTGGGCCTGACCTATTCCATCGTAGGTATTACCACTCGAGCTTCCCGCAGATATAGCGCCCCCATCTCTCGCCCCATTCGAGGCCGAGGCCGATATCTACACTGTCGATCCCGAATCTGCTTTTTCCTCATTTGCGTTCGAGTGGTCGGCTGCCCTTCCCGCTTCCTCACTTTCCCTCAAACAGTGCGATTCGACTATACCTGTTGATAACGCCCTCGATCTCCACTTCGACTCATCCACTTTCGAACCTGCGCTGTCAGAGGACGTCCCTGTTGGTAGCATCTTCGACTCTTATCCCGACTTCCTGTACGGCACACCTGCGGCGTTCCCCGTAACAAGCACCGCATCGCCTTCCATGGCAGACAAAGAATTTGCAGACACGATGCTGGACCTAGCAGCTTGGAGCTCAAGCGAGTTCCCGCAGGCACTTGACTTTGGCTTCGCCAGTGGAAATGGGGCTTTATTCTAGCATTTCATTGTCTTTTTCTTGCCCTTCCCCGAATATTTTGTACTTTTCAAACATTTTTTCCTTCGACTATGTACTCGATATGTGCCAGCGCTCTCGGGCCCATCTGCAGATTTACTTCCGCCCCGGTTAAGTATATGCATGTATCCATATTTTAAAGTGTGGCGTGACGGAACATGCTATTACCTTTACAATCACGATGAGAGGTCAACTCCACTTCATACTCCCCGTTGAATCGGGCGCCCCTTTCGCCTTTTCATTGCTAGAATACTCGGGATCGTAGCGTAGTACCAGCACGTCGAAGTAAATCGAAGCCTTCTCCTCTCCGCTGCCCGTCCAATACCGGGCAACGCTACTTCCATCGACAACCGTACCGATCCAGCCGAAGAACCCGCTCAAGTTCAGGCTGAATATCCTGGCGACGAACTCCTTCTCTCCGTCTTGGTTGATGCCAGCTATCACGGGATGATGGCCCTCCATACCGAATGACGAACCCGGCTCGACCTCTAGCCACAAGGTCTCTTCAAACAATGCCACCAATTCTTCCACTTTTTCTGGCGTGTCGACTCCAAGAGAAGCGCAGATGGCGCATGGCCGGGGGGACTTCCACACAAACGGTTCCTGGGAACTTAAAGAGTCAGTGGTGTCTTTGTAACCCCATGGGCTGGGTGCGTGGGTTACGCACGTTAAACACGTGCAGCAAGCGTCCTTGCGCTGCATGCCGAGGGATGGAGATGTACTCAGACGTCTGGCGCACGTCTGGTTGGAGCAGTGTCTCTCGACAGGCCAGGAGCTGTCGGAGCTGGGGCATGATCACAGGAGGGACCCTTTTCCCCGCCAAGATTGTGCTTAGCGCAGTGGTCATCGCCCGTGCGCAATACCGGTCCTGGATCTGCGCAAACTTGGCCATACGAATTAAGGCGTCAAATTGACTTGGGCGAAGTTTCCTATTGATAGATAATTAAACGGAGTCAGCCAACTTCCCTCATGTTCGTGTCAACGGCCTACGCATTGAGATCATGCTCACCCTTCGAATAGTCGTCCCATCTCCACACACAACAATGTCAGTCTCTTGCCCTCCGCGACTCTGTTAATGAGCATCGCATTGGCGCGATCTCTCTCCAGCATCTGGTTGCGCCAGTGTAGTATTTGCACCAGGATGACGTAGGGCTTCGAAAGGAGCGTGTCCCATATATTGGATAAAGACGGTTCCGCACATTCAGCTTTAATAGCATCGGAGTTAGGCAGAAGTATGCTGGAATCATGGCCCTGCCTGCTGCTGCTAATGCCTCGGAGAAGAAGCATGACGAGTTCTACGTGTTGCGGGGAAAACTCGAAATGAGAGCCACGGCGTTGGTGGTCTTCCGCACTTGCATTGATGTATATTAAATCGAGCATAGAGAAAAACTTGCCGAACCTTTGAGCGTGTCTTGAGATACCCGTAAGAATTCTCACTGCGTTTAAGGATTGGGACGAAATACTGACTGGAATATAATAGCAAACAGGGGCACCCAATTTTCACGCTCGCTTTGCGTGAGATAAACGTAATGCATGCTATAAATTTGAAGGAGGCTCTTGAGCAACTGCTCGACAGTTTCAGATTCAATGTACTCGGGGATAGCGGACAGTGCTTCGGTCAAAGCCGGGAGAATATTTGAACGCAGGAATGCACCGCCGTGCCCCATAAAAAGGCCATCTTTAACAGCATATCTCAGGTGTCGAAGTACTAGGAAAGACAGATCAGGATCGCTTGAGACAGCATGTCCATTCAGTCCAAAAGAAAACTACAGCACAACAGCGAACAACGCACCGTATGTGTTCCAACAGCTCCTGTAGATTTACGGTGAGAATCGTGTCCCGAGCCTCTAGGGAGGCCCTCGCAAATCGATGCGCTGAAAGCGTGTGCCCCACAGAGTTCACCCGCATTTCCGTTAAAGCGATGAGAGCTCTTCTAGAGCTGTGCAAGAGCACATCGCAATCACTGCGGCTTGCGGACACGGCCCGAAGATACGTATCGTGCACAGTCGTCATTGCATTGAGAACATTGAGCAGTTCATGGGTATGTGGGTGATAAATCGCAAGCCCTATGATTTGATTCAACGCGTCCAGTTGGTTAACCTCGAAGTTGGATCTGAGAGCCTCGTTATCTTTCGGAAAACAGAAAGCCAGTCTCTCGAGCTCACCTCGCATGTTTCAGTAGTGTTCTAATCTGCCTCTTGACTTTCTTGTTTTCTTTCGAAGATATCCGAGAAAACTCCGATGTCGACCACGTATCTCGATCTGCTAACTCAAAATATCTGTGGACTTTGCGCGCCACTGGATAGGGTCCTGCACCCCATCTTGTCGCCAACTTGTTCAAGTTGTGCTCGACTATTTTTCCGGCGAAGTTGTAAAACAGGTCGATGGTGCGTCCGGCGCCAGGCAGGTCAGGCGCTGTCGCGTTTGAACTGATAGATGAGCTGTCTCCCGGCGTCTCCTGCATGTCCTGAGAAGGAGTAACTCCGTCGGCCTGCGAACGCGTATTTACCAGTCTTTCCAGTATACGACCAGCATAAGAGTAAAAGAGTCCGATCGTACGGCCGGGACCAGGAAGGTTGTTGGCTGTTGCATTGCTGCTTAAACTTGACGTTGATGAAGATGCTTGCATCCATAGGATCTCCGCATAAGGATTGTCAGGAGGGCTATTAGACTCTGGTGTCCATTTATTCTCCATGAGCCAAAAGCACCGCGTGAAAAAGTCAGAGGTAGTGAGGCTCGGAGGAGCGCCAGGTGGTACATCAAGCAGCAGAACAACAAACGAAGAGAAGCTTCAGTATCACCACATCGGATCGTAGCATGTCCTGATACTGAAAGGACCCGCGCAACTGCAGTGCAGCATGAGGTACTCCCAACACAAAATGCACAGGCCTGCACCGCACCGCGGCTATGGGGGTGGCGAGAACTCCATTTATGGTATGGCAGGCCTCAAGCGACTCGGCGGTCGCCCGGTTTCCACATGCACGTGACATGACAGGGCGCGTAAGTTTGTCACTCATTCAGAACCTCTCTATCCACTATCATGGCTTCGTCGGCGATGGTGTCAGCTATCAAGGCTAGTGATACACCCTATTTCTTATATTCCAGTCACATCAGCTCTTTCTTCTCCAGCGGAAACCCAGACCTTACCGGTACCATCGAAAACTTGAACGAGATCAAGCCATACATCAGGTTCAACCTTGAATCGACTCGCGAGGTCAATCTCGACTATGTTCTAATGACCCTTTCGAAGCTAGACCTCGAAAGTCTGCGCGATGGTGGTCAAGAAGTGGACCCGAAAGTATTTGAAGGGATGCTCAAGACACTTATGATTGATGACAAAGATGTAGTCAATGCTGCTGCCAACCCGAAGGTCCTGGAGCTGCGGAACGCCTACTGCGCCAAAACTAATGGCAAACTTTATTATAACAAAGAAAAATCCCGTTATGGAACTCTCGTAGAACTTGCCAACAAAATCCTGGAGCTCTTAAGCCACCCCGAAAAGATCCCAATAGCTTTCTGCAGGAACGAACCTCACCCCCTCGGTGGTGCTCTAAGGAATACACGGACACCCGATGTCGTCGTCCTTGATGGCTCGCATGAGGCAGTTAAAGATGGAAAGTGGGCAAAATACTCAAAGCAGAATTCTGGCACTTCCCAAGATACACGGTATACTTGGGCGGACGTCCGTTTCGCAGTTGAGTTCAAGCTAAAGGACGACCCGATCCAGATAAAGCAATGTTTTGCTATTGCTCAGTCTGAGCCCGCTCAACAGTCAAGCTCCTCACTTCCCACTCCTAACCAGATGGACGGCAAAGTCGTTTCCGAGTCCAGTACCATGGGAGCGCGTCTTCCAGCTATCAGCAAACGTGTATCAACGGAAGCAGATCCTTCGAGCGGCGCGTGCACACCGAGCCAAAATAGACCCAAACTCCGTTCAATGCCCAGGTCCGCACCAGACGGTGTCTTTCAGGAATCGGTGCCGTCTACAGGCAGTAAAAGACCGTCCGAAAGCGATGCCGGAAGCGATCGCAGCAAGAGACGTCGTAACGATAAAAATGCAAACACCTTCAAAGACGTTTGGGAGCAGGGTCTTCGTTATGCAATTGAACAGCTTTCATACTCGCAAAATCTGCGCCATGTTTTAAATCTGATCGTGATCGATGAAAAATTGTCGATTTGCTACTACGATCACACGGGCATCATCCGCACTTCCCAACCGCTCGATTTTGTCAATGATTTGCCTAGATTTGTACTTCTATTGAAGTGCCTGAATGATATGAGCAGCGGTGAATATGGAATCTTGGAGCGGATGAAGAAGAACAAGGTCTACGATGCGGTACCGGGTTCGGCTTCGGATGATGATGCGGGGGCTGATGCTTCAAGTTCGGTCGTCAAAAACGCGAATGGCAAAGGCACCGTGCCAGAACGCCCCGACTTCATGACTCAATTCAGTCTGTCTATCAAAGGTCAAATCTTCCGTTTTATTAGACGATTGGCAGAGACAAGATTTTACGGATTACTGGGAAGAGCGTGTGGGGTTTTCATAGCCAAAGAGAGCGAGACGGGAAAAGTTTATGCAGTGAAGTTGAGCTGGCCTGCAAAGAATCGAGCTTCCGAGGTCGACATCATTGCGAAGGGACGAAAAAAAATGAAAGCCCTCGATAAAAAAACTAAATTTAGGAAGAAACACAAGATCGAAGGAAAACTCACAGATTGTCTTCCGGTGGTCCACAGCTCTGAGGATATAGACGATCTCGTGGAGGCAAAAGGATGTTTTAGGCAAAGGCTGAACGTGCTGAAGTTCCTTGATGGTGTGGAGAACCGGGTGCTGCGAGTGATATCGTTTGAGCTTCTTATTCCGATCTACAAAGTAGGTGATCTAGAGAAGTTTAAGAAGTGCTTCCGCGGTATTTTTCAGGGTGAGTAATACGAAATTAAGCTAACTTTGTTTTTCGAGCTGATAAACTCTTCCAGGTCACCATTTTCTGTGGTATAAGGGTGTTAAGCACCGCGACATCAGTGTCGGGAACCTAATGTGCCGATGTGTGGGGGATGAGGTTCACGGCGTACTGAACGACTGGGATTTGTCAAAAGTGGAAGATTGGGAAGAAAAAACATCGAACAGCCGTACGGGGACTCGGCCGTTCATGGCGAGGGACCTTCTTTCAGAAGAACTTCAGGGCCGTTTCGAACTTCAGCATCTTGAACGGTACGACTGGGAATCCATGCTTTATGTCTTGATATGGATCGCATGTCGCTACGATGCTACAGGCAATGTGGTTAATAAAAACGCCCTTCGGGAATGGTTCGTGCGCGACATTCGGTGGTTAGAAAAGGACAAGCAGACTATATGCAACGGCAGCTTTCCTCCCTTCAACAAGCATTACGCCGATCTTATAGACTGGGTATCAGAGATGCGAAAGCTGTTCCAAACCGGCTACAATTATAAGGGAGACTACTTGGAGGCACAAGGGATGGTGGCGATAGGGCGACCCACTCGATTTGACTTTTCGAAGCCATACGATAACGAAACTTTGGGTAGACGCGTCACTTATGAGAAGTTACTGGAAATTTACGAATCATAGATATGCCACTCGATCTCGTAATCTACATCTTATATCTGAAGTATAATAGACTGCATTAACTGTATTGTCATTAACAAGTTTGTGCTTTAGGGATGTTTCTGTATCAATAGATCGTGTTTTCTAAAGATGATTCCGATGTTGAGTCTGCCAGTGGCTGTCGTCCGCATTTGAACGGTAAGGGACATTCTTACTTCGATCTGTAATAGACTAGGGTTATAAATATCACATTATACAAAATACAGTTGTGCGCGAAGGAGTTATATATTACGATCATTATGTGACTCCGACAAGGCCACACGGGTGAACTAGCACTGGTCGGAGCCTCCAAAAAGTTCCTGTCCCAGGTGAGGTGGTGAAGTTTCTATTTATGGCAACTAGAAAACATGTACAATTAATGTCCGACTTTTTCTGGCAGGGCCGCGTTGTTCAGCCAACTTAGAGCGCCCCCAAACTCGGGTTTCCGTTCGTAAAGTCTGACTCTGGGAGCAGGAAGAAAGAAAACAGGAAAATGAAGCAAGGAGTCGCCACGGCGTCTCCATTGTTCAAGTTCGTACCCGATGGAGTCATTCCGGAGTCGGGGTCGTCTACAGGCAGTAAAAGGAGCCTAACGGCGGAAAGCGAGCCTGGAAACAATCATGGCAGGGGACGCCGCAACGATGATACCTTCTTCGGAGGACCTTACGAAGAGGGTCTTCGTTATGCAATTGATCAGGTTTCTTACTCGCAGAACCTGCGCGATGTTTTCAATTTATCAGCGATCGATAAAGAACTATGGATTTACTACTACGACCACACGCTCATCATGCGCACTTCCCAGCTGCTGTATTCTGTAAATAACTCGCATGGGCATGTACTTCTATTGAAGTCCCAGTGCATGGAGAATATAAGTACACATGAATATGGGGTCTTGGAACATGTGACGGTCGACCCCGGGTCGGGTCAGCAGCGGGGTCGGGTCGCGAGTCAGCCCAAGCTGGGATTCTTGACCCGGGTCAGGGTCAGCGTCGGGCAAAAAATGCCCTGACCCGTCCCGATTCTTGAGAACTGGGTGTATAACAGCGGCGGACATGCCACAACTTACATATTTACTCAGAAAAAAAAATGCTGAACCAGTTTTCTATACCTTTCCAAAGAGAAGCTGTTGTGGAGAGAGGAATGCAATCCGAAAAAGATCCGACCATAGCCTACTGATTTACCGTTAAAAGTCTGCCGCCAAAGATCACAGTCTAGAATATTGATCCAGACCACAATGTAATCCCGTCTTCGCGCTTGACTCAACCACATCTCTGTTCAACTTCGCAAAAAAAAAAAACACAACTATGTTACAAACCCCACTCCCCCTTCCTCTCTCGTCCCGGTGTTCACGTTCCTACTCTGCGATCTCCCTTTACGCTATACTCTTACACCATCCACTCACCGCTACACTGGCAATGCTATGCTACCCCTCACTCACTCAATACAAATACCTAAACCCCCGCTTCCGCTCAAGCGCCTCCGCAAGCGTGATACCCTCAAGGCGCGCAGCCTCCTCGACACGCTCGCGTTCCGCCGCGCTCAGCGCGCCGAGCGCGTCCGCGTCTAGCTTTTTGTTCTCGTGTACCAAGATCTGGCGGATGACTAACGGAAGAGATTCGCAAAGGTCGAGTATTCGAGAGATCAAGAGAGGGGACACAGCAAGTCAGTAACGCAGACGTACAGTAGGTAAACGGTAAAGACCGAAAGAAAGAAAAACTCACCGAGAGCGAGTACAGAACTGAAAGATAGCGCGCAGATACCGATGATCATTGACTGGTGGTATTGCGGGCCCCATTGCGCCTTCCACGCATACGAGCCGACTCTTCAGTCCATTCAAAAAAACAAGAAAACCATCAGCACCGCAACGGCTGCGGAAAGAGAGGGGGAGAAACTAACAGATTCCCGATGTTCCCGAACCCATTTACAATCCCAATCGCCGCCGCGCGCTTCGTAGGCGGACGCGGGATCGCATTGGACACCCAGACGAGTGTGAGTGCAAAGCCTACGTAAGGGGGAGGGGGAAGGTGTCTCCAGTCAGCCTTCGCTTTTTCCTCCTTTTTACGGGGAGGAGGAAGGCGCTAGGCGCCAGACACCAAACGCACCTGCATACCCGCTAGCCATAAGGAACATCGCGAAGTAACGTCCTCCAACGGAGAACGTCGACACGCCGATAATGTACGCGAGGATGACGCCCCACCAGTGCACGGTGATATGGAAGAAGCGTTCGCCCGTTTTGTCTGCGCCGAGCGGGGATGTATTAACGTGACGTAGCATAGAATAGAATATCGTTGTTATGAAGGCCGGATCTATGGATGATGGCGGAAGTGAGATCGGCTTACCGGCGTGCAGGGCGTTCAAGCAGCAGACGATAGTAGCGAATATCCACGGAGGGCTAATTTGAATGCGAACTCAAATACCGCTTTTAGTTTCCGAGAAGGGAGATGCTACTCACGCAGCGAGAAGCAAGCTAATCGTCGTGTTAAAACCAAGCGTAGCCGTCAACCTGCAAATCACGGTCACAATCAATCATCAGGAAGCAATTCAGCAAACTAATCCACCACCCCTCCCCCCCCCGGGCCCGGCATTATTATTGAGTTGGGGCGCAGGCAACAGCGGGAAAGAGTGAAGGTGAAGGAGGTGGGAGGAAGGAAGGAAAAGACTACGCACGTAGGGAAGAAATTGACGAAGCTGAGCCCAAGTAACTGAGCAGCCGTCATAATCGAGAAAATAGGGACCTTGATATCCTGGCACGCCAGTTTGAAGCCCGACCACATCCTAGGAAGTAGAAAGAAAGAAAGAAAGAAAAACTATGAGTATAGGCATGAAGGCACACCCGCAACATGCCAAACAAGAAACGACACTAAGGTGCGAAAAAAAGGAAAAGTGAAATGGAAATACATACGAGTCTCCCGAACCATCCTGGTCTGCCTCACCAGCGTCCTCCGCAAGCCGGACCTGCGCGAGCCGACGCTCGGCGGGGGAGATCCATCGCGTGTTGTTCGGCTGAGTAGGGACGACGGGATCGAATATTCAACGGTAATAAGTTCAAATGGGATTCAGTTCAGATTACGATTCGGCCGCGGCGAATATGGGTAAGGAAAAAAGCACGCACGTAATCCGGAAGAGCCCACCTAAATAATAATAAAAAGTGGAGAAAGGGGGAGAAGGGGAAGGCGTGATCATGAGTAAATCGGCATCTCGTCTCTTCGATTTCTCGGGCAAAGCGTGCGAAATCAGGTCCACTTACATAGCGAGGAACCCCACGAGGATCGTAATCGCTCCCTTGTGTTCCGTTATTCGTTTCGTCAGTAATAGGACCGTGGAAGCAAATATAGGAGGTTCAGGAGAAATCACCTCGATAAAGAACAGCCTTCAAGAATAAAAATAAATGCAGAAAATCATTACAATTATTCCATCCAAAAAAAAAAAAAAGGAATCGGAATCGAAACCGTACTCACCACCTCCACCCTCTGATCCCTCTCTTCCCTTCCATACCGGAGAGTATACCCGCAGCCATGAGCTACAGAAAAATACCCTATACATTAGCTCTTAGGACTCGAAAAGTGAAGGGATAGACACGCCAATGACGTGCGTGCCGGACAGAACTCACACTGCCGAACGCATTCGATATCAACAGCCCTCCATACAGCACAGCGGAGCGGAATGCTAGTTCCTAAGAGAGGGTCGGGGGTCGCGCCGGGTCAGCCGGACAATTCAAATTCAAATTAGAACGCGACGAAAACACTGAGCTCTGCCGTTCAAGGGAAGGACACTCCAAATAGGGTGAAGGAGAGGTAGGGGGTTAAAAAAAGGAAAGGACGAAACTTGCCTTGCGTGTGTACCACCGTGAGAGGAGGTATATCGCTCCAGGGTAGAACGCTGCCTATAGGTAGTAAATAGCAAGAGCCATTAGTAAAGGTAGAGTCAGGCACGAGCACTTTTGGAACGTTTTGCTAAATAAAGCGGTCCTATAACAGATACGCATACGTACTTCTGGAAGACCGATGAAGACGCGGCAGCAGATGATGCCGGCGAAGCTGTGTGTGACCTGCCGGTCGGCCAGTCGGGCAGGAAGAAAGTGCGTGGGGGGAGGAGGTTTAAGTTTCAGTTCAAGAATCTTACTGTTTTATATTAGGATGGGAGGACAGAAGAGTGAAGACGTACCCCAGTCATCGCACTCGTCAGGCCCCAGAGGACGACGCAGATGCCGATGTATAGGGAGGGCCTAACCCACGGAAGATATCATGATATTTAGTAAAATTCCTCTGCTGCAGGAGACTGAATGGTTTCGGATTACCTAGTGACACGGTTTAAGACCTTTTCGGTCATGGAAGCCCGTTAGCATTGCGTGCGCGTACAAAATTCAAGAAGGGACCGGTGAACAAACCATGTTCGAGGGTATTTGGGCTGGACAGTACGAGGCGTAAAGGATGGCCACTACTGTGTCGTATTGGAGATCTGGGGATATATTAGGGAGTTATGCGCATAGAAAGAGAGAGAGAGAGGGAAAGAGAAAGAAGAGTTACCGGTTAGATTCAAATCTTGTTCAAGGCCTTGTAACCTAGCAGACGTGACCGCAGTCCTCTACCATACTCCCGAGTTCAACAAAAGCCCACAGGTAGACGGATAAACAACACGCACGTCGATATAGTTCATGATGAAAATGAGGATGATGATCGGCAAGAGGCGCGAGTCAAGTTTACGGACGAGGCGCCTTTCTTCGACTACGCGCTTCTCCGCGTCGAGGATACTCCTGCCCGACGCGCTCTCATCGTCTAAGTCGTCGGTCTTTCGCACGACAGGTGCGTTGTCCACCGCGACACTCTCGACGTATGCGTCTTTTGATCCAGCTTTCTTGATCCCGTCGTCGGAGCCGCTTAGGCTGAACCGCGCGTCGCTGCCAGGGGCAGTCATGATTTTGAAATGGGAATCCCGGCTTGTGCGTTCGCGAACTGATTGCGGAGAAGGTCCGAGCCTCGATCACGAAGAGTGTCAGGTAGGCCTATGAGCGCGAAGAGAAAGCAGAAGCTAGGCTAGGGCAGACGCGACACGATGCAGGCTTTCGACCGAGGAGCAAGGTAATGTAGTTCAAGAGGAATGGGACGGGTGTCCGCACGGGGCAGTAAGCAATACAGTTCCGCTGAACGGCTGCCTATAAGGCCCCACCATCGAGTGTACTTCGGACGGACCGCGCTGCAGGACGCATGATCAGATTCATGTCTTCATCTGCATTCCATTGAGTCCGCATATAGCACTGAGTTCTATGCCCAGATATACCTGGGAGTCTGGGACCCAGGAGAGATTGGCGGGCGCATCGGGTCCTCGTTTTGCGTCCTCGTGACCGTGCCGAGCAACGAAGCGAAGCGAGATGTTCTGGTTGAGGGAAGAGTACTTCAAGGCGCTTTGATTCGCTAACAAGTTTGGTCGCCAGCTACTGTATAGTCTGAGAACAAACAAACCGCAATCGTCCGTCGGCGCACAAGGGCAAAACTGCTCTCCCGCTCCTCAGTCCTGGGATCATGGATGTGCGACTCTCGGAGACCACTGGTCACTAGTCAGGTTTTATCTCTTTTTTGCAAGCGAGAAGAAGCGATGGGTAAACGCTTGACGAGACTTTGAGCAGCAGATCAAAGCAGGTAGATGCTAGTGATAGAGGTGTCCGTTTAATCGGAGTCGGTAGCAGTGAGGAAGTAGGAAGTACAGTGCTTATGACGCGTACAAGACTCTGCCGCACAAAACCTTTTTTATTCTAAAAAAATCAGATAATCGTGTGAAGGTCTCGAAGTAAAACACGACATTAATTTTATCGATCAAGTGATGTTTTGTACTAATATTGTTATATTAATTCCGACCAGACATCGAGCAAAATTCAACCCGCCCGTGACGCGTCTACTAAACTTTGAGCGCGTCCGACACCGACACCGACCTCGAGCCTTTGTTTTACTGGGTCTCCAACGGTCCACTTATCCCCCGACCTTGACGGGTATCTTGACCGTCAACTCTGTACTTCTCCGAGTCTGGCTCGTGTGGTGACCCGGACTCCCCGGCAACTTCTTCACCCTCAGGCTCCTTTTCCTCCTCGTGCGTCTTCGCCGTTCCCTCAACAGAGCCTACAGTCGCAGTCGAGCTTTCCCCATCGTCGACAGCCGAGCTCCGGGTCGGCTTATGGCGCGTAGCCTCGAAGGACGATGACGCGTCCGCCGGGGCAGCTTGTTTTGTACCCGAGTCCATGTCTTGAGCATTGACATCGACCTCGCCGTCAACCGAGTCGCGACTCGACAAGCCCTCAAGTCCAACACCTTTCTCCACCACATCCGACCCAATCTTCCTCCCCGCGTCGCATCGCCTCACGCAGCGTTGTCCATTTATTTCAAGTACTGCCCATATCCGAGTCAAATATCAAAATAAGTTTGAGTTCGAGTTCTCCATTTCGTTCATATTCATATTCATTGACTTGAACTCACTTCTCGTGCGATGAGGTTTACCAAACCAGATCTCAAGGCGCTCAGAAGTGACCTGCGAGTGACTGGATCGATATGTACGAGCGTTTGTATACACTTCTTGCTCAACCCGCTTTTAACTTTTGGCACGTTATGCTATGTGCGGAGAAACGAACGGGAACGGCGACGGGTTGGTTGTGGGTACAGTGAACAGTGAACAGTGAGGGTGTGGATTACTTACCTATAAGCCCAGCGAACTCGAATTCGGTAGCTGGGCACTTCTTAGCGAACCCGCCTCTCGTACGTAACGTGCTGGACCTGTACGTTTCAAACGTTCCGGACTGGAATTTGACAGTCGTTGATCGAATTCGGATTCGAACATGCAAGCGTGCGCTGGGAATATACGCAATACTACTCATACTACTCAAACGATACAGCGGCAATAAAGAGTAGGCAGATCGACCACTGAATATCGAATATCGGTACGTCCAGACTCCAGACCCCAAAGGCAAGCACCATGGTTGAGGGTAATGTCACCCGGTCAGTGAGAATAGTATACTGGTATACCGTTGAATAAGATCAAACATATCCCGAGTCGCTTACCTTCCCCTCCTCCAAAGAAAGATCATAATCCACCATCCTGTCAAGCAAACATGATATTCTCCTGGCCAGGTCAGGAGTCAGGTCTAGGAACGACAATTCGCATTCGCCGCCGACCCGTACTCGCGCTCAGGCTTATCGTAATACCATCAACAAGCCTGAGGCTAGTGTTCTGAACTTCAACTTCGTCGGACTCGACTCGAGCCTGGAATCTGGACCCCCGGGCCAGTACTGTCGGGCTGCCCTCGAGTAAACATAACATAAACGCCACCACGACACTAACTAGGCCACTCAGGCTATTTTGCGACTGCGTACTTCATGCACACAGGAGCACGGGTCAAAACAAAGCTTTATTAACGATGGGCCCGGGGGGTAATCAAAATAAGAATTTCAACCTTGTACTGTATGTTTGGTGTTTGGACCACTTTACAATAATTAACTAATAAAAAAAGCTAAAACACGCCTTACATCAAGGCCTTTACAGTACTGACTGTAAATCGAGGTTCGACAGCCCCTACAACCTGAACTCTCCTACAGCCTAAGCCTGAGGCGTGCAGTGGAACCACTAGTACCACTTCGTGAATCCGCTCTTTCTTTCTCTCCCTCTCTTCCTCCCTTCTCTCTTCCCCAAGAAAAATAAAAAATAAACCGGAAGCAGGTGAGGTATGCCGATACGACTCGGATATACCGTACAGGGATGTGGGGGGTTAGCGCCCAGCTACGACTACCACAACTCATCATGATTCATGATGTCACGGTAGCCCTAGCCCTGGTAGCCAATTAATGCCAATGTGATTTTTTTTCTTCCCGACTCGGATGCGGTTACCGAGTAGCATATAACTTACAACACACGAAGAGTGACTCGAACCGATATCACCTTCGAGCTTCTATTGACACTCGACGACCAGACTGCATTGTACATCATAATTCATAATGTATGATGGACTCGGATGGAGGGGGAGGGGGGGAAGGGGATCCGCAGATGCAGTGAGAGGAGGCGCTCGGTAGCAACAACTAAACGATAGACGATAGACGGTAGACGGTAGACGCTAGTAACATATAAATATACACCGTATATACCGTATATACGTATATGTATCTAAACCCACATCCGCATCCGCATCTGCATCTGCATCCGAGTCTGACTCTCAGACGAAGGACGAAGGAGTATAAAAAATAAGCAAATATTACGAGTTAGAAGTTAGGACTTGTAGCTTGTAGCTTGTAGCTTGTAGCTAGGGGCCAGGGGCAAATGAGGAAGGAGAAGAGAAAGTTGAAGAAGGGAGGGGAGGGTAAGTACAAAACGGAACGGGGCATATATGTATGTATGGTACGAAGCTTTGAACGACTTCCAACAAGAACCTGATACAGAAAGGCTCGGGCTCGGGAGGGGCACCGAACGGTCACCAAGAAACCGAGAAAACAAGCGCGGAGGACCCAGAGGAGAGGAATATATAAACACAACACAAGCGGGGGGAGGTGGGGAGGTGAGAATGAGAAACGCAAACTCGGCCATCAAGCACCAAGTACCAAGCACGCAGCACGAAAGGCAACCCAGAAGCACGTCCCCGTCCGCCCCTTACGCATCCGAGACCCACATCTCGAGCTTCCCCTCCGCGCGGCCCCGCGACATCTCGCGCGCCGTCTCGATCGCAAGCTCGAAATCGCTCTCATCCCTCAACGAGATCCTGCCCCCGTCCTCGTCGATGAACTTGAGCGCAAGCTCGTTCGGCCCGCGCCCGAACTTCGCCGCGACGCGCTCTATGAACTCTGCGAGCGTCGCGTCGGGCGCGAGCGTCATCCCGCGCATGTCGTCCTCGTAGTGCAACTGCTTTCAGGAAAAGGGAAGGAAGAAAGGAAGGAAGGGACGGTATCAAGTTAATGAACTAAGTTATTACGAAAGACAGGAAAAGGAAACAATCACCTTAACGCGTATCTTCACCAACTCCATCGCCTCCTCATACTCCCCACTCACATACCCCTCCTCCTCCTCCTCATACGAGCTCATCGCCGAACTGCGCGGCACGCTCTTCCCCCTTCCCCCACCCCCAACAGTCGGCCTCCGCGTCGGCCGCCGGCGCATGCTCCCCCCCGAAGACCCGCCATACGCAGACGGCGCACGCACAGACTGCGCGCGCGACGGCGTGTTCGTCGGGACCGCGTTCGTGCGCGCCCACGCCGCGACGCGGCCCGTACCCGCGCCCCCACCGTTAAGGGGTACCGGAGCGGGCAGCGGCGGAGGCGGCGACGCGGCGCGCCGGCCTTGCTCGGGGTAGCCGACCATGTAGTCGTCGTAGATCTCCGTCAACCGCGTTTCTGCACCGATTGCGAAAAATCCCAGTCAGTCACTCGGTCTAGCGTTTGATGGGAGAGGAGCCAGAGAAGGACGAGGATGAAGGTATATACCTTTCTCAGGAGGCGCCGGTCCACCGCCCCCATTCTGGGGCCTGCGCACACTGAGTCCACGCACGGGCGCACCGCGCTCCGAACCAGGACCCAACCGCGCGCTCGCGCTCCTTCCCAAATTCGCCCCTCCACCTCCGCTTATACTGCCCATGGCCATATCCGCCAACCGCTCCTGGTTCCTCTCATTTGTGCTCATCATCGTGCGCGAGCGGGCCAAGTTCCCCGCGTTGGCGGCCGCCTTCGGCGACAGGTCATCGACATTACGCGGTGGCGGGACCGTCTGACTGCGGCTCAGCCCCGCGCCCGCGCCTGCGCCGACAGCTCCTGAGGACATGTCCGGCACTGAGCCGAACGCGCGTTGCTTGCGCGCGACGCCACTGAACTCGGTGTATGCTTCCTCGGCGCTACTGGTCGCGATGAGTTTCTATATGCGAGGGGACGAAGGGGATCAGCGGGGTTGATGCGGTGATGCGATCTTTACGCACAGCCTTGCCCATGTAATCCTTGGTCTTTGCGTTCTTGAGCTTGTTTTCCGATGGACGGTACAACACGCCGACGGGCTACAAAGTCAAAGGGTATCAGACATCGTAATCAAACCAAGCGGCGAAGGAAGATTTCACGCACGATACTGAACACGGTGTACCCCTCGCCGCGGTCCGCGATGGCGTCGTCGATGACATTGTGCTCATCTGTAGCCTTCTCCGCTCGGGCAGCCTGCATGTCCTCCAGGCCCTGGTCGATACGGTCCAAGTAGATGTGCGCGAGCCCGCGGTTGAAGAGCACCTCCGCGCTGAAGAGCTTGAACCTGAGTCCGAGCTGCTCGTAATTACTAACATAGCCCCATATCTGTCAGTAACGGTAACGACGATTAAAAGAAAAGACGTCGACGTCATACGCACATTGTCTGGTTGCCGCGCAGGTAGAGGAGGGCCTCGTCGAAGTCGCGCAGCGAGAGCTCGTAGCGGCCGAGTAGGAAATTCGACACGCCGCATTGGAAGTAGCTGTAGACGCACACAACACAGGCCGTTAGTGTTGCTGTTCCATGAAGACGGAACGTTGTAACAAGGTTTGGTTCCAAATGGAGGAGGCTTCCTCCGATATTTAGACAACGAACAAGGGACCAGGACGCGAACATTAGTCTCGGCACGCGTTTGATCATGCCGCTGCACGACCGGCAGAGCCGGATCGCACGGTCTACTGCGCATTTCCCGTGAATGAGTAGACAGATGAGGACACCGAGCCATCGCGGCGGCCGCGCAGCTTAACAGTCACGGTATCCTCCATCCTCCACCCCCTCGCTCACACAACGAAGGGAAATTCCCCCGCATACGCATACAAGATGGGGTAGATGAGAAAGACGGGGACTCACGCAACAGCAAGGTACTGATCGAGCTGGGTCGCAGCATTGAACTGCTCGACGGCAGCCTCGTGCTCGCCGAGGGTCGCGTAGATGAGGCCCATGTTCGTGAGGATCTTGGACGAGTCGGCGATACGACTGAAGAGGTCGAGCGCGCGCTCAAAGTCCTCCGCGTCGTACGCGGTGAGCGCGCTCGACCAGGTCTCGAGTTCGGCCTTGAGAGACATTTACGAAGGGATTGAGAGTAGGTAAGGTAGAGGGTGGGAGTACAACGAGGTGAGGCGAGTCGTTATGTGCCGTGCGGGTGCGGGTGCGGGTGCGAGGCGTGCCGGACGCAGGTGCAAGTCGGAACAGAAAACAAAGAAAGAAGAGTTCGAGAATTGCCGTCTGAGGTGAGAGATGTGCCGGGTGGTCACGGTCGTTTTTTTCGTCTTGAGTTTGTCTCCTTGGGAAAGTGAATACGAATAAATCCCGTGTCGTTTGGTCGTCGGCAGCCAGGCAGATTCCAGAAAGTGAATGTAGGGGAAGAGACAGAGAACGGAAAGGCAAATGAAGACAAGCACCTGGCTCGAAAAGAGTCGGATTTGGGAGGAATGAAAAGGGGCCCACGGGCGATAGAACGAAGACAAAAAGAAAGAGGGAAGAAGGCGAAGTAAGGAAAGTAAGTCTTCGGTCCGTGTGGTTGATATATGCTAGCGCAGAGGCCATCACCTCCAACCGTCGTTAGGGTCCTCGCCCGACAGCCGTCGGACCCGGTGGCTGAACCCGCCCGTGCGAACTTCGCTTCCCATTTCTGGCGTCTCCCCTTTCCCTCTCGATTAATTGTCCCCCCTCAGCAAGCTCGTCCTGTCCTCCAGCTCGTACATCCTCGGGCCCTGCGCTCGTCCTGCAAGCGCACACAAGCTCGCGGTTTTCAGGGAGGAACGCCCAGGGCGAGTAACGCTGATGCGCGATCAAATCTCCTCCAGCAACCGTCATCACTCCTCTTCGCCTCCTCGAGCCGGCCAGACCGTCCCATCGATCCTCCGATGTCCGCACGGCACCTGCGTCCGACTCTGACATACTACTCTGAAATAGAATAAGAAACACGCCTTGCTCCAGACTAACTACCGCCGCGCTTCTCTGCCCCATTCATCAAATCGCGTTTCAGCAGATCAATGAATGGCACACGTTGGCGTTTCTGCACTCACGCCCGGCAGTGCACTCGCGCTGGAATTTGGTATACACCTTTCCCATTAGTACCCACGCCGGCGCCGGCTCGCGCCTATCTCTCCTTTCCGTCTTTAGGTCTAGGGACGGCGTCGGCAGTCCTGCGCGAGGCTGTGAGATCACCACGACTCACTTTACCCCTTTTGGAATACATTTATTTCCTTACCCTGACGGGGGTGGGTGGCTCTCCGCAGTTATTTTAGAGGGCGCCGATACCTGTTTGCTATTGACTGAGGACAAAAGGCTCTTGTACATTGAGGCCGCCTCGAAGACGCTGCGCCGCAGCGGGCCTTTCCACCTCCAACAATGCGCGTTTCGATAATGTCAACCTTGAAATCGGTTAGTTCTGCCACCGGGGGGCCTGGACTGCATCTGTAACCTAGCCTTTTCCCGACATCTGACGTTCCTCCCCTGGGGCCACGCGGCAAACATGTCCTCTGTCCCATGGCTTCCCACACCGATATCTGGCAGTTGACGTTCCTTTCCGTCGGTGTTGGTGTTGCCAAGCACGACGACGACGGCGCGCACGCTTTTGGGCGCCATACTTTAATTTTTGACCAGAAAGTGCATAACTAACACCTAATAATTAAACCTTGCGCTATCCGAAGAACGTGCACAGGCAAATATCGTGATCACTGTATCATACTCCGATCATCCTAACTAATTTCTCGACTATATATCTGTATACCTACTATAACACCATAACAACGGAAGAAATTCAAATTCAAATACTGCGCAAATGGAGATGGAGATCACTGGCAGTCGCGAGTCGCGACTACACGAAGTACTCACAGTACTATTGCGATCTCAGAGCTGCGCTTGGCATCGAGGGAAGCCCTCGCTCCCTTTCCCTATCCCGCTCCCGGTAATAGTCCTTACATTACGGGAGCGATATGGGCGGGCGCAGGCGCGGATGTTTCTTTATCCGGGTTGTTAGGGAGGTGGTGGTAGCAGCAGCAACGACAGCACGAGTCCGGGTCTCGATCCCCTCCCCCTCCTTTGTTGCTGATGCCAGTACTAGTGGCCACATGACTCTTGGCTGCCGTCCGAGTCCATCCATCCTTCCTTCCTTCCTTCCTATTAAGGGACGGTCTTTGCCGCCGTCAACGCACGGCAGCTCGGGGCTGTGGCTGTGGCTGTGGCTGTAGCTGCGGAATTGATGCTGGAGCTGGTACACCTGCTGTGAAGACCCGAACTGAACTGGGAACAGAATGGACCGGACTGGACTGGACTGGACTGAATCCGCGCGCGCGCCCGACGGTCACGGTGCTCACCATCCCGAAATGAAAACACACCTCTGATCAGTGATCAGCCTTGTAATTTTGAAAATTTAAAGCACTGTGCCAGCCAGCATCTTCGGGCCACAGTACAGCACAGCACTGTACCAGACGCGATCACCTACATGTACTTTCTTTCTATTTCTGTTTCCATTTCCATTTCTATTTCTATTTATTTATTTCTATTTATCTATTTACCTCGTCAGGAAACCAAACTCGCTACGGGCTCACAGTATCGTAATCCTCTTCTCGCCCCCTACGCGGCTACGCCCCTCCGCCCCTGCCTTCCCGACTCGGACTCCATGCGATCAGAATCACCAGCGTTCCCAACTCGCACTCGGATCACTCACTCGATATACATGTACTCGATTTCGACACAAGCCTTGTCGTCGTACGACGGCGCGCGTACTTAAGTTGTCAAGTTGTTAGTAACCAGCCAACGACGACGAACTCGGATTCCAAACCACAACCAGACCCAGAACAGCCCTCCATCAGTCACTCTCCTAGCACGACGTGGCGACCTTCTTACTCCCTTTCTTCCAAGATATACGTATGTACATACAAACATACATACGCACACTACAGTGTATTGGGACCCTCTCCAGTCGTAAAGTAAGCAAGTAATGATATAGAACAAGAACAGGTATAGGTACAGTACAGTGGCTAGGCCCAGGACGTCGTAGTATGTGCATGTATTTCATAATCGAGTACGCAAGTACGCGATACGAATACGAGCACCACGAGACGAACAAACGAGTTTGATAGCGCCTCTTACTCGATGGGTGGCGCGTAAGTGTGCCGACTAGGGACAGAAACAGAAACAGAAACGAAACGAAACGAAAAGGTAAAATAAGGTTTGGGTACTCTGGGACTCTGGTACCTCTAATAGAAGGGAAGGCTCGAAGACCAAGGGGCGGATCGAGACGGAAGAGTGAGAAGTCGAGTATCAAGAAGCGTTGGGGGTGTAGGCGGGAGTACGCTGTGAATACAGTATGGTAACCTTAAAGTCGGGCGGGATCGGACCAGAGATTCGGGAGATCGGAAGATCAACAAGCCTGGCGATCAGATGTTCAGAACCCTTCAAATGCTCAGTCTTCAGATGCTCGTATCGACATCGACGTCGACGTCGTACACGACGCGCGCGCCGACCCACGCGTACGGGTAGTTGTGCTGGTAGAAATTGCGTACGGTGCGGCGCCCCGCAAGCCGCGGGATCGTCGCGTACGATGCGCCGAGCTACGACGAAAGGAGGGAGGGAGAGAGGAAGTCAGGGTAAGTTAGTTAAAGGAGAAAAACGCAAATGAAGAATCAGTAAGGCGTAAGACGCACCACGACCTGATGCTTGCCATCGAAGAAGTCTGTTGAGTATCTAAAGGAGAAGGGAGACGGGGACCGTTAGAAGCTGCTGCCGGTGTACGTGGCAATGGGACGTACCCAGGGAAATGCTGCGTCGGCGAGAGCCCAGGGTGTCCATCAAACGCAGTCGACGTCCACTCCCATACACCGCCGTTCGAAGCTGGCGTACCATCCGTAAGGCCTGCAGTAGCACTACAAACCAGAAACAAAAAATAAAAAAACCCATATCATTGCGTTAGAAAACATTCAAAGAACGTCTCAGTGATGATAGTGCTAGTAAATAAAGAACGCACGGCGTGGGGTGCCAGTTCCGGAAGCCGACGTTAGCACCATGTTCGAAGCCCGCGTCGTAGGTGTCGAGGAACAGCCGGAGCTCCGGCTCAGTCGGCAGACGCCCACCCTTCGAGCGGGCGTATACGGATAGCTGGTCGTACGACGCGAGCACGGGCCAGTGCATGGCTACCGAGAGCGGCACAGCTCCATACACAGTACGGATCTAAGAAGAGAAAAGGCGAATCAATCAATCAGTAAGTCAACCAAATCCACCATGAGACCACCCCACCGCACCCTTTCAGGATACGGTCGCGCTCATGTTATAAATAGACGGAGATGGTAGTGGTATACTGACGGAAATATCCCCGGACTCGCATTCCTCGACCCAGCTGGCGGGCGTCCCGACCTCGGCACGCCGCGCGCGCCAGAACGCGTAGAACTCGCCGTTCGTGACTGGCCGCCACTCGGCGCGGAAGCGCGCGACTTCGACGGTGCGCACGGGGGACTCGTTGTCCCATCCAAACACATGTGTAGATACAGAGTCTGCAGGGCTCGAAGTGTCATCCGCCTCGCAGTCATCGTGACCCAGGACGACATGCGCAGGACCAAGCTCGACGGTTGGGGACGCGGGAGGGGGGCGAGCGCCCATTGTACGGCGAGGGCGGCCCATGGCGGGGTCGAGAATCCCGGAGGTGGTAGTGTTCCTGTGCCCGCACGTTGAATGAGCATGTACAGCAGTGTCTAGGCCAGCGAATATGATAAGCACGGGACTCCAAAGCTAAGAATACATAACATACCTCAATATGGAAGCCTTCATGCTCGAGAGTCATTTGCAAGACGCGCGCAAGACTGCGAGTGAGCGTGCGCCGGCCCGCATCAATGTCATCGTACACCTGCATCAAGCGCGCGCGCACGCGGTCGCGGTATTCAAGGATAGACGCAAGTGTGGGCCAATCTTCGTCGGTTTCCGGCACTTCGGAGTGGGACTGGATTGAAGGCCGGGGGTAAGCGGTCGAAAAAGAAAGCCTGTGAGGATCATGTTGGACTTACATGACAGTGGTCCGGGTCGTCGACGTGAGGGTCGATGCCTCGCTAAAAAAAGGTCAGACATGTAGGAGGCGGTGGCCGGCGAAAAAGGGTGAAGGGGATCCTACCTCGAAAACCTGTGTATAGCTCTTTGGCTCTGTGTACGGCTCCTTGAGTAATCGTGACAGAAGGATATTCACGAATCTAAAATATTTAATATAGACAAATAAAATCCGTTCAGGAGAAATTATAAAAATAGGAGAGAAGGGAGGCAACGCACGTCGGGATATGTCCAATGTAGAAAAGACATTTGTGACGCAGGTCAATCGGCCTTTGATGCAACATCTCCGTCGGAATCATGCCGAGTGTGACGAGGTCCCAAGCTGCCCATAGCGTGCGCCACTCCTCGCGCGTCGGCGGGCCAAACGGGTTGACCGCATCTGAGCCGGGGGACAGTGGCGTGAGCGGGGGGAACGAGAATGGTGCACGTTCGAGCGTGTAAAGTGTGCCCTTCGAGTTCCCCACAGAGTCGGAGAATGGCGTATGATACACGAGGTGCAGGCCAACAGAGGAGAATACGTTGAGCGCGTCAGTATGGGATATCTATTTCCAGAACATCGGTTAGCAGAGCGCGGCAGCGGGAATGCAAGACGTGCCTCAGTCGACGGGACTGCGTAGTCTTCAAGTTCGACATCCAAAGTGCTGGCTTCATCGTCGCAGGTCGAAACGTAATATTCGGCTTCAAAACACTCTACAGAAGCATAAAGGTCTAATTTAGCCTGAGATAAATATGACAAGCGCGTCAACCTTACGGGCACGAGTCCAGGACTTGAATATCGAATCATCGCCTAACACGGACGCCGTCGCGTGCATGGCCTTGGTTAGCGTCGTTGCAGAGCTATTGCCAGCTGGGACGACCTCGCGGCTTAGTGCCAACAGCAGGTACGACTTCACGCTCATGCTGTCGCAGAGTGGCAGCGCCCGCAGAAACGCATCCAGAGCCGATGTCGAATCACAGGGGGGCGAGAGGACAAGAAGGTGGTGCGGTGCCACTGGACTGTGTTCTTCCGTGCGCGAAGTCGCTACGGACAGCTCAGAAAATCGAGAAGAGGATACGGAGGAATCTGAATCTGGCGAAGAGGATCGCGTCTGAGGTAGAGACATAGTGGATTTCACAGCTATAGTGGTGGTTTGTGTAGAAATCTGGTCGACACGAAGGAGGACGTGGGGACTGAAGTTGGGGGGAAAAGAAAAGGGTGGACCCTTTTTATATTGTTCACAAATAAAGATAATACGTACAACTGACAACTTTAAAGGACATCACAAATTAAAGCGGCTCCAAACAGGCGATCGGAGGCGGAGTTTTCGTCTAATGGGGGACTCCGGTTGACGAGAGCTCGACAGAACAAGGAAGGTTCCAGTCAAATTACGCCCAGAACACGATTCGCCCGCAGGTTGACGAATTGGAAGCGCCAGCGACGTCGGCAGAAATTAAGTCCAAGATTTCCTGCGACATGATCCGAGGGAGCGACAAGGAACGAGGTGCATGATGTAACGGCATGCGAACACCGGATCCTTGGCCGCTTGAGACGGCTCCTGTCCTGTATCTTCTCCAGCCAGACAAGCCCTTCCTATAACTTTCAAAAATATCTTTGCAAAGAGAGACCTTTCGTCCAGCACGACAAATTAATTTTGAGGCGAAGCCAGATATACGAAACCAGTTGAGAAAGGCTACCAGTTTGGATGCACTATCGGATAGCCGTTCCGCGAGGCCAAGGCAGGAATGGATTGGCGGACCATTATGCACCCCAGAAATTTTGCCGCGACACGGTCCGGTGATAAGGAAGACACGTGTAACGATGTATTGCTGGGCAGAGGGCACGGGGGTCAAGGAAGCGAAGGGAGGAGAAGCGAAGGGGGGAAGAGGGGAAGAGGCCAGACAGACCAAGCGTTGAAGAAAGCCATTCAAACCATCGTTCTTCATGGGAATGAGAAACGCAGCCTTTACTGCTCGCTAGGCGTTCAACGTGCTGGCCGGTCTATTCCCAACGAGACTCAAGATATCTGCCGAGGACGGGGGCCGCGGCAGCGACAGGCAGGGGAATCGAGCGTCGGAAAAGATGACAAATAGTTGCGCACGCTACTGCATTTGGCCACCGAGAGCACAAGTGAGCCATTGAACACGAGACGAGCGAGAGGAGCCAAGGGGAGCCAATTCCTGAAGCCTACAGAACACCAGAAGACGAGATGGTGGAGGTACGAGGGCAAGAGCACCTGGAGGGATGGAACGCGTCAAGAGCTCGAGCTCGCCATCGTGTCACGTGATGTATGTCGAGCACGCAATCGACACTCACGCTGCCAGAACCGGGACGCTTACAAAACCCTGCGTTACGACCAGCCACAACATACTGTTAATCCCGCAGCGGTCTTCCATGGACGTCACGTCCTCTGATAGCGACATTAAAAAACATCTTCTCTCAGGTCAGTGACTGTCACCGTGATTTTTCTGTTTTACGCACTTATATTCCAGAACAGAGAATGGGAATACAAGGAATACGCCCCCACTTTACAAGTGTCTGGCATCGTCGAAGGGTGTGGATTTGAGTTTATTAATCTCGATCCCCCGAATAAGCGCACGTTAACGCCGACAACATTAAAACCCGTCCACAACGTACTGCACCCACAGACTGGACAGAGGTAGCGTGTAACTACCCTCACGTACCCGCTTCCGCTTTACGAACGGTTCCTCCGAGGAGATGTCTTGGGCCTTGGGTATGCTTCTTAATCACACCCCAGGGCCGGAAGTGAGTGAGAAACCAGGAAACTAGTCAGGGGAAGACATACATATGCACGTAGATTTCCCCCTTCTGTGTGCAGATGCTACAGTTGCATGTCGTAGGCTGAAGCACGTCGAGTGTCGGATGTTCAAGCTCGTATGTGAACTTACGACAGTGTCATCCCCCGTGAACGCCTTGACTTTTTCGGAAAGTTGGGACTACGTTGGAATCGTCGATGGACATTGCAAGCCTGAAATACAGTATGTCTGGAATATAGAGCACAAATCAAGGAAGCGTTCGGAGGCTATTTTAAGTTATAACACTTGGCGGTCATGTCGAAGTCCTCGGTGGACACCAATAGAGGAAGATCCGGCTATACACCCTTTGGGACGCATAACCCCGTTCGGGGCCCAGATATGACCAGTTATCAGGGTTGACTTGAACGCGCGTATGTATACGATTTGCAATTTCTCTAAAGTTGTGTACCATAGTTCCGCAAAGACAGAAGCGCTGGATGTATCTACCAATGATGACAGGCCTGCGCATTCTCCTTACAGCAGTCGCGCACCATCGAAGTATGTGATGTCAAGCTTGTCTATCTCAATCCCATCGAAAGTGCGTACGTTAACACCGGCGAGACCGAGGCCCCTAAATAGGAGGCTGCAGCCGCAGTTTGGACAGAAATGACGGACGACCTGCTTCGGCCCCCATGCGTACCCGGACGTCTCCTCAAATGAGCCTTGCGTGAAGCGGAAGCGTGACTCCGGGGCATATCTGATACAAGAATATCACGTTTGAGGGAGGAAAAGGGAAACGAGAAGGAGAGAACGCACACGAAGAGCTGGCCGCCCTGCGTGCAAATGCTACAGTTGCATGACCCGGGCGGGCGCACGTCAAGAGCAGGGTGCTCGAGTTCGAATCTGAATTTGCGACAGTGACATCCACCTATGAACTTCTTAATCTCTGCGCCCTCGGGCCACTTCCGGAGGTGCGGTAAAACGTCGGAGTCGTCAGCGGACATCGCGGACCTGAGAAGAGACTGAGACGAAAAAGATTGAGCGGATAGAACATAAACAGCTATTCAAGTTGCAGTTATAAGCACGCGGACTTTATCACGCCTCTTTGCTTGGCTCGTATATTAAGTCCGGGGCTAATTATAGTTCTTATTACTTAGTCAGTATTTAACAAATTTCCGTAATACATACTTCGTCATTTCTGTTATGCTTGCAGCTTCCCTTGGTCATTTCAACTACCTTCTCATCTTCCTGAACCAGGGCGATTACATCTCGTGTCATTTTATATTATATCTGTAATCCTGTTTTGTTGTTCTTACGGCGTCTTTCGGACATAATAGCGCTCGTGCTTGCCTTTCTAGGGATCTCCCTCCCACGGGTACTCGATGACTCGGATCGACGTGTCTTCCAAGCCACAAAAATTCAAACGAAAGAAACCCGCGTACGATGACAACAATAACAAATCTTCCTTCGTTCCTCGTCTGTGTCTTCACCGGAGCCTATTCGGCGAGCTTGTCAATTAAAGATTCTCCCACCATCAGGGAAGGATCAGGCTTTTAAATGGTGTTGATTCCGCCTTTTCTCCGAGGTGCGCAGCGTGCTTGATACCGTTGCCAACCACCAATATCAGAGGGAAAGTCGATATCTGGATTCCGGTGGATTCCAGGAAAGAGATTCAGGTTCATCTTTCAGTTGGTTAATGCGCAAGAATATTCCAATATGTATATTTCCCCGAATTTAACAACTTTGTTTTCTCAATAATCAACCCACAGGCTCAAAACATACCACGGCATGCCGGCATGTACGTCCCTCCCTATAACAAATTCGCACCATCGAAGAACGTAGGGTTGAGTTTGTCGATTTGTATTCCGTCGAAAGTGCGCACGTTGACGCCGGCAAGGCCGAAACCCTTAAACAAGAGAGCAGAGCCGCAGGTTGGGCAGAAATGGCGGACGACATTCTTTCCCCCCCATGAGTACTTCGATATTTCGTCAAACGATCCGGTTGTGAAACGGAAACGCGCTTCAGGTGAATATCTTAGGAGTGTAGGGCAAAGGTTTGACTAGGGAATCCACCGAGCGAAGGAAGAAGGGAACATACACGAGAAGCTCGCCCTTCTGCGTGCAGATACTGCAGTTGCATGACACAGGCTGTCGCTCTTCTAGAGCAGGGTGCTCGACTTCGTATCTGAATTTGCGGCAGTGGCACCCGCCCGTGAACGTTATAATCTCGGCGCCTTCAGGCCATTTCCTGAAGGGTGGAAGCACATCGGAATCGCTGGTGGACATTACGGACTCAAGGTGAAGGTGGAATGCGAGGTATGGGTGGAGATTGCAAATGTACAAGTATAGATATGGCGCCTAAGGGCGCTCCTTATTTAAAAGCCTGAGAGCTTGGAACACCTGATAAATCAATAGCCCGGTAGTATTAGCTTGCGGAACACTCTGCATCCTGAGCAGTGCTGACTCCCCGAGAGGAAATTTTCTTTCCCCTTTCCCTGGGGATGGGATATGGAGGGGATATCGGAAGGGATATCGGAAGGATATCGGAGAGGAAGGAATAAGCGAGCTTCCGAGTCGGATAATGACAAATTAATTGTGTAATAACGTGACAAGTGACTTTGTTGACCACTACTAAACTTTCTAATGAACTTTTACTAATCCCTCTAGTACTAGTGTGACCTTGGTTACAACATGAACCATCCCCTCAGAGACATATCATGAATGGAATTAGTAATCCCACGAAAGAACCCCCACCTCCGCTCCGATATATCGGAGGGGATATCAGCACAGGCCCTGAGCGCTTAATACAGGTACGTATTCCATCAATATTATTTTTTCTGCTTGAAAATGCACGGATGGAACAAACATGATTTTTGTGCCATGCCAGAATTCTCCTTGACCCAACTTACTGCCAGTAGGAATTTTAATACCAATGTGTAACCAATTCTAAATTAAGCTAGACACGTGGGTCCCCAGTCGCGTTGGGCGCTTCAATCCGTGTTTGACTCGGAGTAGTATGTGTTTCTGATCATTATTACGACTGTTCCAATGGCGCGTTGAGCGCAAGGTCCATAAATCATGACGAGTGATCATGAGAAGGGTGTAGCATAAGAGGATGACTCCTCCTTAAAGAAGTTCAGACAGTAACAGTTCCACGTAATAAAGGGAGTCTCAGTCGGTTATGCAAAAAGTGTTGCTTGAAGTTGGAATCGTGTCCCAAGATCATTATTTGAATTTAATCGACTCAGTTACTTAAATCCAGTCAAACCCGAGAGCTCCCTCCCGCTCTACCTGCCAATGTAGTCCATTTGCTTTGGAAATAGGTACACCTAAACGTAATCCGCGCTGTATACAGACGCACCTCCGAATCCAACGCAATTTGCAGTGGACCTCCTGAGTTCAGATAACTAAACTATCCCGACAGGGGTGTGGCCTTACGGAATGTAGTGGAACGTGTTCGTTTTGGATGCAAGACGTACCTCGAGTTTTCCACTGAACGCCCTGCGGATATTTACCCGCGCCGGTAAGCCATCGTCTCAGTTCACTTCGGCTCAGTGTAGGTGGTAGATACGGCCTCTCCTTTGACCTGCGCAACTCGAAATGTTGGGTACACGCCTGATTAATAGCCCATGGAGGCGCACCGCTCGATTCCTGGATCACATTGTATCCGAAGCCGCGCTATGCACTGAGGGGAAGTGATGAAGACGTTAGTAGAGTGCTGTGGAGATTTGGAAATCGCAATGGACGGTCATCATATTCCCGTAGCTTATTCAGCTGTTGGACTCTTTCAGGTTCGATACGGAGACTGAGTTTAGAGGAGGCACTGGACCGAGCGAGCGAGCGAGTGCGATAGGTAAAAAGAGACGAAGCCGGCAGACTACGTCGTTTCTGCATTGTCCTGTCCATGACGGAATTAACTAATATGATTGATATTGAAACAGAGTCTCCAAAGCGATACTTAAATGTTACTCATTTGTTTCCTGGTTTGGCCTTTCACATCAGTATACTCGACTCGGACATTAATATTGACTTACACTTAGTACAAAATGTACTTACAGACATGCCAACTTCTTCAAAAAGACTCCGCATACAGCCAAGCTTAGACCAAAACCTTTAGTCATCGTAGCTACCATCTCATCTTCCTGAACCAGGGCGATTACACCTTGTGTCATTTTATATTATATCTCTTGTTGTTCTTACGGTGTCTTTCGGACATAACAGCGCTCGTGCTTGCCTTTCTAGGGATCTCCCTCCCATGGGTACTCGATGACTCGGATCGACGTGTCTTCCAAGCCACAAAAATTCAAACGAAAGAAACCCGCATACGGTGATAACAATAAGAACTCTTCTTTCGTTCGTCGCCTGTGTCTTCACCGGAGCCTATTCGAGCTTGTTAGAGCTTCTCCCACCATCAGGGAAGGATCAGGCTTTTAAAAGGAGTTGATTTCGCCTTTTCTCCAAGGTGCGCAATATTAGAGGGAAAGTTGATATCGGTATTCTGGTAGATCCCAGGAAGGAGAATAAAGTGCATCTTTCAGTCGGTGAATGCGCAAGAGAAAATTCCAATATATATATTTTCTCAAATTCAAACAGTCTCTTTTCTCGATAATCGACCCACAAACCCCGGAAACAAAGTACAGAAATAGCACGGCATGTACGTCGACCCCTATATCGAATTGGCACCATCGAAGAACGTAGGGTTGAGCTTGTCGACTTGGATGCCATCGAAGGTGCGCACGTTGACGCCGCCAATGCCGAAACCCGTGAACAGGAGAGCAGAGCCGCAGGTTGGGCAGAAATGGCGGATGACACTTTTTTTCCCCCATGAATACTTCGATGTTTCGTCAAACGATCCGGTCGTGAAACGGAAACGCGCTTCAGGGGTATATCTAAGGAGTGTAGGGCAGGGGTTTGGCTAGGAAATCCACCGAGTGAAGGAAGAGGGGAACATACATGAGAAGCTCGCCCTTCTGCGTGCAGATACTGCAGTTGCATGACACAGGCTGTCGCTCTTCTAGAGCAGGATGCTCGACTTCGTATCTGAATTTGCGGCAGTGGCACCCGCCCGTGAACGTTTTGATCTCGGCGCCTTCAGGCCACTTCCGGAGGGGCGGCCGCACATCGGAATCGCTGGTGGACATTACAGACTCAAGGCGATGGTGGGATGCGAGGTTTGAGATAATCCCGGCGTTCCTTGTTTAATAGCCTGAGAGCTTGGAACACCTGATAAATTCGATAGCCCGGAAAAGGTAATTATTCTTCACGGAATCTGCCGCTGGAATTCTCTTTAGAACAATTTTGTCTTATGTGTCATGCTTTATACTGTATGTTACAGATCACCCTTCCGTGACTCCGAGTCGGATAACTGAAAGAGTCAAGCCACTCCGCAACGATGAAGAGATAGATCTATTTCCTTTAATATCTTCAGTGGATACGGATTTTGCTGCTGGAACCGACGTGGTGCATCTGTCATTCGTCTCGACCGTAGGCGACCTGCCACGCCCATCTTCGGGGGGTCAAGATGCCCTGTTCATCATCGGCGATCTCTTGACTCAGCGCGCTAGATTCCACGCTCCTAATACTTTCAAACCCAAACCGCCGACTGGTTGAGCCTGCCAATTCCGGTGCAGCAACATTCTCTTTATGTAGAATGTTTGGCTCACGGGACATAATTGGAGGGATACTTCCGGTGTTTTCAAAAGACGCGTCAGTGGACTGAGATTTCTGTACAGCTCCTAATTGAGTATCGGAAGCTGGACTAGTCGGTTTTGTCATCTCATCCTGTACATCGGAATTTCCGCGTGGTTTGCGACTGGCATCCGCTGCGATGTTGTACATGCTGGGACGATTCGAAGAATGCAATGTCCTCCATGTTGGGGGGTACGACGGCTTCGTTGATCTGCGCTCGTAGAGCGTTCAAGGAAAAATATAGACAATTTTCGGAAAAATACATACCATTTCTTTCAGCCTTGCTTCTATTGTGCTGCAAATCATGCCGCACTTACTATACCTGTCGCTCACCACCTTTCCTTCTGCCTCCTTTTGCTATCTGCATATTTTTGCCAATATACTCTTCATCGGATCCCATCTCCTTTGTAACGCTAGCATTACTCCTCTCAGCAACTGGTGGAAGAGCTTTTAAGTACTGTATATCGTATTGCGTTTAGTGGATAGTTCCCCATCCATCGAACCCTCTGGGTATATGACGATCTGATGCAGTGAGACTCGAATAGCGGCCTCATATTCGGTCATGTCCTCGTCTTCGTACAAGTAGAGGACGATCCCTTTCAGGACAACACACCACGACGTATCCTTTGGCCTCGACCACTTGGGATCTTTGGGGCGGGAGTCTAGAAAAGAGCAAAAGTGATTTTTTGTGCCATGCCAGAATTCTCCTTGACCCAACTTACTGCTACTAGTAGGACTGTTACAGTTATACCAATGTGTAACCACTTCTTAACTAAGTTAGACACTACATCTTGTGTCATTTTGTATTATACCTTTTCTTATGGCGTCCTTCGGAGTGCTTGCCTTTCTAGGGATCATCCTCCCACGAATACTCGATGAGACTCGGATCAGCGTGTCTTCCAAGCCACATCAGCAAAAGGTCACAGGGTATATATAGGATTGTGGCGAATGTAATCCCCAAAATGGAATGTATGAGATTGTAGCCGATTTTGGTACACTATATGCTCCACCAGGATTGTCTGGGATTGTGAAGGCCCGGAAATAATTTTAGGTGAATGTATCACATTGTAGGGCATTATATTGGTGCTGCAATAATTTTATTCCCCATACCATGGTGGTGGATGGATTTTAAGGCTAGAAATAATTGTGTGGCTTGCAATGTCCCATGGTAAATTGCCTCGGGATTATATTGGCAGTCCCATGATTTTAGCTTGCATCATAATACTATCCAAGAATTGTATGCAGGATATAATGACCTGTAGTAATTGTCCCTAGATAAGTTCCCACGACCCACCTGTGATTCACAGGTCCTTATATTCTCACGGCCACGTGCATGCTGCAGCTGCCTTCCCAACGTCATCGACAACATCCTCAGCAAGCTTGCACACATTCACCCTATCTTCGTTGGTCAATAGCTTCTCCCTGTGACAGCCCTCAAAATTTCTCCTCTGCGTCACTGGCAGCGGCACCTTGCAGTGGCAACACTAGTACTCGCTTAGTTCTTACCTTCATCTGCCGCTTCAAATCCTTTTGACAATCCTGTTTCGGGTCAACATTACCTTTGGCCAGAAGACAGGATGGAGGTCGAATCGACAGGACTGTTGCCGTCGACCGAAATTGCTGCGTACTTCGCTTTCTCGTCCAGTACATGGCACGACTCGGCATGACCGTGGATTGGTGGGCGTCCTTCGTCAGCGACGTCTCCGATTACTCTCGGAATTCAACCAGGACACGCTCACGAAAACGCGCAGTCAGGAGGTTTGCCAACATACCAGTCTGCTGATGGGCCTGAGAGCAACGTTGGATGGCGTACCAGGCATAGGCTTGGCCACAGTGGAGGCGCCAATGGGGAATCAAGCGGGAATAGGCCCTCTCAGATTAACAGACGCTCCATGCATCGCACAAACTCTGGAAATCCCGGACATGACCTGCTGCAGCTGGTTTCTTCGGGCAACAACTGCCTGTCGGCACTGTTCACTAGTGAGCCGTCCCATCAGGAACGTCAGACCTTAAACCAGACTGGAACGGCGACTCAAATACATCTGCGGTCTCGAGAACTGATGGACGAATTTGGATTGAATGATCTGCTGACCGTGAAAGAATCACGCATGCGAACATAGGCTCGGGCTCCAACTACTCAAAATAACAATATCCAAGGATCTGGAGGTGCTACCGGTCATAGCCAGTGGAATACAGCAGCACGAAGCGCTTCTCGGCCGCCGTCGCTGCCTCCTTTGCGATTTGATCGTATACCTATGCTTGAAGCTGATGAACAGTCAAAACTGCCACCACTAGCGCGGGTGCAGGCGTTGAACCAACCAAGAAGGAGAGGTCCGAAAGGAATGGAATCGGGATGTCCGAGAACGCCGCAAAGGCCATCCTCAGTGCGGAGGCGCACGCAGAGCGAGTGGAAAGGTCAGCATTCATTGTCAAGCCTATCCTGCCCTGATACCAACTTTTTTACAATCTGCAAAGCTTTTCCCCCTCCTTCCCTTGACTACAGAACCCGCGAAGACTTCGTTCACCTACTCCATACCTTAACCGTAAACTTTCCGGAGCTAGGGCGCTACATGTGGCCTGCGCGCAGCCTAAGCTCAGGCCGCTTTTGCGCGTACCGTTTCGTCTTTCGCCTCGGCACACCCACCTTCGGGTTCCCCGACGCTCAGTGGGAGCTCACCTCGCAGCGATGGGTTCAGGGATATCCTGAACTTGCCCGCACTACCCGCGCCCATGGGCGTACCCACCTCAACGACCGGGACTTCACTGCAGCTGTCAGGCCCTGGCGCACATCCATCATCTGCGTCACGCTGTTCGCGTGCGCTTCCCGCTAACGGTCAATATTCGAACGTCTTCGGGGGATCGTCCTCTGGCCATTATCGCCAGAACTCTGCACACACGAGCGCATTCCACTCTCCGCCGCTTCCCCCGCCGCCTACAGCCTCTGGGCTCTCAGCAGTTGGAAGCGGCTTGCACACCGGCGCAAGTGCAACTATTCCTGCGAAGAGGGCGCACCGCAGCAGGAGCGGCAGAGGCGATGAACTAAATGGTGAATGGGAGGATCAGAAAAGGAGACGAGTTGGAGGATGGGAGATGGATGTCGACCCGGTGCGTTCAATCCGCTTGCTGGCCTTGGTGTAGGCGGCTGACAGTTTTAACTTGATCTTGCAACAGGCGCTCTCTTCGCCCCATCCGCAGGTCTCTCCATCCTACACACACGCGCACCAGCCACTGCCATCTCACCCCACTCACTATTCTCAGGTAGGCGTGCCGCGCTCTTACGAGCGTCCGTTGCCCACGCCTACTCATCATCAGCAACCGCCTTCGCAAGCTGTAAGCTCCGGCGCTGGCTCGCGCGAGGGCTATGCACCGACGAACGCACAAGCTATCTATATGCGTGATTCAGCCCCTCAAGCGATGTCTGGGTCCTCTGGTGCGGTCGCTGCACCCATCTCGTCTGGAAAGTATGAGTCTCGACACGGAGGCGTCGCGCGTTACGATGATCGTGAAAGTATGACGAGGCGATGGGCCGGGACTTTGGACGTGTTGATGCTCGCGAACTTGTGCGCGATGCAAAGGAACGGGAACGTCGTGGACGTGAATATCTCGATGCGTATCCATCTCACCATGCACATTCGGCTTCGCGCTCGCACCACGCGTCGCGCACGCGCCATGTGGGTGCAGGAGGCCAGGAGGGAGGGGGCAGGCAACGTAGCCTCAGTCGAAGCTCCGCAGGCAGTTGGAGTATTGATGAAATGCTTCTCGAGACGGCTACTGATAGAGAGCGGGAAGGTGGAAGGAGAAGAGACGATGGTAAGTTTGCTTCTGCCTTGAGAAAAACTGGATTTGACGAAGCGTGTTCGTTTGTTTAGGCCGTCCTTCACCTGTGGGTCCGCATCACGAACCACCAACCGTGTCACAGTATCAGACACCTGTGTTCGCGACGCCTGTCACCGGCGCACCTTCTTTGTCTGCTATGCACGGCAGGTCTGTCAATCCAGCCTGAGCTACGAAGAAGGCGTACTTGCATTCTAGTCATGGTTCACACGGGAACGGTGTCACGACCGGTGTGAATGGGGGTACGTCCAATGGAAAGGCATAGGTGCCTGCTACGCAACTTGTTATCATTCACGCAAGTAGTACTTGCGTGAACATTGAAGTCGCTGCAGGTGAAAACTGCACGTGATCATGGGAATATATGGACCTGCGATTCACAGGTCCTCCGTGGGAATAAAAGGACCTGCGATTCGCAGGTCCATCGTGGGAATATTTGGACCTGTGAATCACAGGTGGGTCGTGGGAATATCTAAACATATATGGCTGTGGAAACTTATTTGGTATGTTTCGTCATTGCTGTCGTCATCATAACTGTGATATTTACTTATAAACCATTCTGCCTGCTCATTCCCTCGTCAATTTCTCTTTCTTTACCCCACTGCCTGACCCGAGGCTCAAAGTTGCATCCCTAGGACCTGCTCATCACAGAGGTATGTTGTTTGAAGCAGCTGACTGCCAGTGTCAATTTTCTTACCCAACTCTATGACCTTCTGCAATGGCCACAACTTCTACATCGCCACAAACTACCCCAGAGGCGGCACACTGCGTGAAGAGATTGTCACATAGAGATTTAGGATCAAGGCTGACCATGTCCTCTTCATCATGGCTCAGCTCGTCAAGGCCCTCTCCCAGCTCTGCAACACAAGAATCATCCACTGCGACCTCAAGCCCGAGAACATACTCGTCGACGCCCTCGGCAACATCACCATTGGCGACTTCGGTATGGCCCGCAGGTTCGGCGCACAGGAACTGCTCGCCGAACCTGTGGGTAGGCGAGGACTCCTGAGGGCCGCAATCGACTCGCCTATGACACGATCCACATGTGGCACGGTAGGTTACGATGCGCCGGAGGTGCATCGTGGAGAGTATTATTCATTTGAAGTTGACATCTACTCTGTCAGTGTCATCTTCCATGAGTTGCTCTTCGGGAGACGTCCTTTCCCCCAGCATGATCTCAGGGAGCTGACACTCACTGTGTGCGATGGCGAATGGTATGTGCCCACATGGTTTGGTGTCAACCGCACCACGAAGCACCTCTTGGGAAGGCTCCTCGACTCGTACCCAGATGACAGAATCGGCCTCGACGGAATCAGGACGCACCCGTTCTTCAGCACTGTTGACTGGTCTGCCATCGACGCACGCACCTACAGACTCCTGAGCCACCACGCGCCCTTCCTCCACCCGATGACAAAGGTTGCCGATATCGACAAGAACATGCTCCTCGACCCAACTGCAGTTGTCCCGGACGAGTGGGACGCGTCGGTGCTCCCTGTCGTGAGGGCATCGACGCCGTCTTCACGGTGAAGCCCAGCCGCAAGCTCGTGTCGCGCCCGGCGAACCCGCGCTCGTTGCGTAGTCGGATGAGCAGGGTAGTATCCCGCGTGGCGATTGGCCTCGTCAACGCGGTGCTCTCTGCTTGCCTGGACCGCGCCACGGGCCGGGAAGGAGGCTCCCGGAGGAAGGATTGGCCCAGTCTCGGTAAGACGTTCATGACGAACAAGAAGGCTGACGTATCCGCCACAGTTGCAACTCCTTTGAACGTGAGGGAGGTGCAGGCAGTGGAGAGGGTAGAGGTAGTTGAATGCCACGCAGGCGTGGCATTCTCTGCCTTTGCCTGCTCCATTGTCCCTGTCGAGGAGTACGTGCCTACAGTCGTCCAGGAGCCGGTCTCGCCAGCGTCTCAGATTCTGCCTTGCCCGCAGATCGATATGTTCCCCGAGCCGCAGCCCGAGTCAATCCCCTCCGATATCTGCCCCGACGCTCGACCCGCCGTGCGCCCGAACACCCGACGCGCTGCAACGTACCCCATGGCGACGTCAGTGGTCAAGCCCAAGCGCGCCAGGCCGAACCTCCCACACATCTCGACCGCGCTTCCCGTCTGTCGGCCGTCAATGTCGTCGCCCACGCCGTCATCCGCCTCCAATGTATCGCTCGCCCTCACGTGGGCACTTGAGGAGGCATCACAGGGTTTGACACCACGAGCACGGGACGTCGTCCAGACTGTCCTGTCGCTCGCGGTGTCTAGGTCGACGCTGGCCCCGACGACTGGCCCTGTGACGCCGATTCATGCGTCCTCGTGCGGCCCGAGCGAAGGTAAAGTGGCTGATGGTGGTTTCGGGCTGGACCTGGAGGATGTCAACGCGCGCGTGCAGGTTTAGGATCGTGGATGGTGGCGGAGAGGGGAGGGGACGAGAAGTACTGGACCATCCGCTCACCGAGTTTTTCAAGATGAAAGTCATCGTCGACTTGCATGCTCCAGTTGAAGAAGATCTCATCGTGTGTGGATATCTCCTTGGGGCCAACTTCTTTTTCTCCCCCTCCCCATCTGCCCCATTGTACTAGAATGCGGGTGCTAGTACAAAGGTTTATATAATTATAAATTGCTTGTACTGGCTTAGCATGGAATATATTGTGTTACATTTATTGAATGCTGATTAGAAGGACGACAGTATGAAGGACAAAATACAAGGACGTAAAATCCTGGTCCAGCTTTATAATGTCTTGCTAACAATATAATCCCCACAATCAAGATACAATCTCCTGCCAGATTTCTGGGGCCCACAATCCTGGTGTATGATTATAATGCAATTTTCATGAATAGATTACACAACAGTACAATTCTATGGTATTTTTACATTATCTCGGATTTTGGGGTATATATCACAATGTGGGCCATTATATTGCCTGTGACCTTTTGCTGATGCACAAAGGTTTAAACGAAAGAAACCAGCATACCATGACAAGAATACTAACAAAACCTTCTGCCATGGTTCCCCGTTTGTGTCATTCGAGCTTGACAATTAAATATTTTCTCACCACCAGGGAAAGACCAGGCTTTTCAACTGTGTTGATTTCACCTTTTCCCTGAAGTGCGCAGCGTGATTGATACCGTGTGCCAACCATTAATATTAAAGGAAAGGGTGATATTAATATTCTGATAGATATCAGCGAAGAGCTTGAGACGAATCTTCCAATCAGTAAATACTCAAGAGAAAACACCTATATGCATATTTTCTTAAATCCAACAACTCTCTTTTCTCGTTAATCGACCCACAAGCTCCGGAACATGCATAAATAGCACGGCATGGTCGGCACGACTGAGCGTCCTACTCTATAGCAAATTCGCACCATCGAAGAACGTGGGTTTGAGTTTATCGATCTGGATCCCGTCGAAAGTGCGCACGTTGACGCCGGCAAAGCCGAGTCCCGTAAACAAGATAGCACAGCCGCAGGTTGGGCAGAAATGGCGGACAATAGTTTTACTCCTCCATAAATACTTCGACGTCTCGTCAAACGAGCCGGTCGTGAAACGGAAACGCGCTTCAGGTGAATATCTAAGGAGTATTTGGCAGGGGTTCGGCTGGGAAACCCATCGAGCGAAGGGAAGAGGGGAACGTACATGAGAAGCTCGCCCTTCCGCGAGCAGATACTGCAGTTACACGACACAGGCTGTCACTCTTCTAGAGCAGGATGCTCGACCTCGTATCTGAATTTACTGCAGTGACACCCGCCCGTGAACGTTTTGATCCCTGAACCTTCAGGCCACTTCCGGAAGGGCAGCAACACGACGGAATCGCTGGTGAACATTACGGACTCAAGGTGAAGGTGGGATGCGAGGTATGGGTGGAGATTGCAAATGTACAAGTATAGATATGGTGCCTAAGGGCGTTCCTTGTTTAAAGGCCTGAGAACTAGGTATGCCTAGTTAAACTGATATCCCAGCAGTATTGGCTTGCGGAACTCTCTGTGCTCTGGGCGCTTAATACAGGTACGTATTCTGTCGATATTATTCTTTCGCGTAAGAATGCACGAATGGGACAAAGTGATTTTTGTGCCATGTCAGAATTCTCCTCGCCCCCACTTACTGCTAGTAGGAATGTCAATACCAATGTATAACCACTTCTAACTTAAAGTAAGTTAGACACGTGGGGACCCACGGTCGCGTTGGGCACTTCAATCCATGATGTTTGAATATGAATAGTATATTTTTCTGATCATAATTACGACTGTTCCAATGGCGCATTGAGCGCAAATCTCCACGCGAGGACCATTCCTTATGTATCAGATTACCACTTCCCTATAAGATTCATCAAAATGCACGTAAACCATGACGAGTGATCATGAAAAAGGATGTACCATTTTAGTAGGAGGATGACTCCTCTTTAAAGAAGCCGGACAGTTCCACGTAATAAGGGAGCCTCAGTCAGTTCTGCAAAAAGAAGTGTTGCTAGAAGTTAGAATCGTGTCCCAAGATCATTAATATTGTTTGAAATTAACCAACTCAGTTGCTTAAATCCAGTCAAACCCCGCACAGAACTTCCCGCCATTGCCAGTGGCACTTTACCTGCCAGTGTGATCCACATACTTTGGAAATAGGCACATCTAGACGAGACGTAATCCACACTGTGTACAGACGCGCCTCCGAATCCAATCCAATTGCAGTGGACCTCAGGCTTCTGGATTCAATTCGGTAACTGAACTGTCCATGAACGGGATACAGCGGAACATACATTCAGTTTAGGACGCAGGACATGTACTTCGAGTCTTCCGCACGCTCTGCGGACAATCACCTACGCCGCCGACCCAGCATACCGCATACCATCGTCGCAGTAGACCCCAGCTTAGCGCGGGTGGTAGATACAGCGCCCCCTCTTGATCTGTGCAACTTGAATATTGGGCGCAGTCACATTTAGATGCTGTCTGATAGCTTATGGAGGCCCACCGCTCCTGGGAAGATCACGGTGCAATTCTTGGATCACATTGCGTCCGAGGATGTCGCGCCATGCGCCGGGGGGAGGTGATGAAGGCTGTGGAGATTTGTAAATTGCAATTAATGGATTAATGGGCATCATATGCTTTCAGCTTGTTCAGCCTTCGTAGTGGACTCTTCCAGACTCGACCCCAATGCTGAGCGTCGGGGAGGTACTGGGTACTGGTCCGAGCGGGCGAATGCGATAGGTATAAAGAGACGAGGCAGGCAGACTGTCAGTTCTGTAACGTCTTGTCCATGACGGAACTGATAGATTATTTTCTTCAAGCTTTACCCAAGTGTTATCTAGCGCTTCTGAACTGATCCTTCACGTTCATATCAATATAATCAACATCGATTTTCGAAACGTACTCACTACTTACATACATGTTAATCCCTTTCAAAAAGTACCCAGGCCCAAATTCAGACCAAACCGCTACAACTATCTCTTAACACACTCATCATCCACACCAACAACCTCGACGCCAACCCCCGCCCACTCGCGCTCGACGCTCCGCGTGGCGTCTTCCCCGCCCACAGCACGCACGCCCTCGCGTATGACGCGCACCGCGAAGCCCGCCGCGCGCGCGTCGAGCGCAGACGCGCGGACGCAGTAGTCCGTCGCGAGCCCTACGACGAAGACGGTCGCGACGCCGTGCGCGCGCAGCGCAGCCGCGAGACGCGTGGAGCCTGCGGGGACGCCCGGCCCGGGTGTGGACGCGAAGGCGGAGTATGCGTCGACGGCGCGGTCGACTCCCTGTTTCAGTATTTCCCGTAAATGATGGGTGTTCACATTCTTGTGGTTCGTGGGACACTTCTATTGTTTCTCGTACCTTTTGGATTATTAGGCCCTTGTCGGAGGCGAGCCAAGGCTGCAGCGCTTCGAGGACGGTCTCTTCGATCTCTGTACCGCGAGTTCCTTGGACCTAGAGCGAGAGTTCAGCTACCGGAGAAGGGAGCACCGAGGGATGTAGCAGACGTACGCAGTGATCTGGCCACAGCATCTGAGGGATGGTAGCCGGTTCGTCGTCCTTCCCGTATGGATAGGGCACCTCTATCTGCGTGAACGCCTCTCTGGAATGGGTGCTTGCGCTGCGAGAGGCCACTGCGTCTGAGTCCCGATGTTCGCATGCGGTGCAGTGCAGTGTGCGCGCTTACAATGAGACATGACCCGCTGGGTGATGGTCCTTTCAGACGTGTATACGGGGTGGGATTGGATTGCGTGTGATAGAGGACAAAAGCGAGAGTCAGACACGGGCGGTATTTGAGCACGCAGGAGTGCAAGGCAGCGACATCACTTGGCTGGCGACTACGAAGCTCCATTTGCCCTTCAGCGCGTTTCGCACGATGGGCAGGACCTCGTCGCCTTCCTTGACGGCGAGCGAGCCTCCCGGAAGGAAGTCACTGGAGGAGGATTGCGAGTGTCCATGAAATTCAGACCATTAGGCTGGGACTCGGAGCGCCGACTCAAAGCAAGCTTGCTACTGACTATTGCACATCTACGATCAAAAACGCGGTGGGTTCGGACTCCATTGTACGGGGCGATGGTTCAGTAAAGCAACAGAACAGATCAAATAATCTGAGAGGGAAACACAGTAATCCGAAGAACAGAGGAACGGTATGGGACGTCGCTCCGGGTCGGAATATGATGATGATGATGATGATGATGACCGATTCAAGGAGCACGATGTCGAACTTTATATAGTATTAAAGACTTCCAGAAAATATCAATTGCAGTGGTATTGGAGAAATGATAGTACGGATGGGAGTATAAGTTAGTGAACTACATTATACAAATGGGAAGAGTATGAAGGGATGGCAGAATACGACAGGGGGAAGTCCATTGAAAATAAATGTCGTGGTAGGAGCGTTATAAGACGAGAAAACAAAAATGTGCACACTTCCATAATGCTATCCTCAGACGTGCGTCGGGCCAGATCCATACGAGTGGTCCTTGTCGGCGTAGGGGTACATTGCCCCAGGGTAGTTGAGCGCCTCGGTGCTTCCACGTCCAGCAACCTGGGTGTACGTCTTCATCGAGGACAGGCGCCAGTGCTCCTCCTTCTCTTCCTGCAGCTGGAACACATAGCGTCCGACGATGATGCACCCATCTGAAATTAGAAAAGACACGGTAAATAAACACTCCGAAAAAATTGTCGAAACGAATGTGGGCGGGGCTGAACGCACAGGCTTGGATGATCCATGAGACAACGGAGAAGCCGATCACCACGAAGCGGTAAGTGTCAACGTGGTTGCACGCGTTGATGACGTCCTGGTCGGTCGAGCCGTTGATGCACGTCTGGATGAGCTTGGACTTGCTTTGCGTGAAAAGGAGCACGATGCCGACGATGCCGAGTGCGACGTTCAGCACGAGCAGTAAGTTGAGCATGGCCTTGTATACCCGCACGAGGCCCTGATGCCGGAATATCGAGCCGAAGAATCTGTGAAGGGAGGGCCACGCGGTGAGGGCGAGGTCGCAGCGTTTAGCGTGACAACACTCACCCGAGGAAAGAGACGAGGGCCATGATGGTCATAAGTGCAGCAAGCACAATGAACACGATATTCGCCGTCTTGTCAAGTGTCACTTCTGAAAACGCAGAACCCCTGCGTAAGAGATAGAACATGTATGTACTAGGAAGTGTTGCTCACTTTTTTGGAAGATGACGTAGAAGCAAAACGCTGCCATGGCGCCCGTGACAACGAATTGGATGAAGGAGAGGATGAATACGCCCATGCGGACGGGCAGGCAGCACAAAAACTTCTGGATCTGACGCCGTAGGCCATCGTGTGATATCTTAGACGGCTGTCTTGGGTTTGGATGGGGGTGCGGTAAGGAAGAGGACTCGGCCTGGTGGAGAAGTTTTGACGGAGGACTTGAGGACACGGGCATCCTTTCCGTATGTTTTATACTCGCACGGCTAGGTGCGGCCATCTGTATCTGGTGTAATCAGCATGGCAGTGCTGTGCTGCAGATATATCACTAGCCTTGAGGACGTGCATAAAATGTACAAGCGAGAGCGAACAGCATGAGCGCTGGCGCGGCGCGCGAGTCCGCGCATCAAAGTGATGGGGTTAAACTTGAAGCTGTGTTGACCCCGGCTGCATAGCATATCCTCGGGAGCCGACCAAGCGTCCCGGAGCGAGAGCGGACTGCGCACGAGAGACAGAGGAAAGCGTAGCCGCGTAAAAAAATAAAAAATAAAAAGTCCGGGAGCGTTTTCACTCTGGAGAGATCAGATGTCCGGGTCGCGCGCACCGCTGGTAGCAGGACTGATGAGATGCGGGGACTGATCTCACCCGACTCATAGAATCCCAGTTGCGTGCGCCGGGCATCGATGGTACGGTTAATCCGGGCAACAACCCAAGTTCGCATTATCGGGATTAAGCTGTAAGTTCGTGTGGCGAATTTCAGCTAAGCGAGGGACTGGATTAGTCAAGGCTTATGATTGGCTGATGTACGTCGAGCCCGGTGCACTGCGGAGAACGCTTAGAGCCCGTTCGCGCATCGCCTTCGAGCTGCAATGTTACATACTTACCTGTGCGCTTTGCGACTTCTTACCACTTGTGTTATTGCAGGCTCTGGTCTAACCTACAACCATTGTAATATATTTTACCCCTGTATCCAAGAACATGACTCTTCTCCGTTACAATATACATGTAGCTACGCATACCTATGCACGCACAGTAGCCGCGTCGTGCCCCGGAGAAGGCGTCTCCGCAGCCGCAGTTTCCGCATTTCCGTGTAATACCGGCGGTTGCTCGCCTCCCTCTTGCGAGTACGCATGCTCCTCCTTTACTAGACCCTTCGCTGCGCGTATGAACGCAGCGACCTTGCCGATATCCTTCCCCGAGCCGTCTGTGCGCTCAACCCCACCCGACACGTCTACCGCCCATGGCCGCACGCGTGCAACTGCCACGCCGACGTTTTCTGGTGTCAGTCCCCCAGCAAGGATGACCGGGAGCCGGTCCCGACCCACCGATGGGACCACACCTTCGTCTGCGCCATCGGCGTCCGGCTCAGCGTTCCCGTTCGCCTCGCCATTCGCTGCCGGATGTGAAGAGGCAGCTACAGATGCGCGAGTAGGGGTTGACCCGGTCTCCCCTGCGTCAACGAGTGCGCGTGCGACCTTCCAGTCGAGCGTCTTCCCGCTCCCACCACTCAGTCCATCCGCACGCGCCGCATCGAGAAGCACGAATTTGTGAAGACCCGGACGTGCAATGCCTTCGACGCCGCCCGCGCCGACATGGAAGACGCGAATGACGGGAACAGGTATATGCGCAGCCCAGTGCAAGGGCTCCCGCCCGTGCAGCTGCACAGCGTCAAGCTGCGCGGCCGCCACGACCGCAAGAACATAGTCTAATGGCTGGTCTTGGAAGACGCCGACGAGCTGCGGACTCGCACGCCCAGCACGCAACGTATGTGAAAGGCGAGTCGCATGTGCAGCGAACCACGGCAAGTTGCGTGCTTGTTCTCGTTCTTTCTCTTGCTTCTGCACTAGCTCCAGAGCAGGGAAGGTGAGGCCGGCCTCCGCTAGCGTGCGGCGCTCGCGGATAGCGTATGAAATACGACAAGCGTCGTCAAGCGAAACGTGTCTCTTGCTCGATGGAACAAACATCAGTCCGAGCATATCTGCTCCTGCCTCGGCGGCGGCGAGCGCCTCATCGACGGTACGAATACCACAGATCTTCACAAGTGGCAAGTCATTTTTGTCCTCTTCAGCTGGTAATTGCCAGCCGAGCAGTTCGCGGATGAATGCACTTGTATCCTGCGCTCGCATGAGTGCCTCGCCAACGAGAACCGCGCTGACACCCTGCTCGGCGTACGTCCGTACATCCGCTGGGCCAGATATCCCGCTCAGCGCGCACAGGATGACGTTGCGCTCGCGCACCATGTCCGCAAGGCGGCTAGTCGTGCCCATATCGACCTCGAAGCTGTGCAAATTGCGATTATTCACGCCAATGACGCGTGCACCGAGCGCAAGAGCGGCATCCATCTCCGCTGCGTTGTTCACTTCGACAAGAGGCTCCATGCCGAGACTCTTTGCATAGGCGTAAAGTGCTCGCAAGCGAGGCGTAGGCAACATCGCGACGATGAGAAGCACCGTATCCGCACCATGTAGACGCGCTTCTGCGATTTGGTACTCATCGACGATGAAGTCCTTGCGCAAGATTGCAGGTCGATTCGGGAGTGCGTCGATTGCTTGACGCGCGAGGCGCATGTCGAGCAACGAACCCTTGAACCAGTGTGGCTCTGTGAGTACGGATACAACGGATGCACCCGCCAGCGCATACGTCAGTGCCTGCTGTGCTGCGTTCGTGCGCATCGCAATGGGTCCCTTGGAAGGTGATGCACGCTTGATCTCCGCCATGAGCGCGGGCGCAGTACGCGGCGTCGTACGCATGCGCTCAACGAGATCGATCAGCGGCGGCGCGAGATTGAGTGCGAGTAGCTTCTCAATATCTGCGGGTGTTGTCCCCGGCGTGCTTTTTGCGGCCTCGATATCCTTAAGGCGCTGGGTGTGGATCTTCTCGAGAATCGTCGGCAGCTTGTTCAACTTGGGCGGGACGGGCGCGCCATTCGGGGTGTCGATCGGGAATGGTGGCAAGGAGAGGTCGAGTACGCGTGCAGATGAGTTCTCCTCCCACGTCCCGCCGCTCAGGTTCAGGAAATTTTTAAGCAAGCTGTCTCCCTCTTCGGAAAGCACACTTTCCGGGTGGTATTGCACGGCCTCTATGACGAACTGTCGATGCCGGACGCCCATGATTACTCCACTCTCTTCGGTCACAGCTGAAATTGCAAGGACGTCGGGAACGGTCTTGACGGAAGCGCTAAGGGAGTGGTAACGAGTAGATTTAAACGACTGTGGTAGTCCGTTGAAAATCCCGCGACCGTCGTGTCTGATGGGGCTGACTTTACCATGTTTAATTTCACCTGCATATCTGAGAAGCGGTCAGAATATGATCATGTAGCGCCACAGGCCAGAATCAAATGAATTTGATTGTTAGAGCTCTTATTTGAACGCCTCTCCTTCTGACTTCTGCGGTTCGTGCGGTTGCTGATACTGGCAAGGACGTCAGTCCTTGCGGAAACAGCTATGGCAAACGATCCGCAGCCGAAAGTAAGAATAAGCTGTTCAATTTCATAAAGCCGGCGAAGTCCGGCAGCGTGACACCACAAAAGCCAAATTTACGGCAACACAAGCTGGGCAGCACACACTGGGTGTATGCACATCCCTCACGGCTTCGGTGCAGAGATACTCTTAAGGGCCATGCCCACACATACAAGGGCATAAGCAGGCGCAAAGAAAGGACGTGTACTCACCCGATCTCCCTCCGAAAACGTCGACGATACACTCCAAACCCATACACACGCCTAGAATTGGTACCTTGCCCGTGAAAAAGCGGATAGCATCGTTTGAGATTCCGGAGTCGCGCTGCGGGTGACCAGGGCCAGGGGAGATAACAAGGCACTTGATGTCGAGGTAAGGGAAGGCAGAGGGGGAGATGGCATCATTACGGATGACAGTGACTTCGGCGCCGAGCATAGTGAGAGACTGGTAGAGATTCCAGGTGAAAGAGTCGAAGTTGTCGATCACGAGGCATTCGATGGGGCCGCGTAAGGCTTCTGGGAGGGTCGTAGTGGTCATGGTGCTAGAAGTGGATTGCAGCTTCAAGCCCGTCGATGAAAGCGATTTTTATTGCCCGGGAGTCGCGACCGGGTCGGAGCAGTGCACAAGAGACTGATGAGCAGAGAAGCAGTTGTGATGAAGTGTTTCAAATACACCCAGAATATGCGACTGATGGGATGGCCTCGGTGTTGATGAAAGGGCGGCAGCGGCGGCGAGGGAGAGTCGGGGACAACGACGGGGGAGCCTCAGCTCGTCGGCGACGGGATGGTCGGAGTCACCAACAGGATTTAACACCCGTGAGATCCACATCCCCAATTCAACCAAGACACCCATGAATGGAAAGTCAGTATTACGTAATAAACAGCGCACTAGGGAACAATCTTCCTTGGATCCAAGGCCATCTATTTAAAATCGCATTAAATCTACAGGAAGCCTTCCTTTTCGCGCATATCTTGGGTTGGTAAAGCTGCTATACCGGTTGTGGATGATGTGTCTTATGTCATACAGGCGCTCTCGGAGGAGGCCAGAGAGCGCGATCAGTGAGGACTTGACCCCATCTTGTTTTTGCACCGCGTCTATCGATTATTCAAACCGAACAGCTTCCATCCCAATAAATTCGGACTACAGCACAGCGTTTAGCCCTTGTTTCCTGCCGCCATCAGCCCTTCTTGAGCTTGGACGCAATCCCGTCTGTATCTGAAAAGCACAAACACCACGCGCGAACCAACATGCAGAGACACCAGTTTACGGCGCTGAACTCGACGTTCGTCGTCGATGCAGAGTATGAGTTCACCAAAGAGTTGGGACAAGGCGCGTACGGATGTGTTGTTGCCGCGCGACACCGCCGTTCGGGTGAGGGCTGCGCGATCAAGAAGATCACCAATATTAACACGAAGGTGCGAGCGGTGATTTGTATCTTTGAGGAGACATGAGCACTGATCCACGGCCCGTCTGCAGAGGATTCTAACGAAAAGGTGTCTGCGAGAAATCAGGTACGCCAGGAGTGCCGGCCACTTATATGCGCTTTCATTCACATATCTAAAGGTTACTGCATCATTTCCGGGGGCACAAGAACGTTTGTTTTCCGTAAACAACGCGACTAGCGTATTCTCACCCGGATTGCAGATTACCTGTCTGTATGACATGGACATCGTCTTCCAGCCAAGCGGCAACTTCGACGAAGTCTATCTCTATGTACGTGGTCTACTTTCGCCGAATTTGTAACTGTCAGTCCGGTCAGAATCGAGTTTATGCCCGGAATTACGTAGTTTAAAGCCCATTCTTCGCTCTTACGGAAAATGAGCAACATTGTGATTCCGCTTGCCTTTATCTACTGGATCTGATTGCGCATACCATCTTTTCCTTTGTTCGCACGCTGACTTGGAATTCAGGAAGAATTGATGGAAGCCGACCTCCACGCCATCGTATGTACCTTGATTTTGACGAATTCAGCCACACTCAGCACTTCTTTTCTAGGTGCGCTCTGGCCAGCCGCTTTCCGACGCACATTTCCAGTCATTCCTCTATCAGACACTATGCGGACTCAAATACATCCACTCTGCGAATGTGCTTCATCGTGACCTCAAGCCCGGGAATCTGCTTGTTAACGCGGACTGCGAGCTCAAAATCTGCGACTTTGGGCTCGCGCGTGGTTATACACCTGGTGGTGGTGCGGCTGCTGTGCGTGGCGCCCCGAACCAAGGCTTCATGACTGAGTACGTTGCGACGCGCTGGTACCGTGCGCCTGAGATCATGCTGAGCTTTGCGAACTACGTGCGTTTCCTTTACTCGTTTGAACGTATAGCCGCTCATCCTTTGCAATTATAGACAACGGCGATCGACGTGTGGTCCGTGGGCTGCATTCTCGCAGAGCTACTAGGCGGGAAGCCTATTTTCAAAGGTCGAGAGTAAGTTGCATTGCTGTATCCCTTGGCTCATAACTTCACTTTGTTTGCATAGCTATGTCGACCAGCTGAACCAAATTCTTCACTATTTGGGCACGCCATCGGAGGACACCCTACGACGCGTCGGTTCGCCACGTGCGCAGGATTACATCCGCTCTCTACCAATCAAGCCGCGCATTCCGTTCGTGACGCTATACCCCCACGCGAACCCGCTCGCACTGGACCTACTAGGAAAAATGCTCACGTTCGACCCGCGAAGCGCATCAGCTGCGAGCAAGCGCTTGCGCATCCTTATTTCGCCGTCTGGCATGACCCGTCAGACGAGCCCATTTGCGAGAAGGTAAGCTGATCTAACTATGCTAGAAAAGTCAGTTCCTTACTGTGTGGAACTCGTGTAGAAATTCGACTTCAGCTTTGAAGAGGAGGACTCTATCGAGGGCATGAAACGCCTCATTGTCGAGGAGGTCAATTCCTTCAGAGCACTGGTGCGCTCGCAGGCGCGCGCTGCAGGCCAAGTCCGCAGACAAGAAAGGTGCGTTGCCTCTTTCGGCTCTTTTATATTCTCGCTTGAAAGTATTGATTTCATTGACTTGTTCTTTGTTCTGCAAGCCTTCCGATTCCGAGCCGCGAGGAGATCATGAACTCTCCCGTGCGCGAGTTCGCTCCACCCAACGGTTCGACCTCGCACTACCCCCGCGAAGGTGCGCGTGCATCGAGCCCGACCATGGACGATCCCAGCGCGGATCTCGAGCGCGAGCTTGCCCGTGGCTAAAGATACCAAGCCACGCCGAATCTACCGTAATAATAGAATCTATCGTGTGTATGAGAGGCTGCTACGCTCGCGCAGGTGTTGACGCACGACGTTGTCATCTCGTCCCATTTCTTGGACTCTGCTATCTGTTCGTTCTGTTGTTGTGCTGGTACGCGGGGCAGTTCGTGTACCCGTCTGATTTGCTATCGCTCGGTTGGTTTTACAGTCTGGGCCTAATGTACGTACATGTATGTGTCCGGTGTACAAGTATTTATTGTGAAATAGTATGTTTTATTTGGAACAGTTGCAGGGGTTGGAAAGGGGGAGCGTGAAGGAATGCAGTAGTATCGGCGGAAGCTGTACGGCTTTCTACATGTGTATGTATTCTAACAACGTGCGCAAGTTTCGGATCTTTACTCTTATAGTAAAAAGCATGCTGATTATCAGGGAGGGAGGAAATAGATGCGGGATATGCACCGATACGGTGCGACTTCGCATTTCATAAACATTACTTTTCGAACCCATCAGGATCCACATGAACCAATCTCACAATATTAATATTAATTACCCGACTCGATACAAACAATAACCTGAAGGCGGCACGGGTGATGCTTTGTAAATGACAAAAGCTCGAGGCCAAATATCCAATCCTATTCATGTCGATGGCCGAGGCTAGTCTCCCACCAGATGTTCATGTGTTAAGATTGGAACATACATCGTCTTTGACTCGAGAGTACTATGGCTACCTAGATTTAGAAGATCGCGCTCATCAAACAGTTTGAAATTGTGAATCGTAATAAGTGATCAGCTGACGAAGCTGTTAAACAACTATGTTTATAATGTATTGCATCAATAATAAAGACAGATGCTGCGGGAGGTCGACTTGGGGTTTGGTCTTGGGGACGTGACGCGTGCATATTGCCGACGCTTCCGGGGCGATGCCTTACCTAAGAACGCCCATCCCTACTACTTATATCTTGTCGAGCACGCAAGCTGCTGTACCCCCAGACCCAGTATACCGAGGATATTATCTCTCTTAAATGAGATTACATTCATGGATCTTGCACCCGCATTCCAGACTACTTACCAGACTCTCTTAGAAGCCGCGCACAATGAGATGCAGCATGAGCCGAAGAGCCAGGAGAGACTGCGAAAGGGATGGATTGCGAGACTAGACGCGAAGCAGGTCCGTTCGCACAATATCTCGATCTAGCTCGGGCTAAACGGATGATTACAGAGCAGTATGCTGGGCAGCGTCGCAACAGCAGCTGCTATGGGCGTTGTAGTCGAACGTGAGGAAGGAATTGAACGTGAGATTGCGGATACGCTGGACCGTGAATGTACGCGGTTAAATGCGAGTTCGTTGATTAACACGACGGAAGGGAGAACGACCGGGGCAACGACATCCACCGCCCTGACGAATGTAGGGGTACACACAGAGGAAGTTATAACCATTGAAGTAGACGACGGCAACGCGGTATCCGAGAGACTGCCGAACAGAAATGGGCGCCAGGACGCTATCGCCTTGGAGGTGAGCGAAATGACTACGGTCTAGGCACCATCATCTGACTTTTATTAGGACCAAAGTGCGGGCGATGCCGACTGTATCCAATGCGCCGTGAGACGCAGAAAGCAAAGGGACCTCCTGCCCTGTCAGTCTACCGGTGGTGCGTGCACATCCTGCGCACGTAGCAGGAAAGCATGCTCGAAGGCAACACAAGGAAAGGCGAGTACTCGACGTCAGACACAGCAGGATGCGCTTACGCCCGAGTCTGCGTTGAAACGAGATACGTCGATCGGCCAGGCCACACTCTTGCAGTTTTGGACGAATTTGTCAACAGAGACTGCAGGAGAAAGACCGGATAAAGCCGGAGTCGATATTGAAGATGATGACGAGGTTATCCTGACACGTGGAACAAGCGCACCTAAATTTCCGGATGCGACATACACAAGGAACGACGATAGGCACAACGAAAAGGACGGAGGACGTAATCCGGCGAGAGCGACAGCTATGGTTATTGATATAACTTCGAAAGAAAGCACGGACGCTCAGACAAGTGACGAGGGCGAGAGCAGTGATTCCATTTTTGAAGTAAGACCACAGGAAAAAAGACGACCGGTCGCGAAGGTATGCAGGTCATCATAGCCACGTCCGTCTTCTAACTTCGTCAGACACGAGTAAAGAGTTCCGCTGGAGAGTGCAACCAATGCACAGAGCGCCGCATGAGACAAAAAGATCTGCCACCTTGCGAGTCGACTGGTGGAGCATGTACGACGTGCGCGCGTGTCAAGTCTGCTTGTTCAAATTCCAAGCAACGAAAAGCAATGACACGGCATCGACCCGGAACAGGGAATACATCAGTCCGGGGGTTCGCAAAAAAGCGAAGACTGTCGCATGGCCAGATTATCACACCTAGGCAAAAGCTGTCAAGACGAACGGAAAGAACAGGAGCCGCGGTTATGGTCATTGGTGACAGTGAGGACGACGGGGGAAGCGGTAATCACAAGGATATCGACCAAGGTGGAGTGCAATACACGAAGCACGTCCCGAGGGAAAAGGGAGGAACTGGCCAGTCGGAGCGAGTTTCTAAAGGAGCGACAAGAAAGCGCGAGCTCGAAACCATTCATCGTGATCTTGAGCTGTCGCAGAAAGAGTTGACGAGGTTGTCGTGTCGTTTCGAGAGCTTGTGCAATTCGATGGGAAAATAACAACATGATTAGAAAGAGCGCGAACCCGACCAGGTAATTTTGTGAGTCTGATTGCTCATATCACCAAAGTTCTTTTAGAGAAGTGAATGGTCAAAGTAGTAGGAATCGCGATAGTTCGACACGGGCACTCAAAATTCGCACTTGCGATCCGTCGGGACCCACCCGGACCGGTCTCACGATCACGCGACTTCCCGGCTGTGGCGGTTCGCGAGCCTGAGCTGCGCATTCCACTGGTAGCAATCCCATATCCCATAGATTTTAATGCATCGAAAGGGATGTGTAGTCTTCACTATATTTATCCGCGCATATCTTACGACAAAATACTATTACAATTTCTAACATGATGAGCTGATAACCGCAAGTTAGTAGTTACACAACTACTGTAGTTCATCACCATCTCCCTCCGCCGGTGACTCGGAGTTATCTCTTTTAAACTCCCTAAAAAAAGCCCACTCAAGCTCCCAACGCCGTCGCGAGCACAGCGAAAGAGTTAATATATCTCTAACCTCCCTCCCTGTACTCACTAGCAACCATTCCTATCTCTGTCTCTTTCCTTCCTTTCCTCTTTCAAGTTCCTCTTCTGCCGTGTCCGTTAGAAGCAGCATTCCAATCGTACCTGCCATCCAAATATCTGTCTACGGTATATGTACCACTCGCACTCGGTATTATTATCATATTTTTCCTTCTCTACTTCGTACGTCGAAAACGTGACGATGCAAGTCCACGTGATTAGCCTGAGGCAGGTCTCGGTCCCGCTAAAGTTACTCACCAAATCCCTTCTCAAAGCGTATTATTTGAATAACCTGACTAAGGCTTAAGCATGTCTACTGAAAACGTTTCTCCTCGCTCGCCGTTCCCTCCCATTCGGCGTGTCGTAACAGGCCATACCCCCGAAGGCAGGTCCGTCGTACTCGAGGATGCGCCTGTTGAGCTGCGCCCCCGCGGCAGGTCTGCCGCGTACTACATCGACCTCTTCAGTACGGATACGAACCCGCCGGACAACGCCGTCGAATTTAAGGATCTTGCGAAGGAGCACCCGCAGGACCCTTTCAGTTCAACAGGGAGCGCTTTCTTGGTCTCTGATACTCCTCCGGGTAATTCAACCGTGAGTATGCCAGTCTACTATTTACTGCATACATGTATATGCGTCCTTGTGGGTGCCCCCCATTGGTATGGATAAATCGACTGATGAATGTGCGAACAGGCCCTTCACCGTACTGTCACCCTCGACTACTGTATCGTGATGCATGGCTCTGTGGCACTGCTACTCGAAGACGATAAGCGCGTCCATTTGAAAGCTGGGGATGTTGTCGTTCAGCGCGGGGCCGTCCACGGCTGGGTCAACGAGGGCAGCGAGTGGGCGCGCATATACGCTGTTGTGCTGCGTGAGTGTTGTCTTGTTAATTAGCCTCTTTTGGATGTGCTGACGAGGTTGACTGGTTAATCTATAGCGTCTCAGAAGGTGAAAATCGGAGACAAGGAGCTGGAGGCGGAGTACCGCACGTGAAACGATTTATTATCGGAACCTTGATGATCATGAGGTGTGTGTAAATTATTTCATGTGAGGCGCAGTGCAGAGCAATATATCATTGAGGCAAGGTCAAGCGTGCGTATTTTAAACTCATAAAAGCGCAGCCGTGACGGTATCCTTGGGATTATCAAGAGATCTGTGTATCTCTCATGCATCACAGAACACATTTAATACGCTTAACACTAGCCTAGCGAAACTCCGTGGGCAGTATTGAAGAAAGATGTGTCGATTACCGCAGAAGCGCCGAGCGAGGGCACTATGATGAGTCGGGGCGTGCCGATCAGCCGTGCCGTCGATCAGAATCGTAGATCCCGTTTAGGAAAATCATCGACTTGCGCACGTATGCATCTGTACTGAAGCCTTGCATCCATTATAGATTTATGAGTCACAGAAAATGCATCGGTACCACATTACAAAGAGATATAAGTCACAGGAGGTATTCGGGCCACCAAGAGGAAAGTAAAAGAAACTTTTTACATAGGAGAAAAAACTAACTACCCGACTAGACACCAGAAGAAAATTATAGGTCACGGTGTGGCTACTTCCGGATGTATGTATATGCTGGGCCTTGAGCATAGGAAGCTCTGTACGTGCATTGGGAAGTTTCGGCTTTATTTACGCCGCGCATTAATTCTCCGAGTGAATGCCACTGCAAGCGAAAGTATGAGGAAACGGCGAAACACTAGGAAATAAAGAAGCCGACCTTTGCGTCAAACGGTAAGCTAATGAAAAGGCTCCCTCAGGAGGCCAACTCAAGGTGTCAACTCCGACAGCGGCGGGTGCTATAGCGCACAGACAGCGCCGTCTCCCGCGGCTTTTGCCAGCAGCCCGGACTGTCGCCCCGCCATAAGTTTAGCGCATGGCGGGGCTGACTCCATCGGACTGCCACATTATGGAAGATGGACGCTGCCCCCGGACGCGAACGAGAGCCCAGTTCACACCTCCACGCTGCCATGGACGCACCTAGCGGCAGCGTGGAGAGTGACGCCGGATCCAGACGTGAATGAGATGCTAAGTCTCACTTCCGCGGCTTTTGCCAGCAGACCGGACTGTCAGCCCTCCCAAGCGCAGGGCTGGGGAGGGAGACTCCATCGGAATGCCACATTATGGAAGTCACGCTGGTCTCGAATGTATCGCCGTCACGGCTGGCTGGGACCCAGGTCACTGAGACCTGATAGTTTAAGATGCAGGGGTATCTGTTACAGGGTGTTCGTGGGTTAGCTCAAGGTGTTGTGACGGGCACACTGGACATACGGATAAAGTGGCTTGCGATAGGTGGGACAAATCGACGCCGTTATGGGTTACGTCTGGATGACGGGAAGGTCAGTCAGTGTCGGAAAGACTAGGAGGAGATAGACTTACGGGACGAATGTGTCTAAATGTCCTATCAATTAAGTTGCATAGTATGGTGGTAACATCGAAGTAGCACAGGCTCGATTGGATAGGGGTCAGATGAGAGGATGATAGAGGGTGGGTAGGAGTGCGACAAAGGTGTTGCTTTGAGCTGAGTATATGCTTGTCGAATGAGATGGTAGTGGTTGGAGAATAAGAAGCTGAGGAGGGGGGGAAAGGAGGTGCTCGCCTCTTTATTGAACCTGAGTCACATTTGAATCTCCGCTCGAATTCTTGATCCTCCTTCCTTTTTCCGACGCGGCTGACAGTTGCGTTGCAGACTAGAGGCACGCTGGAACTTGGGGATTTGGGGGGGATCGAGTCTGGGTCAAGCCACGAAAGTCATACATCTCGCATAGACCTATTCACTGGGAAATTTGGCTCCTTGAGTCTCTGTCTGCAAGCGTTATTCCTCTTTGGATTGTCACTTTGGGTGAAGTTAATGCCGTGCCTAGCTAACATTATCAACGTAGAGGTTGGGAAACTCTGCAGTTCTTTTCTTTTAAGTCGTGAGTCTATGCACTCTCTTTGAGCCATTTTACAAGTAGAACCCATACTAGCGGGGATTGAAGACTGTATTACCTCCATAATTTGAAGATTAATTATACACAATTGTAAGGTGGTAGCTAGTGTTATGGTGCTACCTTCGAGGAACTTAATGCATAGGGTATATCGTCTACAGTCTTCCCCTCTCCTTCCCTTTTCAGGTTTGTCTTGGTTTCGTAACGAACCTGTCAGCCGCGTCAAGAAAAGGAGATGAAAATCTACGATTCGTGCGGAGATTCAAATGGAATCCAAACTGAATAAAGAGGCGAGCACCTCCTTTCCCCCCCTCCTCAGCTTCTTATTCTCCAACCACTACCATCTCACTCGACAAGCATCTACCCAGCCCAAAGCAACAATCTCGTCGCACTCCTACCCAGCCTTTACTATCCTCTCATCTGACCCCTATCCAATCGTACCTGGCTACTTTGATGTTACCGCCATACTATGCACCTGAATCGACGCGAGATTTAGACACGTCCGACCTGTAAGTATCTCATCCTATTCTCGTCAACGATGCCTGACCCTCCCGTCACCCAGGCACAACTCAGCGCAGCGTCTATCTGTCCTACCAATTACGAGCCTCCATTTTACCCGTATGTCCAAGTGTGCCCGTCACAACACCTTGAGCAAATCTCACGAACACCCTGTAACAGATACCCCTGCATCTTAAACTATCAGGTCTCAGTGACCTGGGTCCCAGCCAGCCGTGACGGCGATACATTCGAGACCAGCGTGACTTCCATAATGTGGCATTCCGATGGAGTCTCCCTCCCCAGCCCTGCGCTTGGGAGGGCTGACAGTCCGGTCTGCTGGCAAAAGCCGCGGAAGTGAGACTTAGCATCTCATTCACGTCTGGATCCGGCGTCACTCTCCACGCTGCCGCTAGGTGCGTCCATGGCAGCGTGGAGGTGTGAACTGGGCTCTCGTTCGCGTCCGGGGGCAGCGTCCATCTTCCATAATGTGGCAGTCCGATGGAGTCAGCCCCGCCATGCGCTAAACTTATGGCGGGGCGACAGTCCGGGCTGCTGGCAAAAGCCGCGGGAGACGGCGCTGTCTGTGCGCTATAGCACCCGCCGCTGTCGGAGTTGACACCTTGAGTTGGCCTCCTGAGGGAGCCTTTTCATTGGCATACATTGTCATCAAAGGTTTGTGCCAGAACTAATGATTATCCATCACTTTCTGATATCTATTCTATTAGAACCAAATACGGATTTATATGAAGCGAGAAAACATATCCGTGAAGGACGTTGCCGGTTTTTATCTTGTTATTGTATGCGCCGTTGTGGAGTAAACACAACTGCAATGTCGACACGGCCTCATTTGTCTAAGTATACTTGAATTGTGCAAGAGTGTTAGCTTCTCATATTTTCGGGCTAGGCTCTGCCAATTTTTTGCACCCGCTAGAATGGAGCTCGTAGTGGCCCAGACCCATCACAGTGAAGTAAATGTCACTTTATATATGTAAATATAAAAGATACATCTAGATTTATTCGGGTATCCACCGGGTCTTTCAAATAAGCGCTACCTGACGAGCGCCACATCAATTATAATCTAATCGTGTACAGCAGCTCGGGGCTGAGAATTACTAAGTTGTGACGGTGGTTCTGAGTCTCCCAGCCACAAGTGGCAAATGTCTACTTATGGTAACTGCACAGTTTTTTCTGACCTTGAAGTCGCGCACGCATGTCCAGCCAACTTGGTAGAACGTCCGAACTCGAATCACCGTTCACAAATTCTGACTCTGGGGGCAGGAATAAAGAAACAGGCAAATGAAGCAAGGAGTCACCATGGCATCTTCATTGCCCAAGTTCGTACCCGATGGAGTCGTTTCGGACTCGAGGTTATCTACAGGCAGTAGAAGGGGCCTACCGGCTGAAAGCAAGGCCAGAAATAATCACAGCAAGAGACATCGCAACGATGATAACTTCTTCGGAGAACCTTGCGAGCAGGGTGTTCGTTATGCAATTGTTCGGGTTTCTTACTCGCAGAACCTGCGCCATGTTTTCAATTTATCAGCGATCGATAAAGAACTATGGATTTGCTACTTCGACCACACACGCTCATCACGCGCACTTCCCAGCTGCTGCATTCTGTCAATAACTCGCATAGGCATGTACTTCTATTGAAGTGTCAGTGCATGGAGAATATAAATACAGATGAATATGGGGTCTTGGAACATATGACGGTCGACCCCGGTTGGGTCAGCAGCGGGGTCGGGTCGCGAGTCAGCCCAAGCTGGGATTCTTGACCCAGGTCAGGGTCAGCGCCGCGACCAGCTCCGGCAACACCAGGGCGGGACAAGAACTTTTGCCGACGGCTCTTCTTACCATCATTGTCATGTGCCGTCAGATGCGCGCCTCCCGCCCAACCCACCACCTGCATCGGCACAGCCTAAACCTCAATTTTATTTTCGAAATGTAGTAAATACAAACGAAAAAAAATAGAGTCCATCTACTCTCCACTGCGCTCGCATCCACCCCGCGCCATCCGGTGCACACGCGTGGCGGGTATGACTCACAAAATGGGTGCACAGCGGGTGAAAAGTGCTCCCAATGTTGTTATTGTTGCTGCCGGCGCCAATAAGCACAGCCTCACCTCCCCCCCGGGCGCCGCCGTGAAGCACGCCTTCGTTTGTGCAGCGCATGCTCGAGCCATAAGCGCCTTTCCGGTACCTGGCGGACCATACATTAGCACACCCTTTGGCGGCTTAGTACTCAACGTTTTGAATTTGTCCGCATGTTCCATAGGAGGTACAATCGTATGTCCCCTATTACAAAGGGTTCCCTTCTTACAATATTACGATTCCGAACTCCCATACAAATACACTAATGCCAGAACTGTTCATATGGATGCTAAACTTGAATGAGCTATCACTGGCAAGAAGGCTTGTGGTGGCTCATTGATATTGCTTGATCTGAGATACAACCGTGACAAAGCACTCTTCACATAAGAAGATACACAGTGTATTTATTATCCTGCAAGCCTCTCGCAACCCTCCTCCGCCGGCGGTAGACAAAAACTTGATATTCTGCATCCTGACTCGGATCAGATGCGCATCGGTCCAAACGGCATTTCCCGGGCCCGTGCCGTGAGGGTTGTAAGCGGCTCGTGACCGTGACGCAGTTGCCTTTTTTTTCCAACCTCCAACTTGAATCATCCACCAAAAAAAGACTCGGATGCCTTGGCCAGCGAAAGTGCTTCGCCAGTTCGAAGTTATCCCGCCCAATCCCATCGAGAGCGATTTCAATGGAGCCTACAACAAACTCCTAAACACCCTTTTCCCGCCCGACACCGACTTCACCGTCGTGCCTCAATATACGAAACCCAACTCGCTGCAGCCGCAGTCGGCTGAATACGTCGTCACCTTCGAAATCCAATTCGAAAACAGGGCCGTCTTTATCCTGGAGTTGAGGAAGCCTACTGAGATCAGAGTCAATTCGGCGCGTCAAGTGGCTAACGATCGGATTAGACGGCGTATGAATGATTTAGCTAGTCAGTCGCCAACCTTGAACACTCTTGTGAGACTAGTGGCATATAACTTGCCAGTACTGACCGTACGTCTTTGCAATATAGGTGACTGTCCCATCCAAACACTGCACGCTGTCAGCGCTATGGGGACCCGGCTTTGCTTTTACAATTTGGATACTGCCGATGCCGCTGCGGACATCGTGCCGCCTGCCATCGCGCGACACCCTACCAGAGTGAACGATACTGCGCCAGCGAAGTGGTGGGATTGTGATGTTTTGGACGCTGAGGGGGAGGCTAGGCTTCGCGCTGTGGTGGCTGAGACCACCGAGGCGTGCGTGGGCGTTTCCAATGATGCCTGAGCGGCTACTCTTTTATTATTATCTTTCTTTTAAGTATCTTGTCTATGTGACCAGAGCCTGGTCTTCTCCGTTTTCACCGTTCGCAGTATCTACTCTACTGTACCATTTACTTCATGCTTGACTGTCCGTTGTAGTGTATTTCCTTAATCCAATCACGCAAAGGTGGTACCACATTATTACCGATAAAGTCAGACATTGATGGAAATATAGTGGAAAAATGGCGGGGCAAGTGAGACCTATAGCTAATACACGTGTTTCCACTCTCTTCTAAGACGATCGATTCCTTCCGTTGACAGCTTCACAGCCGCGACTTCTCCTCGCGCAACTGTGCAACCTGCATGCTTTCGTCTATAGGGAGGGTGTGTTAGACAAATCGTACGCAGGAAGCAACAACAAAAAACGCACAATTAGCATCGTACAGCCTATCACTCGGCACAGCGACGACGTGCCGATGCACATTGCTCGCGTCGACCGTGTCCGGCCCTACGTCCGCGAGCGTCGGTGCGCCCAGCAGACGCATGTTCATCTCGAACTCATCCTGTGGTGACGGGATCGTTAGTATCACTATCTAGTTCACCGGGGGACAAACGGGGGGAAATCATACCTTGAGGATTTGCAGCGCTTTGTCAACACCTTCTGCGCCGTACGCCGAGTACGCATAGAGGAACGGACGTCCAATCCCAACTGCCCAAACCAACGAACGAACAGTCCAATCACAATCAGTAATCTAGCACCTTGAGAAAAAAGGGAAGCATTGGAATGGAATCAACTCACCCGCCGTCGCGCCGAGCGCAATCGCCTTCAACACGTCCGTCGCACGCCTCACACCGCCGTCCACGAATATCTGGAAGCGCCCATCGCGCAGCGGGAACGTGATCCCACGCTTCTCTCGGAACGCGCGCACGACAGAAACGAGCACCTCGACGCCCGCGGGGGCGGTATCGAGTTGACGACCACCGTGGTTTGATAGCACGATGCCTGCGCATCCTGCATCGTACGCGCGCAGCGCATCTTCCCAGCGCTGTACGCCCTTCAGGATAATCGGCACTGTTCACAGGTGAACTAATTTGTGCGTGTCATGTCATCCGTTTGGGTATACGTACTGTCTGTGATGCTTTTGAACCAGGGGATGTCCTTCCAGCTCAACGAAGGGTCAATGAAAGACTATAGATTTTATTAGAGGCGCATCCCAAGCATGGACAATGATATATACGTACGCTGATTGCCCTCGCTGCACCTTGGTTCTTCTCAATGTTCCCATCGCCCTGCTGCACATTCGCGCCCTCCTCATCGTCGAACTTCATACGCATGTCCTATAACCAAGTCCATTCAGTCCTGCCCATCACAACATACCTCAAAAACACCTTGAAAAAAATTTCACACACCTTCTCTCGCCGCCCAAGCTGAGGTGCATCTACCGTGATGAATAACCCCTTGATACCACGCTCTTCGGCGTGGCGTACAATGCGCTCAGTGACTTTACGGTCACGGTTAACGTACAACTGGAGGAACTGCGTTTGTCCGGGAATGGCGCCGTCGACGAGGGAGTCGAACGAACATGAGGCGAGAGTCGGGATCTTAAAAAAGGAACGTTAAAACCCTTACTCGGGGAAAAAAAAAAAAAGAGGAACGCTTCTACCATTTGGATAACATTGTGTTTTGACGCGCCGCGCGTGAGGTTCAGCTCGCCGTCGGGGTGACCGAGCTTGCCAAGTGCTGTTGCGGTCTATACTCACAACCCGTTTTCATTTCTATCCATAGAGAACCCGCAGAGAAAAGGAAAACGCACGATGTATATGGGCATGCTCGTGCGCACACCAAGGATGGACGTTGAGAAGTCCACATGCTCGACGTCAACGAGAACTTGTGGGCGGAACCATATCCTTATGACGTCTAGCGTTCAATATTCGCGCCTAACTTTCAACCTTGATTTTGCTCACCGCTGGTACACCCCGCGGTTCTCGCGGTGCGTGATCTCGTCGTCTGCAGCGCTGCTGTAGTACGCCCACGCGCGCGGGGGCAGCACGCGCCGTGCGACTGCCTCGAAGTCGTGCAAGTTGAGAACGGACGAGAGGGGAGGGACGGAGGCGAGCAGGAGGGCGCGTCGTTTGTCTTCCTCGGTTTCGACCTCTGCGTAAGTAGTGGATGAAGAGGGATCGATTGCGCCGAGGCTGCGAGAACGCATGAGTTACGGGAGAGTGCACGGGTGGAATGCGAACGTACTGCTTGGAGGGCGGGAGGTGAGTGGTAATTGCGTCTGGCGGATGAATTGGGTCGTATTCCTTGCTGTAATCATCGAAATACGATCAATTCAAATTCTACTCCTGCGACTCAGACTGATCAAGCCTAGGCCAGAGGTTTACGACCCATTATATCTCCTTCTCCACCAATCAGCCCAACCGGGACATTTTTATCATTTGCCGCATTTAAGGCAAGACATTGCCCAGTCGCGGACTGGACATCGTCCATTCTTCTTCTTTAGATTCAAATTCCTCCGCGTTTGCGGGTGCCCGCAGAATACCACGTGAAAGTCGCCGATCATCATAAGGCGTCTCAACGAACTCCAAATCCGGAACGGATCGTAAACCCTGGCCTGAGACCGGACAGCCGGTCCGACGAAAGAATAGAGCAGCCCAAGTCCTGTTAAACCACTCACGTTGCGTCCCGTCCACCGTACTTAAGTATGATTTTGCTTCCCCCTGGCACGCGCAACTGCGGTGAGACACTTTATGGGAGGTTTTGCGAAGGTCTAGCATACCTGGGTGATCTGTGTTCGCAGAATCAGAACCAGGAAGGAGTGAATGGGAAGAAACGCACCATCGAGGAAGTCTGTCACGTCGTAGACCTTGCCTGCAGATAGGGCCATAGTCCATAGTCAGCCAATGCGTCCAATGCATCCTCTGCGTCTCTGACGAAGCTAGCCCGAAAGCTAGCTAGTCTAGTGCTGGAAACGAGGAAGGAACCTCACCGTGCACGATAATCCAGCAACTCTGCCTGGTGCTGTGGGTGGAAATCTCATCGGGCGACAGAATGCGCACGTCCTGTGCTGGTTCGCTCATTGTGACAGAGGCTTTCCGAAAAGCGACGGATTAGACGACGCAGAGAGGAGAATTGAAAGCAACAAGGGGGAAGAGCGCAAGATTGCAAGATGCAAGAAAGAGAAGATAATGCGAGGGGAGATAAATAGAGCAAGCAGAGGCGTGACGGGCGGACCTCCGTCGCGCTCGACAATCAAAATACAGAATTGGGATTGGGGGACCGGCCGGTGCACGAGTTTACCCCACGTTACACTTACGTCACGTCTGGTGGGGTATGAATTAGATAACCGCTGTCTCCTTCCATAATAGGGCATCCTGCCTACACGCGCCACACACAAACGCAAATAGACGCGATTAGGTGTGTTAATGGCTGCGTTAATGCTGGCGTTGACGACGAGCAAGACCGGTAAAAAGTTGCTGTATTGATAGAGTGCAAAAACCCCGATTGCGGGCCTGCAGAAATGCACAGAGGATCCGGGGGTCATGTCAGGGCGCGACCGCTCGTCGTACATTATGACCGCACCCGCACCTGCATTCCAGGCGTCTCGTCGGGAGCAAGGTGGACTTTGGAGATTTCAGGCGGAGGCACAGCGGCCTCGCATCGCACGAGTTGCGGAAACGGAGCCCCTTCGTTGGCAATTCGTTGTGCGGTCCACACACCTGACCACCGGTGCGCCGCTTTCGCCGCTCTGGACTGCCCTAAATTTACTGTCCATTCAGAGGCGGCGAGTACGAGGGGAGAGAAGCGGACTTGCCGGCGCAGAGAGTCCTATACGTTAGTTACCGGTCACGCACGCCCTGTGCACCGTCGGGTCGGACAAGAATAGCAGTAGCCCGTCGGCGTGCTCTATGTCCACTTCGTCCTTCCTACTATGTGTCCATCTGCGGCGATGGTCGATACAGGTCGGAGCTCCGTTCTGGAGACGGGCGAGCGACGGCGGCTTGTTTGGAGCTGAAAAGAACAGGCCAGAGGTTTGAAATCGGTGGTTCCCCTTCTCTGCGGATACCGGATACTTCTCACCCAAGTGCAACGAGGCATCAATCTCACAGGTCGCTGGGGTCGTCGAAAGAAACAAGTAGGTACGGCACACAGGGCGGGAGGGTACCGAGTACGATGGGGGGATCCGAACTCCTCTCCCGCCCGCCTCCACCACTGCTTATATACCACAGGCAGCCCGCAACCTCAGTCCGCGCATTCATCGTGCCCAGCCCGTTCTGCGACGCGGCTTTGCCAAACGGCGCTTCTTTACGTGCTTCTCTAAGCCTCTTCCGCGGTCTGGCACGCGCGGAGACGCCGTCGGATGCTATTAGGCGCGCTATCTCCATGGCTTGCGCACCCGCGCTGCTCCGTCGGAATTCGCTGCACATCAAACGGCCAATCCTTCGCGCGAACGAAGGGGGAGGCGGCACTCCTCTGGGCTGCTCGGAAGCTGGGTTCACGCGTTAACCGATCATCCGTAATGACTTGAGATGCTGTCCCTGCGACTTCGTTCACGATTTTGTATTACATCCTAGGGCTTTTTCTTGGTCTGCTACACATCAAGTCTATTGCTCACTCTCGCATTGCACTGAGCCTTCTGCTTCCACCGCGGGCAAACGCCAGATACTGGAATCAAGCTGCCTGTATGCGCCAAGGTCGACCTCCCATGATCTGCCTGAAACCCTTCCACGGTTGACAAGCCATGTGTAATTCGGGAGAATCGAACGTAATTCTCCGTGACTACATTGACGGAGACCGTTGTTGGTACGCTAGTTGTCTAAGCCGGACACAATGCGCATTATATGCATGTTCGAATTATAGGAGGTACGCTACACATACGCTGTAAATTAACAGATTAAGAGTGCTTATAATGCGTCTACAGCATATCATTAAACGAAAATAAGGCTAAGTCTAGGTCATTAAGGGATCGCATGGAGTATGTAAAGGGTGAAAATGAAAAGGTGCCCACGCGTCTGCTGCGAGTCCGCGGTGTGAAGCAGGAAGAATAACAACGGCAAGGGGAACCTTGCATGTTCAGGGAAATGCTCGGAAGCCCTATGACCAGACATGGACGAGCTTCTCGAGTTCGACTCACTAAAAGAGTCCACCCACTGGGCTGTCAAGGTCCAACTCCGTCGCCCCCAACGCCCCTATTTGCGCCGCTGTACATGTATATCAAAAAATGCGATGTATTTTTGGGAGAAACAAACCGGTATGTCAGACACTTCAAATTACATGCGGCTAGCAATTGTGGTGTAGAAAAGCAAAGCAAACGCACCTAAAAGCGGGCATGTCCGTCCCAGAGCGTGCATCGCGGCGTGAAGCAGCGCCAGGTCAGCCTGGATCTCACCCAGTCTCGCTTCGACCTCCTCGATTCCGACTCCCTGCACTCGACTTCGGGTTCGGCCCTCAGATTGGTGCTCGACCCCCTCTGAGGTGGTATAAATGCTTTGATCTGGACCCGCTGGAATTACGTCGCCAGCCCCGTCGTGATGCATCCGCAGCGCAAGTCCAGCAAGGCGGACGGCTTCGCTCGACAGGATGCGCACAGCCGAGAGCCAGATGATCTGCATTGTTTTTTAAAATCATGGTCAATGAGGACCGTTGACGATTCGGACGTTGCCAGTAACCGATATTCAAAGAGAGGTTCGCTTACCCCGATGAAGAAGTCCACTCCTCCGAGCCCCAGTTCTATTTCCCCCACATTGGTCATGGTGCTCCTCCCCCTCTCAGAGGCGGACTTGGAGGCGGAGCAGCTTTGTAGAATTAAGACGATCTCACGTGCGGCGCTGAAGCACCGTGCACAAGCGTCTAGGCGTGCGTCCCTCCCAAGGGACTGGGACTGCGGCTCATCCGAGTCGTCTCCTTCGCCTTTGTCCTCATCCTGAGTCTGGACTTGGGCGAGTGCGCAATATAGCTGGATAACCGCTGCGTGCCCTAGGCTGCGTGTGAGCGCCGTGGTGCGCGCACGTTGCGCGTTTGTATCGTGGTTGCCTGTCGGGGTGCCCGACGCCCGCGCGATTGGGGATGAATTTGCTCGAGATTCAGTGTATGTGATGGGTGCGGAGGCCTTACCCTTGCCTTTGTCCCTTTTTGTGACACCCCTCTCGGCTTCCGGAGACGACGTGTTCTCGCTTGGGTCTGGGTTGACTGGAGGGGACTCTGGTGGCGTCGTCGCGGTGACTCCAGCGGCAGTGGAAGACGCGCCGTTGAATCTGCGTATAACAGCGTCGAGCGCGTCTACTCGTTCAAGAAAATCCGGAGTGGGTGGAATTCCTGTGGACGAAGAAGTTCAAATGAGCGGAACGACACTAAGATAATTAATATGACACAGGTAATCCGCGCCGATGTTGAGTCAACGGTGCATTTACTACCCTTCCTCCGGGTTCATCAAAGAAAAAACGACACGACTACCAACCACGTACCGCTGTCAAATTGTCCTCCCACCAAACGCGTAGCCCTTTCGAAAAGCGCCGCCGCGACGACACCTGCAAGATGCTCCGAAGATGGCAGCGACAACTTGGAAAAGTCCGCGAGGCCGTCAACGTCAACGTACGCGCTGATCAGTTCTCCGGAGGTTAGCACCTCGTCTACCGACATCTGTGGGGGAGACCTCAGATATACTGTAACAACCCACACGAAATAGAGGCGGAAATGAAAGGGAAGAAAGTAAAGTAAAATATGTAATTCACGTACGTTCTCGTAATCCTCAAGTCTTCTGGGTAATGGCGTGCTGATCGTGATACCGAAAACTCCATCGCAAATCGCCGGTGGACAACCTAGGGCTACGCTCCAGCGCCGATCTAGCGCATATACGGCCCAGAAAACGTTAATCCGTTCCCCGAGTTCTAACGTATCGCGCGGCGGGGGTAACAATAACAGCTGTCCTGATCCGAGTCCGAGCATGCGTCCGGAGCCAAGTGGGAGTCCTGCTCCGGTACCAAACGATGAACTCGATTTTCCAGACGTCAATTGTCCAACATGAGACGGATTAACACTTTCTAGGTCAATACGATGCAGGCCACAGCCCAGTGCGGCAGAAGCCGCGGCCGAGGCGTGATAGCGGCCCTCCAATAGACGCGCCTCGTGGAGGAAGTACAGCGAGAGTAGGAGCTCGGCTTGCACGACTTGCACGCGATGATTTAGAGCTGCGCTCGCGAGCGCAAAGGGTAGGGTTGCCAGGGACCGTGCGAGATGGGCGTGTTCTCGAGTGGAGTACTGCGTTCCGGGTGGTAATAAGCGGTATGCCCAGAGGGAGATCGCGGAGATGAGGCAGTCGTGTGGATAGTCTGGGTGACTTGGCGGGAGCGAGGAGGTGCGGAGTAGGCTGGGGATGTGCAATGCGAAGCTGAGGTGAGGGGCATGGGGTATGAAAATCTGCAGTCTTCGGGTTTGATATGTTAAGAGTTTCCAATTAGTGAATTCACCGTACTGTACTTGATAAGGTTTGGAGATACTCACAGTTCGAGGAAATTTTCCTCAGGTTGCAACTGGACGGCCGGCGCTGCCTGCAGAAAGTTGGCTGTTGCTGTATCTAGTAAGCTACCCATACCCACATCTAGAATGCCTCGATATAATTCAAATCAAAACAATTGTGCACGCTTAAGACTTGAATTCTTACCAGGGCCGGCGGACTGACCGATCCCTAACCCAGATATGGGGTAACGCAAAATCAAACTAGGAATTTGAATATCCGCAAGCTGCTTACCCCGAGAGCTGGAGTACGGGTTATGCAGAAGAACATCAGAGGCAGCTTTTGGCTGGCTCTCGAGTTCTACTAATCTTCCCTTGAGTAATCGGAGACGCTCCTCGAGGACCTCGGTTTGGGTGCGACCCTGCTTATCGGTGTATTCGCAGTCTTCCGGCCGGCGTGTCAGGGAGCATTGTCCGCAGAAAGGGCGAACTCCGTCACATCTCTAGAAAGGATATAAGCAAGAATAGCAAACGAAGTCATTGATGGGTTTTATACCATCTTCTTGCGCCTGAGTTGATTAAATTTGGTAAGGAGGAGTAGCGAAGTAATTATAGAAAGCTGGCTTGCCTGCAAATAATACAAGCTTGGCCTCTTCCGAGACCTGGAGGCGATTGAGAAGTAGTGGGGCTCTCTGGGGAGATTGGATGTGTTCGTCTGGACATGTCAACTAAGGTCTTGTGTTTTGCGAATGACCGATAAATGCTGGAGACTTACAAGCCACAGTCTTTATACCTTCAGTAGTTCTGTACAAGCCCACGAAATACTTCCACAAGGAAGACTCATACTGTCGCGACTCGATGCTTGGTAGCCATGTTGGAAGCGACCAGAACAACATACTGACTCTTTGCGTTTCAGCGTAGCTGAATCGATGTAGTGCATTGGCAATGTTCGCCGACTCGGAGTCGGCCTCTCGTGGGCCTCACATAATCGTCTAATTTACATAGAAGAAGAATATTAATAATCCAAAAACAAACTTTCGAGCTTACAAGGTGCTATGAAAGTGGTGCTGGTACTAAGCATCGTCTGACTAAAGGATCAGCACGGAGGCATTTCTATCGGTGAGGGAAGCGCGAGAATCGGTTACCGTAAAAGGTAATTCTTACCCAACGCGCACCGACGGTTTCACCGACGAAACGACGATCAAGCTGCGTGCCACGTCGACAACGCGGCCTGCCCTCCTTATATTCTTGAAAAACGTCGACAACGCCGAAGCTGGCTTTGGCGGCCACTATGTCGCGTAAAAAGACATCCGTTACCTCAAAGGCGACACTGGCGGCGGCGCCGGTGAACGGGTCGGCGCGCGTCGCTCAGGCAGCTGCTTCGGTCGTCGCACTTTCTCTTGTCGTATTTGTGGCTCAGGAGCTGCTGACACCGCTCTTTGGAGGGGTCGCGACAAAGTTGTACCTTCAGAGTGGTGTCATCTCCTTGGTTGTGTCCTTTGCCTTCCTACCATATGACTCGACGTTAGGGGAGAAACAGTCTACGGTATTGAGCACTATCGTCTGTATTGCTCCGCCCATACTTCATGGGTTATCCTCTTTGACGACGCGACTTGGAAATCCCGTAATTGGCCCAATTTTCGCGTATGTGCCTGTGCTTGCGCCGGTCGTGTACGTAGCTACTGGTGAAGTCCGAAATGTAACAGTGAGTGTCAAAAAGTTGTGTTCGCCGGGTATCGTTAAGGTCTTTCGTATCCCAACTAGAAGGGAAGATCATACACTTTAAAGGCCTTTTCTGCTATCGCACTTTCAGCTACGATCCTTCAATCACAACGTATATGGAGCTATGTACCATTTAGCAGGATCTTCAATCAATCAATGTTTGTACGCGAGACACCCATCTATATCCCCGTGAAACATTCGATAACCTACAGAATATGCATAGCTTCTGATTTCTGGTTGGCTTGTGGCCGCCTCCGGTCTGCTCACGCGTATTGAGTCCTCGACAACGCAAAAGTCGCGCAAAAGCTATTTAAGCCCGTTAATCCTCCCTTTCTTTGCGACAATCTTCACGCTCTCCCTGGCTCCGGCCCGCCCCCACTCCCTCCCATATTCACACCCAAACGGCCTCCTGCGCATATTGTCGTCGACACCGAGCGTCACCGGGCGTATCGTTGTCGGGGAAGACTACACACACGGTTTCCGCTTCTTACGCGCAGACCACAGTCTACTTGGCGGCGTATGGGTTGGGGCGAGGCATCTCGCGAAGATGGATCGTGACGCTGAGTATGTGCATGACAATAATGGGGTCAAGCTGGGCGATTCGATCTATAGCGCGTTCGTACTCCAAGAAGCGGCACGATTGCAGGAAAGGGAGACTCCGCAGAAGGACGCGTTAATCATGTAAGGTGTTAGTAAAGCTATCAGTGAAAGTAAATACTCACTCTTGATTTAAGTGGTCTTGGCGTTGGCATAGCCGCACAGGCATTCATGCAGCACGGTCTCTCTACAACTATCGTCGAGATAGATCCCGCCGTCTATTCTGCCGCACGTACCTATTTCGGAGTTCCTGAACCAGCCGCGGCGTACATCGAAGATGCCCGTGGATGGGTCGCACGCCGCGCCGCTTCAAACAACGAGACTTACGACATTGTCGTTCACGACTGCTTCTCGGGCGGCGGTGTTCCTGCACACTTGTTCACGTCAGAGTTCTGGGAAGATCTGAAGAAGATAGTAAGCCCTGAAGGGATTGTCGCTGTCGTACGTATTTCGCACTTCTCAAGATTTGTTTTAAGAAGTCCCGACAAATCTTATAGAATTATGCCGGAATGATTGGCAGTGACTCATCTAGATCTGTCTTCCTTACTCTCAGGAAGAGCTTCGGACAATGTCGCGTCTTCCATGACTATCAGATCGACGTACCGGATGAGAAGCTTACCGCGGAGTTCATCAATCTGGTACGTAGATCATCCCTCTCCGCTTTTACCTATATTCTCCTTTTCCATACTTGGCTTATTCTAACTGTCGTTACGTATAGGTTTTTTTCTGCACTCCATCTTCAAATCCCTTGACTTTCCGCCCCTTATCGCGGCCCGATTATCTCTCGTCTTACCTTCGGAAACACGTCCTACGGGTCCTCCCAGACCGCGAAGTGCGCGCAGATCTCATCGCAGGAGACATCCTCCCGGAAAGCGAGGCCGACTGGGTGCTGACGGATGCGCGGAACCCTCTCGGCGCGTGGCAGGACGAGGGTGCACTCGATCACTGGAAAGGTTCGTACCCTCATGGTGCTTAAACTGTAACCGCTTTGGGGACTAATTCTGGACTGGTTCTTTAGTTATGAGGAACGTGCTCCCCGATTACGTTTGGGTAACCTATTAATCGGACTCTGTAATCTCGTCTACGGCACCTTCTGAGCAGTGTTGCTGAGTAGGATGTTTGTATTACTTGTGTCATGAGAGTTTTGCTGCTTTGCAAAATAAAAATCGTCACTAAGAACGGGACCAAACGCTCGGCCCTGGGTAGATGTGGAAATGAATGCTGGTCCCTCTTTCCCTAACTTATAGCGGCTAGGATGCTTTAGCGTGACGACTTGTTATTGAAGGGTGGAAGCATTATTTATTTTCCGTAAGGGCTGGGGCACGGTACGCAAGATTTGAGTCGGTTGGAAACAGCAGAAAATTGAACCGGAAATGATTCCCGATACCCTTAATTATTATTGTTATTTTCAACGGAAAGCCCGGTCCAGGTCATGCAAGCTCGTGCTCCCGTTGTACATTGGTATATTAATTTAAAGTGACAGGATCGACCGAATTCTACTCTTAAAAGAGGGACAAGACATCATCCCCCTTGGAGCGCGCTCAAGTGCAACCGAGGTATACTACACCACGTCTAGCAGTACAATTGAGACATGTGGTCAGATACACGAGGAAAACCGCACTGCATCCCGTCATCATAGTTTCGAGCTCTTGAACTGTGCGAATTGGAGTTGCTCGTCTGGAAAAAAAATGACACATTAGTCAAGCTGCTGAATATAATAAAGAGAGCAGGAGAAAACGCACATGACTTGTTGTACAAGACATGTTCCGGACTCGGGACGGTGTGGGTCGCCAGCGCGCGAGCATCGACCATCTCGGGAACGAGTTCATCGATCTTCGAGATGCCGAGCAAGCGCATGTTCATCTCCATCTCGTCGTTAAGAATTTTGAACGCGTGCTCGACGCCCTCCTGACCGTACGCGCAGTAAGGATACAAAAAGCCCTTCCCGACACCCACGGCTCTGGCACCAAGCGCAAGAGCCTTGAGCACGTCCGATGCGCGCCGTACACCGCCGTCGACGAAGATGTGGAAATTTGGATTCGGCCAGAGCCCACGTTTTTTGAATTCGTCGACGACCTCGACGAGGATTTCCAGACCGGAGCGGGCCATGTCTAGTTGGCGCCCACCGTGGTTTGACAGTACTACACCCTGTACACCTGCTTCAACTGCGAGGAGGGCGTCCTCCCAGGTCGCAACACCTTTGAGAATGATGGGCACTAAATGGGCGATATTAGTTCGATCAAAGTGCGTGGGTTTGCTAGCCATGACTCACTTTTAGTGATACTTTGGAACCACTTGATGTCTTCCCAGTTGAGACTCGGATCAATGAATGACTACATGGTCTATTTAGTTACGAAAATGCGCGAGCATGAAGGGGAAGCGTACGCTGATGGATCTTGTATGGCCCTCATTATTGTTGACGTTCTGCCCGGCCTGAATTTTGGCGCCGGCGTTGTTGTTACCGTCGGCGGCGTTCTTCATGCGCATATCTTTCTCTCGGCGACCCAATTGTGGCGCATCGACGGTGATGAATAGCGCTTTAATCCCCCGCTTCTCTGCATTCCTCACGTAGGCGCGCGTGAGCTCGCGGTCCTGGTTCACATAACTGAAAACCGTTGGTCAACATAGGTATTGTAATCCTCATAATGAAAACCTACAGCTGCGAGAAGAGTTGCTGTCCCGGTGCGGCAGCATCGGCGATCTCATCAAATGTGAATGATGCAAAGGTCGAAATCATCTGTATAATTCCGTGCTTGCCCGCTGCGCGCGTGAGGTTCAGCTCTCCATCTGGATGACCGAGCTTTCCGAGCGCCATCGCCGAGATGTAGACAGGCAAGCTCGATTTACAACCCATGATAGTGTGGCTGGTGTCGACCTTGCTTACGTTGCGCAAGACGCGCGGTCGGAACCATACACGCTGGAAGGCATTGTGGTTTTCACGAAGAGCAATTTCGTCGTCGGCAGCGCTGCTGTAATATGCCCAAGTCTTCGGCGGGAGCAGTTCTCGCGCGATGATTTCGAAGTCATAGAGATTCATGATGTCGGAGAGAGGCGGCCGTGCTGCGAGGAGTGCCTTATGGCGCTCCTCTGGGGTTTGTCCCTCACGGACGACTAACGCCTTTGAGGTAAGAGCAACCATTTGATAACTGAAGAAAGTCACAGCCTAGGAGTATGTAAGGCTAGTTGGTAGGAAACAGAGGGGGTTCGTAACTCCAGACGGGCTATAGAGAGTAATCGTTGAAGGAAGCTGGGGGTAGAATGAAGTGCAATGATCATACACAAGCTTTTATTGACATCCCACCGGAATAAGCGGAGCGCCTCTATAGCTATGTCCGCCAGGCATTCGGTACCTGAATATTGACAGGCCTGTTTCAGTTTATTTTTTGAGCGGAACAAGCGAAGCATGCCGTTCCATCGTGGTCATGATACTCAATGTACAGGAACGCCGGACATCCATCATAAGAGCGCAGGACCAGTAAATATCGCACTGGCACCGCCGTTTGAAAACGAGAGGACCAGAGCGGAAGCAAGTAGCGGGCGGACAGCGGCGGCCCGGGCATTGTTTGGCAGGACTTCACGCAGGTAGACCAGAAAAATTAGACAGCGCCAAGCCAGAGGGACGCGAAACGACACATGCAAGTTCGTGTCGCGTTCGAACGGAACTTTTTTGAAATACCTAGAGCTTATTTTTCGGATTTAGAACGGATTGTTCCATCCAGTTCAGCGGTGAAATCCACGAGCGGAGGAGCGTAAGCCTACAGCCGCCTAGCATTGAAGTGGCGATAGCAGGTACACTGCCCCGATCCCGACAGCGTGTCAGAACGATGGCTCGGACATTATCGGACGTGCGTTACTAGTGTCTCGTCTCCCAGAAAGCCAAAGTCAAGGGTCGCCCAAGAAGTTCAGCCACAAATAGCACTCTTACTAGATTAAGCCTTCAGAGAATGAGTATTAAGATTAAGAAGTTTGGTGTCGTAAGTTCATCCAAGGTAGACAAAAGTCCATAATTTACCTCAGCTACAATGATGTCGGTGCCTGGTGCCGCGACCACCCCTTTATCTCCGCGTGAAGGTTTCTCGCCCATAAGCGTAGAGCAAGCTCCTACTTCAAGGAATCCCGAAGTTCGCTTAACGGTGGACTTCGCACCTGATTAACAGTCCTGATCCCCAGTGCGGGTGAAGCCCAGGCTCATGCAGCGCGCCGCTTTAAAGACGCACATCCGTCGTCAAGTGCTTATTATCTATGCTAGTGCAATGAATCTAGATATTAGACTGAGATGATCAAAACAGTATGAAAAATAAATTAATGCTGTGCGGGCCGGGAAGGACGTCAGTCATCATCACTGAGTAAATCAATCAGTAATGTTATCTGTTTTGCTCTTAAGTCCAGGTTATCGTTAAGACACTCACTCTGACGATTCCCGCCTGAGAAATAGATCTATAGCGGCTGAGAAAGCTGCGAAAGCAGCACCGCCGCCAAGTGCAGCTTTGGGGCCAGAATTTCGGGCCAAAATACCTCCTGCCATGAAACCAGCAAGAACTGGGTTTACCATATCGTTCTTCGCTCGATACTGAAATGAAAGCGTTAGAGTAGTATTTCCATAAGTCGATTCATGAGAGTACGAAGAAGTTACCCACCGATTCTACGGCACATTCTAGGCCTGCAAAAAGCGCACCGACTTTTCCAAATCCCTTCCCGCTCCTCCACATTCCTTTCCCCATTTCCTTGAAGATCTCGCGTGCCTTCTGTGTCGTGTTTAAATTTGTTTGCGATTGCGGCCGTAATAACGGATCTTCGTATGCAAACGAAGACGACATGAGAGAAAAGAACGCGCCAATAGCAAGGCCTGAGCCAGCCAGCACATGTCAAAGCTAGTCTTTTTCTGTTCGTAGTCAGGTCAAGCGTACCTCCAACACCTGCGAGCACCGTTTTCGCCACGCAAGACTCAGAACCCATCTTCATATACTCTTCGTATTTGCGGGCCTCGTTGAGCTGGACGCGGTCGGCCTCTGTCATGCCTGGGGGAAGGGGTTCCTGCCCCGCAGCGAACACAGGTGTTACCGGTGGCCATGGCATCTGTCAACACCGTCGACACCCCGTGACGACCTCAAGAAAGCAAGACGAAAGGTAGGGGACGAGAGTTTCGTGCCAACGCGCACAGGCTCGGCCAGTGCTCGGCGACTCGGCGAGCTCTCAATTTTTAGTCACGTCGGAGTCACGCAATGTCACGTTTGTCCAACACGAGTTAACTTACACGACTCGGATACTGCCTATCGAGTGAAGCTCAGTTAAATACCACTGGCACCAGCTCGTGCCGTTCTTGCAGTGACCAATCATGTTCCCTCCAGGACACAACGATGCGGACGCGCCCATACGTGCAACAGATGCCGATGCGTCGCTCGCTCGGCTTTCTGCCGTCCAGAAAGGCTACCTCGTTGACCCTTTCGTCCGCCACTTTGTCCCGCGCGCCCACTTGCAGCCGCCGCGCCCGCCGCTTATCAACATTGGTACATATGTGCGCTCATACAGCATCGACCGTCTTGTAGAGTCTTGGGTCGATCTATGCACCTCACATGGAAAGAAGTGTCAAATCGTTAGTCTCGGCGCGGGGAGTGATACGCGTTTCTGGAGGCTTGCGGTGCGCTGTTGTGGACCTGTATGCGTTGACCTTCATCCACTCATGCAGACCAGTGGCTAGAATGGTGAACGCAAGGGAAGTATCTCAAAGTATGTAGAGGTAGATTTCCCCGAGATCACAACCAAGAAGGCAATGACAATTAAGAAGAATCTTGACTTGAATGGAGTGTTGGGGGAACGGGAGGAAGTGGTCGTCGGTACGGTTTACTTTCACTTAAGGAGAACAGTCGTTTAATCCACAGTAGGAGGTGGCGGCACATCCTTGCACTCGCCTATTTACCATCTGGTCCCTGCTGACCTCCGACTGTCTCCTGCTTCTTCGTTGTCTCCACTGTTAACAACATCACCGGCTGCTCTGGATGGCGCGATCCCGACGTTGCTAATTTTTGAGTGTGTATTGGCATATATGCAACCCTCTGCGTCTTCCGCCATAATTGCTTGGTTTGCCGATCACTTTCGGACTTCGTCTCCGCTTGGAGCAATTGTGTACGAGATGTTCGGACTCGAGGACGCATTCGGACGTGTTATGAAGGCAAATTTAAAAGCGCGTTATACTGCACCCTTTTCTATACCTCAAGTAATGATCGGTATTGTCTATAGACCAGAAACGTCGAATTTCCAGGTGTGGAGCCATACACGACCCTGGCTTCACTCCCGCATCGCTTCACTGAGCATGAGTTTGGCTTGTCGAAGGCCCTTACACTCAAGGAGATTAGAAGCGCATATATTCCGAAGGATGATCTCCACAGGTGCGTGCAGAGCCTCTGTGGCACGGGTGTTCTGACTTCCTTCCGTACTGTTCAGAATTTCGCAGCTCGAAATGCTTGACGAAGTAGAAGAACTGGAGCTCGTCCTTGATCATTATGCTATAACTTGGGGTGCAAGTATTCCGAGCGGCTCTTCGGAGCAATGGATGAACTGGGGATTGAGGCAAGGCGGTTAATAACTTGAAGGCGCACGGAACCCATAATCACAACAAAACTGCGTCCGAAGCACAATCGTCATCTTAGGGAGAGAAAATTGTTGTATGACACTTCCGCTCGGATTTTATGCGATTTTTTTTGTGCATGCACAAAACCCGACAGCAAAAAGTATATCGTCAAATTGATATCGGGAATTCTTTGGTACAGCATCAGAAGCCAATTCTGGATGTCCGTAGGAAGAGGACCATACTACGGCAGAGCTTCTTCATCACGGAGTCCTCGCTGGCCCCTCTTCCAAGCCTACGTAGCGGACTTATTTTCTTTCGTAGCTCCGCGTTCAATAGGGGGCGTCAGGAACATTTAAGGAGTGCGGATAGTCCACTTGCATTGCGAGCAGGGAATGCCGAGGTCTATAAATCTGAGTATTTCAGGGGGTCTCGCTTTACGTTCGCAAGATACCCAAGTGGGTCCGAGGTTAAGACGGCCGCTATCTTAAGCGCCAATTTTTATGCTGGAACACCCAGGCTCGACATGTAGACTCGGGTACTACGGACCAGAGTCTAAGAAAGGGAGAGTTCGTATACGAAAGATTCAAGTATCACTCAACGTCCCTTCAATCTAAGTCACAAAGCATAAAAGAACCGTTCGGAAACATTGAATGGGTTTGGATGCTATCGCGCCCTGGCGTTTTCTTCACTTTATATGGCCCCTTATATGATATTAGCCCTCCGAGTTTCGGAGAGGAAGGACATCAGTTCGCTAACACTTCGCTTACGGGTGACGAGGAACCTCGAGGACAAGGTCGGACACGGCAGGTGTGATTTCAGCGCAGGGTTTTCCTTTTTGGGCTACAACAGAACAGCATCGTGATTATAGCGCGTAGTTTTCCATATCTGGTAAATGCCGAATCGTTCAGCTCGTACGCTTTTGCCTGCGCGGATTTTAGTATTAAACCACGACATGGAGGACCAGAATATGGCACAAGCACTCGCAGAGTCGCATCTGATATCTCCTTCCTGCCTTCTTCACCCTTTCGCTGCAAACTATGCCCGCTATTCGCACCGATCGCACCGCGCTTCACCGCGACATGGGTATGTGCCCTGTTCAGTGCTACTCAATTGCCAGTTTCTAACGTGTCTGCAGGGCTCTTGACTCTGGTTGATGCTGGTATACAGCAAGAATCCGTACACAACGAGCTCAATCTCGGAAGGCGCACCGGTTCTGCCCCGTCACCCTCGTCTTCGAGGCTGACTCCCCCTACCTCCGCGAAACCCGTGAAGAGGAAGAAACCAAGCAACGCATTCATCCTCTTTCGCTCGCACGCGATCACCAGCAAGATGATACCTAAAACCGTCACTCACCAGAACGACGTGTCGCGGATAGTCGCAGAGCTCTGGCGTGCGCAAGACAGCGAGACGCGTGCGCACTTCTTCCAAATGGCAGCGGCGGAGAAGCTGAGGTGTATGATGGAGGAGGGAGTCGAAACTGTAGAACAGGAGAAGAAGGCGCGCGGGGTGACCTCAGCACAGAGGAAGATAAAAGGAACACGCACAGTCGCGCGAATGCCGACGCCGCCCCCGAGTCCGCGCACGAGGCCGGTCATACCCGCATGCCCCGCCTCTTCGGCTGCTTCCTCAGGTTCATCGGGAAATATGGTCTCGTCGCCCTCCCTGCGCTATCCGATTTCTTCTTTTGATTTGCAACCGCCGGTTTTGCCAAGGGTAGGTCGTTTGCACGTCGCGTTTGCCCAGCCGAGTCTGACCTATTCCGCCGTAGGTTATACCCCTCGAGCTTCCCACGGATACAGCATATCCGTATTCCTCGTCGATGGAGTCCGAGGCTGACGTCTACGTCGGCGATCTCGAGCCCGCCATTTCTTCCCTTGCATTCGAGTGGTCCGCCGCGTTCTCCGCGTCGTCACTTTCCCTCAAGCAGCATACCCACGAAGAAGTTGCTGTTCCTGCTGATAACGCTCTTGGGCTTCACTTTACCTCACTCGCAACCGAACCCGAGCTGTCGCAGGACTATCCGCTCGGGAATGTCTTTCATCCTTATCCCGATTTTCTGTACCCGACTGTGTCTTCACCTGTGATGAGCACGGAGTTCTTCCCTATGACGGACGTTGGGTTCACTACCGCGCTATCAGATTTAGCGGCCCAGAGCTTCGATGGATACCTATCAGAGTTTAACTTCAGCTTTGTCGATGGAGACGGTGCTTTGTTCTAGTAATGATATTATCAATCTTGCCACACATCACCTTTCTCGAGCCGATGTATTACAGTCAAACGCTCTGTGAGGGATCCTCTTTCCAATGCAAAACCTCTTCTAATGTATGTGCTCGAGTTTCGAAAGAGTCGGTAGATGGGAATCTATGAGTTCATTTTGCCCAGCAAGGAGACGATGAACCTCTACGCAATATGTAGACACAAACCCTGCCACTAAAGGCCGCCCGGATTTATTGTACTTCACTTTGTATATGAATTTGTGCGGATGATCTTCTGCGAGCAGCGTCATGTACGAAAACGCTTCCGTCCAATATTTTCGGACAAATGGAAAGTCGTTGGGACTAATTCCTGAGACATCGGGCAACGCCCAATAGTACTGCCAGAGCGTAGAAATAGCTGACGAAGAGTCGTGATATAGAGAGCAGTCGGTCGTCACTAGACTGTCCCCTCCGGGCCACAGATAGTCCGTTAAAGCCTGAGGTTGCACGATCGCTTTATTGGCGTACTATACACCACCAGGTACACATAACCCGGGCCAGGGGTTGACAAAGTACTCGATTCGATGAGTATCTACCTATGCGCGCTAGTACATAGTCAGCAATGTAAACTACTCATTATAATACCAATAATTCACCCCAGTACGTTGACAAAGTATTGAGTTGTCTCGAACGCTAGCGCTATCGACCATATATGCAAGAGGAACTGTACAGTTTGTCAAGTAATTATGTAATCAGTCACTGCGCGAGGAGAGCTGATGGAAACATATACGAAAAAGGAAACTTGATCACCGCATAATATTCTAACATTAATATTGTCGCATGTAGGTGCGTTGAGCAGCATCGACGACAGGAGGCATCGGTACAGCACGACGGTGTGAAACAGTACTTCCCGTCGCTGTGCCCCGGTATCCCGACGTCCGCCTCAGTCCCCCAGCGACTGCAGGGGTTCGACGAGCTCGACCGTCGAGTTAAGATGCAGATTTAAAAATTAAAAAAACCCCCCGTTGAGTTAAGCGAACGGCCGGCACCCGGCAATCGTCGCACCGTGAGAAATGACGAGGACTTGACTAACGAGCAGGCCCCCGCCACTTGAAACACCACTCACATGACCGGTATGTCTTCTCATTCCGTTATCTTGTCCGTTTCTTAGCCTTCCATAGATACTCTCTCTTTCCTCGTGCTAGTCAAGAATGTCCTTGTCCCCATCGAGGTCACGAAAGACGAGGGGATATCATATATCTTCGACCATGCGAAGAAACGAGATCATCGAGTAAAAGGATATTTTGAAGGGCTCAAGCCTAACCAGTGTCTATATTTCCGTTTCATATCTCCCCCGCAAAAGAGTGCTTTCGTGTTGGAAGATGGGGTGACAGTCACAAATAAGGCGCACGTACTTCAGGCGTACGCAAAAGAACCTGTGCCTAATTTTCGTACCGTCGGGAAAATATTTCCGAACGGGGTTCCCTCGGATGCTGTGTGTCTTCTGCTTGAGCCTGTTAAAGGTGCGCAGTTGCTTATTATAAAACGCAACTCTTCCTGACGTCGAGAGTCCAGATTATACCGAATTGCGGTTGAAGCAATTCAATGAGACACTATTCAATTGCCTTGCTGTATGCACCGATGGGGAAACATGGAATCGATCGGACATCAAACGAAATTGTGCTCGCATATGCATACGCAGACCACCTCCAGATATCGCAAACAACAGCCAGCCTCCAGAGATGCAAGTTGACACTCCACATCCATACATCCAACCCGACAGCCCAGATCCACAGTCCACTCTAGACATACTAATTGATGTAGTGGAAATGATCGCTAGGCTTTCGGCGCCAAGGCGGTACACGGTAAGTTACCTTTTGTGACTTGAACGAGACCGTTCGACATTTTTTTTCTAGTCCAACGGTGGCAGAGCGGAGGCGCGCTTGGAATTCTCCAAAAAGTTACTTCCAGAGGAATTCAAAGACTATTTCATTTCAGAAGAGGAAGAAAGCTCTTTTGGGACCCACTCGCTACCCATCGAATCTGACCGAGAATTTGAGTACTTCGCTCGGTTAACCACGCTCGAGGACGAGCTAGCCTCAGGGGCCCGTACCGAGTGTCGCCCTGAGTGCATTTCGGCGTTAGCGACGATCATGTATATCATGCCGCCGCGTGAGGCTTATGTCAGGCAGAATATCGCTAAATACGAAACGTCAGCATTCTTTCGTTGTCCACAGCTATTGCTAACATCGAGTTCATCTAGAGGAAAACAGTGGCCTTTCTACCTATTTTTGAAAACACCCCCGAATACGGTCTGGGAGTACCAACCAAAGAGTGATTTCAGTTTTATAGACACTGAGGAAGAAGTGCTATTCATCATTGGCGAGGTCGAGTCAGAGGCGGATGGATCGGACAGATGGAGGATGCTCTGCCAGGCTGTTGCCCTGGCGCGTCTGGGAAGCTTCTTGCTGAAGACGGAGTCTACACAAACCTTCGTAGTGATGGCTGTATATGTCACAAAAGATTTTATCGCCGAAAGATATTTCGTATATCAGCCAAAAAGGGAGGATTTCAGTGTAAGCACTGGCATCTTTATCACGTAGTTTGACCTCTTCTCAATCTGTCTCCAGGTGGATATTATACGTGATGTCTATGACCTTAAAAAAGGTGATGAAGGAAGACGGTTTCTTCAGGAAATGTACAACTACGGCGAGGAGATGCGCCGTATTGAAAAAGAAATTGATCGTAGCAAGTTCGATATGCTAAAGAAGCTGATAGAGGTGGGCGAAGGCTTGAAGTCATGGTCAAGTTGAGAAGCAGCCAACCGGAGACGTTCAAGCAGAGGAAGGTCAAGTGCAAGTACAAGTGCACGCTCATCTGGAGTTGACGAAGAGGTGTTTTACAGGCCTGACGTGCAAGACGCTTTGGTCGAGTTAGGGTTTAGACCAGATCCGTTCATCTCTCTTGATGTGAGCAACTTGTCTATCCACGTAACCTTTGCTAACTATTCCATGCGCAGCACCCTTTCGTGGCGATGGCGTACAGAGATGGCAAGCAACACTACATCAAGTTCCTCTGCCCAGATAGGGACGACGAATACCGAATACTTTCGTTTCTGTCAAAATTTGACTCTCCTCACAATCCTGTAGTGGGTGGGATGGCGTTCTGCGGTGTCAATGACGGGATGCTGGTGGCGATGGCGGATGGCGGGACCAAAGTGACTTTATACGAGAACCTATCGCGTGATCTGCTCTCTGTGACTCTGCAGTTATTTGAAGGGGTCGCGTTCCTGCACGAAAAGGAAGTGGCGCATAACGACCTGAAGCCCTCGAACATTGTTGTGGACGAGACGACAGGCCGAGTTTGCATTATCGATTTCAATTTGGCAGTTCTCCGTATGGGTCGGCTTGACGGCAGGCTCATCGGGACGAAGGGATGGACGGCACCTGAGGTCGGGAGTGGTGAGGCGTACAACCCGATGTGGGCAGACGTGTGGGCTGTGGGGAAGGTGGTGACCGCGTTGTGTGCGGAGTGCCCTAAGGCGATGGATCGAGAGTTCTTGATGGGCTTAGCGAAGGATCTGATGAACTGCAAGCCGAAGAAGCGGCCCAGTATGAAGGATGCCGTCAGGTGCATCTTGAGCTATATCGAAAACAAGCATGTTAATGTATGTGGGGGGCCCACGTAAAGCGTGAGGCTGCGCCACAAAACTAAGTATATTCACGCAGTATAACTGAGCGGAGGATGGCCTTTTTTTAAGGCTGGCTTGAGAGGAGGGGGTCACAGACACGAGTTACCGCTGATTAAGCTAGCTTTTTGGTAGCCCCTAACTGGATTACTGGAGGGCTTCGCCTCCCAAATTATAGTGTGGCTGAAGTTCGGTTCGGCTGTACGCAAATGTGGACCGGTACAAACGGTTTGTGCAGGTTCGGGTCGGGTCCGAACGCGTTTCCACTCCGATCGTCGGCCCGGGAATAATTGTTTACAGAGGTTACAAGGGCTCCTGACATGATACTATATGTACTGTAGAAGGTAATTCCAGGTAATTCCCGTATGTTCTTCTCATCGTTTCAGATTATCCTCCAAGACTCCCAAGAGTAAAACTTTAAAGGCGTAATGAATTGAGGAAAGGATGTTGAGCATTATAGTTGGAAGAAGGTCACAACAACTGTTTCTGGCTTCATCCTTCGATCTCCGTCTATCAACCATTATGGTGATATGACTGAGACGTTTACTCATTGGATACTTATAATAATGCTGACTGTACTTTTAGGCGACCAATCATCGTGCTGGCGATACTTGCGTTTTGGCTTTCAAGACATGTGATTGGCGCAGAAAGGATATGTCCGAGATTGTTGGGTGGGTCGGGTCATGAGCGCGGTCGGCACCATGAAGTGCGAGTGGTTGGTCGATGGTACAGTCAACTCGTCGTCTGCGCAGCTGGGATATGCTGCACCCAGATGTGTCCGTTTACACACCCGCATCCCCGTCTATACCAAACGAATTCATACTCCTCTGGCGGAACACAATGGAGCCATCCTCGCCGTTCAACCTTACGCATTTCGCGATTACATTGAAAGACTTCCCGGAAAAGACGTTGAAGCCGTACACCCACCAGATTAAATGCCGGCCGCGTTATAGATCAACGAGCGTTCGAGTTCAAAAGTGGGATCATACGAGTGTGTCGAAGAGCAAGCAGGCTGCAGAAGGGTTTCCCTGAGCGTGAGACTCGCGTGCATCCGAGGCCCGCATGGTGCCGCACGGACTGTGCTGATTCAAAGCGAAGATAGAGCCTTAGAGCCTGAGACCGGTGAGCGCGTATGGGAACAAATACGGGACGAGAGTGACGAAGAGAGGGAGGGGGTTGGCGGCCTGGGAACGGTAAATCATGGAGTGATGTTGAAGGGGTATTCACTAATGATGGACCTTAGTGGCGATATTACTGTTTTAAAACGCCTTTTTGTCAAAAAGATTATATACTTGCATGCAATTTACATAAAGGAGAAACATTTAACTATGTTAATTGGGCGAAGCCCTCCAGTTGTCCGGTTAGGCTGCCAGAAAGCCAGATTAGTCGGCGGTAGCGTGATGGCTGTGTGCCCGCCCCGGGCGCCCCCTCGTGAGAACATGCCCCTACCCCTCAAGCTAGCATTAAAAAAAAGGCCATGATCCTCCACTCAATTATACTGAATAAATGCATTGGCTTTTGTGGCGTAGCCTTGCGCCCCGCCAATCTATGTGGGCTCCCCACTTGCATTAACATACTTTTTTTTTTAAGAGGCGAAGCCCTCCAGTAATCCCGGGCCAGTTTGGGGCTACCAAAAAGCTAGCTTAGAGCTGCTTAATCAGCGTTAACATGTGTCTCTATGACCCCCTCCTCTCAAGCCAGCCTTAAAAAAAGGCCATCCTCCGCTCAGTTATACTGCGTGAATATACTTAGTTTTGTGGCGCAGCCTCACGCTTTACGTGGGCCCCCCACATACATTAACATGCTTGTTTTCGATATAGCTCAAGATGCACCTGACGGCATCCTTCATACTGGGCCGCTTCTTCGGCTTGCAGTTCATCAGATCCTTCGCTAAGCCCATCAAGAACTCTCGATCCATCGCCTTAGGGCACTCCGCACACAACGCGGTCACCACCTTCCCCACAGCCCACACGTCTGCCCACATCGGGTTGTACGCCTCACCACTCCCGACCTCAGGTGCCGTCCATCCCTTCGTCCCGATGAGCCTGCCGTCAAGCCGACCCATACGGAGAACTGCCAAATTGAAATCGATAATGCAAACTCGGCCTGTCGTCTCGTCCACAACAATGTTCGAGGGCTTCAGGTCGTTATGCGCCACTTCCTTTTCGTGCAGGAACGCGACCCCTTCAAATAACTGCAGAGTCACAGAGAGCAGATCACGCGATAGGTTCTCGTATAAAGTCACTTTGGTCCCGCCATCCGCCATCGCCACCAGCATCCCGTCATTGACACCGCAGAACGCCATCCCACCCACTACAGGATTGTGAGGAGAGTCAAATTTTGACAGAAACGAAAGTATTCGGTATTCGTCGTCCCTATCTGGGCAGAGGAACTTGATGTAGTGTTGCTTGCCATCTCTGTACGCCATCGCCACGAAAGGGTGCTGCGCATGGAATAGTTAGCAAAGGTTACGTGGATAGACAAGTTGCTCACATCAAGAGAGATGAACGGATCTGGTCTAAACCCTAACTCGACCAAAGCGTCTTGCACGTCAGGCCTGTAAAACACCTCTTCGTCAACTCCAGATGAGCGTGCACTTGTACTTGCACTTGACCTTCCTCTGCTTGAACGTCTCCGGTTGGCTGCTTCTCAACTTGACCATGACTTCAAGCCTTCGCCCACCTCTATCAGCTTCTTTAGCATATCGAACTTGCTACGATCAATTTCTTTTTCAATACGGCGCATCTCCTCGCCGTAGTTGTACATTTCCTGAAGAAACCGTCTTCCTTCATCACCTTTTTTAAGGTCATAGACATCACGTATAATATCCACCTGGAGACAGATTGAGAAGAGGTCAAACTACGTGATAAAGATGCCAGTGCTTACACTGAAATCCTCCCTTTTTGGCTGATATACGAAATATCTTTCGGCGATAAAATCTTTTGTGACATATACAGCCATCACTACGAAGGTTTGTGTAGACTCCGTCTTCAGCAAGAAGCTTCCCAGACGCGCCAGGGCAACAGCCTGGCAGAGCATCCTCCATCTGTCCGATCCATCCGCCTCTGACTCGACCTCGCCAATGATGAATAGCACTTCTTCCTCAGTGTCTATAAAACTGAAATCACTCTTTGGTTGGTACTCCCAGACCGTATTCGGGGGTGTTTTCAAAAATAGGTAGAAAGGCCACTGTTTTCCTCTAGATGAACTCGATGTTAGCAATAGCTGTGGACAACGAAAGAATGCTGACGTTTCGTATTTAGCGATATTCTGCCTGACATAAGCCTCACGCGGCGGCATGATATACATGATCGTCGCTAACGCCGAAATGCACTCAGGGCGACACTCGGTACGGGCCCCTGAGGCTAGCTCGTCCTCGAGCGTGGTTAACCGAGCGAAGTACTCAAATTCTCGGTCAGATTCGATGGGTAGCGAGTGGGTCCCAAAAGAGCTTTCCTCCTCTTCCGAAATGAAATAGTCTTTGAATTCCTCTGGAAGTAACTTTTTGAAGAAGTCCAAGCGCGCCTCCGCATGGCCACCATTGGGCTAAAAAAAAAGTTGAACGGTCTCGTTCAAGTCGCAAAAGGTAACTTACCATGTACCGTCTTGGCGCCGAAAGCCTAGCGATCATTTTCACTACATCAATTGGTATGTCTAGAGTGGACTGTGGATCTGGGCTGTCGGATTGGATGTATGGATGTGGAGTGTCAACTTGCATCCCTGGGGGCTGGCTGTTGTTTGCGATATCTGGAGGTGGTCTGCGTATGCATATGCGAGCACAATTTCGTTTGATGTCCGATCGATTCCATGTTTCCCCATCGGTGCACACAGCAAGGCAATTGAATAATGTCTCATTGAATTGCTTCAACCGCAATTCGGTATAATCTGGACTCTCGACGTCAGGAAGAATTGCATTATAATAAGCATCCGCACACCTTTAAAAGGCTCAAGCAGAAGACACACAGCATCCGAAAGAACCCCGTTCGGAAATATTTCCTCGACGGTATTAAAATTATGCACAGGTTCTTTTGCGTACGCCTGAAGTACGTGCGCTTTATTTGTGACTATCACCCCGTCTTCCAATACGAAAGCACTCTTTTGCGGGGGAGATAGGAAACGGAAATATTGACACTGGTTAGGCTTGAGCCCTTCAAAATATCCTTTTACTCGATGATCTCGTTTCTTCGCATGGTCGAAGATATATGATATCCCCTCGTCTTTCGTGACCTCGATGGGGACAAGGACATTCTTGACTAGCACGAGGAAAGAGAGAGTATCTATGGAAGGTGAGAAACGGGCAAGACAACGGAATGAGAAGACATACCGGCCATGGGAGAACGTCACGGTGCCAGCGTGGTGTTTCAAATGGTGGACCTACCCCATTAGTCAAGCCGACTGCCGTGCCGCGGGCAGGTCCGGCGGGTGCTGGAAAATGCCGTCATCAGGTTCGAAAACCGACGATTGCAGCGCAATAATCGCGCCCTCGCTTAACTCGCGGACGGTCGAGCTCGTCGACCTCCTTGGCGCCTGCAGGGTTCAGCGAGTCGGGTGGTGGGGGCTGAGGCGGACGTCGGGATGCCGGAGCACAGCGACGAGGAACTCTGCGTACTGTTTAACACTGTCGTGTGCGATACAGGCAAACGGAGGCGATGCGAGAAACGTTACAGGTGTTTTTTCCATTAATGCCGCCTAGTGGAAAGTAGCTACACATGTTCTCCGATTTGGTATATACTTCCACGAAGACTTCCGGCTCTCAGGTCTCCCCTATATTGAGATTTGGACTGTGCCGCTCTAGCTCTTGATCTTTGTTGGTTTGTTCGACAGCCCAAGGACCTATGGACCAAGATCCTCGGGGGATATAATAGCTGGCTAGATCAGTGCGATGCTCCCTTCCACCGCGAGCGCGTTAACATTGTGGCCACATACCGTGTCTATTGTATCCGGCTCCTACGTATGCCGGCGGCTCGGCGTGTTAAACAATATATCCGCAGACGGGCGAATGAGCAAGACAAAAACGAGGTGGGAACCGGGATGAATAAACAAATATTCGCCACCCAAGTGGAACATTTGTTAGGCTAATGAAAGCAAAGACGCGGCGGGGTCAGCAAGCCGCAGCGGCACTGCAGTTGAAGATCTGAAGTAAAAGTACCGCTTGTCGAGGAGCACATACAGACGCCTTCGGTCTAAAGAAAGGGGAAAATGTTAGTTGGAGAAGGGAAAGGCTTACTAATGGCTGTTCTCGGCGGGTTGCGTGGTCTACTAAGTTAAGCGATATAAAAGCAGCTTAAGTAAACGCGCTGCAGATTTCAGTCCCATTCGGAGTTTTAGACGACATGGGGTGCCGGAGCACATTGACTAGTCACCCTTCGTCACCCTTCGGAAAGATTGCTCGCTCGGCCTCGCTGACAATTCACAACATCATATTTTCCTTCTCGGTTTAGAAGAAAGTACATTGGTGGCATGTATAGCCTAGTACACAGTAGTGTATAAATAAGAATGAGATGGGCATGCTGTGCAAGCTGGAAGGCCTTATCGCTAGCTGCAACTTGAACTTGAAAGGCACGCATTGACATTAACATGACATAATCCCAGCTTGCACTTAGTGCTTAGCCACTAAGCGCCACACTCGGCAAAGGCTCGAAGTGCCCTTGCATCTTCCAGTTATCCATGCACAGTATCTTTCTAAAGACTTCATTTCAGCTTCTCACAACATCAAAAATTATACCAGCCTCAATAAGCCCAAAGCCATTGATTCGCATGTTGTCGAAAGTGTTGTGATTTATTTTGTTACGTGTCTGTCGGCTTGAATGCAATTACTAAACCAGTTTTCTATCTAAGAAGCATATGCACGTATAGTCCGAAAAAATTTATCATTTCACCTCAGTCCTTTATTTTCTGTTGTGGACTGAAGTGAGTAGTTAGACTTTATATGCTTATACCTGATGGTGATCTATAAATATTTTTATCAGGTTAATGTCATTATTATTATTACCGTAATATGGCTGTGCTCAGGAGTGTGTGTGGGTATGGACGAGATAAGCAAGAGCCTGTTCCAGGGACCCTCTCTTCTTCTTCAACTTATTTAATTGGCTCAATCGGCACCGATTTGGGACGAAATATGAGCTATGGATGAGAAGAGTTTGGGTGAGCCACAAAGACAGACCACGCTTCCTGGATTAAAAACATAACATAATGTAACGCCAGCCCTCGCGCCTGCCAGTGATACTACTGCTTCGGACTGTGTCTGCGAAATAGAAATGAAATTTAAGAAAATAAATGCATATACATATGGCGACAAACGAAAAAAGGGGTTTCCGGTAAACACTGGACCGCAAGGTTCTAACGCCGATGTTTCAAATTTAATGTAACGCTCAGATCACTAGTGCTGCGTTACTGTAGCAAATGTCGAGGTTTCGATCGATGCTAATCTTAAAACATTCATAAGACATACTCTATCTCACTTTGATCCGGAATAAGGGGATGAGGATCGGATGGCCTTGACCTACATTGTAAGTGTAGGTTATGTTGATCCATCAGGATGCCCAAGTTTCGAAATCCACGCCCGACGTTCAAGCCTGACCTGTATCACCCTAGCCTCCTTCTGCATGGAGAATGTCACTTGCCTAAACCCGCCGCTTTGCCTATTCTCTCTTAGATTACATCCCACAACAGGTGAAGACAAACTGGGGACGCGGCCATACACTGTATATCTATTCTTCAATTTCTTGGAGCTCCTGGGTAAACAGCGTCGGGGCTCGCAATGACGAACTGCCAAGAAGAACGGCCGTATATCTCCTTCCACCAGCGCGCGACGTTCGGCATCGCCTCAAGGCCGGTGAAGTCGGTATAATGAGTCAGGATCGTCCCGAATGAGAGGTGGAAGAGGTCAGCAAGTGTAAACTCCTATATGCATGCCATGACGTGAGCTCTTGATGTAGGCAAGGAATAGGGAGTCAAGGTTTGATACGCACGTCTCCGGCAAGGTACTTTTGCTTGCTGAGGATCACTTCGTATACCTTGAGGTTCTTCTTGAGTGCCTGTACGTACTCCGTCTCGCGTTCCTTGTCAGTCTGCCCATCCCCTAATCTAAGGCATCAGCAGAAAACATTTCACAGGAGACGTCCTAATCGTTAGCAACTGAGCTATAACAGGAAGGGAGGGCAGGTCACAGGGGGAAAACTCACGGCTTAAAGACCTGCTCATAGTATATACCGAATGCAAACGGGTGGAAGTAACTGTTTTGTATGGCCAGTACCTGCTCGAAGAGCGCGATCTTCTTGTAGTCACCTGTGGGGACAAGCTCGCTGTTGTGTCCATACTTATTGACGAGGTGACGCGATATCGCATGGCATTCATAGACGGTAAAACCGTCCTCTTCAACCTTACGCAAGACTAAAATCAGTACAGGTATGTGTATAGAGATAAAATATATTAAGATACACACTAGGCTTGGGACCTTTCCGAACGGATGCTTCTGCGCGATATATTCTTCGATCCTGCTTTCGAGAGCGTTCAGATCAATGGGGACTAACTCGTAGTCGACGTTGAGCTCCTTGAACGTGGCGATGACAATTTGCGTCGACATCGTGTACGAAGCCCCATATATTTTGAGAACCATGTTGAACGAATATCTTGAAAAGAGCTGAGGCAAATCTTGAATGAAGAGGGAGTTGGAGAGACTGAGGAGGTCACAGTACTTCAGACGCTCTTTATAACATAACCCCAGGGCTGATACTCCTTATCCGAAGGCAAAAAGTTCTGCCACGGCACAGGAGGTGCTGTTGGCCCTGTTCAAGTTGGGATTACCCATTAGGTCGGCATAGAAAAATATCATATTGAGACTCGGAAGGGTGTAAGGAACGGGAAGTTCAAACTCAGCTACTTGTGTGTGATGATCACGTCGTGGGGACTTTTGAGTCAAAGATCGCCTTATATAGTGACGATCGACATTCTCCATTTAGGAATTGAGGATTTTCGGACTGCATTTCCCTAAGCTGTTGCTTTAACTATAATTCAACGAGGCCACAGAACAAAATTAAGTACCGCAGAAGTATTTAAATTGAGTTTATATACATTACTGTCAAGCGGTTTGTGCTCATATGGCCTATATGTTGAGCAGTAAGCAGATTTACATGTCCACCAGCCAAAGTGTGACAGGAAGATCACGTGATAGTGGCTGAGTTTGGGCTTCCCGTTCCTTAACTCCCGAGGGTATCGCGAAAGCCGTATTGGTACCCCTGTTGTCTCTCCTGGAGCCGCCTTCGTTAAGCACGCGGCCGGGGAGGGGCTTCGACATAAAGCCGGAAAACCGTGGACGGGGCGTTACCCGGGCGTAGATAAGTCCAGCCAGTCGTGTTTTAATTCAGGCACGAGATAATGCTGACAAATTTGAGTGGATGTCCGGTCGGAGTCATCACGTGATGTCTCGGACTACCTTCGTGACTTCGTCTGCGCCCGGTTTCTCTTCTCGGTCTTTCTTTTTGCCTTCACGTGTTGTTAAAAAAATTTTAGGGGTTGACTCGCATGCTCTTATAAGTCTTCTGACTCTTTCCCTCACAAGACAACGTCTTCTCTTCTTTCCCCCATGAATGCATCTTCTTCCTCTGTGTTTTCATGTCATCCACCGGTTCATTAACTAACTAACCGCAAAGTTTCATATCAGGTTCTTCAGCACCCTTCGTTAACTTCCACTTGTACCTCTATCCATAGACGACTACCAGTCAGTTTTTGAACGTCACAAATAGTATAGTTATGTCTAGCCTAGATAAATCATTGGTCCGTCTAACAGAATGGGGTCCCGCCACTGTCTACATCGTGATTTCAGCAGCCAGCATTCTCGGAGTATCTCACAGTCTAATACAGAGGTGGATACACGAAAATCACCAATTATTCCGGAAAGAACAAAGTTACTCGGGAGCTCCGAGTCCTGATGCATCCGGATTTATGCCGGATGAACACAGGCGTAAATCTTCCATCACACGTCTACCTCACGTACCATATAGGAAAAAACATACCATACGGTCCATATAGCCCTCCCTTTTGGTCTAAACTGAGAAGTGCAGACACGACTTATTCCGACTCTTGTCTTGTATTTGAAGCGGAGTTCCGTTCTGACTTTGAAGTTGCGCGGACAGAGACACAATAATCGCACGTGACGGCGCGCCAGCCACTAGGGAAGCTCAAACTAACAAAATATTGTGAAAAGGAACGAACTTGTTATTAGACGAACTCGTTATTTCATATAAAATCAACCTACAACATCCCGTAAATATCGACATAGCGACTCCGTGAGCTGGCAGAGTCCATCACTTCAAGCCCGAGTCCGCAGGCAAGGTCTGGACTCTGAGGAATTATGTTTCTGACCGGCGTCTGCCTATGAGACAACCCATTTTTGATATAAACCCCACGTCAGCCACATACCCCCCATCTACATCTTACTTTGCACCCCCACGCACACAACTACCTATATCTATTCGACCGATCATGTCTGCGACATCATCCTTTTTGCGCGCCCAGTACTCCCAGCAATCTATCGACGAGGGGATGCGCCCCCTCCCCCACGGTGTGCAGGACGCACGTGGGCTCCTCGATGCGAGCGACGACGACATCATAATTCCGATTCAAGTAAGGACCGACGACTGGCGCCTTGGCGACACGACCCCCGATCAGTTTGCGCGGACACCAAGTTTGGTCGACTGGTCCTCCCCCGACTCGATGGACGCCGCCTACCGTCCCGTTATCTACACGGTCCATAGAGGGCAGGCTGTTCGGACGCCTGCCCGCGGGGAGCGCAGGGAGCTTGTGGGACTTGGGATAAGCGTAGGTTCCGAGCCACTGATTCCCCGTTTACCCGCAGGAGCTTTTGTCCCTCGACTCGTCCCCGACCCACACGATGAGATCCCGGCTCACTTTAACGAGGAGCAGGTAAGACTCTGCGAGCAGATCCTGGTCGACATCCGCGGCGCCTGTACGGAACGTGGCCTACGCGGACTCGGGTTCGCCAACGTTCCGGAACTGGCGCTCACGATGTCGACTGCGACGCTCATCTCGGCCCCGACTGCGACTGTCCGACCGCCACTGGAGAGGCCGCTCAGCAAGCCCTGGTTCTCGACGATACAAGAGAAGCAGTTCAAGATGTCGCAACTCCCGGTTCGAATGAGGATGCGACTCTACGTCTCGGACCTGGGGAGGGCGGTGAAGCGTGTGTTGGGGATGCAGGTGGAAGAGGACTAGGGGGAGGCGTGACGAGGCGGTGTGATGAGTGGCGGGGTGGCGGTGATGTGACAGTCGGTCGAAGCTAAGTAACTCTTTCCTTTTATTGCCCATCGAGATCCCCGGCCGGCAGGCTGACGGCAGGGGAAGAGGCACCTTCCCTTTCTGTCGGCTTAGCCGGCCGGGATCTTCGTGGGTCCCGCAAGCCCGACTAAGTCGCGGCCGTCCGGATCTCACCTCCCCCTTTGCAATAAATATCTCGCTGAGTTGCTTTTCCTTCGCAGGTGTTCGTGACGCGGACATCTTGGCGACCGGATTTTGGACTACCGATGGTTCTTCGGCTGCGATTTCCTTTTCTTTATTCGCCCGGCGCGAGCTCACATTCTTTCTTTCCAGATCTCGTTCCAGCTGGTCTGGACGCTGGAGGATCTTGTCTTTGTTGTTGGGATGGTTTTTTTTACCGCTTGCGGTTTTTTTTCCATTGCGCCGCTCTCCCCGGGAGGTGTGGGGGGAGCGGGGGAGGGATGTCCCGTGTCACAGGCCAATCGTGCGTCTCCTTACCGGGGAGTCCTGCGCTCTTCGGCAGTAAGGCAGTGGAACGGGTGATTGAATAAGGCGTTCCAGCGCTGGCCACGCTGGCCCTGCTTCGATTTGATCATCCTGCCCGCTGCTGAGCTGTCGAGGGTGTGGTCTTTCTGGTAGGGAGGTTCTCGAGTGGCACGGGCATCCCTCCTGCGTTTGCGCCGCAGGTAAGTTGCTCTTTCGTTAGCCTGAATGGAGCTGTACTAACTTGTCTCATGCTACTTCATATTACAGTATACGGCGGTGAAGGGGGGGAGGGGAGCGAGGGGGAGGTCTGCAACATACTGTATTAGACATTTGTACTTAGTTTAATAATAATATACTCGTGAAAGCCATTTCAATGTGCTATGATCCACGGTCGTCGGGTTTGACTAAGCCAAGTCGTACTCACACCCCATTGATCCTATTAAACTTCCACAGTCAGAAAGAACTGCATAGGTTGAATTTATAGGCAACACACGTTGTACCCCACAAAGGCGCAAAAACGAGCCAAAAATTCACAACCTCTAATGCTACGCATTGCCTCAGACGAGACACAAGCAAGGCCACATAACGTCTACTCTAAATCGAACACGAGCGCCCTCAACTCAATCGACTGCCTCTTCGGCGCACTACTAAACGCGCTATGCGGCGTCAACCGCGCCTTACTCTCGTCCGAGTCGTAGCACTTGATCAGCGTCACATCGTCCGGCCTCTGGCCGCTCAAATAGTACCACCGCAGCTGCGGGATGTACTTCACCGAGAACGTACTCCCATTTCGGTCCGGGTAGATGAAGCGCACGGAAACGAGGTCATGCTCGACGTCGAGCGTGCGCCAGTCCGCTACTGCCAGCGGGTTCTGTGCGACCGCGTGCCCGATGGGGCGCCAGACGTTGATGATACGCACGCGACCCTTCGGTAGCCGATCGGCCCCTGTTCCAAGGTGCCTGTGCACGCGTGCGATGGACGCATCGAATGTTTGGCCGATGTGGACGCGATTCCGGGAGTCGAAGGTGAATAAGCAAGGCCCGTTTGAACCTCAGATATTACTTACAACAGGCCCGGGGACGTCCTTAGAACCTCCTGGAGCTTCAGCGTAGTTACGCATAAAGTTCGCACACGTTGATCAGCACCAAATAAGGCTTATCCCATAGTATACTCCGGCCTACCTAATAGTATGGTCGAAAATGACGACGCGCTTCGCGCCTGCCTCGCGCTTGAGGAGCTCCTCGACCTCCTTATAGTACACAGTACGAATACGCTCCTCGTCAAAAAACTCAGCCTCCGTACTCGTATGCTTCACGAACTGGAATCCAGTCTTGTCGAGACCGACGGTATCTTCCTTGCCGCGCACGTCGTAAATGAGCGCGGGTTGTGGCTCCGCACCGAGGTTGTGGCTTGGTCTTCCCTCAGGGGGTTCCTGTATGTAGACGAACGGCGCCTCGTCGCCGGAGGGTATGTAGTAGTTGAGAGTTGTAGAGACGTCGTGCGAGGCGGGTGTTTCGGAAGTGGTCATTGTTAGGAATATATGGGTTGTTGTAAGGGATTTCGAGATTGTTGTTGGAGCAGGTTGTTCAGGAGTTGGGGCTGATGTTTTAGTCCACCTCAGTGCAACCCCTTTTATACCTAAGTGAGGACGTAGAACGTGGACGAGGCCTGTCTGTTCTGTGCCCATGAATCTTTGAAGAGATCAGCATATACATGTACACACGTAATAAGCATTACAAGAACGACAGACACGTCTTACAGTCAAGGTTATGCCAGTCCCTCAGCGCACGCTTCTCCTCTGTCTTTGGAGTCAGTCAGATCCCGTGCTTGTAATTATGCGTAGCGGGCTCGGGGCCCCAGACATGTTGTGTCTACGCATCAGAGAGTCAAAGTACCAGCGCATAAACCGGTCGCGCGCACTCCTGCACTTGCCTAGTAAGCGTGATGCACGCATGTGGTCTTTAGCCTCACCGAGTGCACGGGCGGCCGCGAGCGTGTCTTGCTCATCCACCTCGAGCTCAGTGTCACGGTCCGCATCCAAGTCCATTGCCGTAGCGGACTGCACGGATCCTGCAGTCTTTCGGTGCTCCACCGGGATTTCAAGAAAAAACTTGGATGCCCTGTTGACGTAGAACGTTCAAATTGCGGTTGTACAGTCGGACATACCAAGTAAGCAGCGGGCGCACCACTTCGATGCATAGTAGAGGCCTCTGTCCGAGTAGTCTTTCACGGCCCTCCGCCATCACGACACCTCCGTCCATTTCTTACGGCTTTCAGTTCTTCCTGGTCTTATATCAGGCAGTAGCAAGCCAATACGATTTGTTTGAATGAGTCTCAAGAGCAAATTCCACCTGTGCCGTGGCTGCGGACTCGGATTCGGTGAACAGACGCTCGTGCCTGGCGAGTCTCGAGGCGACGCGGACGCACGGGATTTCCCGGAATAGCCGGCGGCGTATCCAGTCAAGAATAGCGCAGTATATCATCGTCCAGTGCCAACCGCGCAGCTCAAATGCTTATATACACCCGGGGACATAGTAAATTAGAGGCGGATGATGGACATAACCTTTCGGACAATGGAAAGAAATTGGTTGCCCCGCTTTTCAATCTCATGCATAATCCATGATTAAATGGATTTAACGCCCTTGGAAGTATTGATCAGACTTTACCCCTCAGGTTGATGACTCCAACAACACTTTTTTTTCATCAGTGCAGCTCTGGTGCTTGTATAAAAATGGACATCCTTACTACTGATCTGATCCCAATAGCATATTGTAGGTGCTTGTAGTAAGTAATGACCAGAACCACTATATGCTATGATTGGACCAATCGATTCTGCTGAGGTGTTATAACCTTTTTCTCCTCTTACCGCCATATCCAAAATACAGACAGTCCTGAAAGTGGTAGCAATATGTTTATTTAACTAAATAGGGGTTTATTTCTTGTCATTAATATACTGCCCTAATTCCTCCATATATGTGTATTTTTTACCCTTAAAAAAAGGTATCGGGTCTTGCCCGCGCAGCTGGCCCTGTACTTATTTGAGTCATCTTTGCTACAAATAATTGGCTCTGACTATATACTTTCACGTGTAACAGCTCGGTCTCGAAAAAAAACCCTCGTCTCTCCTCTCTTATTTGACTATATGTTTAAAAGAAAGAAAGAAAAGTGAGAAGACCCCAGACAAATGTCGAGTAGCTTGGAGCTGCGATGAACCAACCTCAGACCTCCTTGCACGCCTCATTAAAAAAGAAACACCTGGAAAATGAGGACTACCCAGACATGGAAAATCCAAACAGCAGAAAGAGGGCGAGTAGGCGAGTCCAAAAGGGATTTCATAAAGCAGACCGCTCGATAAGCAGTTGACAAGCTTTAGCGGGAGGTCATCACGTGACTCATTGTCCGTGGCTGTGTAACATCAGCAGGCCGGCATCGTTTTTTGACTTATGAGAAAGGCCTGCTACGTTTCATCTTAAAGACCTCCCGGACTACTAGTCTTAGCTACAGACTAGAATTACGATATCCACCCTGCAACTTGAGGGGTAAAATCAGGCTGCATCCCTGATATGGGTCTCTCAGGGCGCAAGGAAAAACAGCGTATCGGCGCGGACCCTCGCAATCTAAGCTGGGCAGATGGTACGTTTGCCGGAACAGAGTTTCCAGCTCAGAGTTCTAATACTTGTTTCAGATGCTGCCAAGTTTGGGAAGGCGTACCTCTCGAAGATGGGTTGGGATCCGTCTCAAGGACTTGGTGCGAATGGCGACGGGCGTACTTCGCATATCAAGGTTGCGCAGAAGCTCAACATGCTCGGCATCGGCGCGGGGGCGCAGCAACAGGGCCCTGATAGCGTTGCGTGGAAGCAAAGCCGGGACTACGAACTACTTCTGAGGAGGCTAAACGAAAGTGCGAAGGACGAGAGCACGGATGTGGAGGTGGAGGTGAAGGAGACGGAGGAGGCTAAGGTGATGGAAGGGGGAGAATGTGCTGAGGGGGAGACGGGCGAAAGGCGGAAGAAGAAGAGGAAGGGAGGCTCGGAGGGGGGTCGCGATGGGGAAGAAGGAGGAAAGAAGAAGAGGAAGAAGGAAGGAAAAGAAAAAGAAAAGAAAAGTAAGGCGCAAAAACCAGAGGCTGAACAAAAACCAAGCGGAGGGATCTCGGAAGAGTCTGTCACGACGCCTGAAACCCCAACGCCTCCCGTTGTACGCGTACCAAGGCCCATGGCGTACGTTCTTTTTATTTCATTATAATGTTGTATTGATGTAACTGAGGACATTTAGACACCGCGCGCGTTTCCTGCGTTCAAAACAGCTTGCTTCGATCTCTTCGACCGCTGTCAACGAGATTCTCGGTATTTCAGGTTCTGCTACACCTGCGTCATACCCCGCCTCTACCTCCGCATCCCCATATCCACCCGACTCGCCTGTTCCACATGCCGATCAAGAGCTAATGACGGCGACAAAAAGCGTTGCGGACTACTTTAAGGAAAAGCTCGCTGCCCGTGCTCTCACCAAGGACCCGATGACTTCACCTTCGCCCTTATCTCTCCCCGGCTCCTCATCTGCCGCAGTTACTGCGACGTCGGATAGAGGATCTACCAATGTTGGGGTAATACCCGAAAATCCACCACGACGTGGCATTGGATCGAAGTCTGCGCTCGGGCGTGATATGGAGAGCGATTCCGATAAACCACGGACGGGCTTGGGCGTGGGCTCAGCCATTAAATTCGGCAGTCTAATGGGGGGCGTAAGTGCGCCGTCTGTGACGGAGCCAAAATCCTCTTTGATCGGAGACGGCGGCGGGTCTGCGATTGATGTGGTTCACGCCGACGAGGATGAGTCTAGGAGCGGGGCGGCGGGAAAGAGTGAAAAGAAGAGGAAGAAGGACAGGTCCGGTGAGAAGAAGAAAAAGGTCGACAAGTCGGAGTTGCAGGACGACACTGAGCTTAACCGATCAGATAGCAAGGACAAGGATACAATTGAAGAGACACGTAAAAAGAAGAAAGAGCGGAAGAGGGAGAAGAAAGAGAAGGACCGGTAGCAGGCGGACGCTTTGTCTTAATTTCTATTGGTCTCCTCGTTGCTTTGGTGATTCATTATCCTTTCCTGCCATACGTGAGATTCAGGATTTACCGTGACGAATGTGACCCTAGGCGCACGATCCTTGCCACATGCCATGGAAAGTATGAACCACGTTCGTTCTCGAGGGCGACTTTGGTCTGGACCCCGGTCTGGGAATCTGTCCGTGTGCTCGGAAGCGATGCTAGGCAATAGTGCGCTGTGCAAATAGCTTATACAGTCTGGCACTTGCATTGAACACGGGTAGAATTCGGACTGAGAATTTTTGTAATGTAAGAAAAGAACGATCCCGCCGGTATTGATGTCTTCTGGACTGTCTTAGTCCCTGCCTTCCCCTTTCCTATCAATAAGTCGATCTACATGCAATACTGGCGTCTGATTTCTACAGTGCATTAATGATGGCACAATGTGCTCAAGTCCTGATGTCTAAAATTGGCCAGGATGCGGCGTCAGGTTCAGGATCATTTTAAAAGGCCGTAATCCCCTCTTCCCTGTCCCGCCACAGCTTATCCTCACCTCTTCTCCCTTCTGAGGGTATGTCTTCTGAATACATCTTCAAGCTTAAACACTCTAAACACGCCGAAATGAACCGGCTGGAACGGGTTCCGCTGGCACCCATCGAAGCCATTATATAATTTATTCGTCTACTTTCCGCCCGTGAATTGACCTTACGATCGTACAGTCAGTCCAAAAATAAATCTTACACCGTTCTGCAGAACGGCAATTCTGGTGGGTAATACCTTCCGGGATTGTTATGCTTTTATGCTTCAGGTACTAGCGCCGTCTGCCGATCCAGAGAGTTACAAAGATAGATCGGCACAAAATTGCCTTTCTGGGCGCAGGAATCTTGTCAATTGACGGTGGACTACTTAAGCCGTCGACCGCGGCCAGCTGGTGCATGCGTACCTCCCCCTGCTCGTCTTTGCCCGTCTCATGGCAAAACTATGGTCAAAATTCAGGCGTAACCTCAACTTCTTCCGTATTCATGTCCTTTTCTTGTGCGCACATCTTCCCTAGACTCGTCTTTGCCGGACACTGACGAAGCTGCATGCACAACAGCACATTTACACCGCTGATTTTTTCTGCGATCTTCTATGCCTCCAATGGCGAATTCCACATCAGCTACATCGACTCGCTTTTCAATTGCGTCAGCGCCATGGTCGTCTGCGGGCTCGCTTCCGTCGACCTCAGCTCTCTCACTGGCTTTCAGCAGGCTCTTTTGTTCGTGCAGTCATGCATAGGCAACCCGGTATGTTGACGTGTGGCGTATGTTTCCTTTCAGCACGCTGAATATGCTCGAAAGGTCATTGTGTCCTGGGTCATGGTTTACATCCGAAGGTAATTCACCTCCGCGGTAACCGAGACATGCAGTCAGCTCATTTGTGTCAGACGTTATTTCGCAAAGAAGCTCGAACACATTGTGGAGGCGGAAATTGCGAGACAGAAGGAAGTTGCTGAGCGTGGCCTTAGCTTAAACATTACAACAACATGGGGGAGACGGCTTTCCCGTGTCTTCACGCATTCCCAGGGTGTCCCGATTCCTCCTGTGGCGAAGAATGGCGAGGGCGAGCAGGAAGAAAAGAAGCGATCGGGATTTTTCAACAAGAAATCGCTTCCCAAGGTTCGCACGGATATGATTCGCCGCATGGATGATGCACCGAAGCCCGTTGACCCGAATGGTTGGATCACGCAAGAGCAGGAGCGTCCCATAGCCCGCCCGCGTATACTGTCGCAGATCGACGAGAGGGTAAGTGGTCTCACGGAGGAAAAGATGAATGGTAATAGGAGGCACGTTGATTTAATATATTTGTGAGCCCAAGGCCACGATGTTGACTCCCTTGCAGCCCGTCGCCACAACCCATCGCTGCTGCCGTTTCCGATTCCAGTGCAAATGGCGCACCTGCAGGTTCGGTGACCAGCCCTGCCATGGTACGCTCTCCCACCCTTCAACACGGAACTTCTAGGGGGGGCGTGCCACTGGGTCATACTATGACTGTGGAGTTTCGGACGCCTGAGCGTGAAAACCGCGGGAGGCAGCATACGTTTGGTGATGGCATCCATACCACGAGATCAAGGAGTCCGACCAGGTCGAGGCGCCTCAGTACCGTGGGGGACATTGTCCACGATGACCGCAGTACGTCCTTCATTTCCCGATCGCCTGCGATTCTGACACTCCACAGACTTCATTCCGCCTGGTGGAGTCCCTTCTATGCAGCGAAACGCCACGATGCATACTTATCGCTCCCAAAGAACTGCTCCTCAGCGACACAGGACAATGAATAGGGGCATGGGCGGTTTCCCGTACCCACAAGTCTTGCTCATAAGACTAATCAAGAAGCTATTTCCCAAGTTAGGAGAACGTTTTGTGCGCACGATAACGTTGCCGCGTTCGCAAACATTCTCAAACGCTATGGGATCGCTCAGCGGTGCGGGCGACGCGAGGAGCGTACAATACATCTCCTTTAATCCGACCGTTGGCAGGAACTCAAAGTTTCACATGCTCACGGAGGAGAATCTACAGGAACTCGGAGGTGTGGAGTATCGTGCGCTAACCGCGCTGTTGTGGATAGTCGGTGGTGTATGTTTTCCTTCTTTTGTACTCTCCTAAAGCCGTTCCGCTAATTCGGCGTAGTACCATATCATCATCCACCTTGTTTGTTTCACCATCATCGCACCATACGTCTCCACGAGCAGATGGCGGAGCGTCTTCGAACCCCCTAACCTACATCGCTACGTTCCGCCTGTGTGGTTCTCTGCTTTCCAAGTCGTTTCCGCTTACACAAATTCGGGCATGTCCCTGGTCGATGCATCCATGGTACCCTTCCAGAAAGCGTATCCGATGATTTTCGCGATGGCATTTCTGATCGTAGCTGGCAATACGGGCTTTGTGAGTACACGTGTCAAGCTTCCTGCATCCGTCCTAACCTTATCTTGATGATATTTTAGCCAATACTGTGAGTGATTCCCCCGATTAAGCCGAGTTGAGAGATAGGTCGTTTATAACTCCACTAAATTAGCCTCCGTTTGACTATGTGAGTTGTCTGTTGTTTTGTTTAAAATTTACTGACATCGATTCAGATGGACCATCACGAAAATCGTACCGTTCGAGTCCCGTTTGAACGAGACCCTGCATTTCCTGCTCGATCACCCTCGTAGATGCTTCGTTTACCTTTTCCCGTCTCATCAGACATGGTTCCTCTTGACAGTGCTCATCACGCTCAAGTGCGTTTGCTTGCATTTTCTTGCAGGATAGATATCTGATCACGTGATCTACTTAGCGCGACCGATTATTTCTTTTTCCTGGTTCTCGACATCGGAAATTCAACAATTGAAATAATTCCTCTCGGGGTGCGTTTTGCCATCGGTTTCTTACAGGCGATAGCTGTTCGTGCGGCAGGGTTTGCCACTGTCACGCTTTCTGCGCTTGCGCCGGCCGTACAGTACGTCTTTTACTAACTTCAGTAAAAGCCCAATCCATTTACCACACGTGACAGAGCGCTCTATGTTATGATGATGTATATCAGTGTCTGTGAGTTGCTAGATGGTTTGTTTCTCTTATTGGTACTTATGAGACTCTTGTGCAGACCCTGTTGCCATGAGGTAATAACGCTTTATAACGCTTTAATATCCGATCGTGGTTGTTCTAAGGAATTATTTCAACACAGCGTCCGGTCTACGAATGTTTATGAGGAAAAGTCACTCGGAGTTTTCGAAGACGAGGAATCGGATGACGAAGATGAGCCACCAGTGACTGGTTCCAGAGTTGTCGCGTGGAGTCGTTACCTTGCGTGGCACGCGCGGAGACAGCTTGCTTTTGGTGAGAATTTGAAATATACATTGCAGTTCAAACTAGGGGTCTCAATAATATTAATTGCGCAGATATGTGGTGGCTTGGTCTCGCACTGTTCCTGGTCTGTATTATCGAGCGCAGCAAGATCCAAAATGAGAGCAATTTTGAATGGTTTACGATATTTACCATCAGTGAGTGCTCGTTTTGTACGCACTGTAAATTGTTTCTTTGGCTAATATTCACCATCGCGCCTAGTTTTTGAACTTATTTCAGCCTATGGCGGCGTCGGACTTAGTCTTGGCGTTCCCTATGTACGTTCAGCGCATTCCCCGTAACTAATACCATTATCTCATTCCCTTGTTTTTTTTTCATTTTTATAGGCGAACTTCTCCTTTTCCGGTGCACTTACACCGTTGTCGAAGTTGATTGTCTGCGCTGTGATGCTACGCGGCAGGCATCGTGGATTGCCCGTTGCCATCGATCGCGCAGTTATGCTGCCAAATGAATACAAGAAGGCCGGCGTCACGCGCGAAGCTGACGACGGGGCTGACTTTTCCGACGGAAACGAGGAAAACATTAGGAATGAGCACACCGAAGGTAATGGTGCAGCTGCTCCTGCACCAGCAAACATCGAGGTAAAGCCTCCAGTGCCTTCCCCTGCAGGTAAACCTACATTAGAAGAACGGACTAGCCATGGATTCGCATTACATCCGACGCCATCATCATGAGTATGCAATACCCTTTCATACTTTGCTCAAAGTCACACAAACATGGACCATTCTAGACATAATTATTCATGATCGCTTTTAGACTGTTTTCCCTAGTTTTGTAGGTATATTTAGTGCATCATAGACCAGCAGGCAGGTAGCATATGACTTCTTTAAATCCATCGTTTTATTCCACCCATCCCGATTAGATATGTAACATTAGCGTTCTTGGCTCACGAAATACCCCTGTTGAGCGCGGTAATTAAGACGTTTTTCACGAAGCCTGGTGTCAATTGTCGACGATTAGTTCATCCAAATCAACAGTCACATCTGTTGACCAAGCACGATCCTCGAATGCTTTCAAGAAGGCGAAACCCTTTGCGCTTTGAGGGTTGGCAAACACGCGTACGGACGGCCGCAGGATTTCCTGGGACGTGACAAGGATACAAAGCGTCTTCGCGCGACTGATGGCGACGTTCAGACGTCTGCGCTCGAGAAGAAAATCAATAGCCGTTGCAACGTTTGCAGCGTATGTGTGCGAGAATAGGCAAATCACAAAGGCAGCTTCGGAGCCTGTGCGAGAGAAAGGAAACAGTCATGCATTAACTCCGTGGAACTTTGTGTAAGTATCACGCTCACCTTGCAGCCGTTCGATCGTGTCTACAATCACCTTCTCTTTCGTGAATAGTGGCTGCTCGTCGTCTCGCAGGTGCAGCGTGCCAAACGCCTCAGCGAGGTCGTCAACCTGCGACAAAAGTGCATCTTTGACCGCTTGCCTCTGGATCCTGTGTGGCGTTGCAACAAATACCGTTTCGTTCGGCGCTGCCCGCTGCAGAAGATTGACAAGAGCCGCGGCGAACATCGCTTCGCCTCGTACGTGCGTCTCGTACCCCATTTGGTCGAGGTGCGAAGATGTAGCCTCTAAACGGACGAGAACCAGTGATATAGGAGGCAACTCCAATGTGTCCGACTCTAGGGGCTTAATAGCGGGCTGCATATTCGGTTTTCTTAAAACATTTTGGCGCCTTCGACGCATGGCTGCGGAGAGCGCGACAAGAATATCCTTCGCCACCATGTTAGTCGCACCATCGACTTCTATGTCGGCCAGTTTCTCAAGCTGCTCTGCTACTTCAATGCTCTGTCTTTTCTGTGGCACGAAAGACCGCTTGTATATTGTAGAAATGAACTCGCCCAAGTCCGGATTCAGCCTGAAGATCCAATAAAGAAATTGTATCCGACTGCATTCTCTCGCTTTTGATGAAAGAGGGCACATACCTAAAGTTCTCCGTCAGCTGTACAACTGTGCTGATGGTGGATGAGTCCGTTAACGTCATCGAAGTGGATACGTTTAATGACATTTCTTTCGGCTCGTTCACGCTCGCACTTGGGAAGTTCATCAAACAATCCAGAATGGAACCGAATAAATGTGGGCCCGTCTGTGGGTATTGTGATGTAAGAATCGGTGCAAGCTGCTCCGAATCACCCGCTATGACGACTCTCCCGTTGCTCTGCAAGGACTTGAGGACTAAAGATGCAGGCCCTAGACCGAGTTGACCGGCTTCGTCGATGATAATGCAGTCGGCCTTAAGTTGCGTCCTTTTGCAGTAGTTATACAGCTTGGAGTAAGTGTTAGTTTACAAATTCCCATGGGTAAACAGGAAGTTGCGAAGGCACGTATTACCTGATATACCGTTCCCGCGAAAACATACGTCGCCTCGTCGTCAGAAGGCAGAGGGTGTAAAGCGCCGCTAAGAACACGTTCTAAGCGTATCTTGTCGATCCAATCCAATTCCATGCCTGGAAACTGCCGATAGTTCTGTATCAAAGTCCTGAGTTTCGACATACAAGCCCTTATGGCTGCATGTGTCATGGCAGTTAACAGGATGATTTGGCAACCGTTGAGATGGCACTTGTGTCTAATTTCTATCAGCCTCAAGAGCGAGAGGGAGACTGTATACGTCTTCCCAGTGCCTTTCGTGGAGGTTAGCATATCGACACGCGAGGTCGTCGCGCGCACTCACCTGGAGGACCCCAAATAACTGAGAGCCGACGCTTCAACATTCTTTTGAGAGCAGTCCTTTGCGACGGTTTCAATGTCAAAGGCGCGGCTGCCTCTCCCATCAACCCATTGAGCTCTCTGAAAGTCCTCGATATTGACTCTTCTGCCTTCGTAAGTTTCTCCGTAACAGCGTCGCTCTCGCTTGAGAGCTTGGCGAACGCTCGTGGATCTGTGACTAGTTGCAGGAATGGTGGCATCGACATATAGCCGGGATGCACTGGCGTCTGGAGGTCCAGTTCCACGAGCGTACTCAGCACTTTTGTCACGTTAAAATCAACAAGTCTTGGCGACAAACGGTAGCGCGCAGAGGGCCTGAAATGCAGGCCACCAGCACTGAAGGTCCGTAGGACAACAAACGTTCGGAAATCACGAATTACCATATCGTGCACATCGGCAACATATACTTTTTTCTGTACTGCAGTGGGCTGTCGCGTCCACTTTGTCATCGTGTATCTGTTTAGCGGGAAGACCAAATTAAAAACAGCAAGGTCGTCGAAGAGCGCCTCAACGGGCATGTCGACGTCGGAATCATCGTCTTCGGTCAGTATGTAGCTGTAGAACGTGCGTTCTTTGTCGGAGGGTAAATCGACGTAGCCAGAGCATAAATAGAAGTAGTGAACGTAAGTGCCGTCGGCAATGCATCTCATGTGTCGATATTCGAGGCGGGGGGAGTCAACACAGCCATCGATGCGGGCTTGCCACAGATTGGTGAGTTTGGCAAGTACTTCAAACTGGTAAGGTTCAAGCCTAGGTAAATCCGGGAAAACGTACTGCGCACACTGAAACGCGCACTGATAGTCTCACCTGCTGCATGAAAAACAATTTGCGCAGATGATCTTGTCTGCAGACATCCATGAAGTCGGAAGTCAGAACACGCGCATCGTTCACAAGCATGTTTGCTTTTAAATTTCCTTCCCGTACGTCTGACACGCGCTCTCGCACATGCTTCAGGACCTCATATATGCAAAAATTACGTGTTTGCAGCATTGCTTGGCCTTCTGTCGTACGATTTGCCACGAAACATGCATAGATAGCGTCGTCGCTTGGACACGAAGGAAACGCGCTCGAACTGGCCGTTAGGACTGCATGACAGTCCGGTAGATCCCAATAACCCGCTATAGGCAGCGCTAGCAACTCTTCCACAGCACGCTTGAGGACGACTACGCGGGGAAGCCGACCTACCTCTGGATGTCCGCCGGAATAATTGTCGTCGAGTCCAGAGGCATCACCCGGAACAATACTCGATCCACCCTTTACGTGATTCCTCAGTCTATCCAGTTCCTGTTGAATGCGTTGCCTAAGCATATCATCGGATGCATTTTTTGTCGAGAGTCCAAGACGGCGGAGACACGCTTGCAGTTCCGCCGTTGTCCTGCTGCCTTTCTTTCCCAGGAATTCAAGAAGTGCGCCAGAGAGAACGAGCGGCTGAAACGTCGTCGCGAGCAGCGCCGCGCCTTCGCACAGTGCGCCTACACACATACGGATCGCATCTTGCGCGTCGTCGTCAACTGGATCTACTGTAAGCGATGCATCAATAAGGATACGTTGCAAAGCAGCACGTTCGGCATGCGTAAAGACATAACATTGCGTGCGCGGCGGAACAGAATTTACTTCGTTCAGATCGAGGATGTATTGAACTATCGATGAAAGGGAACTGATGAAGTCTTCAGGTGTACCGCTGAGGGGTCCAGGAGAAACGTTCGCACTTAGATTTGAAAACGTTGAGATATAGTAGGCAGCTAGGGCGTTTGTAGTTGGGTCCAGAACGAGTGAGATGATAATGGCGATATCCTCGTTTCTGGGTAAAGTGTACATGCGCTTATTGAGAGGCTGGCCGCACTTTGCTGAGTGCCAAAGCGGAAAAACTCGATTAGCTAGGGCTCACCTGGACTTGCTTGAGTCGTGCAGCATCGATCAAGGGACTCGTCTTCCCCCGGATCTTTAGGATTCGCTTCGCCTTCTTCGTATTTGCCGAATGATTCTTGTCGAGGTCGCGCATGGTACCCGCAGAGTTAAATGCGGAGTAAAGATCCTCGATATCGGTCAACGGCGCAAAATCACTCTGGCTGCGAGTTACCGCAAGCACATTCTTGAGCACTCCTGCATCCTGTATGGATATATTAGCCATCGAACCTAGCTCGCCACCAGTAGCTGCATTGCGTCTACAGTCATACTCATATGCACAACCTCGACAAAGAGGGTTGAAGTGCCACTTGATCGCAGAGCGTGGTGCAGACAGGACCAAAGGAAGCCTCTTGAACAAGAAGTCGTCTAGGGGAAGCGACAGAAGCGGAATTGGTACGCTCTTGAGCTCGTTAAAAGAGGGTTCGATATGTTCGTATATTGAGGGAGGTATCCAAACTGCGGCCGTACCCATAGCCCTGTAATGAGAAGCCGAGAAAAGGCTTTCCAAGCACACATGATAGAAATAGATTTGGACGTGGTGTGATGTCTATAGTGTGTCAAACTGCGAACGGCAATCATGCAAAGGATGTTTATATACCTTCACTTCCGCCGAAGACTTTGCATCAATCACCTGCCATCGTATAACCCCTTGCTCCTTCCTAATCTCCACTAGGTCTGGCTTCGCGAGTCCGAATCGCACAGGCTGGCGGCTGTTTACATGGAACTTCGTCGCAAAAGCATCCGCTGGAGGTGCAAACGATAGCCCTGAGACAAAGAAATGATCCCTTTCGTCTATTTCAATGACTTCTTGGATTTCATGACCCTCAAGGAAGCCTCCGAGAACTTCAAGGAGGAGGCCTTTCTTGTCCAACCAGGCAAACAAAGTGGCTTCCCACTTGTCACCACGAGAAAATGTGGCTTTTATAGTTTCGGAAAGTCCTGGATGTCGTGCTGTACCGGCCTCCCCAAGTCCATGATACGAGTTGTATAGGAAGAGATCGCATTGAAGGTGGTGGTGGACGGCGAGCGTCGTCGCAGACAGCGTCTTCTGGCGAGCAGCCGGGGAAGACATTAAAGCAGCATAGCGGGGAATAGAGCGTTTATAGCGTCAATCAGTTTCCTTTTCCCATGCATAGCATCAATAATAAAGACAGACGCTGCAAGGAGCCGTCCGGATGATAGCAACCCAAAGTCTATAAGAGTCATCCATAGTCGTTGTGACTCGTCGTATGCTGTCGTGACGATAGCGATAATGTCACGCGTATCCCCAAGGACCCCGGGCCCGAGGGCCCGAGGGTGCTTTCATATACAAGGCGGACACACCTGCTTTCTAAATATTAAATAAATATAATGAACGATATAAATATAGTACGTGGTCATATGAACAACCACCTTACTAAGTGAACGATAACGCAATGATAACGCCATATGATATAGGAGCTAGATAGTTATAGTAGTACTAGCTCACGGAATGTGTATATAAGGGGAGCTGGTCTCGCCCTAGAAATACATCGGTTTACGCTGATAACCCACCTTGCCTGAACACCACCACTGCACCTCATCGTCTACCACAACGTGCGTAGATTTTAAGACTAAATAAAAAAGGATATTACTGTACGTCCACATTCCAACACTATCTACCAGACTTCCTCTGGATCGCGCATTTTGGGGAGTAGGAGGGGTTGCGAGGCCGACTCGCAGTGTAAATTGGGTTCGTTCGCACCGTAGCACCGTATACTCACGTATTATATGCTTAACGGGTGAAAATACACAGAGTAACATGCTGGGTAGCGTTACAACAGCAACAGCTGCGGGAATTGTAACCCAGCGTAACAAGGGAGTTGAACTTGAGCTCGCAGACATACTGGACCGCAGGAGTGCTCAGAGGAAAATGAGACCGAATATGCAAGGGCCCGGCGGGTACGCAAAAACGGGTACATAGAAACATATAACAAGTGGGTATCCCAGATGCTGATAGTGGGTTTGGAGGCGCAAACCCGATTCCGCTAGGTCCAAAATGAAGACGACCGCGACTACATCTCATGTGTAGTGAGGCGCAGAAAGTAAAAGGATATTCCCTCTTACAGGTTAACTGGTAGAGTATGCACGGCATTCAGACATATTAGAAGAGCATGTTCAAAGCCAAAGTGGCTTCCCGGCGCAGGGCAAAGATGTTGCAGGATGCATTGAAATCTAAGCACGAGCAAGATACTAGATACATTGCTCCGTCAGACAACGCTGTTTTAGCTTTGGATGAACTCATCGGCAGAGGCTAGGGAAACCTCAAACGGCGGACTGCTGCAAGTGAGTGAAGACGAAGACAATGATCTCAGTCCTGATGAGTACGAGGAGAGGGCCCAAGTCAAGTACCCCAATCCAGCGGATACACGGGGCGGAAGTGGGTGAGTTAAAAAGAAAAAACCCGAAACAACAGATATGACTTTGAGAATCATGGATTTGGTTTCAGACGAAAGTGCGAACATTCGATTGAATGTCGATGGCAACACCGTTCAGATGCAGGCGAAAACCTGGCCAAGAGCAAAGGTATTATGCAGATAAATAAATTTTGTCATTCAGTTGACTCTGTTAAGTCCGTGGTGCACTGCAGTTTTATCCGAAGTTTTCAAAGCAGACGAAAAAGCACGGAGACCCCGGTGCTTGGTGTTAATAGCGATAGCAATGATGAGAGTGAAGTCAGTGCTAGTGACCACAAAGATAACGACAATGACGGGTCCAAAGCAAGATAAAGCTCCGACAAACAGGGAAGACGCCGACTCCTGTCGAAGCAGCTGATGCTGGCGAAGAAAGAGACAAGCAAATGCGAGTTTGAAATCATTCATCGATCGTGACTCATGGACGCTGCGTCGATCATGGCGATCTTTCCGCAGCGCAGCCACTTTAGCCCTGGACGCAGGTTTTGTCGGCCAGATTGAACTAAAGACCTGTAGGTCATCAGAAAATGGAACTTAATGTATATAGAGGCCATAGCGCTTTCAAAAAAATTATTATATGGGACAGCATATGAAGCTGTACCTATTTTATGTTTATCTGACTTTTACCGCAGGATATGTACACTTTAGGGTCAATTCAGAGCGGCAGGGAAGGAATCGGAAAAGTAGAAAGAGGTAGAAAAGGAAGAAAAAACTTCCAAAGGAAAGGGGGAGGGGGAGGAGGACTATGCACCCCCTCCCCCAAACGAGGACTGCTAAGGGCTAAAAAATGAGTATCACAACAAACAAAAAAACACGATGAATAACTGACATATGACAAGCCCCACTCCACTAAGGGGGCGTCCCACCCACTCGCCCCCTGCCGGTCGAGGCGCAAATCAATGCGCCTGCAGTAATTATCTTTTACCGGCTCCCGGTCATTCAAGTTATTTATACAGCGAATATGACCTGTGCAAGGCGGTAAGAATAGGATATAGCAATTGCAGTCATAGATAACGTACCATTGCGCTGCCCGCATATATCTCGGAATCGTGCCGGACAAGATGGGTCGAGGGAGCCCAGGATCTGAACAAGAGTATTTGTCAGTCGACTGCGAAGAAGAGGCGTCAATAAGGCGATCTCACATAACCTCGAGCCGGCACGATCTCCGCCACCGAGCCATAAGGAGCCTTCTGGATACTGGTCGGGCTAGCACTCGGGTGGTGGCGGGGGGTACGCCAGTCGCGGGTCGAGGCCACTCACAAAGTGAGTCTGGGAACGGAGTGTCAGACTTGCACGACGAGGAAAAGAAAACAGATGGATGGGACATACGGTGGCCTCGCCTGGCATACGGGTCCAGCACCTACTCGACCGCAGAGACGCCGACCAGATTACGAAGCAGTCTCACACAGATGAGGTGTTGCGTCGAGTCCTCGCAAAGGATGGAGTGCGAGATGGTGGTGGAAGGAGAGAGAGAAGCCTCTGGACTCTGGAAAGCCTTGGAGAGGATTATATAGCCGTCTGGACATTGTGCTGACACCTTATTGTTTCGTATTTGTTTAATTGAGGCTGACTTCTGTTTTCCCAGGCTGGTCTGATAGAACATGATGCAAGCACGTCTTTGGAGAGCCTGTCAGTGAACTGATTCAGTGAGAAATAAATCGGGCTTGAAATGTGGAGACTTGATGATCAGGAAAATAATATTGTATAATATCTGTTGGTTCTCATTGAGTGATTCCTATAAATGTATCCGTCATTTATAGGATGCGTTTGCACACGACGCGGCTTCGGCTGGCGTATAAACGAGCATATTGGCTAGTAGAAAGCTTGTGGCAAGTCAGTACGTTCTAGTGTCCTACCCCGTTTGTCGAGAGCTAAGGCTCTCAGCTGCAGTATGCCCTCCGGACGTATTAGCATCTCCCTCTGCAGACTAAAATGACTTAAAAGTCGTGATTTATGGCTCACTAGAGTTTAGTCATCGCCGGCATTAATATTTAGCAAAAAGAAGGCGCCGTCACGGTATCCTGGCCCGGAACCTTAGCAAACGTCAGCCTCAATTGAATAAATACGAGACAATATCATGTCAGCCCAGTATCAAGACGGCTATATAATCCTCTTCAAAGCTTTCCAGAGTCCAGAAGCTTCTCTCTCTCCTCCCACCACCACCTCGCACTCCATCATTTGCGAGGACTCGACCGCAACACCTCATCGGTGTGAGACCGCTTCGTAATCTGGTCGGCGTCTCTGCGGTCGAGTAGGTGCTGGACCCGTATGCCAGGCGAGGCCACCGTATGTCCCATCCATCTGTTTTCTTTTCCTCGTCGTGCAAGTCTGACACTCCGTTCCCAGACTCACTTTGTGAGTGGCCTCGACCCGCGACTGGCGTACCCCCCGCCACCACCCGAGTGCTAGCCCGACCAATATCCAGAAGGCTCCTTATGGCTCGGTGGCGGAGATCGTGCCGGCTCGAGGTTATGTGAGATCGCCTTATTGACGCCTCTTCTTCGCAGTCGACTGACAAATACTCTTGTTCAGATCCTGGGCTCCCTCGACCCATCTTGTCCGGCACGATTCTGAGATATATGCGGGCAGCGCAATGGTACGTCATCACCGAGCTGCATAGTTATATCCTATTTCTTACCGCCTTGCACAGGTCATATTCGCTGTATAAATCATGACCGGGAGCCGGTAAAAGATAATTACTGCAGGCGCATTGATTTGCGCCTCGACCGGCAGGGGGCGAGTGGGTGGGACGCCCCCTTTGTGGGCACTGGAAGTTGGAATAGTAAGCCGTTTGCTACTAGCCGCGTGTTTCTGATACTTATTTCTTTAGACACTGATAGCTCCATTCCAGGGGAGGGGGAACCCTGTCCTCCTCCCCCACCGAGTCGGACTTCTACCCAACTTTTCCTCTTCACTGCTTTTCGTTAACGCCGACGTGAACCTGTATTTATGCCTGTAGAATATATGATTGCGAGCCGCTGAGTATACTTTATACTTATAGTGTGCGAGAATTGACAAAATCGATAGTGACGCCTCAAAAGGCTCATATGTAGGTCTCCGCTTTAATCATCCAGGTCGCAAATCCTGTTTTGTCTCCGTTACTTTTCTGTATGCAGATCTCTGTTTAGGAGGGAAGCTGGTCATCCAGATATAGATAAGTTACGTTGGAATTCATCAATTCGCGGTGCCGGCGAATGCACTTCGTATCCAAGCATATCGAGTTTAACCAGTAAATAATCGAGATATAAACGTTCGCGTATGGATTGAATTTCACTGACTCGGTGTGAAGATGCCTGGAGTCTGACCAATCAGCCAGAAAAATGGGAACATATTCCCACGACCAGGTCCCCAGCGATCGGACTTATCTCGCTTAACCTCACCTTTTGCTCGTTTGCTTGTTTGTTTCGTACTTGTGTGCTGGCGCTGCGACGGAGGCTTGTAAAACATGAATCGACCCTATGCCACTCTAGGCAGAAAACAAGGGAACCTTCTTCTGCAGGCTCGCTTGTTCTACCTCCAGAAATAAGGTCACGGTCTTGGACGAAACTTGGGCTCTGACAACGTTACGACGAAACTCACAATGTATCAGCTCCCCCTGGGCCTTCATGTTGTATTTTTACGAGCTGGCTCTTCGAAAATACAAGGGCCTCGGGGACTGCCGCTCGCTAAAGTCACTGGGGTGATGTTAGCTTGGGACTATCGCAGTTAAATACTTTTGACGCTCAACCTTGAACCTAGTATCCGAGTTCAGCTACCAGCGGGCGCTCTTTCTCTGACATCCCGCTCTCTTTGTCTCCAAGGCAAACTCGTTTAGAGATTCTTCTCATTGGTGCCATCTCATCCACCAATATGTTGCGAAGTCAGTTCTTCCCCCTTTTTAAAATTGCCTTCATTGACGAAGCCTACTTGCTAGGATCCTCCGTGCATGGCAATAGTACTTTCTTGAGCCGCATTCCTCCGGAAATCCTTCGACTTATCTTTGAGGGAGCGTTACCGGAATTGGGGAAAAGAGACGTTGCCCGCTCTTTCAACGAGGTTCCGCTAAACGTATCACATACAGTGACTCAAAAAACCGTTGCAATGTTTTGTGAGTCTGGAGTAAACAGCATGTATCTCAACAACTGGGGCACGTAAATAAAACATAAAATTACTTCTGGAAAGCCCTATATTTCAGCTTTCCAGTGATATATAATATACAGCATAAAGCGAAGAAATGGGGTAGCTATGGACCGCTCAATCGGGACATAGCATTGCAACAGTTTTTTGGCCTGCAGAAATGAAACATTAGAATACTCTATGTCTCCATTTTTTCATAAACAACTTTCTTGGAAACAAATACCAGATGGAACAGTAGGCCATATGCATAGTTTGGAATACTTTCCATGGGCAGAATCCATCTTCATAAAAACTAAATCCCATTCTGCTGTGTGAAAAATGCACATCCTCATCTTTCTCAACGCTGGACAATCCCCCCTCAAGATTGCATTGTTTATTGGTGTAATACATAGTATTATATCCAGGCCTTACTCTATGAATGTCACTGACCTTAAAAATGCCACTGGTAGTTGACCATCAAGGGTGTTACCTGCAAAAGTTCAATACCATCACCACTTTAAGTATAATGTACAAGGCTATCCTGGAGTTTTTCTTTACTAACCTCACTGCAGAGCTTCCCATACATCCTACCAACATCCTTGCAAGAAAGATACAGTGAAAGGAAGGCTGCAGTGAGTCAGAGAAAGCCCATACTGTCTACACAGTGTCAGAAGGAGTGGCTGGACTTTGAAGTAACACACAAAGGCTAGTCATGGAGGACTGGGAAGAGATATCATGGTTGGGATAGACCATTACTGATCACTCAAGATCAGATGTGGGGGAAAAGGCCTGGAAAAAGAGTTGAACAGGCTTCTCTGATAGGCCAATGGAGAGAACACTCAAGATTGGAGGCAGATCAGCCACAATACAGGGCTTTATGTTATGGGAATGGACTGAAACTACTTGCAAGGATGTTGGTAGGATGTATGGGAAGCTCTGCAGTGAGGTTAGTAAAGAAAAACTCCAGGATAGCCTTGTACATTATACTTAAAGTGGTGATGGTATTGAACTTTTGCAGGTAACACCCTTGATGGTCAACTACCAGTGGCATTTTTAAGGTCAGTGACATTCATAGAGTAAGGCCTGGATATAATACTATGTATTACACCAATAAACAATGCAATCTTGAGGGGGGATTGTCCAGCGTTGAGAAAGATGAGGATGTGCATTTTTCACACAGCAGAATGGGATTTAGTTTTTATGAAGATGGATTCTGCCCATGGAAAGTATTCCAAACTATGCATATGGCCTACTGTTCCATCTGGTATTTGTTTCCAAGAAAGTTGTTTATGAAAAAATGGAGACATAGAGTATTCTAATGTTTCATTTCTGCAGGCCAAAAAACTGTTGCAATGCTATGTCCCGATTGAGCGGTCCATAGCTACCCCATTTCTTCGCTTTATGCTGTATATTATATATCACTGGAAAGCTGAAATATAGGGCTTTCCAGAAGTAATTTTATGTTTTATTTACGTGCCCCAGTTGTTGAGATACATGCTGTTTACTCCAGACTCACAAAACATTGCAACGGTTTTTTGAGTCACTGTACGTGTCGGTATTGGCGTGACATCTCATTACAGACGGCATCTCTTTGGTCGCGCTTTGAGGTCTCATATATCGAGTCTAGTCATGGATCCGATAAGAATCGACTGTCTACGCTGAAGGAGGTTCTGGACGTGTTTTTGGAGAGATCGCATGGCCATCTCTTAGACTTTTGTGTCTGGCTGCGTATAGGAGATGACGACTTCGATCTGCTCCCAGTGGCTGAACCAATGATTCTAGCTTTACTCCAAAATCAGAGACGCTGGAGAAATATTTCCCTGCACTACAAGGCGTTGCGTCTTGACATCTCTGTAGAGGCAGTGGAGATGCCGGGGCTGGAAGAGCTGGAGTTGTATTTCCGTGGTCAGGATCGCAGCCGGGACGAACCTAAGTGCATCATAGCCGTTGACACGAAACATTGTCCGCGTCTCCGGCGACTTTCGCTCACTGGCTTGTTTTCCATTAAGATGAACGAGTTTACGAAACCGAATTTGACAGGCGTCGAGCTCGTATTTGAATACGCGTTCGATCCTACCGAGTTTGCGGACATCTGCTCCCTGGTTATGCAAACATGCCCTAACTTGGAAAACTTCGCCGCCGTTACGTCCCCGTCTCCTAGGGAAACCCCCATTGGCCAGAGAAAAGTGCACGCTACACCTGTCGTTCTCCCTTACTTGCGCGTTCTACATATCGATGCGTCGAATATGCTGACGGAGGTGCTTGAGAACCTGACGGCTCCCGCGCTAAAGAGGTTAACTCTGAATTCAGACGATAGTGCCCCCAACTCGTATGACGTTGAAGCCGAAGGACCGTTGCTGATCGAGTTTTTGCGTCGGTCGTCGTCTCCACCCATAGGGTATCTAGACTTAATCGTCGAGCACGCAAATGGAACACACTTCGTCGAGGTACTCCGCCTTCTACCAGCATTGGAATTCATCCAGTTCGGCCTCGCATTCTTCGAAAAGGAGTTCTGGGAAGCGCTTGTCATCAGGCCAGACCCCGGGAGTTCGGAGGTGCTCTGTCCGGGTCTCAAGGAAATTTCAATCCTGTTTAGCGAAGATTGTTGGGACGACGCAGGGGAGGTTATTTCGGACATGATAATTTCACGCTGGGAGTACACCGAATCATTTTCGCACATCAGTATTGATCTCAGCGCATACCCACACGAGGACATTATCGATCTCAACGAGACGAAGAAATATACGGCGAAGGGTCTGGGCTTGATCGCCAAGTATCGCGGCACTGACTGTTCAGCTCTTACTCGTCCCAGTTTCCGCGACATGGCCTTCCGCATAAAAAATACAGTACATAGCAAGTAATCTTGCTTGACCCACTGTAATCTTAGCCCCGTATTCTAAACTGAACAAACTATATGTATGAGTCTTTCTTCACGAGTCCTCCTTGCTTGAAAAGTACCCCGGGATGTCATTTCGGCCTGGTGTATCCTCGGGTATCGGTCAAAATTTCCAGCGAGATCAAGCAGGCTGTACTCTGGGTCCTTTAGTCAGAGCTGACGCCCGATCGCAGTAGTGATGTTTCATCAGACTCAAACAGTCGCATGGTAATGAGAATACTGTAAGTAGATGTACAGTATACCAGGGGGTTGGAGCAGCGCATGTAACTAGATGCGAGTCGGTTATCATCTCCACAATGACGACGTGCATTTGATGAATATTTGACAGCCCTCTGTTAATCCCGAAGGACGACTCTGGTTCAGAGCCCGGGAACTGAAGCTACCGCCGTCATTTTCTATTTCGGAGACGAGAACCACTTTCTTAGTCGCCATTCTATTACGTAAATGAACGAGAACTGCCGCCGTTATCGACTCTCATGGGGAGCAAACCCGAATGTGGCTGCTTTCTATACCTTATTGAAACCGTAAATTTGTTTAGTAATTGTGATTCCCTAATGGTCGTCTCCTATATTTTGGGCTTGAAATGTTCCCATGTTCTAAAAACGATATAGTTAACGGATAAGCAAATACACTTTATTCAGAATGCGGAACAATGCCATAGCAGATCATAACGGTTTATTAAATTTCCAGTTACAAAAGAATATAGGAAGCAACTGTATTCGAGTTTGTTCCCCGTGTCTATTCAGTCACGATGGTGGCATCCGAGTCGGCGCCGCACTCACATAAAGACCTCTGAAATAGCGTCTCTCCTTGATCTTTTAATTGGTTGCATGAGCGTATGCAATTGCGACTCTAATGTTACTTTCTAAAAGTACTGTTCCGAGCCTAGTAGGCCTCCCCAACTTTCAATTTAAAGATAGTCACTGTTCCCGGCGCGCCACGAGAGCGTACGCACTGAAAACACAAGCTCGCCAACACAGGCAGTACCGACGGCCTGTATACGCAAATATCGTTGCATCCTCATACTCTAGAGCAACCTCGCGCCGTCGAAAGTGGTGTACTTTAGCGTGGTAATATCGATACCGTCTAAGGAGCGCGCGTTGACGCCGACAAGATCGACAATATCGGGATGTTCCGATGTCCACAGGAGGGCGCAACCGCATGTCGGACAAAAGTGTCGAGTGATGAAACGTGTGCCCCAGCTGTAATGCGAGGCCTCCTCGAAAGAGCCACGAGTGAAGCGGAAGCGCGCAGCAGGCGTGTATCTGGAAGCAGGACGGAGTCAGTCGAGAAGGAAAGAATGGTGGAAAGAAGGAAACCTGAGGCGGAAGGAACTATGTACACGAAGAGCTCAGCCTTCTGGGTGCAAATGCTGCAGTTGCATGACGAGGGCGGGCGGGCTGTGAGCGACGGATGCTCGAACTCGTACCTGAACGCGCGGCAGTGGCACCCGCCCGTGTGTGTCAAAACCTCCGCATCCTTTGGCCACGGCCGGAAGACAGGGGGAACATCTGAGTCGGGGGTTGGTGCAGGGTCGTTGATGGCAGCAGAAGTGTGGTCGGGAACGGGGGCAGGCGTAAAACTGGTTTCTTCTGTGGACATCACGGTGGTATGTTATATGGTTAGAAGGCGGGGAAAGGGTAGAGAGGTAGGTAGAGCAGCAGGAGATCCTAAAGTGCGTCTCCATAATGGCGCATGAGACACAGCGCTTTTATGCGCCGAAGCACATGCTGCGCCGAAGCACATGCTGCGCCGAACACTGCTAAACGAGATGACTGAAGATGACGCAGCCAGCGGAGCCGGGACCGACTGATGTAGTAGTATCGACTCATCGCCGGGGAACGAAAAGTCCCGATCAATTTAGACAGGAAATATACATGGCACAAGTTTCGTTGACAGAAAGAACAAGGAGTCATCTCTCGACCACATCGACAGTTTTGCGCGATAATATATCAAGTAGACATGATCGATCCGCAGTACGTGTAGCTTCTTAACGCCAGTGACCTGGAGGGGGCGGACGACCGGCTTGGAAAACACATCTGAAAGCGACAGTGTAAGAGTTATGCAAGCCCAATCCTCGCTTCCACTGCGGCCTATTACGGTCAAGAATGAGACAAGACATTTCTGCTGGTTACATGTAAATCCCCTTTCAAAAAAATGTATGTAAAACTACGTAATCATTCTGACAAAGACTGTCTCAGAAAATTGAAGGAACATCCCGAAAACTTTTGGTTACGTCATCAAAGCTTTAAGACTCCTAACTACCCGATTCATCATTAACCACTTCATCTTACTCGACCTCGCCGTGGCTTCGCCAATACACCGGTACATCGCTTCGTCACGTCTGCATCAAAAAAACCTCACTGATACACGACTTATGGCTCCAAATTGTGCGCATACGGCACTCAAGGCTCGCTCGTAAGAGTGACTTCGAACTTTCGAGTAGCAGGAAGTTGTCAGTAAAAAGTCACATTTTCCGACAACTCTAGATGGCTTCACACCTGATCCCCAGGCAGCGCTTGGAAGGGCGTGTTTATCGACATACAGTATGCTTGCTCTAGCTGTTTGACATAGGCCTTCTTGAGACCTATAAAGAGCTTCGCGGAGATCGCCCCAGAGATTGCCACCGAAGCGACATAGTGGGTATTATAATAATACTGCACAACTTGTAAGCTCATTCGAACTCTACAATGTACGACCAATGTGTAACGCACAAACTCTGTATAAACAAAAGATTGAAGGCCAACTCCCAGTGCATATATCGCAGCGATTCTGCTCAAAAAGTCAGCCTACGTCGGCCCAGATTAATTGGAGCGGTAGTTCGCACAAAGCAAAATAAATAAAATTTCCGTAGATAAGGGCTCTCAATATGTCGGACCGTCTGACTTGTCCAGATGGAGCTGATCTTCCCAACTTCCAGTATCTCTGGAAAGTCAATGTGAACGTTATACTCTCGACGAGAAGACCCGGGACCCAGACGAAGGGATCAATGTCTAAGGTAATAGTTTATGATCAACTCAGACTGACGTCGTCTAATAGACTCACCAGATCCGAAGATGACGCTCAGAACAATGAAAGTGGCCAGAGCACATATATCCAGGACAACGAGAACCCACAACAACACTCTTTTGTTATCATATATCGCATATGTTCGGAGCTGCAGAAGCACTGGATTGGGGAATGTCAGTCTATTGGACACCAAGATGGAGACAAACAGCGTCACCCATGGAAGCAAACATTATGAACGATCCCATTATGGAAATCTCCAGTGGTATAGGTACATGACCGGAAGCTGAAGGCTCAATCGTATCTACGTTCAAAGGATGAATTGGTTCACCTACTGCTGAAGAAACTGAAAAGGGAATGAGCTATAATTTTTCTCTTCGTTTGTAACAAGAGACAACCCACAATAATGAAGTTTGCGGCTGTGTCTTCTGCCATTGCAAAGGTAAATAATGAGAGTCCTAGATTAACAAATATTGCTTCTCACAAAAAATGCCAGGTTTCGATCTAGTGCCGGCAAGTACATAGCTAGCACATGTTACATATGACAGTGCTCTGGTGTTCATTCATATCATGCACGTACTTGAATCGATTCTGTGTCACTAGATGGCTTAGCCCGTTAATTCCAGATAACAATTAAAAACGACTTGCATGAGGCAAGGCATGGGCAAATATCTTGCCTGGTTGTGGTGTATTAGAGCAGGAGTTGAGTTGCGGACTTAAAAGGAAAAAATAATACGGTACCGCAATATAGATGAACGATCCCATAGTCCATTTCCTTGCCTTCGGGTAAATAAGTGCGTGCAGTTGAGCCACGTAAACGGTACCGCTTACCCAGACAAATTCAATCTTACCAACCCATTGACTAAGACCAGAGCAGACATGATGGATAATAAATGCAACGAACCTCGTCCGCGATGGTCAGAACTGGAATGTGGCCGGGTAAGGATCAGCGCATGGTTTCACAAATAAGGATGATCATATATCGGCCCACCAAAGTTGTAAGAGAATGCAGATAGGACAGCGCCTAATTACAGTACATATTCGTGTCAATAGAGGGAGATTCTGGCAGATATGAAACGAAGCGTGCATTCGAGTATGGAGCTTGTTTTAACGTTGCGCAAGTACTCTTCTAGTAATTGGAGGTCTTCTTGAATCCAAGGATATGGGACTTCTGTCGAGTTCATGTGCAGAAAGGGTCGAAATATGAGCTCGCAGCAGGGATGAAGGCGGGGACTTGCCAGTGGGAGTTGTGGGGAAGGCAGGGTTTAAGTACACTGATTGTTGACTCAACAAGATTCACTGTGGCTCCGGCATATCGCATCGCCATCCCAGTTTTACTCTAGAAGCTATGGTAATCTTCCTTTTCAAGAACGACTTAAAGCGGAACTTGAAGTTGTTGGCGCCCGCCGGCGAACACGGACGTTGATGTGATTTGGCAAGAAAGGCCTACCGTTACTGCAGAGCAAAACTAGAAGTTCACATCGGTATTTGATATGCATCTTGCTACGATTCAGTGGTGAATGACTCCCGAGGCAGACTTCCGACATAAAAGAACATCATACCAGTGCCGACTTGGTCAGCATGGCAGTGGATCTTTGGAGGTTGACGATGACCATATGGAGAAATGCAAGAGCTCCAATACGATGTGAAGTATCAGTATATCAGCCTTCTCGCTTCGCACCATCTTGATGTGGCGGTCAGTATTATTCCGTTCATGACAATAATGCGAGGTTTCCGGGGCAGGGTGTGGAAAGTTGCCGCCGGCGTTGATCAGCGTGCGGATCCCGATTATGTAGTACTACTAGACATGCATATGTATGTCGGAGTTGACTCTTCCAGTGAGAACTCTGAGTCTTCCTTTTTTATACCTACCGGAGAGACCGCACCGCTCAGCGTGCTGCGTAAAAGTCGGAGCTGGTGGAAGATCGTGTGGTCTCTATCAAGTCTCTGGATTCATTCTGTTAGAAATATCGAGGCGTGCCGTCGCAGAACGGGTCGGTCCTCGTCGATAAGAGATTTCTTCGTGGCCGTTTCCGACCAGGAGCATACATGGAGCTAACTACGAGTAAAACACTTCATAGAGCGTGAGACATAAATACCAAATGTAGTCGCATAGTCGAGATTACCAAATCATAATTCCAACACATTTGAAGATCAGTTACAAGATCTCCGAAGTTTAAGTCTTCCTATACGCACATCTCGCAGCATGTCACGAACTTGTCGCCACTTGTTAACGAGAGTAACAGCTCTCGTTTCTTTTCTATCTTTTTCTAGTACGATTTTAGCGAACAGTTATTGCCACTGTTTATCCAACACCAAAGGCGCTGGAGGACTTGGAGCTGTCGTATCAAATTTTTGTTTGTCGAGATTGCGGTGACACTCAAGAACTAGAGGACCTGGATGTAGATCAATCGTTATCCCCTCAACTCAGATGGATTCCGGTTCCGTGCTGTTGCCTCGTATCCCTTCGAAGTCTCGGATTGCAACCAATCGCCTAGTGCAACCAACTCTCAAACCACTTCCAAAAAAGGGCTTTACGATTAACTCTCAGTAACTAGGCACTCACCAAGTGCTCCCCGATTTCCCTGTCTAAAGTGTACCCGTCTACTGGGCTCACTGCACACTAGGTCATAGCTACCCCCGCAACAAGTTTTGCTGTATGCAGTCCAGTTATTCTAACTCACGGAGTTCTCAGCCGCCTCGTCCAGGCCCCCATTGGAAGTCCTGGATATGCGGTTGGAGGATTCGAAATCCTGCTCCTCTCCATGGGGGATGAGGTTTATCTGGTTCCAGTCGCCGAAACAATCCTATTCCTGGATCAGAGTCTTTGACCAAATATATTTCTCAAATACATGACGCCCCACACGAAGCCTTCGGACGTTCTATCTTACAACGTGAACCGCGCCTAACCCAGCAGCTTTGATCCCGCACATATACATCGCACATTCCCACTCTTTCTCCTCCCCTTTTCTCTTCGTTCCGATACAGGACACAGAAAGATCCTACGTGCTCGCCCCATCGAAGTACGTCAGCTTGAGCTTGTCGACCTGGATGCCCTCGAACGTGCGTACGTTGACACTAACAAGACCGGCGCCCGTCCACAGGATGCTGCATCCGCAGTTCGGGCAGAACTGCCGCACGAGCCTCTTCATCCCCCACTCGTACTTGGACAACTCTCCGAACGAGCCTGTCGTGAAATGGAAGCGTGCCTCGGGACGTATCTGCGTGTGTGATCACGGATATACAGACGAAATGGGACGAGGGAGACAGCAGGAGAAAATAAGTCTTAACGTGGGCTGGAGCTACAGCGGGGTAAGGGCGAAAAAGAGACTCACACATGTAGCTCGGCCTTCTGTGTGCAGATGCTGCAGTTGCACGACAGGGGCGGACGCACCTCGAGCTCCGGATGCTCGAGCTCGAACGCGAATTTTTTGCAGTGGCATCCGCCCTTGAACGTCTTGATTTCTGCTCCCTCGGGCCACGGTCGGAACGGCGGGGGCACGTCGGCGTCGTTGGCGGCAGTTGGGGCAGACATAAAATGCGTTCACTTGTGTGTGTATATGCAGGTGTGATGGAGTTGTAGAGTGGGCTGGTGTAGTTTTGCACCTTCGTCCTCGTCCTTTTGTAAGTAGTCTGGGGAAGCCTCAGCCAAGGGGTCACCTCGAGAACGCGGATCAATTGGCCAGAGCGCCTTATGGGAGGCACCTGGATGGACAGCATGTTTCTGCCCAAGCGAGGATAATACTTGACTATAATACTTCTCCACCAATGGGATATCGCGGGAGGAGACCTGGATGCGAGCGCTCCGAGGCAGGGAAATGAACTCCCTTGCGGAAGCGGGGTTTGACTCGAACCTTGTGGAATATATACACCGGAATTGGCATAGACATTGAAGTACCATTACGTTCATAAAAAAGCTTCCCCACGGTAACGGAGTTTGACTCGAGGTTCGTGGGTTACAGTATATTCGAGCCAACGCGGACCCGTTCTCTAGGCCTTCCGTATCATGACATCACCGGGGCACCATTCCAGCAACGAAGCAAATTTCAGGTGGGGAAATGTGATATGGGTGCGTTCGGTAGTGGACATTCGCAGGCCATCTGACTCGGAGAGCAGTGCGATGAAACCTGTCGAAGCGGCTCTCAGGTTCCCTCATTGCGTATCTGACGACTGGCACTGGCACTCACGACGCGTACTAGTGGTCGCTGCACGAAGGCGCGTGATCGAGAAGAGCCTGAGCAAAGGCTCTCAAATGAGTAAAAGGCACATCCTTTAGTCCTTGCTCGTAGGTGGTCATATAGGAGGCACGGGGAAAGAGAGACTCAGATCAAGTCCTGTCACTCCCGAGCATGCATGATATCCAGGGACCATGATGAGATGTTCGAGCTTTTACAGTCCAATTTGTCTTTCGTTCGTGTCTTCAGTCTGCCTTTGTCTACCAAAACAGTCAGCTCGACGAGAAACGGAAAAAGCCCATCCTTGTCTCTAAGCTAGGATTTCTGATGGCAAGACGCACAACTTGAGATGCGTCAACGGGGATACTATCATGGGAAGGCAGGGTCTTTCAGGCCCGTCAGACCGGAACGCTCAATTTGAATCGCAACTGGAACGCTCAACTTGAATCGCAACCTGAGTACTACTAGATCCAAATGGTCCGTTAGCATAAAATACAGTTTCACGGTGAAGATAAGTGGATATACAGTAAGACAGCACGCAGTGCGCGTAGAAAGTAATAATATTCCTCCTAGTCGAGTCGTCCCGAAGAAGACGGGCTCAGACTGGCCTGCAACTCAAAAATCGAATTATTTTGACTCCCGGGATTCTCGGCCCTAAGCGCCCTCATTGGGTTAAGGAAACTGACGCCTGCTTCTCTCAATGGGAAATAGAGTTTATCTGATCCCGGTGCCGGCTTTTTCCGTGAATCAGAGTCTTTGAGTAAACTTGTTTCTTCTTACGTACCAATCGCTCACCGTTTCTACTAATGAGATCCCTGAGCCAGAAGAGCTAAAAATGAAATTATTGCATGAATAAATAGTCTTTCTCGTGCTACACTTACGCACAGAATATACAGTAAACGCAAACGAAAAAAGGCAGAGAAAGGGGGGAAGAGATTGCAAACGAGAGAGCGCTAAGAAACATGGTTACAAAAAAAAGGCATGAAAGAGTCTGAACCGCGCAGAGAAAAGGGGAAAGGAAACAAGAAGAATCGAATTGTTAGAATAAAGCGCCATCTCCGCCAGTGAAGCCGAAATCAAGTGCCGGCGAGTATTCGTTGGAGTTCCAGGTAGCCAAGCCCAGCAACGCATCCGTGAATCCGTTGTCTGCTACAGAAGATGAAGCCATGTTCGTTACAGGAAATGCCTGGGAGTCGTCGTAGAGGAAACCCGAGAAAGAGTTAAAGGCGTTGCCGGCGGGTAAGGCCTCTGACGGCTGGGGTTCGAAGATGGGTAAACCGAAGTAGAGATCGAGAGCGTTATCGGCTGTGGGGGTCAATTCACTCTCTTTGAGAGAGAGCGACGACGACGGAAGCGTGGCAGACCATTCAAATTCCAAAGGGGGAAAAGTAGAGTCCGCGCCGAAAATGTCGATGTCGGTCCCAGGCTCCAGAGGTGCAAGAGAAGGGGAGGCTATATGTGTGGGAAACCATAGCGGTGATCCCTACATGAAAGTGTATTAGATTCAAGTGACGACAAGAGCGATGAACAAGTGACTCACCCTCATCAGAGCAGGTAGTTGCATATCCACGGGAGAAATTGGGTAGCACAGCGAGGATGACATGTCGGGACTATCCGATGAGCTGGAAGAGGCAGTCGAAAAGGCGGGGGATACGGGCATGTGCAGCTCCGCGTGCGGACTCGGACTCGGAGGCGGCGTCGGCATCTGGACAACTGCCCGCGGCTCTACGACCTTCCTTTGTGTGGGACGCGACGCGCGTGTCTTCTTCTTCCGTTCGACGACTTCAACACCCTCCTCTGCCATACACCTCAACTTCTCCTCCGCCGCCATTTGGAAGAAGTGCGCACGCGTCTCGCTGTCTTGTCCGCGCCAGAGCTCCGCGACCATCCGCGACACGTCATTCTGGTGGGTAACGGTTGCAGGGAGCATCTTGTTGGCGATCGCGTGCGAGCGGAAGAGGATGAACGCGTTGCTTGGTTTCTTCCTCTTCACGGGTTTAGTAGAGGTAGGAGGAGTCGGCCTCGACGACGAAGGTGATGAGGGAGCGGCACGCTTCCCAAGGGAGAGCTCATCATCCAGAGTCAATAGCTCTGCAAATAAGTCAGAGCTGGAAGCTAAGCAACAAACAGAGCCTTGCGTACCTATGTCGCGGTGAAGCGCGGTGCGATCGGTGCGAATAGCAGGCATAGTTTGCAGCGATAAAGTGCGGTAGGCAGTATAAGGTGATCAGACGCGACTCTGCGAGTGCTTGTGCCATATTCTGGTCCTCCATGTCGTGGTATTAATACTAAAATCCGCGCAGGCAAAAGCGTACGAGCCTGAACGATTCGGGAATTCCCAGATATGGAAAACTATGCGCTATAATCACGATGCTGTTCTGTTGTCGCCCAAAAAGGAAAACCCTGCGCTGGAATCACACCTGCCGTGTCCCGACCTTGTCCTCGAGGTTCCTCGTCACCCGTAAGCGAGCCCAATGTCCCCGGAGTTCCCAATATGTCCTCGCAACGGCTTATCAACACTCATCACGAAATACGGATAAGAAATACGCAACATACTCACTTTCGTCTTCTGAGAGACTGGGACGCCGGTCGTGATTCACGAAAGAACGAGTAAACATCGGCTGAACAAACTGTAGCAAACGTCGCGCCGGATGACAAACCCCGACTCAGGCAGGCAGTATACGAAATGCATCCAACTGAGTGATGTTGTTTCTTCTCCTAATTAGCATAAATTCCAAACCAATCATCTGTTTCGGGTCCTCATACATGCTCCTCGCCAGGTCTCGCCACAACCTCCCTAGACGACCCTTATCATGAGCCTACGTTTGCCTCACATTTTTACTGTGATAATCACCCTTGTATTCGGTACTGACACTTGCGCTCACATACTACCGGGTTAGGTCTCCATCAAGTAACCTCATCTAATCTAATCAGAGTATAAGAGTTCGATGCTTCCGGCACTTCACGGGCGAAATGGCCGAGCGGTCTAAGGCGCTAGAATCAGGCTTATCTAATCTAGTCCGAAAGGGCGTGGGTTCGAATCCCACTTTCGTCAAACTCTTTTTGTTTTCTCGTTGAACACTTGCCAATGCATATGTTATCTATCGGACAACAATACTATACAATCCCTATTTGCATGGAACTCTTCTTCTGGTTATAAAAACTGCAGTAAAGTAGTCAAAGAAGAGGTTTTTGTACTTTTGACTTTAATATGTTATTGTGGAAGATCCAAAAATCCAGTGAGTCTCGGTGCGAACACGAGTTCACTTTTCCCTTATTACTACCTCCGAGTCAGAGAGAGTATCAACTGGCAATCGCTCGTGATTTCCTAGGAATTCTCAGTGTCCTGGCAGTGCATTAATATTGATACAATGGGGTAGCTTCCATGAAATTGAAGGCTCCAAGGAGTCCTTCTCATTAAATGCCACCGCCTTGGATGATAACAAGCCCGGCCACCAGTCACCAGTCACCAGTGAACGTTAAGTACTTATACCCCCGGTTCTCATACACTCCAAAGGAGGGCATAAAGAGGCTTCACACTCATGTTTTCTGAGGTCTCCCCCAAGTCGGAATTAGACCGGACTCGGACGGTAGCCGAGAGAAGTGAACCTGAAGTTCGTTCGTTCACTTCAATTCTACTTTGAAACCTCCACCAGCCCGAGTACTACCAAACGCCCACTTCGCGACTTCGACTTCGATTTCAAGTTTTTCACTTTAAGTTGCACTGCCCGGCCACTCAGGCTGGCACCAGCGCTTATCTGCTTCAAGTTTCAATATTAATGCGGTGCAGCAGTCGTAGTTCTGAGCCTCACAGCCCTCCGAGTCAGAGACGGAGCCTGGCCCGGGTCTCCTGCCACTAGCACTGGCACTGGCACCAGGTACAGTACATGTGATAGCGGTTTCTTTTCTTTTTCGGAGCACTTGAACTTAGAAGTGCAAGTCCAACTTCAAAGTTGTGGGAGCAAGTACGTGCAAATACAGGTACAAATGCAAATGCAAATACAATATAAAGTTAGCGAACTGTTAAAATAATGAAAAGCACGCGCGTGTGTTGAGCTGCATACTGTATGCCCAGTGAACAGCATCACAATATTAGTGCATACATGGCTACATGTATGCGGTGATGGATCGTGATTCATGATTCAAGCAATCCAAGTCCATGAGTCCCCAACTTCCAGGCCGATACTTCAGGTTGGAGCTCTGTCTAGTAATGATAGAGAGACTCGGAAGAACCTAGAAGAAGTTCCAAGTAACCAGGGCGGCTCAAGAGTCAAACCCTAGTTCAAGTCACCCTCAAACAGGTTTTACAGTATTTCTTTATTTCGCACCGCGCACGGCACTGACAGGGCCCGGGTTACGCTACTATTTGCACACTTCTTTTCTTCACCATTCGATACGCGATATGCGCCCCGCTCGAGCTTTGTCACGGTCCAGAATTGTGTCAACGAAGACGGAAGCTTGACAGTTTGACACTAGTACTGTCGATAATTGATAAATTGCCAGTGTGCATACCGTACACTGTACACTGTACATCACCATTCCCGGCGCCGCACAAGGCGGGAAACCCAACGCCAGCGCCAGCGTTGTCCCAGGAGTGAGTTAGTCATGAATATGCCTGAGGACCGAGGATAGACGAGCGGACGGTCACGGTACGACTCGGAGGAAGGACGCCAATAGTAGAACTTGGAGAAAGGTCAGGAATCAACGAAGGGAGGGTGGAACCTCAACTTGAAGTTTGCGTGATGGGAGCTTTGTTAGTAAAAAAACGAGTGTCCTAGGTCCTATATACATGTAGTATGAACACCACAGTAATGCAGAAGACCAGCCTGAGGAGATCTCGGGATCTCGGACCTAATTGATGACATGTCCCGGTTACTGTATAATTGACTCGGATTCGACCCGGTATCATTTAATAAATGGGAGTTTATTACAATATACTAGCACCAACGTTCTACATCTGATACCGCGCTTGACGCCTGATAGATCCTTGTCGTGTGCGTACGGCTCTTCTTCTTTTCTTTTTCCTGCTAGAGCCGTTCGTCATTCGTCATTCCAAGAACCACGTACTTCAGGAATCGAGAAGCAACGAATGATAGGAAGATCGATATCAAGCCAAGGTCGAGACGCAGAAAACCAGACGTGCATACAGTAACACGCCGGGCGGTCCTTGAATGGTTGCATGCCCCTAGTATGCCGTACCAGTCATTCCTTCGCTTTCGTACAAGAGTCTGGGGCACTGTGGCATGATGACAAGTTCTCTGCGTCTCGCATAAGAACGTCTTCACATCAGCGACCTGCTGTGCCTGGACATGGTCGAACGAAATACTAGTCGATGTTCCACATACGGTAAATTGTACACGTTGATCTTCTGAACGCCTTACGAGGTCGAGCGGATCAAAATCAAGATCTCCATCACTGCATCCATCATGTGCGATGAAAAGAAGACTTAGGATCCCTTTCGAGGACAGAATCCAGCCGCTGGCATCTGTTCGAGCACTGCCAAGTTATGTGGGTAATCACGAAGAGAATGAAGGGGAAGGATGGTGGGGGTAAAGGACGGTATAATGTATGATGACCACCCGGCGTACTCGTTCGAACCGTCTTTTGTAGGCCCACTGGCAGATGCGGTCACAAGAGAGAAACGGTGCAGTGTGGTGCGATGCAGCTCGGCTATGCAAGAGCCATTGTTAGACGCTCGGATCATCAGAGCTGGTTCTTAGCGAGGGGTGAGGGGCACGCCGGAGTCCAGGGACGAGGAGTAGGCAGCAAAGAGCAAGGATCCAGGACAAAAGACTCAAGCACCAGGAACCAAGGATCAGGAATCAAGAACCAAGGACCAAAAGCTGAAAGTAGCAACAAACAGGACCCAACACTTGCCAGTGTTGCCTGACTGATGTCCAATTAATGACTCGCTTCTTACTAGTAATATCACTGGAAGCATGCCGCAGATTCTCAGTGTCATTGCCAATGGCTGATCGTTCACCAGCAACAGCAACGGAGACTTAGGAGTGATTTCGATTTCGGTCCTCAAGCTCGACTCGGACGTGGGGCGACGTGCAGCCTGAGGATAGGATAGGATAGCCCCGCTGGGTGGACCTAGCGCCTGACCGGATCCATACCCATGCAATAATGCCGGCACGATCTGCGTCGCATACCCGGCGCATCGTGGTCCGTGGTCCGTGGCGCGAACGCACGCCCGATCGGCGTTTGGGGCAACGCCTCTGCCGCTTGCGGTCATGGCACTGGCGGCAGTGGCGGCGGAGACGCATCCACACCCGCATCGAGCACGCACCCGCATCCGCGCCCACTCGTCCCCGCACCGGCGTGCGGTCTCGCACGGTGGCGGTGGTGGCGGTGGCGGCGACAATATTAATTTCAATATGATTGCATACCGCAAGCGTGTGGTAGGCGCACAGTCGGTGGCTGGGCCGCCGGACCAGCTGAATGCGAACAACCGTGAACGGTGAAGGCGATGCTAATAACGATGATGATAGAATGACAATGATGGCGCCCTCTTAATAGTATTTCACAGAAAAGGAAGCCCGTCCGGAAGAAGCGATTCGGTGGGTGCGGTGCGCACAGGGAGGCGGGGGCGGTGGCGGTGGTACTTGGGATTTTGAAAAAAGGGAGACAAAGAAAAAGAAGCCCGGGCCCGAGGAAGGGGAGAAAAAGAAAATACAGTACCGTAATATTCAGAGCGTTAAGCGCTCGCGTACGCGCACCGCTTACTTCCTTCCGAGTCGATCTTCGGCTTTCGTGCCAACAAGCAGTGCCGGAGGGACAGGCACGGAGGCACATGTGCAAGTGCGAGTTGCTTTTTCGTACAGTAGGAAATTAATGGGAAAATGGGAATGGGAGCGCTCTTTGGACTGCGTAGGTGTGGACGCGGACGCGATCCTACCCAGCCTGTGGGTGACAGTCCGGGGTGACGATCAGTGCGCTCCTACGAGTAGGTGGTGTCCCCAACACGATGAGGTCGGTGCATAAGCATAAGCATAAGTACTAATAGTTGGATTCTAAGTTTCGGTTCCGCCTTAATATCATGATGTTACTGTGCCGTAGTACAGTAAGTACTAGATGACCACTAGTACTGCCATTGCGAAACGCGTTCTGGGGTGCCGGACTCCAAAGGCTACTCACCTCCCGTTGGACCATCGAGACGCAACTAGTACTTCGACGGCGGGCGCGGTTTCCCGCTTTTCAGATCCACTACGATGCACAGAGTCGGAGTCGGATGTCACGGTGGCAGGAGTCGAATCACGATGTGGCCTCCTCAGGGAATCAATCAATCATGCTGCCTGCCGTGCCGTCGGGAGATGCCGGGCCTGGAAATGGAAATGGAAACGGAACTTGAACTTGAACTTGAACTTGAGGGCCAGTCCCACGGTCCCACGCTAAGTTTGGGTCTGGGATTCCGGGCTGCGGCGACTCTACTTAAGGCTTGTGTAGGAACAATGCGCAGCGCAGTGTGCCGCGGACGGATCTGGTTTGGAAGTAGGATGACGAGTGGCGAGTGGCGACCCGGACTCGGACTCAGACTCGGACTCGGACTCGGATTCGGAGATATCGTACGAGTGGCCTGGTCAGTGTTGGCCAATATTAATATTAATATTGACGGTCCGGGTCTCTGGTAGACTGTACTAGAAGAGACTAGTGGACAGTCAACAGTCCATAGCCCGCGAGCCGTGAGCCGCGAGCCAAAGATACACCCTCTGGGAGTCTGGACAATTAACCCCTTCACGCGTCCGAGGTCGTTTCTACGTAGTTACAAACCACATCAACACGACAGTCACGGTGATCAATTCGTACATACGTGTAACAGTTAACAGCTACCTGCGTTCTGCCTTGCGCGCTTCGCGTGTATGTTAATGCCTAGAGTCGTAGTATTGATGCGGATATTGTAAATTAATTGAGCTTAATGGACTCGGATTTGGACTTGGACTTGGACCCCGTGCCCAGCGCGGGCGTGAAAGCGCGTTGCACGGGCACGGCGGTCGTCGACCGAACCGCGTTTGAGTCGATGCACGGTTAAAACGAGTCAAGTCCCCTTGCATAGCACGTCGGACTCCCACCGGACTCGGCCCAAAAAGAAAGAAGAAAGAAAGAAAGAAAGAAACAGAAGGGGGAAGCGAAAAAGGTCTCCACAGTGTCCACTGTTGCCCGCAGTGCTAGTGCGCCCTGGCACCGCTCCGAAGCCCCCACTGGACGAGGTCAAGGGGCGGGAGCGCAAGGTCCGAAAGTGAAGTGAGTGCAAGAAAAGAAAAAAAAGGAGAGTACTAGTGGGCGCGAATTGTGAGTAGTGCCTTCCCTCCGACATACAAGGATCGCTGTGGAATTCAAAACGGCGAGGGCAGCTCGACTCCGGCCCCCGGACCATCCGAGTTAGGCCAAGGACCAAGGACCAAGGGCCAAGGTGGACCCGACGAGGCCCATCCCGGACTTGGATACCGAATACCGGGAGGCGGTGGTACCTGCTCCTTGGGCCCGTGGCCTTGGGTCCTTGGGTCCTTGGGTCCTTGGAGTAATGGACGAATGCAGAAAGAAGAAGAGAAAAAACTTGAAGTCGGTGCTGGGTGGGGGCGCCTGTTCAGATCGGTAGCATCCAAGGACCTAATACACAGGTAACCCAAGGAGGGCGAGAGTGATTGTCGATTTCTTCATTCTTTATGTACATGGACAGCGCCTCGCTGGGTAACGGTATACTAGTGGCCAGTGCATGCGCGCGTCAGAGGCCGGGGCTATGCACGTGGAAGCTGTGTTTAAAATGGCATGGCGTGTCCCGACTGGGACGACGACCAGTGCGTGGCGCGTAGTCATAGCTGGTGTGCAGTGCGCCGTGGCTTCTTTCGCAGATATATAAAATGTCCTCCAGGGCTTCTCCCCAAACCATCCAATCGCCTCAGAGACCTGCCCCAAGTTCGCCTCGCACTAAGACAGCCAGCCTTTCGCCGGCACCCAATCCACACAGCACTTCAAAGGCGCCTCCTGCATCTTACTTCCATCTCCCAAATGGCCAGCAGCCTGAGACGCCCGTCCAACACCCGTGCCCGCTCGCCCGCGCGCCAGCAGCCGCACTCCAAAGCTGCAGAGCTCATCACCTACAGACTAGGCAACGAGATGGTCTACGTCAGCCCCGCGCCAGACTTCGATGTTCGTCTTCGCTTTCTCCCTCTCTCTCCTCTAACCCCACTCATCCACCTCGCCCATCCACAGGAAGCCCTCACATACGCCCAAAAAGTCTTCCCCCAGCTCGCAGGCATCGCCCGCGAGCGCATCGCCTTCTCCGTAAACGTCCGCGTCGGCGGCGCCCTGCGCGCCGTGCGCATAGCACCCATGGCATGGGAGCGCGTCCTCAAGTCCCTCGCGACCTACGAGATCGTGGACATCTCCATCTTACCCCTCGCTTCGGGCTCGCGCGCGGCAAAGTCGGATACGTGTGTTCATAACGTGCATACGGCGACTTCTACTACCAGTAGTACTGCTACTGCGCTGGATTTCGACCCGGATTGCCCGCCGCCGACCTATGGATCTGAATTCCTACGTGATTCGGAGAAGTCGCCCTTGTTCACCCTCAGCCCGCCCTCGCTGACCGTCACGCCGACGCCCGCGATAAAGAGGTGCTCAAGCGCGCTCGGAGGCTGGTTGAAGCACCTGTGATTTCCCCTGTTTTTTTTCTCTCTCTCTTTGGACACTTCGCTCCTTGGGAATTCATTTTGCGGGTTTCGCGCCGTCGTCGTCGTTGGGTTTTTCTTTCTTCTTCTCTTGTTCCTCATCTTCATCCTCATTCTCGCCCGTTCGTCCGGGTGCATTGGCCATGAACCCATGGACCCCGTTCGTCGACACATCGTCCTCAACCCCGCGGAACGCGGGGCATAACAATTATTGAATAGTCTTTCCGTTCCGACCCCATACGCATACCCGGTCCTTCCATTGGCCCATCGTCCTCATTCCATGTATTCGCAACCCCTATGCTATTGTGGTATGTAATCCCCGGTTGTCCCAAAGTATCGAAAAAACAAGAGAACAACCCACCCACCCATTGTATTTTTTGTTTATGTTTTTTTTTTGTTGGTCTCGCTTTTTGGCTTCCTTCGAATACGTACATATAATAAACGTATGTGTACATACTGTGTATATACGGTATACGGATTTATTCGTGCTTTTTACGTGTGTTGGATGTTGGGTGCTGGACGTTGCGTGCGATCGAAAACATGAATCGAGTCGAGTCGAATCGCGCCGCACTCTTTGAAGTTGGAGGTTATTGAGACACTCAACGAGCGAGCCAAAAAAACAAGACAATGAACCAGGCTGAGCTAGACGTGTTAAACTGAACTGAACTGGACTGGATTGAGCTGGACTGAATTGAATTGGACTGAACTATACAATGAAACCATTTTTACGAAAGAAAAAGAGCTAAACATCAAAGAAAGCACCAGTAGTTTCCCCCCCCTCCCCCTTCACTTCATTCCTTTTGTTTAATGCAATGCTCGATCGGGATCACGGGCGACGGGGACGACAAAGAGGGGGTGGAGTAAGAGAGCCGAGGGCAGCCAGCCGCTCGCCGCTCTGATAAACGCCTCCTCACTCCCAGCGAGGCCGATCATCTCCGTCAAACCGCAAAAACCTCGCACCCCGGCGCATCGATCGGAGGGAAGGAAGGAGGCACCGCCCATAACTCTCAACTCTCAACGCGCAACTCGCAACGCGCAACTCCCACGTCCATTCCCACCCCCTACTCCCCACCCTCCCTCACAACGTAAAAAAAGAACTCAAATCCCGCGACTCGCGACTCGCGAACTCACGACTCACGGCCGACTGTGCCTCAACAGCGCCTTACTGCGGAACGTCGCATTATACTGCAACAAGTTATTAATATCGCGCACCCAGTCGTCCTCCGTCCCAGGCCCCGCGCCCTCGTCTCCACGGTCGTACGCGGGCTCCGCGATGCTCGACCGGTTGATGCACGGGATCGGGTACGGCGATGCGCGCACGGTGACGGCCTCGCCTGGCGCGAGCACGCGCGCTTCTTGGCCGTCCATTGATACGCCTGCGGGTGCGCGCGAGCGTTCGCCGATCTGTGAGGTGAGGGGAGATGACGTCGAGTTAGTGTTTTAGTTTGGATTGATTTTTTTTGTTCATCAATTGCTCTCATTGGTCATTGGAATGAAGTGAGATACGATGGGATGGGGTGCGGCGGTACAGCGGGCACAGCGGAGAGGAACGGAGGGAGCGGACGGAAATAGCGCAGTATAACACACACCCGTAATGTGATGCTTGACGTCGCAGGGAACACGAGTGGCCGGAAGGAGAGGCTCCGCGGGCAGATCGGCGTGAGGACGAGTGCGGATAGAGAGGGGTGCACGATCGGCCCACCCGCACTCAGCGAGTACGCCGTCGAGCCCGTCGGCGTCGAGACGATGAGTCCGTCCGACACGGACTCGGTGAGGTGCTGCCCGTCCACGAACGCGTCGATGGTGTTTAGGTGCGGACTGCGTCCTCGGTGAAGGGCGACTTCGTTCATGACTTGCCACGCTGCAGGGCAATATCACCATGAGGAAAACCGATACGGTCCAAAACTGAAATTTCCCCTCGCGATGACGTACCGTCCCCCGGATCTCCAACGTCCTTCCCTTCACGGTCCTGGAACGTGCAGGACAGACGCATGCGGAAGAGAACTGTTGCCTTGCCGAGGAAGGCACTTTCTAAAGCGGGTGCAAAGTCGTCGATGTCTGCGAAGTTGAGATGGTTAGACTCGGTCATGAGGAACAGGTGCTTTTGCCCAACAACGGCTCTGGAACTGAGGCAAATTGGGGGATGGTTAATATTCCCCAAGTGGGACAAGCTTGGCGGTGGAGTAGATGATGCCGGAGATCATATTGTTCGCATTGGCCAAAGAAACGTAGTTAATAGGCGCTGAAGCGAACACTCGAGCGGAACAAGAGCGCACATGGCCCACAGAGCATCAGAGAAGGTATCATCGCACTCACGAAATGGGAGGAGAAAGCCCAGAGTGCCCATAGAGAAGCTGAGCACGGGTGGAACTGCGCCTTTTTTGAATAAGGAGGAAGCATGGAGTATCGTTCCATCGCCGCCCAGTGTTACGACAAGGTCGATGGGTTGGCCTGCAGAGCCCTCAGAACTTCCTGTTCCTAAAATGGACCTAGGCAGAGCAGAGACATACCTGGGTTCCATACTACTGCGCCTTTTGGTATGTCTGACCTGTCTTCGTGATAGACGGTCGTCCCTGGATACTTGGACTGAATATGTCTATTGTGCTGCGTTAGTGCGACAGAACAAATACGGCGTAGTAAACAAAATTTACGCACGCCAGCAGAGACTCAATTGCATCAACGACGGGCCTGGTGCGTAGCTTGTTGACAATCAAGACGGATTTCGGAGGGTGCCGCGGCGTCTCTCTGTCTTCCTGGAGGGTGAATCTTCTCCCAACTGTGCAGTGACGACGAGTACGCACGGTTGGGATGACAAAAAGCGGTATAAAATTGGGTGTCGGCGCGCGCAGGGGATAGATGCGCGACACCGCCGCACGGCGCGGAAGGCAGTGAACATGGCAGCAGAACGCAAGTGAGTGCGACGGCAGAGACAGGCGGGGCGAAAGGAACACTCCGGGGCTCGTTGACCCTCGGGCGACTCGGCGCCAGCTCGGCCGTTCGGTCCTTTCCGGCGGGCGGAGGCAAATACAGGATTAGCTTTTCTAAAAGCACTTCCTATCTGGGAAGCTACTCTGCGACTGGCGCAGGGTGGCTGGAAATTCAACGAGCACAGATAAAGGCCGCAGTCGTCGCGGAACTCGTATACGCTTGCATGAATACGGTTATGTAAATACAGGTACACGGACTGTGCAAATTAAAGTGGGTTCTGTGGTAGGCTGGTAGCCGGCAGAAGTCACGGGACTGCCTTGTGTGGTTTGGGGTCGAAGCATCAGGAAAATTGCGGCGGTCCGTCCGAGTAGTACTTATACCCCCATCCTGGGTGATCCCAGCCAGATTCACCCCCGCCCCCCTCGCATACAGAGTCTGCTCAGCCAGCAACCTCAGGTCCCCACCAGTCGCAACTCCCCGTCAATCGGATCTTTTCTCTTCACGACCACTCGCAAGCCTTATAGTCTTCGAAGCCAGCGACTCACGACCTCACGACCTTACGCCACATCCTTTTCACCATGACCGAATACGATTACTCGCCAGGCGCATACGCACGCTACCAGGCAAAGCTCAGGAGTGTCGAGAACTGGGTTAACAAGCAGGCGTACGAGGCGCCTGGCTACCAAAACCCCCTCATGCCGGAGGAACCGTACGTCCAGCCCACCAAGCCCCTCTCGCGCTCCCTTTCCTCCCCGGTCGATCCCCGCACGGCCGGCTCACGCCCATCACGTCCGGACTCGCACAGACCTCGCGAATATCGCGACCATTACGACCCCAACTACCGCGGCCACTCCAGCAACGCGTCCACTCCAACGCTCGTACAGAGCTACGGCTCTTCGGCCCCGAAATACGCTGCTGCAGGAAGCTCGCAGCCACAACCACAGCCTCAACTCCAATCGCGGTCACATTCGCATTCGCGCACGTCTTCGCGTGCACATTCTCGGCCACCAGCCACGCGTTCGCGAACCTACGCCTACGCTTCTCAAGCGGACTACGGTGCGACTCAAGGTCAGGTGCACCCCACGCGTTCAGCCACTGTGCCCGCCCAATATCCTGCGCAGTACGCCTCCGCACCGGGTCAGCCGTTGGTAATGCAGCACGGGCGCCAGACCTACGTCGTTGTCCCTCCCCACGGTGCTCGTGTAGAAGTCCGCGTACGTAACCCTCCGCTTTACTTTAGCTAATACTGGATGCGGATAAAAGCTTACTTCTCTCCCCGCAACCTGCTGCTTGTTTACGTCTTACCAGTCTCCGCAACACGTATCTCCCAGGTACGAAACCGCGGCCGCACCTGTGTACTCGCAACCCATCTCGCCGACGAGTTCCTCAAAGAAGCAGCCCCTCCTCAAGCGTCTCTTTAGTGGCTCAAACTCGAGCTCAAGGAGGGTTGATGTGCCGATGATGTCGGGCGGTCCGAGGAGGCGCACAAACTCGTTGCACTGCTAGACGTTTTCTCCCTTATTCGACTTTACATCAACGATCAGGACCGGACGTCCTTCCCGGAGCGCTATCAGACAAGCGCACGAGCCCTGTTTTTTTTTTCTCACATCACACTCATCCCTTCCTCGCGTCTTTTTGCGTCTTACCTCTTACATGGGGGGCGACTACTCCAAAAAGCTCAGAACCGGGCCTTTCCTCCGCGCGTTACCTTATCACCCTCTCCCGTTCCCCCTTTTTTTCTGTTTTCATTATTTCCCTTCGCATCACTTCATCTCCGGACGTCCGTAACCCCTGATCTCTCACCACCCACGTCGAATACCCGTCTCGCTGGATCACAAGCTCCTTCGTGTTTGCATTATAGTCCCCCTTCGCTCCCACGCTCCCGTCCCGCATATTCCTCATTCCGCTTCTGGGACCCTTTGCATATTAGATAGCTCTCCGCCGCATGGAATGGAATAATACCCTATGTACATGCTACATGATACATCGTGTTACTATTGACCGCATTGTGAATATGTTCTTTTTTTCCCCTTTTCCGCACCCACGTCGGGAACCCTTTTGTTTGTTAGCTTGTTTGTGTCTTCTTTTACCTAGATCCGTCCTGATATTAATACATGCGCTGGATAAGCAAAGAGAGGCGTCGCGGAAGCGGTCCCTGTATTCGGGTTCTTGTGTGCTAAGAATACGTACGTACGTGTGCCATTGAAGTGCATATGCGTGTATATTGTTTTTTACGCTTCTTGGAGCTCCGAGTTCCGAAAGTTGGGCGGGGAACTTTAGACGAGGAGGAGTCGGCTCTGGATGCCGGACCCTTCGAGATACAGTAATATGATTTTAGCTTTAGCTTGTAGCTACGGATAACGGGTTGGACGGGGGATGAGGAACGAGGAACGGGAACTAGGCCGGGTAAGGGTGGTCAATATGAATTTTTGGCTTTGGTTTTAGCTCCGAGCATCAATGTCCTATATTCGAGCTCTTCGCGACCGCGCGCAGCGGCGAAAGCGCCGCGGACCCAGGTCGTGATGTACTACTTAACGTCCCCATTCCCATTCCCGACGAGATGCGCAAACGGGTTACTTACTTACGAGCCCGGCATCTACGGAGGTGTGGACGGCAGATGGCAGAAGCCTGAGGCGGACAAGATTCAGGTTTGTTATTTTTGGGATTGTATTTGGATCTGGATTTAATATCAACTACTGGTGACGTCCTTTCGATCGTCTCCCCTTCCTTCTCCGAGTCGTTCTCTACTGTGAGTCGTAAGTCATAACCCACTCCGGGTTTCTCATCCCCTCATGAGGCTCCGGCGTTCGTGGCGTTTACGTTTAGCTCAGGACGGACCTACGGACACGCTCGGTTGTGTTCATGTTGAAAGCGCGAAGGGCGAGTAAACGAAGACGTTTTGATGTGGGGGACCGGGGGTTCCTTTCTTTTCTTTCCTTTTAGATTTGGGAATTTAGCTCAGAGTCATGTCGCCGGCTGGAACTTTGATGATTGTGCGTGCGCCGTACCGGCGTGTGGATGTTGTAACTCACACGGCATGATGAACGCGAACACGGATGCAAATGTGAGTGCGGACGCGACACGGATCTTGAGGCTTGGCGCGAAGCCTGAGTTCATTCGGCATTCAATCCTGTACATTGTGTAGTGGGCGTCAAGGCTCGACTCTCGACTCTCGACTCTCATTTTCATTTCTCAAGCTCGGATGACGAGCGCCGCGCCGCTTGGCTCTATCCTTCAGGCTCAGACTGCCCCTGCCAGTACGCTTCTGAAACCCGTATCATTTTTCATAGCGGCTAGCGGCCAGAACCCTGGAGATCCGGGGTTCTGAATCTTTAGAGCGCACTCGGGGCGCAGGGAGCGCAGGACTAGATTAGGACTAGTTTGAAGACGACGTCGAGGATGAGGATGAGGGCGAGGGCGAGGGCGAGGACGAAGACGCCGCCGGCGTACACACGCACGCACAAGACACAGTTATTCTAGAGCCCGACCCGAACTTGGGCTCCGATTAATTGGCTTTGGCGTGCCGCACCAGTGGTTGATTGTGCTCAGCCTCGGCCGGGGCCCGGACCTCGAGTTCGAGTTCGAGAGCTCTCGAGCGGTCGAAGCAGCCTCTCGGCGTTCTTCAAGTGTGCAGTATGTGTGCATGGTTCCGTCCTTTTTTTGGCGATGCACTTTGATATTCGGAGCGGTGCTTGGACTGAATAGAAAAAAAGCGCGTTTTTCTTTCACTCCTAGGTCGCGTGACTGGGTGTCCCTCGTCAGTGGGGTCTGGGGCGGCGTATCAGACGCTGGGGTCTGGGAGCCCTCACATGTTCTGGAGCTGAGAATGGAATAGACCCGGAAGCGTGGAAAAAGGGACCAGTCTCCGAGGACAGAGCCACTCTTCATGTGCGATTGCGCATTGACAAGGGGGAGAGAATTTCGCCACACAGCCCGCGGTTTAATTTCCTTCAGGTCGATTTCAAAAAGGGAAGAAAAAAAGGGACATGAAATGAAGTTCATGACGGAAGCGAGACAAATATTGATAATCGGACACCGATTAATAAGAAGGATGGGAATCACTTTTTTGCTTGGAATCATTTTCATTTCTTCATATCGAACTGAGATAGCACTCACAGGAATGCCAATAGGAATCCCGGGGAGGAAGGTTTACTGCGTAATTGACAGCCACAAGAAAGGCACCCTTGATAGTTCGAACTTTGCATACATCGCTTTTTTTTACATACATACAACAGCTTTTCGGACTTATCCATCTCGATACACCCCATCGAGCATGTGGACAGACGCTTCTGTACATGGGCGAGTTGTGATAATCGATATCAGAGTGCGAGTCGCAGAGTTGAGTTGGTGAATGCTGGAGTGTCTGTGTTTCGTTGATTGGACTAATGGGGATTCGTAAAACGGAACGCATGGAAGGCTATTTTTATGGATGGAGGCGCCCAATTAGCGCCCATGAATATGTAGCTCGATTAAGGGTAAAGGCCGTACCTTCGCGTCCACATAGAGCCATAAGCCGCAGCTGTACTAAGCTATGCACCAAAAACACACAATCTAACGGGATATCTGAGTTTGCCTAGTACGCAATGCGATTTCAAATCTCCCGAGCTACCCACCTAGAAACGCCGAAAGACTGATGGCACCCCGCGGTTCGTCAGCTTCCCATGTGGCGCCGAGTGTGGGTGGAGGTCTGAGGACTCCTGCGAGGAGAAGCTCGAGAGGCTAGAAGTACTCGGACGGCGCACAAGGGCCGGCAGCCTCTGTGCCGTGGGACCTGAGGGAGAGGAAGAGGACGAAGACGGCGAGCGCGCGTGACATTTCCGCGGCCGAGACACGCCGAGGGTGGCGAAGGAGGCAGGGAGGAGTAGATAGAGCATTCGTGTAGAGTTCTGGCGTTTGAAAAGAATTCGGAGGGAACTGCGCGCAAAAAGGGGGGAGATGTCAGGGCGCCTAGTGTGGTATACCGAAGTGGAGAACCAGAAGAGAGGGTTGGGGCTGGGATATAGAGTGGCGGTACGCAGTTTCTCGCTGCGTTATGTCAGAGGTAAACTTGGATATGGCCGGGATTGTCAGCTTTAAATCTTAATATCCACGACCTGTCCTGCCGGTTTGCTTGCTTCCGCCTCAGCAGTTGGTCCGATAGGCAAGAAGGGCACTGGGCGCAGTCGCAGCTACGAATCATGTGGGTGTCATGTGCAGGGGGGGAGCGAGAAGAAACAGAGATAAAAACGCGGTCTCCTCGAGGCCTCCTTGGGAATCGGACTCCCTTGACAAGACGGTCCGGCATGCGCATGCCGCGAGGGCACGTTGGTGAAGCGCAGCACTCCCTCGGCTTTTACAAGCCAGTCAGACGCAGACATTTCGAGCATTGTTGACGCAGCAGGATCTTCCGGAGTTTGCTAAGAGAAACAACGGGATGGCCTGAGAGCATCCTCTGTATCAAATGAAAGATGTGGGAGCCTTCCTGCCGGTTGTGCGTGTTTCCATACCTTCAAGGGCAATTTATTTGATGGGATGCGCGTTCCCCGCAATCGATGCTGTAAGTGATTGTGAGGCACCACGGCGATTAGGGAATGTCATCGCGTAAAGCGCAGTAAATAGCAACCGAAGAGTCAAAAAGCAGAAAAATGACTCGATGCAAAAGCGAATTTTTGGGGCATCGAGGGATTTGAATGGCGAATGGCGAATTACCGCTAGATCGATACATTGTCCTGATACGAGGTCCTTGGTGTCTCTGGCCAACAAGCTAAGCCCTAGCCCCGAGCGCCATATCGGGTCCTGGTGCGCGCCTTGCAAGGGATCACGTGATGGCTCACCTTCAAACCTAAGCAAAGCATCACCGATATTCAGCCCTCGCAAACCGATATTTGTGATGGAAGTCCTATCGCGAGGCAGAGAGACGGCCGCAGTGTCGCACATGCCCTCGCGCACGCACACGTTTGTTCCGCTCCGACTGGGCGGGAGGCACGTCTCTCGCAGCCGGGGACACGCATTTGCAATGCGCAGACAACGAGGCGGCGGTATCCGAGTGATAGCATCGAGGGCATTGGGCATTTTAGCACGCACTAGAGCTTCCGAGTGCTCCTACCCTGGAACAATAAGAACGGAGAGGCGAAATCACTGAGTTCGCTATAGTCTCTCACTCGCCCGCTTTTCGTTGTCCTCTGCGCCCCTATAACTAAGGCACAGCCAACGCTCCACTACCTCTTATCAGCTATGCAGCGCTCCATCTCAACGATTTCGCTCGACTACGAGGTAGGCTATGTGTTCTCTTTGGATGTTCTTTAATAGCGATACCCTCGCTATTCCGGTTTCGGGTCGTTGTTTCATCGAATTTGTTGGCTGACAACCGCTTGTTTCTCTTGTTGACAGGATAACTCTGCAATGGACTCCGATATCTGTAACATGTTTGGTTCTTTGAACCTCCGGGGATGGGCAGAGGGACAGGGTGTTCAAGATGATGGAAAGCAGGTGAGTTCACAGGTTTAGCTGCATGTTGATCAATACTCATTTGGCGTTGCCAGGATCTGGTTCAGCAGAACCTCATTCCGGAGCCCTCAGGTCTGTGCCGAACGGACTCTGCCATGATGGAAGTAACAGACAATGAGGGGAATATCCAGGTACGCATACCTGCATACGTGCCCATTACGAACACCACTGACAACCTGTCTTGCAGTTCATTTCTACCAGTCCGAGAGAAGAGACTACACCCGGCTGTGGCTTGCTGCATGTGATGCATGCGCACTACGTACCCTCCGCCGCGCAGGCCGCGTGTTCGGGGCGCGATACGGACTTCAACTTGTTGGAGACAATCCTGACGCATCGCGAGGCGTTTGTGTCGTTCCCGTACGGCCACCGGACGTGCTCACAGGCATTGACCCGCATCGCGTTCGAGTTGGAGAAGCGACACCGCGACCAGATAAAGGGCTCAGATGGAGACTTGGACACGGCGATTGCGCTGCACAACGAGGCGTGGCTCATGAGCGGCTGGTACAGCAAGTGATTCATTCCGCCTGACTTGTTGGATACCCCGTATTCCGATGGATTCATTGTATACCACCACTAGCATTTGTACTGTATCTAGTTTATTGCCGGTAAATAAAAGCGATGATTAAACGGAATCAACTTGAAACAACCACTTTGTGTAGCGATGTAGCGACGGTCACGTGGACGGGTGAACTTCCCACGGAAGCGCGAACGCGAAACGCGACTCGACTCCCGTTCATCTCAGTGAGGCTCTCTTCGAGCCACCGTGCGGGTTTGTCTGTGTCTAATGCTAAGGCGATGTCTTCAACAAATATATTTCAGCAACAAAAACAACAATCTAGTCAACAACAACAGCAGCAACCTCACAAGCGTACGCGTTCACAGCTCCAGTTGCCTGTCCTCAGCGTCGAGTTCGCCCGCTCTCCGCTCAAGGACGCACGCGAAGCAAGACGGAAGGCGAACATAGCCCACAAGAGCCCGCTCGCGCTATCTAATACACTCGTAGATAACGGGAGAGATGATGTCGAAGGTGGCACGGAGGAGACGAAGGACATGCCGGGTGATGAGCTTCCACCAGAGGAACCTTCAATCTGTATGGATACGCAATCAAGCATCGAGGACGAGATTCTGCTCTCTCCTTCCAAGTCAAAACCCGCAAGCTCGGATACGCGTAATGAAACAAGCCCAGTTCCCAAGCCTGTCAGGTCGAAACGTTCCCGTTCGCCATCGTTCGAGGATGTGTTCGGCAACGCAGATGGAAATGAACCCGACGTGTCACGGTTTGGCTTATCGCTGGACGGCAGCACGTCGAAGCGGACTAAGCTGCCGAGCTCACGGTCTACGCCAGCGCAAGCCACCCGTGGGCCACTTGACGCGTTCTTCTCTCGCCAGCCAGCGAAACAGTTGAAGGAATCGCGTTCAAAGCCTGAATCCCCTCCCGAACAGATTGCTCACCCCCCTTCTGCATCGACTATGAACTCGTCTCTAGGGACGCGCCGCATATTCAGTGGAGGGATCTTGCCGCCGTCTGATCCGCCCTCGACGGTGTCCAAGCCGGTCGTACCGGCTACGCCAACGATCAAGCAACTCAAGTCACTCCCTACGCTCGATCTGCGTACTATGACGCCTTCTCCGGTCAAGAGTAAGGCCGGCCTTGGCGTAGGGAAGGGGACGCCGTTCGAATCAAGGCTGCGTGCGGTCAGCGAGGGAACCTCTATACGCTTCGAGCGTGTAGACCATATGGAGGATGGTGGCTGTAACAGCGAAAGCAGGTCAACTGTAAGCTGTATCCTTCCCCGTGTTCGGCCTCTTCAAATTCGTTTCTAAAAATTATTGACCTAGGAAACGAAAGAGAAGGTACAACCTGAAGCCAAGGATATTCCTCTTCCGAGTTCGTCCCCCTCCCCGCAAGATATCTCATCCCCTCCTCGGGGAACTGTGGGAAATGACTCGGACATCGGCCACGAGCCCAGTCTGGCTCTGGCTTCACGATCCGAGAATATGGAGATACAAGCGACGACCGGTTCCTCCGCACAGAACGACGAGGACGACGTCAAGGGATCTTTTGAACCGCTTACAATCATGGTCACTGCAGAGGCCAGCTTCGATGATTCTACGAATTCAGAGTCGAAAGCTCCATCAAAGAACACCCCTGATGTCGTCAGTGCACCACAGGAAATCATAATGCGACAACCTCGTGATACCGCGCCTACTACACCCCGCACACAGGACCCTCGATCCGATTTAAAGTTAGAAACTCTCGCTAGTGCTGAAGGCAAGAATAAGAATGCAGAGAGCCTTCCGTCAACGTTGTTTTTTATGTCACCCCTTACGCCGCTTCCCCGAGGAAAATATTCTGACGATGATTACGAATACGAAGAAGAGGAAAAGGCGATGGGGGTCATCGAAAGCTTCCAGGTAGCTGGCGGCTCTTCCAGGGCGCAGTTAGCGCCCATAGCACTCTCACCACCCGCTAAGCCAAAATCCCCAACGACAGAGACAGATAAATTAAATTTGGAGTTCAATCCAGGTAACGACGATCCTTTTGTTGTCGCATCCGAGTCTTCGACAAGCGCCGCCCCACCTCCTGCACCTCCCTCATCCTCCAAACCCAATGTTTCGAAGCCCAAGCACGCACCTTCCAAGGCTATTGTCGCGGCTGCTAATCCAAAAACTAAATCGAGCACCACCGTGAGGGCGGGAAAGGCTGCAACAGCGAAACGACCACTACCAGCAACTACCGCCACCCCGCGTATGCGACTCACGCGCGCAGCGGTCCTACGGCAGAAACACTTGCGCTCCCTCTCCAATGCGTCACCGTCCAGAATTAAACCCAGGGTCAGTCAAGTACAAGGCCCATCCGTCGGTGCTGCTTCGAGCTCCTCTGCAGAAGTGCCAGCAGAGAAAGATGAGGAAACTAAGAAAAATGTGAGAGAAGAGAAGACAAAGGTGGGTTCGCCGAAACGCAAGGGTCCCGGAGACCAGATGAAGGTACAGGGAAGGCAAGAACAATCACTGCAAAAACCACGCAAGTCGTTTGTCCTGACTATTCCCTCTTCGTTGTCTCCTCTCAAGGGCGGTGGCGCCCCCCCTGCCCTCACTTCTACCTCTTCCGCAGTCCCCTCTTCCTTCTTTTCATCGAAGCCCAGGTCCAGTATAGAATTTCCATCGAAGCCATTTACCTTTTCGTTATATCCTCCGCCTATCACAGACCCTGTTGCAAAAGCACGAGCGCAGAACACGCTCAGCAATCTCAGCACCGCGCTCGACAAGCTAGCTATGCCGCCTCCTGCGAAGCCTTTGAGCTCGATAAGAGGACCGCAGGATCCGCGCCCGCGTCCGTCGACGAGCCTTGGTTTCAGCCGCGAAATGAGTGCTCCAGCTATGGCTCGCCAGGGCCAGGAGAGTGTTCCCCGTCCTCTGAGCCGCGCAGGATCGATCGGCCCAGCGAAACGCACGTCGTCCTTCCTGCCTCCGCCGCCTCAGCCATCATTCACTAGAATGGGTGACAAAGGGAAGGCTTTCTCGAAGCTAGGCGGCCTTCCCCCGACGCATTTCTCTTCTGGGAACTCAGGGGCCGCGGGGCCGCAAGCCGGCAGGAGTATCGGAAGTGGCTTTGGGAGGGGCGGGATATTTGGCAAACCGATTCCGCGCATCAGGGCGAGCCAGAAGACGAGCTTGGAGACCGTTGAAGGCAGTCCTGTCAAAGGTGGCGCTGCAAGCATGCGGAGAGAAAGGGACAACGATGAGGGCGATGGGGATGTTTCAATGGCTTCGCTCCGTTCTTCAACCTTCCGGCCTACGCCTAACCGCAGTCCTAATGACAAGGATTCAAGTATGGTCATAGATACGGATGGGAAACAAGCCATATTGGGCAAGGCAGAGAGCCCAGACGATCCGCATACAATCGGGAAGGAGAAAGAGCTGAAGAGAATCAGCAAGCTAAACGCATCCCGCCGGGCATCGATGGCATTTTCCGCGCTCACGCAATCACTTTCAACTCCTACGTCTGACTCGAATGATAGGGGAAAGGTCAAAGCGGCAGCGCTGGTTGGGCCGCTGGGCGCCGACTCGCCTGTAGACCCCTCACCCGCTGGCAATCGGCTGCAGCGCGCAGCCAGTGCAACGTACTCATCTTCTCGCCCCGTCCGGGCAGCTGCTATGCGCTCTTTCATGAGTGCAGACAACGTGACACCTCTTGGACGTACGCGCTCGCAAAGCGAGGCGGTTGCTCCGTCGTCAGCGCCCTCGGCTGTACCTACGACAGTCGGGGAGTCAGATGGGGAAGGGAAGAGTGGGAGGAAAAGTGCTATGGGTCGCTCGAAAATGCCCGGTTCACTGGACGTCCTGGATCGGTGTACAATCTTCGTGGACGTGCGGACTGAGGAAGGCGAAGATGCAGGCGGTCTTTTTGTTGATATGCTTCGTAGCTTGGGCGCGAAGGTGCGCTTTCTTTACTCTTTCTTCTCTTCTCAAGGCTCGGAGTGTTAATGTCAACCCTTCATGCCTATATCAGGTGCTGGCTCGAGTGGGCCAAACTTGCACGCATATTGTCTATAAAAACGGGTTGGCTAGCACATCAGCTCGATGGAGGTAAGTCTGTAGTTTCTTAGTCGTTTAGCCACTTTTAAATTCCCTTTGCTTATCATTATGCACACCCAGACTTCTCGACGAGCCTCGTCCAAGTGTTGTCGGGATTGGCTGGGTCGTCGAATGCGCGGAGAAGCGCGAGCAAGTGGATGTGACGCGTTTCCAGGTTGATCTCGATAATGTCAACGTTGCAGGAACACTAAAGGTGTGTTTTCCCTGAAAGAAGCGGATAAATTCAGCTTTAATTCGTGGTTTTTCGTAAATAGCGTCGACGATCAATTCTGCCAAAGCAGATGTCGGTGTCTGGTCCGATGGACACGTTTCTCAATGGTTCTACTCATGCGGATTCAGCGAAAGCGGGGATTGATTCTGATCGTAAGTATTTCCCTTACCGCTTCCTCATCAAATTCCTCCTCACACCACCCAAATAGCTTTGAGTGAAACTGGTGCGACCAGCCAGGATCACGGAAACACTAGCGGAAATAGTCTCAAGTCCAGTACAAACTATAACCCTCTGGAGCAGGCCAGGAAGCGTAGTGCAATGTTTCCCAAGCCCCTCAACGGATAACTATCTCTTATTATCCCTTCAAACTCTTTCACGAACGCACGATGACCATTAGTCTACAGTGTACGAGCGTTATCCCACCTGCGTTCGTTCGATTTAATACCCACAGATTGATTTTCTCTGGAGGATCGTACATATAATGCCACACACATCACGACCAAAGCCATCCACGGAAAAGCGTACTTTTAGAAAACTTGCACTGTATTTTGCTCTTGCTCTTAGCTTTTTTTATACTTTGTATTCTCGACCCACGAATCACTCTTTTGATTTTGCTTTCGCGCGTTATTGTAATGGCTTCCTTACATATACACAGAGAGAGAGGGAGACAGAAATTGTCGTACAACAGACGCAGTCCGAAATTCACACCTTTTGAGTACTCTCCATCTTTCATCAAGCCACGATTGCAGATAAAGCTTCGCGCCTCGACTTGGACTATCTCAAGGTTTCATTTAGCATTGTTAGGAGGTCGAAGCGGATGAACGCGTACCGTAGGGTCGAAATACGGACGCTCCCCAACGGATGTCGTCCTGCGGCCCTCTCTGAGGCCAACCAAGTCAGGGCTGATCTCCCGTAATTAGCAAGCAGTGAGAAATCCGCTAGGGAGAACCTTACGTCGCGGTGTGGAAGACTGAACGACTGGGTAGCAACGCTCGTTAATACCAACTTAATTTGCGGCGAAGGGGTCCTGACGTACTTGTCCCATATTGCCACATCGTTCGGGTTCCACTTAAACCTTACCTGCAAGTCGTGATTACTGCGGAATGATCAGCTCTGCAGGAAATATCCAAGCGTCCGCACTGACTACGCACTGTGTGATCAGGTACTCGATGTAATCCTTGATCCACTTTCCTTCGTAAGGGGTGACCCCGTCTATTTCCTTGCAGTGCAGACCGCCCGCATAGATGCTGCGCCAGCCCGTGACGGGGTTCGTCCGCACGACTGGGTGGGAGACGGAAAATTCGTCTCCGACGTTCTCTGGGGCGCCCCGCGGAGAGGCGATGGGGAAGCCCCCGTCATCTGCTGAGCGCTTGAAGACGGGCTGTGCGTGCGTCGCCGTTAGAGTGGACAGGTATTCCCGCATAGAGGGCGAGATCCGGTCGTAAACCTCGTAGCCCGAGGCCCACAGCTATCACCGGCTATCAACATTGACGCACCGGCAAGTGACGCAGGCGAGCAGTATGCCAGGGAACTTACAGTGTCGCCACCACTAGGAGGAGTCGTTGTCAGCTTGAGGCATGCATAGTCAGATGGAACGTTTTCAAATGTTAGGCTGATTTTTGAGTGTCAATTATAATAGTTCTATCTCAAGGCACGTAAGTTATTACTCACTCTGAATGCCATCCTGCAGAGGCCGGTGCGACAGAGATTCTGTGCGCCATGAACTTATAAAGTTTCGCCTGGCTTTTAGATGATATAACGTAAACTGGCATTATTTCCAAACGACGTTCTTAGTTGGATCGATTGAATTGATCAAATGCGAATGGGGATGTACCGTGAGGATCGGTTTCCCCGCCTTCGTACAAGGGTGTGTTGTCCGGTGAGTTCACGAGAGGATGAACGTGAAGCTTTGAGTCCTCCGGTTTTCCCGAGAGTTCACCGATCTTCTGCACGAGCGCTTTCTGGCTCTCAATGTCGATGTCCTGATTACGGAAGAATACAACTCCTCGCTGGCTAACTGAAAAACGTCATCAACAAACCGTAATAATTACGCAAACCAAGTTCCCAGACTCACCCGTTATGGCTAGGTCTTTGAGGAGCGCTTCAACATTGTCTGAGCGCACCAAATCGGTAAGTTGAACTTCGGGAAATTCACGTCCAATGACTGAGGTCACATCGAATGACTTGAATGCATCGAGGCTGCCACTGTAGGCAAGAGGCGGACGAATGGATTTCTTTGCCTCGCCGTTGCCATTAAGGTGGCCGTTTGCAGTGCCGTTCATTCTTGCAATTTAGATGGAGCGTAACAGCTGCATATAATAACAAAGGGGCTCAGCAAGAGAGGATTTTGGGATGAGATTTCGAGATAACACACTCAGTGGTCGTGCGTACGCTGTATGCCTCTGCGAGGCAAGCATTTCAGAGCAAGAGTTATAAAAGCATGCAGAACGGTCCGTCTGGAAAACCGTTTTGCATGAACACAAACTCCTCTTGTCAGCTGACATACGAAGACGGTATTTATTACCACACGTTATCGGCACGAAACCGAGTGAATTGAGAACCTCTCCGTGTACCGTGAGGGCACCAGGTTAACATTTGCTTGTCCTCCTTCTACGCCTTACGCCTCTAATAGTACGAACCTGAGGGCGCTGCTTGAAATGTATGATTCGCTGGTTGAATGTACATCCTGTAGGGTTCGGCGAAGGAAACAGTGCGAAAAGAAAGCACCTGACATCCGCAGTTGCGGCATGGAAACTATCGCATAAGATAGTGGAAGCCCTGGTATGCCTGGGGCCTGTTCCGCACCTCCCTTCCATGGCGCTCGGGATACTTGAAGATAAGAATTACGGTCAGCATGTCAGTGGTCTCTCGCTTGAACATGTCTCGGTATCCGACGGTCTTTCGGTATGGTATTAGGTCCCTGGGACATCTTTGCTCAAAGAAAGAAAATCCAACACGGTTGCCGGAATACGGAGTACTAAGCTTAAACAAAACGACGGGTTAGTACACCTCTTGGGACTCCAACCTGAATGTCCTTGATTTGCTAAAGCAATGATAACGCACGGAAAGCGTTATCCTTATTCCGCAGCCTTCCGACGACGGAAAGGTAAGAACTAAGGGATATGCTGTCGACTCTTTAATGAACACCCAAAATATAGGATCCCCTGAATTGGCCGAGGTGGAAAAAAGAATGTCATTACTGGAGGCGAGTGCCGACCTCTGTCGATCCCACTATTTCCCACGCGTCTAACGGCGACCCGTCTTGTGTCTTGCTCAGCCTCTGTCTAGCCGCGGGCCTCGCGTAAGTTAATACTCTTTTAATTCAATCTCATTTGTGTCAATTTCCTAACTATTTTTTTCCATCCAAAGAGGAGCCATCGGTCATCTGCTAAAGTTGGTATGAAGGTGGTTTACTCCGTCCCTATAATTTACTCTGCATTTTCAGTGTCGGGTTCAAGGATATTGCCGCGGAATGGGGCGTTTCCGTTGACGCTGTCGCGGCAACTAATGCCGATTTATCGATGGCTTTAGGATGGTTTACACTCTTTCAAGGATCTCTAGCTATTAAATTTGGCCGTCGTCCGGTGTTCCTGTTTGCTTCAGCTTGTCAATTCTTTACCTGTAAGCCCGGTCAAAATCATCAGAACCCTATACTATACTCAGAATATCCAAGGCATCTGGGCGGCAAAGTATATTTTTAGGTAACTGTCTCTTAAGCAGGGTTTTAACTTCCGTCGCATAGGTCCGAGAACATCAACTCCTTCAAGGCAGCTCGTGTATTCCAAGGTTCGTCTTAAACCAGCCGAAATGTTGTGACTACTCTTTCCCAAATAAACACACCATGCAAAGGTTTTGGAATGGCACCATACGAGGCACTTGCGGCTGCCAGCATTGGCGATGTCTTTTTCGTATGTTAACGAAACCTGTCCATTCTCCCTTTTCAGATACATCCATTATAGGTCCATGAGAGAGGTAAACGTGTAGCCATTTGGAACTTCGCCATAGGGGGTGCAGTTTGCCATTTTTGCTGCCATCAATATAAACGCTGACATAGTCCGTAACAAACAGGCGGTCTGGCGGTGAGATTGCACTCCCCTTAGAAGAACCATGACCTCTCAAGGAGATATAGGTAACTCCGATTATCAATGGTATCATTATAAACCGTCCGGATCTTGGTTGGAGGTAACTGGCTCTCTGTCCTCGCCTTGCTTGTTTATTGACCCTTTTTTAGATGGACCTTCTGGATCATCATGATCGTATTCGGGATTAGCCTACTGACTTCTATTTTCCTGATGCCTGAGACAATGGTAGGACTCACAAATTGTGCTCGCCAATTCATCTAAAAAATTTCTCCCAGTACGATCGTGAAACAGTTCGTGGCACCGATTCTGATATTGTACTTGAAGATACTATCGAGCCGAACTCGGAAGTTTTAGGGACGGGTAACGAGCATGTCATATCCTCTAAGGAAATGAATGCCGAGCATAAGCGCGAAGAATCGAGTTCACTGTCGGAGACATCGAGTGCCCCCCAGGTGTCCGCCTTCACCTCGCCCCCAAAGACGTTCCTCCAAGAACTGAAACACTGGAGCTACATCAGCAATGTCAGCGTTGTGAAATCGATTTTCCGGCCGATGCTCTTTCTGCTGAGTCCCGCAGTGTGGTTCACCTTTTTTTCATGTGAGTGCTTCCCGACATCAATTTTTATTGTAATTGACACTCTATTATCTTCAGACGGGTGTACGACTGTGTAAGACCGGTTTCCTTGTAGTATTTGCGCTTTACTGAGACTGGAATCATGCATGTAGCTGGCTTGTCGGTGAGCCTTATAGCATTTATATAGGTTCCCAAGTCTGAGGGATTCATCATGTAGTGGTTTCTGTGATCTACTCACTCGTGTTTGGGAGTGCCCCCTATTTTTTCGACGCAACCAAGTACTATCCGTCTTCAAAGGGCACAAATTCCGGCTCATTCAGATTATTTTAAGGGTCGGCCTCGTTTCCATTGGGCCTTTTATTGGATCTATCATTGGGACCGTCGTAGCTGGACCGTGAGTGCTTTCCCGATTTCCATAGACGTATCACTAACGAAGATGGTGCCCTCGCAGCCTATCCGACTGGTCTGTCAAATGGGCGGCGGGCCGAAACAAAGGCGTGTATGAACCCGAGTTCCGGCTCTTCCTTCTTATTCCCATGTTCGTCCTCGACATCGTTGGATACATTGGTTGGGTTAGTTTGAACATGAGTTTTTAAAACTCGTACGGAATGTATATGCTGACCGAGATATTACGCCTTTCGTCCTGCAGGCTGTCATGCAGCCCAAGGGGTTGCCCTGGAGTACGTAGTTCGCTTGACCAACCCTCCGTCATATCGATGCCTAATTGTTGCCGACCCTGCAGTTGGACCGGTCGTTATGTACTCGATGATTGTAAGTCGAGCCCACTTTTAACAGAATTCTATGTCTTTCGTAATTGACCCGCGATGGTAACTATTTAGAGCGCCGGTCAGTGCATAGGCGCGACGGCCGTATGCGCCTACCTCGTCGTCAGTCCGAATAGCCTTTGCATTAGCACCCATTTCTATCATTTATATTCCGACTCCGCAGGACGTACATCGAGAGAACGCACCTGAAGTAAGGCTGGACCGGCATTGCTTTCGTTTTCACATTGACAGAACTCTAAAAATTATTTGATGTCCAGTGCTTCGCGCTTGTCAACTTCATGAAAAACATGGTGCTGTATGGCTTTACTCTTTTTGTGAACGGCTGGGTAGTCGAGCTGGTCTGTCCTTGATTCTGCCTCCTTCCTTCTAAATTTGACTCTGATGCGACATCCCGACATCGGTTTGTAGGGCGTCCTGCGCACTTTTGGTCAGTGATCCTTTTTATGACGATGCTAGAGTAAGCTTCTGATTAGGAAACAACATACCAGGCATACTTGCAGGCGTGACTGCGTTCTGTATTTTGACGGGCATCCCGATGGTGAGCATTTTTTCTGTCCTGAGGTATGGGACCTGTCCCTGCTTTCCAAGGAGTCTTCGATGCACTCCTTTCTGACTGTAACCCATTCGCGAAATGAAACAGTACATCCTCGGAAAGAGGGCCCGTGCGTGGGTCTCGCGGCACCCGAAGCTCTTCTTCACCGAACGAGGCCCGGTTCAAGTCGGCTGAGGTGTGGCCGCCAAAAGGGGCTTTTTGTTGCGGGTCGAAGAAACGGAATTCCATGATACAATCAACTTGAACCAAAGCGTACAGTTTAAAAAGAGTGGGACCTGTGTTCGAATTTATAAACTTTCGTTCCATAAAGCCCGTGTACCAATCAGTATTTTGACGTTCGTATTCCCTGGATGAGATACCATCAATGAGCATTACCGTGTAATGACTTCCAGGCTTTTTGGATGGCAGAAATGATGCGCCTTTCTTACAGCTGCGCGCCGATGTAGAAACCAGGAATATGAGAACGCACGCGACGGGGTACCCACCAGCGATAAGGGCATTAGCAACATGACACACGAGGGCAGGGAATTACTGAGCACGGGCCCGAAGAAGGTAGAATTTTCGTGATGTGGGAGGAGCTTAAAAGAACATATTACAATAGGGCTAGTAGAGCGAGCAATACAGATAACACCTGGAGAAGCAGTGGGCCCGTATACAATAGTAAGAGAAACGATGCTTGCCGTGCATGTCTTCGCGCAAGCATTAATCGACAACCATGGCGTTTCCCGTACGCCGACCGCGCATCTTCCTTCCTCCGCGTCCTCGACCCCATTGACCGCGTCCGCGCCCACCGCGCCGTTGTTCGTACTCGACTGGGTCGACGCCGGGAGGAATGGTGAGCACCTGAGCTCGTGGATCGGACAGCAGGCCGTCAGAGCGCATTTTTCTGTACGTACATGATTAAGTTAGAAAGAGGTTAGCAATGATAAGATATGGAAGTACGAACGATCCGCCAGTGGCCTCCGACCCCGCGTCTGACAAGAGCACGTCCACTGTCCCGCTTAGGCCACCCTCTAGCCGGCCGCCTAGCGAGGTGCTGGCGCTGCCAATAATAGACACGACAAGTGTGTTGCCATCTGCAGACTTCCCGTTGTACTCATTCACAGCACGCTTTGCGTCGTCGGAGCTCTTAAACTTCAACCGTACTGTGACCTTGCTGGCATTTTCTGGTCCGTGGTTGTACGACTCGATGATAGGCCCGCATCGCTTGAATATAGCCTAGAATCAAGGGACACCACGTGGTAAAAAAACGAAGAGTCAACGCAGTTCTTGTGGGTTGTAAAGAAAAAAGGATCACCTCGACATCCGCTGCGGTCGTCCCACTCGCCAAATTCTCAATTTGCACGACATTCGATCCTGCCGCGCTCGCCCCCCTGATGCTTAGGTCAGTCGCCGACGACCGTCCTGGCGCAAGGCCAATAGCACGTCGAAGTGCCAGTACGGCTCCATTGGCGTTCACTCTGGGCGGATTCTCAGACGCATTTGACAGCCGCGAGTCCAGACTTTTCCCGGGCCCATTATACATATCGTGTTTCCATACAGTAGCCTCGTCAGCTTTTGACTGTCCAAGGGCAACGGTACGATCCTGTATCGACCAGACGACGTTTTAGGGTGGTGAATACAAGAAGCGCAATGGACAAATTAACGAGGCAGGCAAGAGACAGACGGTTCTTGAGTTGAGCGACGTTCCATGCTATAAATGAAAGGGAAAAGACGAACATATGGGCCTGAGACGACGCGTCGACCGCCGCGGCTGCGTATTGGCCCCGAGGTCTTTTCGAGAGGCGAGACATCGATGCGATCAAGAAGAGACGCCATTTCGGAAGTCTTTATGTGAGTGCAGAGTGGGCGTCAGCGTCGGGAGGAGGAACGTTAAGCACGTCGCGACTCACCAGAGCGGTAGCCGCTCTCATCCATTTACGTAACGAACTAGCGGTGCCGGTCGTCTTTGCTAAGGATGGTCACGTGTACGTCTCCGAAAGATCGTCCCTCGAGACTGCTCATCAAATGTACGTTGTCATTGTGAGGTGAGGGCTGACTGGCACTTTTAGTTACAACCGTTGTCCACCGGATGCGTTATGACAAAAAATTTGAGATCTGTTTCCATCAGGTCTTAAATTTGACTTCGGAGGAAGGGTTACACACACTGCTCCAGGTTACTTGTCTTCAGTGCGCAACTATGCTTTTGAAGCTGATGGAGCATTTTCGTCCACCACTGTGATCGAGCGACAGCTTTAAACGAAGGACATAAGATACATATCGCTTGACTCCAGCGCTTTCTACCCCCTTAAGGTATCGCAGAAATTTTTTTTAATTCGGTAAGCGCGGGGACGGACCAAACCGAAATGCCAATGGCATTCTGGGATACTTTTGCGGAAGGAGGAAATTGTGAACAAAGACTCAAATCATTCAGCTGAGAATACAAAATTGATATTACAGTGAATTAAATGAGATTACTCGCTTTCTACTGTACTTTTTATGCGAGTGACCATGTTTAGGAAAGTGGGACGAGTAAAAGCTGAACGGTCAGTACCGCGGTGCTTGGCGATCAGGTACAGACCTTTCGCCGAATATTTACTCGTTCCGTTGAAATCGAGAATGTTCTCGTGTGCATGCTTGATATCAAGAGTGACGTGCGAAAACGATTCAGTGTACTCCCAGGGCGAAATTACCAGGTCCGCAATAGCCTCCTCTGCGTTGTCCCAGAAATCTTCACTTAATTGGATTGAGATCTCCCTGAGGCTTGGGCAGAGCACCTCCGAACTCTCGGAGTCCGGCTTGATGGAAAGCGCTTCCCAGAACTCCTTTTCGAAGAATGCGAAGCCGAGCTGGATGAACTCCAGTCCCGGTAGAAGGCGGACTACCTCGACGAGGTGTGTTCCGGTTGCGGCCTCGACGATTAAGTCTAGATACTTTATAGGTGGAGACGACGACCGGCGCAAGAAATCGATCAGCAACGGTCCTTCGGCTTCAGCGTCATACGAGTTGAGGAAGCTATTGTCCGAAATTAGAGTCAACCTCTTCAGCACAGGGGCAGTCAGGTTCTCCAGCACCTCCGTCAGCATATACGGCGCATCGATATGTAGAACGCGCAAGTGAGGGAGGACGACAGGCGTAGCGTGCACTTTTCTCTGGCCAATGGGCCCCATCGGGGACGGTTCCGTAATGGCAACGAATTCTTCCAAGTTAGGGCATGTTTGCATAACCAGGAAGCAGATGTCCGCAAACTCGGTAGGATCGAACGTGTATTCAAATACGAGCTCGACGCTTGTCAAATTTGGCTTCACTAACTCGTTCATCTTAATAGAAAACAAGCCGGTAAGCGAAAGTCGCCGGAGACGCGGACAATGAGTCGTGTCGATGGCTATAATGGACTTATTTTCGTCCCGGACATGATCCTGGCCTCTGAAGCGCAACTCCAGTTCTTCCAGTTCCGGCATCTCCACCGCCTCAACTGAGATGTCAAGATGCAATGCCTTGTAGTCCAGGAAAACGTTTCTCCAGCGTTTCTGATTCTGGAGTAAAGTCATAATCATCGGTTCAGCCACTGGGACCAGATCGAAGTCGACATCTCCTATACGCAGCCAGACACGGAAGTCTAACAGACGGCCGCGCGATCTCTCCAGAAACGTATCCAGGGCCTCCTTCAGCGCAGATAGTTGGGAAGGATAACCATCGGACCAGTCGTCTGAGTCAACGTCACTACTAGAGTCAACATCGCTACTAGCGTCGACATCACCACTAGAGTCAACGTCGCCATGAGAGTCAGCGTCGTCACTAGAGGCGGAACCACCACCTCCAGAGTCAAGGTATACGACCGTAAAGCACGACCAAAGAGATGCCGTCTGTAACGAGACGTCGCGCCAATACCGACACGTGTGTGATACGTTTAACGGGACCTCGTTAGAAGAAGGGGCGGTATCTTCTATATTCAATTCCGGTAACGCTTCTTCAAAGATGAGTCGAAGGATTTCCGGGGGGATGCGGTTCAAGGAAGTACTGTTGCCATACGAGGGAGATCCTACTGGGTGAGCTTCGTCAATAAAAGCAATCTTAAAGAGGAAGGAAGGACTAACCTTGCAACATATTGATGGGGAGATGGCACAAATGAAAAGAAGCTCCAGAACGAGATTGGCTTAGATGGCTTAGATATGTAGGGAGCGGGATATCAGAGAAGGAGCGCCAACGGGTAGCTGGACTTGGATACTAGGTTTACGGTTGGGCGCCAAAAGTATTTAAATGCGACAGTCCCAAGCTAACATCATCCCAGAGTCCTTAGCGAGCGACAGCCTGAAGTCCTTGTACTCTCTAAAAATCAGCTCGTAAAAATACAATATGAAGGCCCAGGGGGAGCTGATACATTGTGAGTTTCGTCGTAACGTTGTCAGAGCCTAAGTTTCGTCCAAGACCGTGACCTCATTTCCGGAGGTAGAACAAGCGAGCCTGGAGAAGAAGGTTCCCTTGTTTACTGTCTAGATTGGCATAGGGTCGATTCATGTTTTACAAGCGCCCAGTCGCAGCGCCAGCACATAAGTACGAAACAAACAAGCAAACGAGCAAAAGGAGAGGTTAAGCGAGATAAGTCCGATCGCTGGGGATCTGGTCGTGGGAATATGTTCCCACTTTTCCGACTGATTGGTCAGACTCCCAGACATCATCGAGTCAGTGGTTTTCATTATATGCGTAGTAATGTATCATCATGTGCGAACGGTTGTATCTCGATTATTTACTGATTAAACTCACGATATGCTTGGATACGAAGTGCATTCGCCGGCACCGCGAACTGCTGAATTCCAACATATCTTATCTATATCTGAACGACCAGATTCCCTCCTAAAACAGAGATCTGCATCCTAATATAGAGAAGTGCCAGAATAGCTTAACCCAAATTAACGGAAACAAAACAGCATTTGCGACCTGAATGATTAAAGCGGAGACCTATTACCATATGAGCCTTATGAGGCGCCACCAACGCCCACCATCGATTTTGTCAATTCTCGCATACTATACGTATACTTAGCGGCCCATAATTATATATTCTACAAGCATTAATGCAGGTTCACGTCGGCGTTAACGAAAAGCAGTGGGGAGAAAAGTTGGGTAGAAATCCGACTCGGTAGGGGAGAGGGACGAGGTTTCCCCTCCCCTGAAATGGAGCTATCAGTGGCTAAAGAAATAAGTGTCAGAAACACGCGGGTAGTAGCAAACGACTTACTATTACAAATTCCACTTTCCTCAAAGGGGGCGTCCCACCCACTCGCCCCCTGCCGGTCCAGGCGCAAATAAATGCGCCTGCAGTAATTATCTTTTACCGGCTCCCGGTCATTATTTATACAGCGACTATGGCCTGTGCAAGGCGGTAAGAAATAGGATATAACGATTTCGATGCAGCTCGGTGATGACGTACCATTGCGCTGCCCGCATATATTTTGGAATCGTGCCGGATGGGTCGAGGGAGCCCAGGATCTGAACAAGAATATTTGTCAGTGACTGCGAAGAAGAGACGTCAATAAGACGATCTCACATAACCTCGAGCCGGCACGATCTCCGCCACCGAGCCATGAGGAGCCTTCTGGATATTGGTCGGGCTAGCACTCAGGTGGTGGCGGGGAGTACGCCAGTCGCGGGTCGAGGTCTCTCACAAAGTGAGTCTGTGGCCGGAGTGTCAGCCACGCACGACGAGGAAAGGAGGACGGATAGATGGAACATACTGTGGTCTCGACTGACACACGGGACCAGCACCTACTCGACCGCGGAGACGCCGACCATATCACGAAGCAGTCTCACACCGATGAGGTGTTGCGGTCGAGTCCTCGCAAAGGATGGAGTGTGAGATGGTGGTGGAAGGAGAGAGAGAAGTCTCTGGACTCTGGAAAGCTTTGGAGAGGATTATATAGCCGTCTTGATACCGGGCTGACATGATATTGTTTCGTATTTGTCTGTTGAGGCTGACGTCTATGATGTTGTGTTGGTCTGATGACTGCAAGCACGTCTTTGGGGGGTCTGTCATTGAACTGATTCAGTGAGAAATAAATCCGGCTTGAAACGTGGAGACTTGATGATCAGGAAAAAAAAAAGTGCAAAATCTGTTGGTGCTCATTGTGTAATTCCTTGAAATGTATCTGTCATGTTTTAGAACGCGGCTTCGGCTGGCGTAGAAACGAACATATTGGTTAGTAAAGAGTTTGTGGCCAGTCAGCACATTATAGCGTGCCACCCCGCTTGTCGAGAGTCAGGCTCTACACTACAGTATGTCCTCCGGACGTATTAGCATCTCCCTCTGCAGACTGAAATTACTTAAAAAGTTGTGAATTACGGCTCACCGGAGTTTATTCACCGCAGCCATTTAGCTAAAATAAAGCGCCATCACGGTATCCTGGTCCAGAACCTTAGCCGCAGACGTCAGCCTCAATTAAACAAATACGAAACAATAACGTGTCAGCCCACTGTCCAGAAAACTATATAACCTCTCCAAAGATTTCCAGAGTCCAGAGACTTCTCTCTCTCCTTCCACCACCATCTCGCACTCCATCCTTTGCGAGGACTCGACCGCAACACCTCGTCGGTGTGAGACTGCTTCGTGATATGGTCGGCGTCTCCGCGGTCGAGTAGGTGCTGGTCATCCTGAATGCCAGGCGAAGCCACAGTATGTCCCATCCATCCGTCCTCCTTTCCTCGTTGCGCATGGCTGACACTGCGTCTCCAGACTCACTTTGTGAGCGGCCTCGACCCGTATCTGGCGTACCCCCCGCCACCACCTCGAGTGCTAGCCCGACCAATATCCAGAAGGCTCCTCATGGCTCGGTGGCGGAGATCGTGCCGGCTCGAGGCTATGTGAGATCGCCTTGTTGACGTCTCCTCGCAGTCGACTGACGCTCTTCCCAGATCCTGGGCTCCCTCGACCTATATTGTCCGGCACGATTCTGAGTTATATGCGGGCAGCGCAATGGTACGTTACCCCCGAGCTGCCATTGCTATATCCTGTTTCTTACCGCCTTGCACAGGTCATAGTCGCTGTACAAATAATGACCGGGAGCCGGTAAAAGATAATTACTGCAGGCGCATTTATTTGCGCCTGGACCGGCAGGGGGCGAGTGGGTGGGACGCCCCCTTAGTGGAATGGGGCTTGTCATATGTCAGTTGCTCAATATGTGTTTTTTTTTCGTCGTGATACTCATTTTTTAGCCCTTAGCTGTTCTCGTTTTGGGGGAGGGGGTGCCTATTCCTCCCCCTCCCCCCCTTCCCATTTTAAATCGATTTCCCCTTTCTCCCTCTGTCCTTTTTCAGATCTCTCCATGGCTGCCGTTCTTTGAGTTACACCAATGTACATGTCACGGATGTATGTACATTGTGCAAACCAAATGTTTAAAGTCGGATAAACATAAAATAAGTATAACTTTATATGCCGTCTCATATAATACAAAAGTTTCAAAACACTCCCAGGCAGGTATCTATATAGCATTCTACTCCTAATATCCTACATATCTTAGTTCGCGCGCCTGGCTGACAAAATCTGTGTTTGGGGCTAAAGTGGCTGCGCAGTGTATAGATCGCCGTGATCTACGCGGCGCGCCATGATGAACGATAAATGATTTCAAAGTCCAAACTCGCATTTACTTGTCTCATCTTTCACCCGCATCGGATGCTTCGACCGGACTCGGGCGTCTCGGTTGTTTATCGGAGCGTAACTCTTGCATTGGACTCCGCTACTGTCTTTATCCTTGTGGTCACTGACATCATTCCCATCGCTAGTACCAAGCCGCACTGAGGTATCCGTGCTTCTTTTCGATAGTTTTGAAAACTTCGGAATAAATTTCAGTGCACCACGTACTTAATAGAGTCAGCGAAATGAAGAAAATAGTCTATCCGCATACCTTTGCTCCTGGCCGGGATTTTGCTTGCATCTGAACGGTGGTACCATTGACGTCGCTCAGTAGAATGTCCACACTACCTTCTGAAGCCAAGCCCGTGATTCCCAGAGTTCTATCCGCCGTTTTCCCCAGGTTTTGTCTTCTGACCTTACCATTACTCCTGCCTCCGCCTTGTGTATCCGCTGGATCGGGGTACTTGGGCCCGCTCTGCGTATTCATAAGACTGAGATTATTGTCACTATCTTCACTCACTCGTAGCGGTCTACCATCTGTGGCTGATCTCGCCTTATTTGATGAGTCCATCCAAAACTGTTGTCTGGCGGAGCGATGTATCTACACCTTGCTTGTGCTAAGACTCTCCTCTCGCCTTACCTTATCTGATGGCTCCGCCAAAGTTGTTTCAGGGATGAGCCGAAGGATTTCCGGAGGAATATTAATGCGACTCAAGGAAGTACTGTTGCAATGCACGGAAGATCCTATTAGATGAGCTTGGTCAATGAAAGCAACCATAAAGAGGAAGGAGGAACTAACTTCGGAAAATAATGATGAATGAGATGGCACAAATGAAAAGAAGCTCCGGACAAGTTTGCCTTGGGGATGAAGGGGGCGGGATATCAGAGAAGGAGCGCCGACTGATAGCTGGACTTAGATACTAGGTTCAAGGACGAGCGCCAAAAGTATCTAAAAGCGACAGTACTAGTCCCAAGGTATCATACCCCCAGAGCCCTTAGCGAGCGACAGCCAGAAGTCTTTGTACTTTCGAAAAAAAATACAATACGAAGGCCCAGGGGGAGCTGATACATTGTGAGTTTCGTCGCAACGTCACGGTTGTCAGAGCCTAAGTTCCGTCCAATCTCATTTCTGGGAGGTAGAATAAGCGAGCCTGTCAAAGGAAGATATTCTTGTTCAAGTTTGCTGTGTGGAGTGGCATGGGTCGATTCATGTTTTACAAGCGCCTCTCGCAACGTCAGAAAGCACATAAGCACGAAACAAACGAGCGAACAAAGGGCGATAATTCTTATCGCTGGATCTGGCCGTGGGAATATATACTATGTGGGGTGGCGCAGGTTCAAATTTGTCCACGCTTTTCGAGCTGACTGGTCAACCGTCAGAGCATCTTTACACTGAATCAGTAATTTATAACTCATGCATGTTAGGCGAATGCTTCATATCTACACAACATGGGAAAGCTATTTCTTGGGACGCGACACAATGCAACGTATTTGGTCAATCAGACAAAACTCCAAAATAAGGCTTTAACCCGAGCTTTGATACCCTTTCCAACTGTTACAAAACGATCGAATACCAAAAACCGTCATAAATGTCTTAAGACACTCATTGTACTTCCACCCTCAGTATTCGGAGGGCCAGCAATAGTATATTGTCGCTGAGAGCCGGGATCAAATGCGTTCAAACTTCGCCGTGGGTCGTGGGCTGTCTGTGCCTGGCACACGATGGTGGAAAGGTGGCTTCCTAACTGCTACTTACCGCTGGATGAGAGTCGAGGGGTCTTGATCATCCCATATGTAAAGCAAGTGTGGGACGACCCACTACTACTATTATACACAAAATGTGATGGCCAATGCGAAATTGATACCATAAATATGGCCGAACTATATGATCTCCCTGATATCTTGGTGACCAAAATTCACAAGTACGCAACAGAAGTCTATTCCTCCAAGTGAACAGGGAATATAATGCGGAAGGCCAATGTTTTACTAACTAGTGGTTAGAGTCCGGATTCGGAGGGGATCGGGATCGACGTCATGGTAGGGTTGTAAGTTATTACAACCCTTACTCAGTCTTTGCCATCCACCTCGAATGCTTCCTGTACCCGTCTCCTCTCGGCGACGGCAATACCGAAAGCCAGGCTCGTCTGGTATAACGTCGACGTACGACTGGTCGTATCGGATACATCTTCTGTTCTTGCGGTCGCGTGTCACAAATCTTGCCGTACTTCTCCTAGTGGCAACCCTTGTGCTTTCCATCCTTGTAAACGTTCGGCACTGGTTCGAAAGAGGAAAATATTTGAATGAACTCTACGAGTATGATGGAAGGGCGAGCTACCTAGCCTATGGCACGCCAAAGTCAATTGAGGACACGATTGAGAGGCCAGCCGGGTTGCAAAAGCTCGAGCATCTCATCGTGGTCCCTGGACATGGCGTGTGGCTTGGGAGTGATGCAAGAGAAGCACTAGATGGGTACTCATGGGCCATGCAGAACTATCACAACGATGGCAGCGGCGCGCAGACGCGCATCGAGGCGTTCGTCGGACATGTCCGTAAAGGGTGCGTGCTATAATTATGCCCTTCTGAATGCACTGAAGCCATATTTTAATTTAGGGTGGAACTGGCGGATGCAGATCCAAAAAGTCTTCTTGTGTTCAGTGGGTAAGTAACACCTATATTTGCAGTGCGAACATCTTTTTTTAACCCATTCGCGTTCCCCCTCACAGAGGCGCGACGCAGGCGTCTACGCCCAAAACGGAGTCTACATCCTACTTATCACTGGCTCTGGCGCTATCACTTCTTGATCCTTCCTTCCCCACGCGATTCTCCTCCGGCTCCTATTTGAACACCTACGAGCGAACAGCGACTGAAGAATATGCCCTTGACTCTTTCCAAAACTTGCTCTTTTCGATCGCGCGTTTTCGTACGATGACCGGACGGTACCCGAAGCGCGTGACAGTCGTCGGTTACGCAATGAAGGAGAGCCGATTCGACGAGCTACATCGCGCTGCTCTCAGATGGCCTGCGCAGCAGTGGGAGTACGTGGGCATTGACATGGAGCATGAGCAGCAGCGTGAAGTAGCCATGAAGGGCGAGGTGTGTATAAGCCTTCCGATTGTTTGAATTCCTCTATTCAATATGTTTTCTAACTTTTCTGCGCGTTCCAGCTTGAAAACGGGTATATGCCGTACATGCGTGATCTATACGGTTGCCACGGCTCACTTCTCGAAAAGAGACGGGCGCGTAATATCCACTACCGAGCGCACCCATACCACATTTCCGCGCCTGAGATTGCTTCGTTATTAGAATGGTGCCCCGGTGATGATACGGAAGGTCTAGAAAACAGATCTGCTTTGGGATCGAATATATATGACGGCACACTCAGGAATATACCAGCTGCTAAAGGGGGTGGGAGGTTTACACGCGTATTTGGTGGGCCTTTGCCCTGGGATAACTTATGACATCCGGAATATTTTCTATGAGGTACGTTTGCAGGCTTTCCGTGATTCCCCCGTTGCTGACGTTTAAGTATAGCGTATTAAGAACTAGACGGTAATTATGTGTTAATGCTATTTCCCGGGTGCCTATAACCCGCAAATCTCAAGACGGACCCCGTTACCGTGGGGAAGCTCTTTGTCTCGCCTCGGAGTGCTCGCATCTGGGTTTCCACCCTACTTCGTCCCTTGAGCCCGCCGATACCCCATTGGTGGCGAATCATCACAGCTTGAATAGCTGCTTGCGCCCTTTTCTTTTGTTGGCTTGGACACGTGTTCGCTCGCGGCACGCTCTGGACAATTGATCCGCGTACTTAAGCTAACACCGAGATCGATACTCCCGGTTGGGGAGGCTTCCCCGGAGTGCATATTAAAGGACAGAAATCCAGACAACGTCGTTGACTGCCCCACCCCACTCAACAACCCATCCACCCACATACACACACAAGCGGATACTTCCGGGATGTCTACCCCAACTGCCGCCGATGCCGAAGTACCCCCGCCATTCCGGCCATGGCCCGAGGGCGCGGAGATCAAGACGTTCAAGGGTGGATGCCATTGCAAGAAGTTCACGTTTGAGCTCGAGCATCCGTCGCTTGAGGCACGCCAGCCCTTGACGTGCAACTGCAGCATCTGCACGCAGAAGGCTGAGCTTCTTGTGTGCGTCTCCTCTGCACCTCCTGTCCCGCTACCCCCCCAGCTCCAATTCGCTTTCTGCCAACGTTGAAACGTTGACGCTTCACCGTCCCATTTCGTTTCATCTTGCCTTGGCATTGACCCCGCGTACCCACACAGATTCGCGCCGGAGGCACGCTTTCACTTCACAGCGGGCTCGTTCGAGGAGTTGTCCAAGTACGAATGGGGAAAGAAGATGCTCGTGCGTCAGTTCTGCCCGAACTGCGGGTCCAGCATCCTGTGGACGGGCTTTGGCCTCGTCGGCGTTAACGCGCGTACGTTCGAGGGCATCCAGGTAGACAAGCTAAACCCGACGTTCTTCGATGGAGCGAGCATGTAGGGTATCTCTGTATTCTGTGTTGAGGGGAGGGAGGGTGTGGGGCGATGTGCGTGTATTGCGGACTCGGAGCTGCTGGGGCTGGACGTGGTCCGCGGTGTGGGGCAAAATGTTCATGGGGTCCTGCGAGGAGTGGGCACATGTGCTCTGGACGCACCTGCACTCTCGAGAAGGGTCTTCGATGTGAAATATGAAATGGGGACGTAAAGATGTACTTTTCCCTCCGTCAGGTGTATGCCATGTAAACGTATGAGAAATACAGATGACTCTGTAAAAGAAGGGGGTTGAACTTTCGCGATTTTAGTTGTTTGTTACGAGAGCGAGAGCAATCCGACTAACTTCCTTTCTGTAACCATGGTCTATCCATCGGACTAATAGGCCTGGTTCCACCAGACAGCACTGTCGGTGGAAGCACCATGTAACGGAACCCTTCAGAGTCCTGGTACGGTACGTAGTACGTCCGTTCAGAAGGATTACATTTACGTGTTAGAATCCAGGTCAAAGAAAAGAGTTGAGAGCTCTTTTTTCATTTCCCTTGCCGGGATACCCGCAGAAGAAGGAATACATATTCATACAAAGTGCGTGTACTTCGTGCTCTCTTCCGTCCTTCGTCATCCGTCATCCGCATACAGTCTATCAGTCAATCAGTCAGTCAGACACGGCCAACGGCGTTGGCCAACGCGCCCGCATACGCCTACGCCCACAACGACTACACGTCCGCGCCATCCGTGCCCCCATGTGCACCATGCGTTCCGTGGCCAATGACACCCGCGACACCGAGCGCGCCGCCGGTCGCGATGCCCTTCGCGCGGAGCTCCGCGTGGTGCGCCTCGACTTCGTCCTGCACGCGCTCGATGCTGCGGAAGTAGCGCACGGTCTTGACGCGCAGCTCGAGTGTCGCGTCGCTGTCTGCGACGATGAGCGCCCAGGGGTGGTGCTGCACTGCCGAGAGCGTCCACTGCGCGTCGGTGAAGGGGGAAGTGGTTGGTTAATCTTTGGAGAAAGGAGGGGAAGGGAAGGGAGGCTGCGTACGAGGTGGTTGACGCCTTCCTCGATGGCCTTGCTGAGCGCGAGCGCCTTGCGCTGACCGGTAACGACGATGACGACCTCGCGCGAGTCGAGGACGGTGCCGACGCCGACGGTCAGGGCCATCCGGGGTACCTTCACAAATGATTCGCGTCAGCTACGCAGACGACGGAGGGGAAAAAACGGGAAGGGGGAAAGCAGACGTACAGCGTTGATGTCATTGTTGAAGAAACGCGCGTTCGCGAGGATCGTGTCATACGCGAGCGTCTTGATGCGCGTGCGCGATTTGAGGGAACTGCCTATATGCGTCCATAGTGTTAGTTTCGGCTACGTGCAAAGGCGTAGTTGGGAAGAGTACACACCGGGCTCGTTGAACGCGATGTGCCCGTCCTCGCCGATACCGCCGAGGAAGAGCTCGATGCCGCCAACGGAGCGGATCAGCGCCTCGTATGCGGCGCACTCGCTGTGCAGATCGTTCGCGGTGCCGTCTAGGAGATGCACCTGGGTCGGAGGGATGTCGACTGAAAAAAGAAAATGAGACGAGCACGAAAAAGGCGGATATATGCACGAGCAGATAGGGGTGGCGGAAAGGACGCAGGACGCGTTACGCACTGTGGCTGAAGAACTCGCGGAACATGAAGGTGTGGTATGACTCGGGGTGGTCGCGCGGGAGCCCGACGTACTCGTCCATGTTGAACGTGATGACATGCTTGAATCTGGGTTGGCGTCAGCATCAGCCCAAGCACGTACAATACGTGGTTAAGTATGCGAACGTACGAGAGCTTGCCCTCCTTGACCATGCGGATGAGCGCGCGGTACGTCGGGAGCGGGGACGAGCCGGTAGGGAGACCGAGGACGAAGGGCCGCTGCGCGGTCGGTGCGAACTCCTTGATCCTGGGTTTTCGGGTCAGCGAGGGGGCGCGCATACACGCAGCAAGGGGTGCACGCACCGCTTGCAGATGTAGCTTGCGATGTACTCGCCGACGGCGGCGGGGTCGTCGCGGAGGATGAGACCTGCATGGGTACCGTCAGCGTTTGCAGCGACGACGACGAGCAGAAAATAGGGGCAGAAAAGGGGCACGCACGCATGGTGGGTTGGGTTGAACGGGGCTCAGAGCGCGAGCGGACGACGAGCTGGCAGATATCGAGTCGAGTGACGCATATATCCGGTTGCGAGCCGAGTCTGCGCCCGGCCGCTGCCGAAAGCCAGGCCCCCCTCGCCAGCGCATGCCCATAGGGGCCCATGAGGTCTTTGCTCTGACCGCGCGGCAGCAGCGAAAAAACAATTTAAAAAAACAGCAGAAGGCGAGCGCCCGCCTGCCAGGGCACGCGCTCCAGTGCCTTGAAATCTCGGGAGTGTCTAGTTAAGTACATGTCCTCTGTGTAGCCCGACGAATAATGAAATAAAGTAAGGGGAGAGAAGAGGAAAGAAGCCGCCCAGTCAATCCCACTGCATGTACTGTGTGTACTCCCGGATGTTCGACACGAACGTGTCCTCTATCTCTTCTCCCGCGCCGGTCGCAACCTTCACGATCAACTCATTCAGGCCCGTCGACCCAAGGATGTCCACGTGGTCGCTCGTATTTGCCCCTCCGCGAGGTATCGTCGGCGTCGGAAGGTGCGGAAGCTGGCAAGTCCGAGGGGGGCGAAAACATTCAGCATCTCTACTTACTCCGATGGCGCACGATTCGTACTGCTGACCTCATTCGTGATAATTTTGATCCCGCCCGGGTTCCACCGCTTGCGCTTCCAGCCCTCGACGCACATCGCGCCTAGACTCAGCAGGCTCACCGTGCCGTCGCCCTCACCGAGCTTCACTCCATTCTTGACCTACATTTAATTCCATAATCAGTTACACGAGCTGCCTACCGCGCCATTTATCGGCCACAGACCTTGGGAAGCGACTGCTCGTCGGACACCTCGTAGTCGATCCAGTTCTTGCGCGCCAGCGGCAAGTCGAGTGGTGCGCGCGGGCTCTTGCAGTCCTCCGCGTCCGCGCACATCGCGCCTGCAGCATCGGGGATCGTCTCGTCGTGCTCGTACTCGCCTCGCGCGTACCTGCGTGCGTTAGATATAGAACTTGAATTAAGTAGATTTCTCGCACCAGTATGAACGCTGTTGGTGAATTTAATTTAGCACGGGTCCATCGAGCAGTTAATATAAGGCACCACGAACCTCGGTCTCCTTCCCGTGTCCGTAGATACAATACAGCTTCATAGACGGGGCATTCGGAAGTCTGTTCGTGGTAATAAAATCTCTGCCACTTCTTCATACTTAAGACCGCCTACCTCGATTCAAGCGGGTTACTCCACTTAGTCGGGTCATCATCGTTCAGTTCCAGTTTCCTCTCATCCCGCTCGATCCCACACGAGTAATTCGACTCCATCATTTTCTGAACAGTTGGCATTATAAGTAAATCAGCACCGGGTACAATCCCACTCCGACTCCGGCTCCGGCTCGGGAAACATTCTGAAAAATAAGGGAGCCCTCACCTGGAAGCTCACAGGCGTATGCTCAAGGATCCAAGTCCCCGCCTCCTCCGCCGTCATATTCCGCGCCTCAGTAGCAACACTCCTATTCTCGTTCTTCTTATCGCTCGCGTTCTGTCCGAGAAGCTCGGCCGGCCGGAAAGAGAGGAAGCTCCCGTGCGACTGTGTGCAGTTCCCCGCGTCGTCTGGCGCGTGCGTGTGGTTGCCCCAGATCGCGTCGCCGCCCTAGAGCCACATTGGCAGTAGGAGGTAGACGATATGAGTGTCAGTCCAGTATTCAGCGAGGAAAACGAGAGACGAAAAGCGGAGCGAGGAAGACAAGGGAACCGGAGGAAGGGGGGGCTAACCTTGATCCACATGCTCGCACTGCCCGCCCAGCTGCGGAAAAGCTTCGCGCGCTCCTTGCGCGAGAAGAACCGCTCAAGTACTAAGATCGGTGTCGTTCTTAATCAAAAAAACCCATTCATTGCTTCACGTAGCACATGGGGATGACGCACCGTATGCCCCGGTAGGGTGTAGCTCGACTGTGTCCTTCATCTCGCCGGATAGGAACGCGGTCATTGCTTTCGGCTGCGCGTCGCATCGTATCGCATCAGTCAGTCAGCGAGCGGCGAGCAATGAACGTCGGGTCCATGAGCCACGCGTCACGAATAACGGCAGCGAATGTGGGGGGGACTTACGACTCCCTAGTAGATGGCAAGGGTTTAGATTACGACGCGTAACATAGAGGCGGATTAACTCACGAGGTGTGTTCCGGCTGCAGAGATGAGCGCTTCGATGTGATCCTATACGTGTGTAGTCACATTAGACTGGCTGGGAGGTGAGATAAAAGAGGAACGGCTGCCCGACCTCTACCCAGGTGGGCCCGCCACCGCCAAACTGGGGCGATTCTACCCATTTGAAGCTGAGCACGGTAGAGCGAATAAGAGACGGTCGAGTGATGTAATGAATTGCAGACTCACAAGTACTAAAATAAATGACCGATCAACACGAATAGAGGAAGAAACGTTCAGGACAATGGGCACACCAGCATGACCTAGAAGCATTGCGGACGTTTACATTCAGCCGACCTATGTGCGAAGATGAAGTCCGCGCACCGAGCTGCCCATCGAGTGCGCGACCAAGACGACTTTCTTATCGTGTCTCTTCCTACCTCACGAACGAAACATACTCAGCAATCGTCCAGTACACTGCACCAAAGGGAAAAAGAAAACAGCGCAAAGCGCGAAACCGCACCTCATATCCTCGATACTCGCCTTAAGACGCGAAAAATACCCGTCTCTCTCTTCAAGATTCCAATACGAGAGCCGCCAGTCGTACGCCGCAAGGATGAGGTTATTCGTATCGTACCCTACGACTGCGAGGTTCTCGACGATCTTCGACCAGATCCAGTAGCCCTGCATGAAGGATGACGCCGCGTCGATGCCTGAGGCGATAGCGGTTAATAAGGGCTAGTTTCGAAGTACAAGGAGGGTGAGAGCGGGAGTCTAACACGTACCCTGTGCAGCGCGCACTTTCACGCCTGGAGGATCGAGCCCTGTCTCTGGGTCCAGGAGCACTGAAGCCATCCACTTGTCGCGGTTGAACGCTACCTGCGAAAGCATACTACCCACCCATCCGCACCCGCCTCAGCGCCCATACACAAACAAAACAAAACCATTAAAAAAACACGCACTGCAGCCCACCCCACACCTTCTGCCTAAACCAGCCTCTATACTCCTCCGCAGTAGACCACGACTCCAACCCCGTCGATATAATGCCCGGCACAAGCACAACCGGGAAATTAGCCCCAAGCCCACGCGCCCGGAGTCTCTCGCCGACTTGGAACTCGCGTCCGTCGTTATTGAGCTTCCAAGGCTCGGGGATGCGCGCTTTGAGTGCACCCCATTCGTTCTCGACACGCGCCCAGTCCCAGTCCCAGTCCCAGTCGACGTCGGGGAGGGCGCTGGAGAGGAGCGAGGCGAGGTCGGATTGGGATTGTTCGAGGAGGAGGGCGAGCTGTGCGGGCATCTCGAGTGGGCCGCCGGTTGTGGGCGCGAGGATGGCGGCGCCGAGCATGGTACCGACTGCGAAAGGGTTGGTCAGATCGGTTCGTGTGTAGGCTCATTCTTGCGTACGTACGTAGTATGCCCAGAGGGAAAATGAATTTACGTGACGAGAATATAGATTTCTAGACAGATAGATGCACTTCATTAGCAGGATCTCAGAGGATTAGATATCTCCTAGTACGCACTTTCTCCAGTTTCTCCTTCACCTTCTCGTTCGCCCGCACCTCAACCGTGCTCGACGACGCACTGCTTCCCTCCAACGAGTCCTCTTGCTCGCTCTCAGGCGTCTCCGTCCCTTCCGAGTTCTTTTGCCAGAACCACGTCTTTCGTCGCCGGAGAGACATGGCGATGTGTCGGTGCAAGTAGTAAGAGTTCGGAGCAAGCAGGCAAAAGCGCGTCTCGGGTTAGACTTTAGTGCGGCCGCGGACGCGTCTGACGCGATTCCGGCTACGTAAGTGAGGTAGTATACAACATGTGAAAACGATCAGAGGAAACAAAAAAGAAATAATCGAGAAAAAATACAGCGTAGCATAGGCAGCTACGACTCGCGCTTCACAGCGCCTTCAACCGCCGTCGTCGGGAATAAACTCTGCAAAGTCGCAACAGTACCCTCCACCGAGTTCAAATAGCTGAGAAGCATCCGCACAACTGCATCCTCCTCGACCGGCGGCGGGAAGCGCGCGACGAAACTCTGCGTATACGACATGAACTCTCCGTCTCCGAAGATCTCCTCCTCCGAGAACCTTTAGGCGGAGTGAGCACCAGCCAGAACAAGTAAGCCTAAGCCCAAGACAAGGACTCACCCGCGTTTCCGCAAAAACGTCTCCCGCTCGAGGTCCCACGCGCTCGCCGCATCGAGAAAGGCCTTCACCGCGCGCCCGACATCATGTACACGCGCACGCTCCGCTCGCGTAAATCCATGGTGCAGCGTACCCGTCCAGAGTGCGTCCGCCAAGCCGTCCTTGCCTGGAGGGACACCAAGCGAGGGGAAGAACGCGCCCATCGTCTTGGAGAGCATGTATGCTTGAGGAGACGTCCAGAGGCTGTGTATGTGCTGCGATCGTGGGTGAGAATGATGAAGGAAAGAAAGAGTAAGAGGGAGACGTACCAGTTTGCAGAGGTTCAAGAAGATCCCTTCAACGTACACGAACCTCGCCTCCGGTGCGCCATTCACGATCTTCTTCAGCGCCTTCCTCTCCAGTTTCTCGAGCAGGCGCACTTTGGGCTTGCCATCCACGCCCTTCCATTGGTTCCTTCCCGCAGGACTCGACGAAGACGCAATAGCAGCAGCGGTATAACGTTCGTTGAGCACAAGCGCGTCCGCCGCCCCACGCACCGCGCGCTCACGAACATGCTCGATCTGCGCAAGAAGCGCCAGGAGCCCGGGTATGTCCGCGCGTAGGAGATGCGGCTGCGCGATGTCCTTCGCTGCGTACACGAGCAGGTGCAGTGGTGGACACTCGGTGTCTTTGTCGAGCCGAGGGAGGATGCGTGTCTCGATGTGTGCTGTAGGAGTGTGGGTGCGGGTGAGTGCAGGGTACGGCGACGATGTTGGGTCCGTACTGTAGAGCGCCTCTTTGGCGAGTGTGTCGGCCGGCGTTGCGGCGGATACGAGTTTCCTCAGCTCGTCCATCGCAGTCTGGTTTCAATATTAATTCCGAAAGACGCGACTCGGACGCGTACCGTCCATACACGTGACATTAACTCACATCTATACTATGCTACTGTTACAAAATGTACACTACGCCCAACGACGAAAACAAAACAAAAAACGTACTCCTAATCGGAAGTTGGAACCCCAACCTACGCCTACTCACCCTCATCCCCAGGCCCCTTCCTAAACGTATCCACACACACCTTAAACACGTTCCTCACAAGCGTAAACGGCGCCCCACTCCACGCCGTCTCCCATGCACGCCGCGCGAACTCGCGCTGGTTACCGTTCTCGATGCTCGTGTGCAGGATCTCTAGGACCTTGCGTGTTGGCGCGAGTGTCTGCCGCGCGTATACGTCTAGAGGCGGGAGTTGGGAAGGGATGCGAATGAGGAAGGATTCTTCGCTGCGGGGGGAAGGGGGCGTTAGTTAGTCGTTGGTCTTGTTTAAATACCGAAGACGTACGCAGCATTGGGATACGGATGCCGAGGCGGCCCGTCCTCATCGTCCTCATCCTGCTCCTGCCTCAGCCCTGCATCCTCCGTCCGCTCTCCCTCATTCAACACACCCTGCCCCTGCGTCCTCTCGCGCTCCCGTTCCCTCACGCGCTGCACCTCCGCCCACGCCCTCTCCTCCTGCTCCTTCGTCCTCATCCACGCCGTCTGCTTCTCAAGATCAAGCATCATAAGGTCCATACGCTCCTGCGCTGCCCATCGGTTCTTCGTCATCCACACGTACCAGCCCTCGCGCCAGTAGCGCACGCCTTCCGCTTCCTCACCCCCGCTGCTTCGTGAGGGGACAGAGGAGCCGGAGCTGGATGGGCTGGAAGAGGATGAGGGGAGGGCGGACGGCCCACCGACGATCCCGTCAACGATCGCACTCGCAGGTTGGCCTTCCGGCGGGAGTGGGTGATCTACCACCCCTGCGCCTGCCTGGTTTAATGCAGACGACACCCCAAGCGACGCGCGCCGGTGCGCAGCAGCGTCATTCGAAAAGTGGCTCGTGAGCTGGCGGACCTCGTGCGCGAAGACGCGGCGAACGCATACGGAGCGACACCATGGGTCTGCGCCTTCGTGTCGTCCGCGCACGCTTTGGGAGCACCATGTGAAGCAGCGTTCGTCTGTTTTGGGGGAGAATTTGCCTGGTGAGAGGTGTTAGTTGTTTATTTTTGTAAGGATCGGGTGCTAGAACGCGAAACGGAGTGTGGAGAACGGAGAAAAATGAAAAGAAAAGAGGTGACCTGGCAAACGGGTAAGCACAGAATCAGAGCATACCTTGAGCAGGCCGCTTGACCTGAACAGGGTTCGCGAATGCGCCTTTCCACCAACTCTCGGGCGGCGGTCGCTCAGGCTGCTTGGGCGCGCTCGCGGTCGGGTCGACCATCCCCACCATCGTAGACTTTTAACTCCTGGGTTTCGTTCAGCGGCAGTCCGATTATGAATCAAAGAAAGACGAGGGGTCAGGTTTCGGTGATTAAGTACTATAGCAGAAAGTAGTGAGCTCGGCCGTGTTTGCGTGCGTGCGTACGTGCGCGGCCTGAAGCCCGAGCCAGGCGAGAACCAGCAAGTCCGTGCGCCGGCCCTAAACACACGCTTAGAAAGCCAAGGGCTCAATTTTTTTCTTACTTTCACAAACACCACAAACGACAACGTCGAGCGCCGTCCAAAGGACCGCTTTCGCAGCACACGCACAAAGGAGCTCGGTTCTCGCGAGTCGACGCCCTCTCTCAAGCGCTGCGGGGAAAGTCCCCGGAGACACCCTGCAGGCGGTGTATGCGCCCTCCTTTCGTTACGGAAAGCAGCCGCTTCTAAGCGTGGTGGTAGGGAGGTAAGGGCGCGCAGCTGGGATGGCTTTGCATGTCTTGTTGTGCCGGTACTTATACGGTGCTTCGGGTGTGCTCCCGCCTGCTGCCCGCTTGCTACGCGCGCCCGGGCCTGGCGAGGCGGGGGAAGGGGGAAGGGGGGCGAAGATACGAGCCCTCGTACCCTCGTAGCGTTTTCGGAACGTAAACTCGTCGGGCTGTAAGCGGCGTGCGATTTTTGTTGCTCATTGATGAAGTTATGCGGTCCCGAGGCTCAGCTTCGGAACGGAATGGGGCTTACTCTTGGTCGGCGCACACGACGTTTTGTTGTCGAATTTTTTGCATTTTTTTTCGTCTGCTTTTGTGGACGCGTGGTCGTGTCGGGAGGGATGAGATGAGATGAGGTGGGCTTTCTTTTTGTTTCCTTCGTACCGTCCGCCTTCGTTTTTTCTTTTGCTCGAATGATGCTGTTCTTTCTTTTTGATTGAATTTCTTCAGGGAGGATACCGCATCTGCGGGCGTGCTCCAGAACTTGACACCTCTGAACTCCGTCCCATCCATACCTTTTCATCCACTTTTATTTGTTCGCGTACTAACGTCTCTTCGCCCGACAGATCTGTCCCGACGGAGGGAGCGGACGTCGAAATGGGTGAGCCATTCTTCTTTAACTTTCCTATTTTTATTTTCGAAAAAGACACTACGTCTACCTATGATGAACAACAACCGAATGCAATATTAGGAAGTGCCGTCCGAAGCTTTACTGCCTCTGTCGAGACCCGGTTCCCTGATCCTTTTCTCTTTCTTTTTTTTTTTGTCGTATGGTTGTTTACTAGCGAGTACTGACGCCGAATTTTGTTCGCAGGGTGGATGGATGGATGTGGAGCGGTGTTTTCTGATGTAAATTAGAGCAGTTCGATGTTGCAATGCGAAAGATGTTTTGTTATCTGTGGAGCGCAGCCCCGTTATCTCCTCGTGTCGCCTAAATTTATGTCCCGATAGCCTGCTCAAGAAAATTAATCGTCCGCTGTTTAACAACCTGAGCGGAAAACTGCTGCGATTCAGAGCAAACAGCAAGTACAAAATCGTAAGTCGATGCTGTATTTTTACTTCATTTTCCGAATGAGTTGATCTCTTTGACCGGAAGAGGGAACGCAAATCGGAAGAAGCATAGCATCCGAACAAGTGAGGCACCCGTCATAGAGCTATATTCCGCTCCAATAATTCATATCAATATTCTCTTCCCTTCCTTTCTGTTTTTATTATGATGCTCGTGTTCGCCTGCGCTCTCTCGCCCCCTCCTTATTTCCCTTGAGCGTCCCTCTTCCTCTTCTCCGCCAACCACCACCACCCCTCTCTCCCTCCCGCGCACCCTCGTCCCCGCTGTGCTAAAAATGCTGTTCATTCTCTCTCTCTTCGCGGTAAGTTACAGTTTCTTTCCTCTCCCTTCCTTGTTTCTATTGGCTACCATGCACAGATGTTCACGCGTACTCGTTTTTCGTGCTAGGCCACCGCGTCGCTTGCGGCCGCACGCAACATATACATCCAGGTCGGCGGGAACATGACCGCTGGCGATAACACTACGACTTTCTCGCCCCAACGCGTCGCTGCCGTCGCAGGCGATATCGTGTTCTTCAACTGTGCGTTTTCCCCTCGTGTCTTCACACACCTTTATTAATATCCACCTATGAACTCGAATTCGAAAAAAAATCCAAATTTGAACGCGCAGTCTCTGCGGGAAACCACACAGCGACGCAATCCACGTTCGCCGTCCCTTGTATCCCCGCTCACGACAGCAACATCACTATCAACGGCTTCGACTCGGGCTTCCGCGATACCAACAACGGGACCGTTGTTACTATCCTCTCGGTGCCTATCACTACGCAGAATGAGAACACCACGTTCTGGTTCTACGACGAGAGCCCTGGTGCGTGTGGGAGCGGCGCAGTCGGGGTGATTAATAGCAATGAGAATGGGAACGAGACACTGGCGGGTTTCGTGGTAAGTGCATTATGATGCCCCGTCTGAATGTGTGGAAAGGACTCGGAGGACTGACGCGTTGTGTTGTGTTCTTGTGCTTAGCGTAATGCGGAACGTCTTAACGGGACGGACGCTACGGACACGTCTTCCTCTGCGTCGGGTTCCGCTACCGGGGCGTCGGGGTCCGCAAGTGCATCTGCCAGCGCGTCCGCTTCGAGCACGGACAAGTCTTCCGCGATCTCCGGTGTCGCTGGTGCAGGCGTCCTCTGTCCGCTCGCTGCGTTGGCGTTTGGGTTCGGGCTTATCCTCCTTTGATCAAAAACGAGCTTTGGATATAGGCTGGAAATATCCTCTTTTTCCTCTATCGTTGTTCTTGGCTTATTTGTTGAACGATTTTCACTCGTGACGTTATATATACATGTGCTGTCCCGGGCTTCTTCCTCTTTCCCCCCTTTCTTTCTTATATCATTTGGCTTTGTTGATTATACCTGCAGTCACGGTGTTTGTTGTTATTGGCGCTTTTGGCAGTGTTTTTCTTTTTAGAGAACGGGTTTAAATTTCTTTGGTCGGTTTCCTGAACTGTTCGGTAGTACGTACTGTGTTTGGTGCACGCTGTTCCAATATATACCTTGCACTCTCGCTATGTGTGGCTGAGAAAGGGTGTGGGTTTGAGCGGGTATTTCCACACGACGATGGAAAACCTGTGTTTACAACGATTTATTTTTCCCGACGCCTTTATTTCCCGGATTTTGATAAAGGGACATCACGTGCCCTAGCGAGTCAATTAGCGTAAAGTTACGTAACCTCGGGCTGGTGTCGGCGGCCCAAGTCATACTTACACCTTGCTTTCCTCCCACCCAACGACCGACAAAGACTTTCATCCACCACCACCACCACCACCACCACCAGCCGCACACCAGTCGACTTGTGGAAAGCTGAAATGATCCCTCGAATATAGGCTCTTTCAAACCCCCGACATCATAACATCCCTACTACCCCCTTTTTTGCACATACTACTACTAGAATACTAGACAACTGGCACCCACCCAGCCGCGTTAACCGTATTTATCCCGCATTTCGATCCCCTTCGCACACGAATAGGATCGCACGAAACGCACGGAGGGTACTTCTGATACTTACATGTTTGGTGAATCTGAATCGGAGAGCCCGCGTACTGGCAGTCCCTGGGATGGCTTCTTGTCGAAGTCTGACCCCGCCTCGCCAGCGGCCGTTGCTGCTACTGCTGCCTCTGTTGAGGCCCCGCTTTCGCTTGCGCGCAGCCCTAGAGTTGTGCCGAAACTCGTCCCCGAGGTCGAAGAGGTGCGTCATTACGACTATCTGTCTACCCAATTCACTTCGAACTGACCAATAACTTTCACTCTCACAACCTGGTAGGGAAACGTAGAATACAAGCTACGCCTACTCGCCCCTCCACCCGAGCGCTTCGCTCGGCTCGTCACGCAACTCAAGTGGCGCCTGCTCGAAGGCGGAGGACAGGCATACTATGAACTCGGCGTCGCGGACTCGGGTGCACTTGTCGGCCTCTCGCGCGCGCATCTGGAGATGTCGCTGATGACGCTGGAGGAGATGGCTGGTGAGATTGGAGCGAGCGTGGTTGTGGTGAAGGAGATTGAGTTGCCTGCTGCGCTTGTGGGTGACGAAGGAGAGGAAGGAGGGAAGGGGAGAATTGCGGACGGTGCGATGCGCATGCCGAAGAGGCGAGTGGAGGAGTGTGTGGATCGTGGCTCGCCGGAGAGCATAGGAGTGTCTACACCGACGGATGCGGAGTATGAGACGGAACTGTCGACACCGGAGGCAGAGGATGAACCGGACAAGGATGGTGAAGTCGAGAACGAATATGAGAGCGCAGTGGCGACCTTAGTGCCGCGCCTCGTTCTGGACGCCACATTGAAGACTGCTACGACCACGAATCCGTCATCTTTTAGCCGCCGCACACATACACACGCTAACGCTCGTCCGATGCGACTGTCCCCGGCCGACCCGGAATCATACGACTCGACAAGCGGCGACGACTGTGGAGTGTTCGCAGGCGACCTCGAGATTGCGTCGGTGTACAAACCACGGCCACACCGCCGACGTACACCCGCATCCGTTCCTCCGCTAGCGACGACGACGGTCGTCGAGTATGGGCGCCCTGTGCCTGTGCCGAGCGCACCTGTGGATGTACCTGCCCCGCTGTTGGGCGTGCGTGGGGGTACAGGGAGGAGTAGGAAGGAGCATAGACGGGAGCGTGCTCGTGCGATGGGGGCGCAGGTTCCGAAACCGAGGCTCATCGGGGGCGGTAAGGTATCGCATCCGGGCTCAGCAGTGGCGTCCGCGGGGGACATGGATGTGGTTGCGACACGTGCGTTGGGCGAGCTCGAAGTCGCTGCCGCTGCGTTTAAGGACCTTAGCTTAGGAGACGAAGGTAGCTCTGGCTCCGGCAGCGCTGACTCCCCCGTCTGCGTACCGGTTCCCCAGGTTGCAGTCTCTGGCGCTCCTGCCGACGCGCTCCGAGCTCGGCACACCGGACCCGGGTCCGGGTACGCTTCTGAGTACGGGTACGGATCCAATCGTGGACACGGACACGGGCAGGGACGGGGCGCGGAGACGCGAGGCAGCGATCTAATGTACAAGGGTCGACTCGTACCGGACGACGCGCGGCTGCGGCGGTACATCGTCGAGGCACTCGTCGTTCGTAAGATGGCGCTGGACGAGGTGTTTCTTGATTTCGTGAATTTTTAAAGGGTACTGCCGTTTTGACTTCTCCCTTTTTGTTCTTAGTCTCGTCAAATTTGTATCTTTTTTTTGCTTCTGTTAAATTATTTGTGAGTGCGGTTTGCGAGCTTAGCGTTTTTTGTGTTAGCACGGTGGACGCCTAATGCTGGATGTATACAACTGTGATTAGTCTAATGGCGGGGTGAAACTGCTTTAACAACCTGCTTTCGTCGTTTGGAGTGTGCATATTGAGTTTGTTTGGAGTGGGTCTCTTCGGTTTTCGCAGTGGAGTCAGTACAAAGCATAGTTTATGGGGTGTCTGTAAGACGATTATTCCGTTCTCAAAAATAATATTTGACACCCACAAAACACAACTAATATTACAGAGTTACAAAACTACATGCTCATCTTATGACATGACCAACGCAAGGTGCTGGAGCGGCTAGCATATTCCGAATTATCTGAGAAAAAGAAGATAGGTTAGAAATAAGTGGTGGTAGGTACTATGAAAAATGCATACCTAAGCATTAGGATGCTTCAATTCCTTGTGGATGTTGACCCAGGATGAACCACTGTACTTGAACAGTAGTTCCCAACTGATGTGTATAGGCCCAGCCTCAGGAGAGTTCATTGGAATACAGAGGTTGCTCATATCAACGAATCTTCCATTACTACGAAAATGGTGTGGCACCCAGAGCAATGGTTCATTTGAGATATCTCTGATCCAACCATCAACACTGACATTATGCTTCCAGTCCAACTGTGGGTAGAGCATCCATTGCTGACTAACAGGACCTGCATTGCTGTCCCAGATCCTGAGGGTCTTGTCATCTGAGCCAGACACAATGTGTCTTCCATCAGGGGAGAAGGCAACACATATCATCATACTTCCTGCATTAGATGTCCACAATGTGCTTTTCCACTTTGCTTCTTTCCCCATACCAACAAGGGGCTGATTTGGGAAATGTGGATAAAATGTTTTGGCTATATTGCTCTCAGTTGGTGCCCAAGACAAAGCTGAAAGGTACAGATGTGGTGTACAGACTGAGATTGGGGTATAGTATGCACTGATAAATCTGTACAAGTCCTGACACATAGTGGCAATACTGTCAACTGCCTGGAATTGATTTATGCCAAGTGTAAGGGTATCTATTCCTGTCTTTAGGGATTTCAGAATGCTCAAACACTCAAGCCAGTAAAGTGCCCTTGGATGGCATAGAAGGCCTTTCAGCAGATTTTGTACTTGTTGATCAGAAATATCCAAGCTGGAGTGTGCAAAGTGATCCATCCAGTACAGGCAACTGTATTGAAGCTGATCTGAAATGTGCCTGGAAACTAAATCCTGAATGTCTGGTACATCATTATTCAGTGTGAATGATGACTCCAAGTTGCAGATATTGAACCTGAGTTCTGAGTGCATGACTTCAAGACATCTTCTGGCTAAGACAGATTCCAAGACTGTAGGTTCAGTCCAGTATACCCGTGAGCGTGACCTTGTGCTGATGAAGTCCAGGAAGGAAGGGTGGCATACTCGAATAGCATCATCCTTTGCCGTATCCCTATACACAACAGCCTGCAGTGAGTCAACAGTTTCCTTGAGCACTTCCTGCTCAATTTGTAGCTCAGTTTTGAGCAAGAACTGAAGCAAGGCATACTCTGACAATGACCTATTCTTGGATGTGCAGGCAATGAGGCTCAGAATCGTCTTCACGGTTTTCATATTTTCTTCCCCCGCAGATATTTCTTGGATGACAGTAGTATAGACTTGATCTAACTCGGCTTCCGGACTTCCTGCTGATGAAGAGCTCAAGATGATCGAAATTGCCTTTTGCTTGTTGAGCTGTTTATTAATGAATTTAAAAACAGTGCTTGTCCAAATAAAAAGGCCTGATGCCTTTTCAGCAAGGAGCTTAATTTTCTCCTCTCCGAGAGTAATTCGGAAGTCTTCTGCACAGTGCCTTGTATACTGTAAGATATCGTTCTCAACCTCTACATGGCCAAACGAGGCATTGACATCAAGGATCTCACACCCAGAACCAGCCTGGATGAATACCTCCTCTAGCTCTGGCAGAGTTCTGCTTGTGACGAAAACTTTTAACCAAGGAGCGACACAAGACAGCCTCACTAGTAGCTTGGCCACATGGATCCTGGAGCTCTGGTCTCCACATTCGTCGAGAGCATCTATCACAACAACCAGCTGATGCGGTGGTAGATCCTTCGAGACGAGAGACGGTGTGTCCAAGGGTTCCGCTATCAACAGCTCAAACTGGCGTTGAAGATCTTGAGAAAGCTCTAGCTCATTTCCTCCACGTATAACAGATAGTATAGCTGCACGGTACACGTCATGCCATTTAGAAAATTGGTACGCCAAAGTAGGGATCACAGCCTTCGGGTTGCGACACTCCGGATCGTCTCTCTTGCAGAAGAAACACGCCAAAAGGCGCAGCCGCTGCTTAAACATATGGGCAACCGAATTCGCAATGGAACTCTTCCCAGACCCTGCCACACCATGCAACCAGAAGAGCCTGGACTCAGAGTCTCCCCACTCCCTGACCCGTCTAAAAATTGTTTCCCTAGTCCCTTCCAGACATACCCCTCCCGTATTGTAAAAAGCCCTCGAGGCCGGTCGTAATCGCTGAAGCTGAAGATCCTTCACGTCTTGTTCTGCGGGCGAACGTTAGCAAGGTAAGACCATGTTCCGTCACTCTAAATACCTGTTCTGATTACAGAATCCCAAAGTTCCAACTTGATGCACCAGTCATAGGTTTCTCTCAGCTTCGCGAACTCAGCCTTTGCGGTATCAATCTCGGATTTGTGGTCAGAGATTAGATCACCTTTAGACGTGCTAAGTATAGTAGGACACATATTATACTGTTCCACTTACCCAAAAACCCAACCGAAGAATATTCAATGATGGATCCAGAAATCTTGCAAAACAACCCAAGCATCTCCGTGATGGTCTGCTTGGTCACGGCATTCCTTGTACTGTCCCGCGGGATGTCCTTGACGAACGGCATGAATGAAACCAGATCGCGCACGAGCTCAGTAGCCGCTTCGTGACACTCTTTCTGCGCTTTGCACCTCTGTAAAGGACATGAATGTACATGCTGGGAGAGTTTGCTCATGACGTTACCTCATATAGAGCTTTGGCAATTGCCATAGCGGCGCCAACAGCCGGGTGCACCTACATTAACCAACTTTATAAACGCTAATCGGATAGCATGGGATTGAACTTACGTCGGATGCAAATACAGAGATTTTGTCGAGAGCGTCGAAAACAAGATTAGCCTTGTCAAGGGACTCCAGAAGGACCTTTTTGTTCTTCATTTTGTCGCCTGCCTCTTCGAGGAGTAACTCGGTGGCTTGTTGATTCTTCGGACAGTTAATATTCATCTGTTGATAAGTCCATATTATTGTTTACTCACCGATAAGCCCAACGTGCACATTATTTTTACGATAGCCTTTCCCTTTCCATCTACGACAAATAAAACATTGAGCAATCAAATATTCTTCGGACTTGAATGGCCTACCTTGGACTGAGAAAACATCCTTTCCTATGAGTTGCGATGACTTGATCTTGAAAATCGCGTAATCCTTCTTTAAATATTTCTTGACGGGCCGCTGCCGAACCAGGGTCGTGAGGACTGCGGGCACAGCAATGTGACTGGAGGTCGTGAGCATGCTAGATATATATGCCAGTGCGTCTGGAGTATCGCACTCACAGGCCGTCGTCAGGAACCCAGCGAACAAGGCTGTCTTCCTCGAACGGATCAGACTTGTGCGAGTCGTCGTCTACTTTGATCTTGAGATAAACTGGGAAGCGCGGACGATCGCCCTCAAAATTGACTTCAATTTCTACGAGTAGAGGTAAGTTCCTGCAGTACATCGGGACGATGAGACGATTCTGCATTACCCTTGATATGCAGAAACCTGACCGCGTACATACAGATCAGAACATAAATCGAAGTCTATCGAAGGGGATCGGCTCACTTATGGTCGATTCCAGTGCTATCTCCAGCTTGATACATGTTCGTAGAGTAGAGTAAACGTATTTAGACGTTGCGGTTTGCGGTTTGTATTCGAGACGATGGTGGTCAGAGTGAGTATTGAGCCGTGGTGTCCTCGAGGCGCGACCATCAGAGATGCATGCGTCGCAGTCACAGGTCTGTCACAGTGTCCAAATATAGAAGCACGCACCCTGAGATCCTCACCTCCTCTCTGTTGGCACGAGCGACGACCTGTCACTCGAGAAGATTTGCTGCCCAATGGATTTCAGCCTTATGTTAAGCCTCTCAAGAAGGTGGCAATCCTCGGCACTCTTGAAAAAAACTCGCACTCTGAACAGTAGTACTGGGCAGCGGGCCTGTTCGGCAGCCCATTGATTATACCGATATTTTTTGCAAACGTTTATGGCTTCAGCTCCTCTCTGCGAACCCACCGCTCCGACCCGTGCAGAATGCAGGTGTAAGGCTCAGCTTACTTGTCTAATGTACACTGATAAGCTGATACCCTCACCCGCGCAGTCTGAAGACCTTCGAGGACTGCGCCACGCAGATCAGGACTGGCGGATAGAGGGCTCTGGCAAACGGCCGACCTCGGGGAGGTGTGATCGTCCGCGATAGCGCTGGCGCTTGGGATGAGGATGTGAACCAACCGGCAGCGAATGCGTCGGTATCGATGGCGCGTGTGTCCCCTACGGAGCGAGAGCGACAGGTGCGTCGGGCGTTAGTTGTCTTTTGAATCTTTGCAAACGTTTTTCTTTGTTCAGGTTTCTACGGCATTCTACATCTTACTAGAAGGTCGACACGCAATCAGAAGAGGGACCAATTTATTGCCTTCAAGTCCACCATCCGTGTCCACTCTCGCGCGTCGGCCTGGCGATTTTGTACACCTCAGGGCGTCTAATCGCGGCCATATTCCGTTCTGCCTTGTCTTCTTTTTTGCTTGGTGACTACGACACCTCTTTCATCGGCCGATCGAAGGCGCTCTTGTGCAGTCTTGCGTTGCTCGCACCTCAGTCACCAACCCCGGCACAGACCCCAAGCTTTTCGAGAAACGTCCTGAATGCATTACACACTGAGATACGCCCCTCCGGTCCCGGTGGCATTCTTTGTGCCAAGGCGATCACCGGCGGGATGTCCACGCGACTCTTTCGTTCCGGACCGCTTGCGACGTCGCACGAGCACCTCATGGACAACATTGCGGATAGTTTCGACATCGTCTCGTACTACCACGCTGCGGCAGGGCACCTCGACCCGGACGACGTTACGATCATCGCACCAGTCATTAACGACACTTCACATTCATCCGTGAGCTCGTTGAGCACAAGAAGTAGCGTTCCTCTATCTCGTACATGGAGCCTATACACGAGGGAAGTGCGGGTACTAGCGTGCAACTAGGCTTTCTGGTCGCTGGGCGCATTTTCGTCGCACACGGTGCGCTTCATCGATTCTGTGCAGTTTGTGCTCACATCCGTGCGCGCTCCGATCGCTTGGAAATTCAACTTGAGACGCAGTCATATCACTATGTGGCTCGTGCAGATGTTTGATTTCGACTTAGTGCCGTGTTTGAACCTGCTTACGCCGCTTACCGCACCCCTCTGCACCGGCATTCGGATACACCAATGCAACTCACAAAAGCACGATCGAACTCCAGAATGAAACACGAGCCTTGTCGAGTCGCACGATGCTTTGTGTGCTGCGATGTTTCCCGAGGGCTGGGGAGTGAAGTTGTACCAGCGCAGATTATGCGGGCACGCTGTTTGGTGGGGATCCTATGAAGGTATGGTGCGCTTATACAAGCACTGCCGTGCGAGCCTATTATTTTGCTCGCGCCCATTCCCGCGGCTGCGCTTTTGTCCAAAACAAGGGGAACAAGGCGGCGTATATGTACGATATTGTGCTGTATCTCGCCAGCACGTCGTCTGCGTGTTAAGGGATGATTTTTTTGTACTCTGCGCCTATATCGACGCTGAGCATGCGAGTCGCTGTTAGTACCACGCGATTGGGCACTACACGTGGACTTCTAGAAAGAGGAACGCCTGCGGTCTTTCGTAACGTCGGTGCACTGAGAGAAGAGAGCATGGTGAGAGAGGTCGAGTGGCGCAGGATGATCAAGCATTGCTGTTATGGTAAGCAATTGTTTTCGCTTGCAGTCTCGCTTAATCTAATGGTCGGTGCTTTGTTCAGCTGCTTGAAGGACACTGGAGGAGGGAATTGTATCACTATGATGTTTGGTACTGTTACTCAACGTGAAATACGCGTGTCAAGGAATTTTTTTATTCTCGTCAAGTCTGCGCATGATACTATCAATGTTGACCACCTGAGCTTGACGCCTGCGAACTCGTGTGCCCATCGGTATTTGCGGTCTCCGAAACGTAATTGACGCGCCAAAACGCGCCTGTGTCAGGCACAAAGTCGTGGTGAACAGCATGCCACCGAGCGGGCTGCAAAACACGGGGAGCAAACGAAGCTTAGAGTGAAGCTGGGGGGTAACGTGCCCTCGAGTGCACGTGCGGAAGCGGCACACGGCTTAGGAGTCTTTGAATCGGATTTGGCCCGGAGCTAAGACCTGGATATATTTCGAGCTGGGGCACGTGTTGGACGACGTTGCCTGTACTGTCCTCGGCATTATCTTCGTTTGTCTTGTGTCTTTCCTGAGCTGGATTTGGTGGTGAGCGCCCGTCGTCGATGACTAAAGCCTAAACGATCTGGCTCGAATATGACTCCGTCCCCGATTTTAATTTGTGGTCATGGAACCCAGCGCGCATCTGTCTGCAATGTATTTTGTACTAATTACAAGTTATCAAGACCAAATCAGAGACTCCTGCCTCACGCACATTTCTCTTCCAAAAACATGAAGAGCCCTGATCGCCCCCAGTCTTAGAGGGAGTGCTCGACAATGGACAGACGCGCTTCGTGAAGATCGCCCTCTGCTCATAGCGATTCCGGTATAAGTCCAATCAAACAAAATTCGTGTGACATTATGCCACCAGATATATGTGCTGACGTGCACTCATGCCAGAGGGGAGTTCTATCAAAATGGACAAGAAAGAGATATGAGCGTTAAGAAGTGAGCACCTAGAACAACATTGAACTGACCTCTCTCCGAAAGGGTTTACCATGCACATTGTAAGTGAATAATTTGATTGAGGACTCGGAGCATGTGTTACCATCAGACGAATGTAGCCCAGGGGATATAGGACTTTTCTTCTTCTTCCGAACTGAGCTCCTAATTCTTGTAAAATGCCAAACGCAGATTGTGCCGTATAATTTAGTACATCCATTCATGATTTCATCGAAAGTCGCGTCAATGTGCCGTGGAGAAACTCACGAAACAAAAGAGAAAAGAGTCAAAGCCCTTCAGTTGATTGTCGACCAGAGTAAGTAAATTCGCCCACCAAATGTAGTAGGTGCAGCATGACCTGTGGGTAGAAATGAAGTCAGTAAATGCTACGAGCCAAAAGCTTGACGCTCTATTCTCGGATTTGAAATAAAATGTTGACTGCTTCAATCTAGGCGATCAGGTTCAAAAATAAAGCAGCTAAAAACATTTAAGCTCAAAGCGGACGATACTTGAACAACAAACAATGACAATCTTGATTACTTGCACAAAACATACGTCGAACTAGCCACTTTTCAGCATACATCAAATATCCTAAACGCTATACAAAATCTAATACTGGTTGTCAATACGGTGAACAAGACTAAAGCTGACGAGGTTACGTACCTCTACTACGCAAAATACCTTCAAAATACTTCAAGAAGCCCAATACCCTAACCCCTGACACCACCCATCCACTTTTTTCGCTACTCTCCCTACTAGCTCATCGTACGCGATATTCTGTGTACGAATAAACAAACCACAATGTGCGCCGACTTCATCTTCGACTCCTTCAATCGGCACGAGCTCCCATTTTTCGCGTGAGCCGAAACGCAGGGCGTCACTGGGCGCGTCAAGCCGATGGGGAAGCACGATAAAGTGTCGTGCAGGACGTGCGCCACCGTGCTTGCGCTCGTGCTCACGCTCCTTCCGAAGTACCTGCTCCGCATCTTTGCGCGCATTCACTTGCGTTCGTGTCGACGACCCGCCTGCCTCTGCATACTTCACGACATCAGCCGTGTTGGATGGCAATGCTCCCGCTTGAACGTCACTATTCTCCATCCCTTCTGCTTCACCGGCATTTACTTTGTCCACCCTAGCGGGCGTCTGTGTCCAGAAATTCACCCAGCACCCACCCCAGTTCTCTAGCGCACGATATCGTTCACTTAAACCGGCAGGGTCGAACTGGCATAAGCCGAATTCGAAATATTCGACAACCCAGGTTGTCATAGCGTTTAGTGGGTCATCCGAGTGCTTACGCAGCCAGCGCACTAATGGCGTGTCTGCGTGTTGCGCAAGCTTGTCCGCGGCAAGACCAAGCTTCCCTACGACTGGAGAAGGCAGAGCCGGCAGTTTCAATGGAAATGAGTCCTTGGTGGAGTTGGCGAAAGACGAGAAGAGAGACTTGATAGACGATGACGAAGAACGACTCTGACTTGAAGATGTACTTTTGGGCTGCGGCGAACGAGGACTCCGTGGGGCTGTAGGGGAAGTTAGATACAACATTGTTAAAGTTGTGGAAGCCTTACGTTGAAAAGTAGCCTTATGAGCCTCCCAGTCTTCCTCCAGCCTCGAGCCAGACACTGAAAATGAGGAGGAACTAGAAAGAGGGGGGGTTGACGTCGTGGGGCTCGAGACTTTGGGTGAGTCTGTGTTAGAAGGACGTTTGCGGTGCAAGCTTGGTGGAGTCGTACCCCCAAGCGATGTCGTGCTCGAGTTTTCCGTATCATCCCCGGGAGCAAACTTCACAATATCTCCATCGTTGAGATCCTTCTCCGTATTCTTCCCCTTCTCCGTATCCTTGGGGAACAATGATGTGATTCCACTGACGATGACATGTGGATGCATGCCAAGAAATGGGACGTCGAACGCGACGAGGCCGATAATGCGCTTCGACTGGGCTGATGCGCCTGTCGCTGCGTCTGCTGCAAGAAGACCACCCATCGAATGTGCCAAAAGGATGACAGGTCCGGGAGGTTGCGTACTCAGCCTACATGTAGTCAAGTAAGAAGATATAAAGTGACCCAGGAATTGGTGATTTGTACCCACCATTCGAGGAACTTGTGCGCTGCCTCTGCGATTGGTCTCCGACTTTTATACGTCGGATAGAGGCAGCTCTTCAGAGTAATACCAGATGGCAAACGACTGCGGAGGCATTCATGAAGATCGGTTGGGAAGGACTGTTTTTCATGGCAGGCTCAGACTGCTAGTCGAATATAACTGCTAATCTAACCTGGAAGGACGTGTGATCGCCTTTACGTCTGTCAAAAAACTACGCTGAAGTTTATGTACAAAGTGTGCACACCTTGAAAGCCGTGGATGTAAATCAGATGCAGTGTCGTAACCGTCGTTTGGTCTTCCATCCCGTCAGGGCCGCCGCAGAGGCTCAGTCTGAATCCACTAATTGAAAGTGTCCCTGTGCTAGCATAGGAAAAGCGTCGATGCTGTCTCCGTCTTACTTTACACCTGCATTGAAGTGGCGGCGAGCACAGGAGTGCTGCAATCAAATACGAGCGCCAGTAATATCGTGTAACAGTGACACGTCCGCTTACTACAAGTGGAAATAAAAGGGACTCCTCTGGTGGTTTTAGACTCCGCACATATAATCAAGCCCAGATGCGGTTGGTTGTTAATATCCTGGTTCAACACTTGAACACTATGCGCTCTAGAGAGGTGGCATACGTTGTTTCACAAGAACTCGTTAAGGTTTCTATTTCTGCGCACTCACTCTAAGGCGCTTTACGACTGGATTCTGATGGCTGCTATAGACCTCCTCTCTCCTTCCGAGCAACAAGAATCGGGCCATACTCGTGCACTCGCTGATCAGTAGTCTAGGGCTTTTAACCCCATCAGAGTCGTCCGGTGCTGATGAAGATCCAGAAGTGATTGGTATCCCTAGCACTATTCGAGTTATACGCCCTCGCCTAGCCTCAAAGCAAGAGCTCTGTCTTTATCATGACAGCGATTACGTTGACTTCGTCCTAAACACAAGAAATACGGACTGGACGGCGCAGTCTCAAGAGCATTGTTCCCGCTTCGGAATCGAAGACGTACTCAATTATTTCTCTGTGGTGTTTCCCTACGGCTTTTAACTCTGCTTCAGGATTGCCCTCCGTTCGAAAACATAAATGAATATGTTCAGATGGTTGCTGGTGCTACACTAACCGCTGCAGATGCTCTTAAATCAGGAAAGTTCAATCTATCTATGTGCTGGGACGGCGGAAGGTGCGCTGGGTATAACCTACTAAACTCAAACCTCACGATTCGTATTCTACAAATCCCACCAGACATCATGCACAGAAGTCGCGCGCAGCTGGTTTCTGCTATGTAGCAGATTGTATCCTAGCAATTCTTTCTCTCAAGAAGGCAGCTTCGCTTCCTTCTATCGACCCGGACAGGAAAAAAAGTCGTATCATGTACCTTGACTTGGACCTGCACTTCTCCGATGCTGTATCCGAGTGTTTCTATAAGTCTGCTTCTTATGGCGCTACTTCCCAAGTTTTGACCTTTTCGATTCACCATTCGTCTCCTGGATTCTATCCGTCGACACCCCTAGCTGCCCTTCCTGACACTGATGGCTCCAGCTTCGACCCCTTCACGCTTTCGTTGCCACTGAAGCAAGGAGCATCTTCATCGACGTTCGAACGCGTATGGAAAATCGTAGAGGCCGTCAAAGATGAATTTCGCCCCGACTATGTGATCTTACAATGCGGCGCTGACGGTTTGGCTGGTGACCCACACGGCGTATGGAACTGGAGCATAGGTCAGCAAAAAGGCGATATGAACTGGTGCGCTGGTGAAGTAATCAATAAGTGGGAACCCAAGGTCTTGATGCTAGGGGGAGGTTTGTTGATATTCTAAACAAGTCCGTCACTTGTTGCGTACTGAAACGGTTGAGTAGGTGGCTACAACTCTCCGAATACGGCTAGAGCATGGGCATGCTTGACTTCACTAGCTGTAAGTAAAATACAACACTCAATTTGCCCGCCTTACAAGTAAACTTGAAAATATCCGTAGAAGGGACGTCCACTTCCTCCCGACACACTTATTCCCGAACATTCCGCTTTCCCCTTATACGCACCATCTTTCACGCTGGACGTGCCTGCAGGAAATATGCGCGATGAGAATTCGGACGATTACCTTTGCAAGGTAGAGGAAACATACTCGATAGTTATTCAGGAACTACGGAAGAAATGTAAATAAATTGCAATGAATTATGTAGACGTGGTCCATTACCGGCTAAATCCGAGTCGATCACGGACACAGATGATGAACGCGTCTTGTGGTTTTGCAACCTGGAAAACCGTTCGGCGCGCCCTCAGTTACGAAGACGAAGATGTTGTCTCTAAATGCTGCTGTTGCGCGTAAGTTGCCTTCTGCCACATCTGAACATTGCCTGTGGCACGGCTAATTCTCGACAGACATACCGCAGGCATACCTTCCTGTCGTCGTCGCCCTCGGAGTCTTGACGCTCTCGAAGTTCGTTGTAAAGGCGGCCGGCGTGATTTTGCAGACATTCATTCTGCCAGGTACTTCGGTACGTCAATCCAACTCTGCACTTTTGGCCTTGAATCTCACACAAGGCCTGCTTGTGCTGCCAGTTAAAAAAATACGCGTCACGCTCTGGCTCGGGATCCTGGGCAGGTATGCAATGGCGACAAACGTGGTGTTCGTACAGATGCTGTTTACGCTGACGCCGATTTAGTTGTCACTGGTGCAACAGATGGCATTGGAAAAGAGTTCACGCTGCAACTTGCGAAAGCTGGCTACAATATTTTGCTTGTGAGCCGGTCTGAGGAAAAGTTGAAGGCAGCTGCTGTTGAGTTAGGTTCACCCGTTTCAGACAACTCTTTTATACAATCCGATCTCGCTAACATTTTGGTCAGAGTCGAAATTCAAGTCGAAAACCAGGACCCTTGCCATAGACTTTGCTGCTCCCGCCGAGTCGGACTTCAAGGCACTTGAAGCCATTTGCAGTGGATTGGATGTTGGAATCCTTGGTAAGTGCGAGCTTGCGTGTATTAAGATAATTTATATAAACCGCGCCTCTGGTTCAATAGTGAATAACGTCGGACGCTCTCACGAGTTCCCTGTATCTTTTGTCCAGACCGGACTGGATGAGCAAGAGGCCATCATAAATATCAACATTAACGGTACACTACGTGTCACTAAGGTCGTTCTGAGCAAGATGCTCGATCAGTGAGTTCACAGTCGGATAAGAACTCTTTGCTCCGCTTTACTGACGTTGTTCCTTTCAAAGGCGCCGTGGACTGATTTTGACCCTATCATCGTTTGCTGGAGCGATCCCCTCTCCTCTTCTCGCAACCTATTCTGCATCCAAGGCTTTCCTTCAAACTTGGTCAGATGCTCTCCAGGCTGAACTCAAAGGGACCGGGGTTGACGTCGAATGCGTGTCCACGTACTTTGTGGTATGAGGTCGATACCGAATTTTTATTCTTGAAAACTTACTTCATTCGTTGTTTTGCAAGGTTTCTAATATGTCTCGTATCCGTCGTTCTTCGGCGCTGATTCCAATGCCCAAGGCATATGTCTCCTCCGTCCTGAGAAAACTCGGACTTTCTTGCGGTGCTCTCTGGACTGGTATGTGATCTGTTTTTATGGTCCCGGTTCCGTAATGAACGAATGTTACTCTAGGTCGTCCGTCGACTTCGACGCCTTACTGGTCTCACGCTCTGCTCGACTATTTCATTAATCTGATTGGATGGAAAGGGGCCTTCATTAGCTATACCCTTGGTACGTTCAGCTGTTTTTTAAACTAGGGAAACCGTCTTAATAGTGGTCTTTACAGCTCTCCACAAGGACATCCGAAAGCGCGCCTTGCGCAAGAAGGAAAGGGAAGCAGCAGCTGCCCAAAAGCAGGATTAAATACGATTGCAGTCCTACGTTCTATCTTGTCATTCGCTCACCCCTGCTACTGTAGAATGACTTAATTTGCCAAAAAAAAAAATTGAAATTGCTCCTACAAGCTAGGTATGAAGGTATAATTGTGCCGTGCAAGAAAACTATACAAATGGACATATAATTTAGGGGCGTAAGTCGTGACAACAGGTCGAACAAGCGTAAATGACATGATAACATGATTATGCGGGAGGAATTCATAGCTTCATCAAACCCTTCATTGCATTGGCGATTGCAAAGCTGGATTTTGCCATTACCTGTCTTGATTCCTTCGTGACCTCGCGGAGACTTTGCACTTCGCTGAGTTTGTTCGCGTGGTCGCTGAGTTCCCTAAGGATGTCGCCTCCGCTTCGGGCGGACGCGGGGGGAAGACTGTCCTTGCATACGGCGACTATGCTCGACACAATCGTTATGATCTGCGTAAGGTTCTCGTTCAGTGATGAAGTTGGCGTAGGGTTTCGGACGCCTGAGAGAACGCTCTGGATTGCATAGACAATCGACTCCGACTGAGCTTCTAGATAGGGCTTTAATAAATGACGTTAGACTGAGAAAACGACCAGACAAGAGGATGCCGACTGTACCTTAAGCTCAGCCCAGGCCTCGTCCGGTCCCTCTGGAGCCGCACTATCGTCACTTGCGGTGGCCCCCGATCTCGGTTGATCGAATAGAGGGGGTGGTGAACTCCCAGCGGAACTCGAGGGTGACGCAGGTCGCCTCTTTGCAGCGTCAGCAAGCATGGAAGAATTTGGTGGGGGTGAAAAGCCCAGTGCTTCGGGGTATCTGCTTGGAACAGGAGGCGATGCCTCCTGCGGTCTGCGATAGCTTGACGAGCTCGATGAACCTGACCGCTGATGTGACTTGATCTCGTCGATGGAACGTAATGAAGGCATGAAGCCATTCGGACCAAAGGAACTAGTTCCCGAAGTTGAGGCAAATTGATCTTGCTCGGCCTTGGTTGCTTTCCGGATAAAAATGGTCTTCCCGAGTTCCGTGATAGTCGCTGATAAATGGCTAGAAGCTGCGTCAAGCAGACTGACGGGGGACATTCCCATGCTCGTCGCGTGTGTTTTCGATGCTGTGACGAGGTTGCTGAGCGTCGCCTCAGTTCTTTGACGAAGCGCACGAATATTTTCAATATCGGCCTCCGTGTTGTCCGGACGCCGTTCGTATGCTCGAACATCTTCTGTGATTGCCATCACGGCATTTACGACCGATTTCATAGGTGTAAGCACTCGGCTCGGCGCATTTGATCGTCCTGCGGTTAGAAGACCGTCGGTTGCTGTTACAAAAGCAGTGACATGTACGTCCAAGAGTCCTCCATCCGGCGACATGGGCAGCTGATCGGAGTCCGGCTTGGGAGCTTGGAGGAAGAGTTGCGAAGTAGCTTAAGACCAATCAAGACCCCAGTCAAGAGATGTTATCATAAGCTGGGATAAACTCGTACCTTTGAAGCTCCTTAGTTCCGTCTTTGCAGTTTCGTATTTGCGCTTGTAGTCCTTCAACTGCGAGTCGAGGTTGTGAATTACCGCCAAATCGGAGTCTTTCGCAATCATTAATTCATCGTTACGATGTGACAAATCCGCTAATTCAGAGAAAAGGCCTTCCAGGTCAGAACGAAGCTGCTCGATGGTCTCTGTATCAACACCCTGTAGAGTAAAATAGCAAAGAGTCAGGTCTGACAAACAGAACTCGAGATAATTGAAAGCATACAGCGCCTGCCATTCCAGCATTCTCGGCTTCTAAACGTTCACAACGTTCTCGATATGACTCCACTTCTTGCTTATTCTCCTGGGCTCTTCTCGCAGCCGCTTCTTGCTCTTGTAACCGTTCCTCACGTAGTTCGTTGAGTTCCCGCTTTAGTGCATGCATTGCGGTCTCCTGCTCCTCCTCTTTCTGAACGAGAAATGAGACGGCCAAACTAAGGGGTTAACCAATAATTGGGCTTACCTCTCGGAGGACTTTCACCTCTTCCTCCAGCACCTTTATTTTCTCGTCTCCAGCAGATGCTCTAAGCCGGCGTTCCCTTTCCTCGGCATCCTCCAAGGACCGCTCCAGCCCAGTCAAGCGATTTTGCATGGTAGCGATCTTGTACTCGTAGTCGCGTCGCAAGCTTTCCAAATCGGCTTCGAAAGCCCCTCCTGCTTTACTGGATCTGCCGGGGTTGATGGAAGCGGAAGCTCTGGAGGATTGACCAAGACCCAATGATCGATCTGAAGCGACGCTTGCCCGTCCGAGTGACAGCTTATCGAAGTATTCCTCCCCACTGCGCCCCTGGCCAGACCAGCTGTCCTCGTCCTCGTCCTCAACAGGTCTATCCCGCAGTCGCGCTGAAAGTCCACTGAGTCCACCGAGACCGCCAGCCTCCATTTGGGGAGAACGTGAGCTAGAGGGTTCATTGTCGGTTATGCCCTCGCCGTCGGTATCCATCCGTTGGTCGGGGCTGCGTTCGCGGGTATCGGGACTCCGCGAAGCACGCCCTCCGACAGCTGTACTTGAACTCTCCCTTTCTCTCCCGTAAGGAACTTCGATGTCCTCCTCGGCGATTGTACTCTTGTTGGGAATGATAACCTCCCGCTGCGCATTAGTCGCGTTGGTTGAATCTGAAGCGGTCGAAATGGAACCCGAAGGCCTTCTCGCAAGTTCGCGATCGTCTTCACCAGATCTGCGTCCAGACAGAGTCACATCCGGAGAGGGTCGCCGGCGCTCTTCGTTTCGCAGGTTGAATACAATGTCCTGAGAAGGCTTCCGCCTCGACGAAGCGGAATAACTGTCGCGGCCGTAATTGTTGTCCTCGCTTGGCCGTCGGACGCCGTTGTATGCACCGTCTTCGCTTCGATTTCCGTACGCGTCTTCGCTAGGCCGTCTGCGATAGCTGTCTTCACTTGGCCTGCGGTAATTGTCCTCACTAGGACGACGACCGCTCGCAGCGTATCCATTGTCTGTCTGTGCGACGAGGGTTGCTAAGCTGTCCTTTGACGACTGGGGGAAATCTGGAGAAGGGACGTCTAAATCATCATAATTTGACGTAGGAGATGTCGGGTCGGGTAGAGTCTGGTCACAAGATGAGGAAAGTGGCGTCAATAAAACCACAGTCAATACCGAAGGGTTGAGCGAAAGAGCTGAAAGGCTCAAAGCCTTATGAAAGGGTACAGCCCATCCGGCATATACACAGGGTATGGATGGTCATTACCGCAACAAGTACACGCCGCTTACCTCAGGCTCTTTGAATTCGGGGTATCTTCGACCAAGTTCATGGAAAACGTCTCCGCTCAGGTCCTTGAAGCGCGTCTTGGGTAGCGTCGCGAGCTTTTGTCGGGCTTGGTTACGCTTTGGGTGAAAGTCATCCCTGACCGGCAGGAAGGGCACTTTTGGAAAGACAAAATTAGCGCCGAAGGCTCATAGGTAAGACGAAGCTGGCGTGCATCATTGTCAGGGCAGACAAGACGGATTGCGTGTCTGCAATTGCAGCACCGATCGACCGCCAAAAATGCCCTCGTTTCGTGCCTAGAGGCACCGCCAGCCTCCTCCGTGTCAGAGAAACACGACGTACCCTCATTCTCTGCGTTGTTCTTACGCCGAAGAAGTTCGTCAAAGACGTCAGTCGAGAGCTCCTGGAATTGTTGGCGGGTGAGACGCGTTAGCTTGTCGCGCGCCGACGCTCGGGCGTTTGCAGGCTCTTCAAGAGTTGTCGAATTTAGCTGGGTTTATGGCAGGATTAGACATAGGAGAGACAGACCTCTGGCCAGATGGTTCTCCAGGTAGGAGGCCATTTCCTCATAGTGGACTTTCGCGATCGCCCTGGCATCCACGGGGACAGAGGGAGTCCTGGATTTGTCGCGAAGTGGTTTGTACTGGTCGGAGCGGTAGTTTGAGATGCCCGAGTACATCGTGTTGGTCGGGGACGGGCCCCTTGCAGAGGTAGCACGCTTCATGTCGAGTTGGTAAGACAATGAGGACGGCGTACCAGAGCCCGTGGTCGCATGAGATAGTCGAGACTCGAGATCCAGTTGCACCGACAACACGTGTATTACGGCATCCCTCCTTATCACATCTTATTTCCTTATTTGCCGATTTGGGCGTGTACGAGGCTGGCATGTGCGTGGTATTTGAAATATATTACAGACGGGCCTGGTGAAGAGAGGCTACACAAATAACTTTTTTGCAATAATTTCAAGAAAGCAATGGGTATGCCCAGCTTACCAAACAAGAGCGACGTTCGGGTCAAAAACGAGCCCGTACACGTGCAGTGCATCGTCCATTCTTGCTCCCAGACATGCTCCTTGCACATGCGTCCCCGGCCCTTTGCAAATGAACTGTTCCCGTTCTATTCTACTCTCGTACGGACGCTCACCACGTATACGTGCACATATACACATCATCCGCAGCCATTTTATTGCTCACGATCGTTGCCACCTTCTGGGTCCAATTACCAAGCGACAGATATACAATTTAATAAATGTTAGCATATGGCGATTGAGCGAATTTACGCAACAGGGATATAAATACCCTCATCATTCGTATGCTAATATCAACGTACGACAGCCATTGATGCCATCCTCCTTGTCCTCTAACCACCACCATCTAGGTAGTCTTTACGAGCACTTTGCCCTCTATGTCTGATCAACAACAACAAGAACAACAACCCCCCCGCCCCATCGATGAGACCTTTCACGCCCCCTCTGTATCTACACGAGGCGGTATGCGTTCTCTTCGTGGTCGGGGGACCGACGTATTGCCTCCTCCGGGAACGGTCGCCGCTCGCTCCTCCTCGTTTTCGGGGTCGATCTCGAGCGCCGCCCGTGCGCCTCCGGTACCTCCTAAAATCCTCCCCACAGTGTCCCCACTGGCGGCGGAGATCACATCTCGCCAGCCCTTTCACCCACCGTCCCGCGCCGCCTCCGTCGCGAGCGACCGAGGATCTGACCAGGTCATGGCCCTCATCCCCCGCCCGGCTACCCCGGGCCTTCCTCTCTCAGGGGCTATATCCGGCGAAACCCTCTTTTCTGGGGGTCAAGCCAGCCTCTCCTCTTTTTTGGCCCCTGCTCCGCAGGCCCCCCAATCCACCTCTGCCTCCATGTGGGCAAAGTACATCCCCACTGACGAGGCCTCCTCTCTCGTTGAGCCTGCCCCTCCTACCACCCCCCCTGGGGGTGGGGGTAGGGCCCCCCGTGTAGACGAAACCCCTCGTGGGCCGTCTCGCCCGATGTCGGCGGCCATATCGTCTCTAGACTCCGACTCAGAAATGTCGGAGGCTGGGGCCCCTGATGACCAGGCCTCTACGGCTTCTGCGCGGAAAAAGCGCAAATCCACCAGCGCCCCAGTGCCACTGTCCCCCAGGGCGGTAACACTGCAGGTCCCCCACCTCCGGTTGGCCGCCACGACTGCCATGCGTGCCTCCCACGAACTCCTCGCACTAGGGAAGACGACCTCTATGTCGGCCGCCTCTACTGCCTCCCTCCTTGGAGAGATTGCCTTCGCGGTTAATTCTCTCAACAGTGCTTTGGTCCAGGAGGATCCGCTCGCACAATCCGCCACGTCGCAGGCCTTCCGGGCGGCGGCAGGCCCCCGTTTCGGCATAGCCCCTGGCCCTGCCCCCCTTCCCGCCCTCCCCCAGTCCTCCCAGACTGTGGTAGGCCCCCCCTCCCTTCCCTCCCTGCCACAGCAGATGGTACAGGTCATGTCTGACCTCACGCGCCAAATGGCTTTTATGATGCAGCGGATGGACGCACTCGAACGACCTCCCCCACACTCCTCGGGGGCCGGGTCCGCCCCCTCCGGAGACAGGAAAGGGAAGGGTAAAGCCAACCCGAGTACTGCCCCTCCTCCACCACAAGGACCTTCGGGCCCTTCTAACTCCACCGCCGGGTCCACCTTGCCGACACCTGTCACTCCAGGTCTTGCCGCGGGTGGGGCTACCCCTGCCACTGCCCCTGCTACTGCAGCGCCAGTGTCGACAGGGGCCCCCGCTACTGCTAGCGCTGTGAAACAAGAGCCGAAGCGTGCAGTCCTCCCGGTTATCCGTACCATTACGGACCCGACCCTCGCCATCCGCTTCCATGGAGCCCCGCCCCCTGCTGAAGCACGCCCCACCGATTCCCAGACGACTATCAACGTCAGGACCGCCCTCTCACGCTTTCCTACTGCGGCCAAACTGGTCGTACGTGCTGCCCATTGGAACGATCGAGGCAACTGCTTCGTCACGTTCGCTCACAACACTCACGTTCCTACTATGAACAGCGTGAAGGAAGTTGTGATGGCATCCGTTCAAAGCGTCTACCCTGCCACAGTCTCCCAACTCGTATCTTGGGCCTGCCTACAAATTGCCGAAGTCCCCACGCGCCCTGCACCGGGCCTCCCTGCCTTCACGGCGGCGGATCTCCAAGCGGAGTTCCGTGCCGCCAACCCCCACCTCCTCTCACTGCCCATGACCCTAGAGCCCGACTGGACCCGGGCTTATGAGCTTCTGGGCGAGGATGTCATGTCCGCCCCTATCGCCTTCTCTTTTGAAGACCCTACGGGCTCCCGCTCTGCGAACATCCTCTCCACCCCGAGGAACCGCGTTGTGTACATGTTTGGCCGCCGACTCAAATTGGTGGCCCGCCGTGATCTCCCTCGCCTCATGCAGTGCATTAAATGTGCAGCACTGGGCCACCTCGTTCAAAATTGCAGGAATCGCCCCTGGTCTTGCCTCATATGCGCTGGCCGTCATCGTACTGATGACCACCGCATGCGATGCCCGGGGTGCGTTCGGGACGCCCTACCAGCCTCCTCACCCTGCACCCACCCCCCGAAATGCTCGAACTGCTCCGGCGAACACCGCACCGACTCTTCCAGCTGCCCCAAACAGCGTGGCCGTGCCCGTTCCTCTTTCGCCCCACCCCCGGCTGATGAGTAGTCCCTGGACGTTTATGCAACACAACGTTGCAACGTCCCGAGTGCACGTCGAAGCACTCGTCCACTCCTTCTCGTCTGCCCCCGGTGCCCCTCTCCCACCTGCAGTTATTTTACTTCAGGAACCCCCTTGGTATCCGATTGGTACCTCCCCCTCTATGTTGGATGCAGCAGGTACGCCCGTTTTCGGCTTCCCCGCCATGCCCAACTACCACGTTTTCGTGCCCCCCTCTGCGGGGTCCACCGAACTAACACGTCCGCGTGTGGTCACACTGGTTCACCAGTCTATCCCTCTGTCTCGGGTGGTGCTAGATGCTTCGCGCTCCCCATCCCGAGACATACTCACGCTAATTTTTGACACTGGCCTTGGGCCTCTTTTTGTCACTAATCTGTACAATCATGATGCGAATAAAAAGGACACCATCTCCTCTCTTGCTCTGCTCGAGCTCCCCTTGCGTGCACACTGGCTAGTCTGTGGGGATTTCAATCTCCACTCTATTCATTGGGACCACGGCACCCATTCGACAAGCGATGCCCAAAAAGCTCGCCCTTTAGAACACTGGGCTGCCGCAAACGCCATGCACCTCCTGAACCAGCCAGGGTTTGATACCAGGCGACGCCCCTCTACCCAATTCACCGAATCAGTCATCGACCTAGCGTGGGCTTCCCCTTCTTTGGAAGATCTCGCTTTGGGCGATTCCTGGACACGATCCTGGGATACTCCATCCGGATCCGACCATGCCGTTATCACATGGTCTATCCCCACCTCTTCTGAGCCATTCATTGACCCCTTCCTCCGCCCACGGTACGATGACTCGCTCTCTACTGAATGGTTGGAAGCACTAGATGCACCACTCTCTACCGCCTTCGCCCTCTCAGGCGCCACGCCCCATCTCCTGGACGTCAAAGTCGCCGCTATCCACGCCGCTCTGGTTCTCGCCACTGATTCCTCACACCCCCCGTCTTCTTCGAAGGCAGGAGGACACAAGGTCAAGTGGTGGGACGCCTCATGCCGCGCTCACATGGCCGCTTTGCGCGGAGCCACTCCGGCGGTTCGTGCCACGCTCCGACGCCAGTCGGCTGGTATCTTCCGCCGCGCTAAACGCAACTGGGCCGATTCATTCACTGCTTCAGTCAAGCCAGACAAAATCTGGCCAATGGCGAAATGGGCAATGGGCACTCGCCGTGCTCCTATCCCAGCGTTAGTGTCCGGACAGTCCACCGCAAACTCACCTGCGGAGAAGGCTTCTGCCTTCCGGTCTAAGTATTTCGGTACCCAACCCTCCGCTGCCATCCCTTCGACATACTCTTTTGTCGGCGCCCGCCCTATGCGCAACCACCCCATCCTTATGGAAGAGCTGGATCACGCACTCAACCTCACTTCTAATTCAAGTGCCCCGGGCATTACCGGTGTCGGCTATCAGGCCCTAAAAAGCTTACACGCCGCCCATAGTGTTCCACTCCTCGCACTCTATAACGAATGCCTGGATGCTGGACACCACCCCCGTCCTTGGAAGGACGCAAAGGTGGTGATGCTCCGCAAACTCAATAAGAAAGACCCTACCGCGCTCAACGCATACCGTCCCATCACTCTTGAGGAAACTATGGGCAAACTCCTCGAGAAGATTATCGCTAACCGCATCCAGTTCATCGCCAATGAGCTCGGCGCACTCCCATCTTCCCAATACGGTACCCGCCAGAAGTCGGGCGTACTGGATGCCACCTCAGACCTTGTAAACGAAATTGAGACGGCTTGGTCCCGACACCATGTCACTACAGCACTTGCAGTAGACGTGGCGGGTTTCTTCCCTTCCGTCCAACACCCCCGTCTACATTCCGTCCTCCTTGAATTAGGGTTTCCCCCTCTCCTTATCTCTTGGGTCATGTCCTTTGTTTCAGACCGCCGGGTTGCCCTCTCTTTTGATGGTTTCACCGACACTCTGACCCCCATACCTAATATGGGGGTCCCTCAAGGCTCTCCCATTTCCCCTATACTGTCTGCCTTATTCGCGACAAGCCTTCTCTCCTCACTTCAGACTTCGGACCCTCTCGTGCTCGTCCGCGCCTACGTGGACGACCACCTCCTCACTACCTCCTCGAGTTCCATAGCAACTAATGTTGCCCGCCTCGAAAAGGCTTACCTTTCGTTCTCTGCCGCATGTCGTGCTCTCGGCCTCTCCCTGGATGATGACAAATCTGAGCTCATCCACTGGACCCGTCGGCATGACCTCCGCGAGGATTCCCTCATACACCCTATCCACCTGCCGCGCCAGGGCCTTCCGCCCCTTCGCATAGTTCCCTCCCGGCCTCTACGCTGGCTGGGTATCTTCTTCGACGCGCAATTGTTGTTTACGGTACACGTTCAACGCATGTGCTTCAAAGCCATGTCTTCTCTCCGTGCCATGGAACTCCTCGGCAACACTCTTCGTGGTTTAGACCCACTCCACTTACGCCGTCTCTATATTGGGTGCATTCTGCCAGTTTTACTATGGGGTTCTCCTCTTTGGTTTACTGGCAAACGGCAAAAAGGCAAATGCGACAAAATGACCTTAGTACAGTCCGCGGCGTGCCGCCGTATCCTCGGATCATGGCGCACGTCACCACGCGGCCCCTCTGAGGTCCTCGCCTCCATTCTGCCCATCCCCCTTCGCCTAGAGCGCACCAAATCTCGTGCTGCTATTCGGTACCTTACTACCAAGCACACCCTCTTACCATTACGGTCTACCCGTAAAGGATCAATCACTACCTCGTTCGTTAACCGGGTCCCTCCTGGTTGCGAACGCGTACCCCAATACACTCGCCCTCCATGGATTACGCTGACTCCCTTAAGCCACGTAAGCATTGATCAGGTGATTGATCACTCTCAAGAAGCGCGAGATGCACTCATTCAGTCACACCATGGTCTCATCGACCGACTGAAAGATGTACCCACTCGCCTCCTCATCTATACTGACGGTTCTCGTAAGGGAACGTCTCCGTCTTCCTACGCTGGCGGTGCCGCCGGCGTCTGGTTTTATCGTGGGGAATCGGTTCTCACCCGCGAAACCTATCTTGGTTCCTCCGTCCACGCTACGGACTGTGAACTCGCCGCACTTGCCGATGCCGCTTGGCTCCTGGCATACTCTTATGATTTACATCCGGATGTTACCCAGGTGGAAATCTACACAGATTGCGAAGTCGCCCTCACACTTCTCGCAGACCCTCGTCCGGCCCCAGGCGTCAATGTCGCCCTCTTCATTCGGAAGTGTCTCAAAATCGCCCACAAGCGATTTCCTAGTGTCTTTTTTCACCTACACTGGGTTCCAGGACATTCCGACGTGGAAGGCAATGAATTTGCTGACGTCCTCGCCTGTGGTATCGCGGACAACCCTCCCCCGGGCACCCTTCCTTTCCCGCCTACCATCCGCTTCCTCCGAGAAGCCGCTTCCTCGACGGCACTTACTCAATGGAAATCCGACTGGGCTTCTGCCTGCCGAAAATCCCGAGGGACTTCAGACGCTCATTCAATGGGCGCTACTATAAATCCCTCGACTAAGCCGTCTGCTCTGATGCAGAACCTCACACTCGGTCGACGCACCAAGTGCAAAGTCTTCCGGACACTCCTAGGCCACGCCGGTTTTGGCGCGTACTTTGGACGTATTCCGGGACGCGACCCCATGTGCCCATTCTGCCACGTTCCGGAGACTCGAGCCCATCTCTTGCTCTCTTGCCCTAACACCCTCCCCGCCAGACGAGCGGTGTGGAAAACCCCCATACCATCCACTGAGGCCCAATGGTTCTCTAAAGCTGGCCTCCCAATTTTGGCATCTTTCCTCGACTCTCACCCCGCCTTCGAGGCGGAACCTATCCTCGTCTTCGACCCGGGTGGCCCCACTGTGGTACACATCTCCGACTCAGGTTTTGCCACCGGCAACTAAGTCGGATCCCACCTCTTTCTTCTTACTACTGGCCTTTACCCAGTCCCCATCTCCGCTTACGGCGTCCCATCACGATTTTATCCCTCTATAACAATCACCATCTCACTAAATACAGGGGCCTAAAGGCCCCTGGAGCGTATTTTGTACTAGATAGTCATGACGCGCTATAGAAATGCATTTAAAAAAAAAAAAAGACAGCCATTGATGCTCTACTTACAAAAGCAGAAAAAGCTTGACGAAAGTGGGATTCGAACCCACGCCCTTTCGGACTAGATTAGATAAGCCTGATTCTAGCGCCTTAGACCGCTCGGCCATTTCGCCTATAGGAGCGCTCCGCTTAACACAACTATGTTAATATATGTGGGGAGCCCACATAGAGTGGAGAGGCGAAGCTAATTACACACGGCTTAATCCTAGTTGAGCAAGCTGGCTTGAGGGGTAAGAGCATGTTCTCACGGGGGGGGGGGGGGCCACACAGCCACCACGCTCCTGCTGACTAATCTAGCTTTTTGGAGGCCCCTAACCGGATAACTGGAGGGCTTCGCCCCCCAATCAAGGATCGGCAACGCCCGGCCACTGCTCCGCATTTACACACAAAAGTAAAAGGATGGTACTCAAAGGTATCGCCACCATGGATGGAGTTCTGGGTCACATTTGAAAGGATACTGTTGCTTTGGGGGAGGTGTATAGGTTTGGGGCGTCGCGTGTGGCGTTTGGAGACTGTTGTGTTTCCATAAGAGAAGCTCGTGGGTCCCTTCGACTCTTCACCATCGTGAGGAACACCCGCCTACGCCCTCACAGGGGGCAATAGCACACCACGAACTAGTCTCAGAGTCCAGCGTGTCCGTCACACACCCTTGGTTTCGCGCGGCTTCGCAAAACACGGCCCGGTTCGAGGGAACTGCGGGACTGTCCTCGCGCAACAGGCGTTCAGAAGCCGCGAGGACTTGTAATGCAGATCGAATCCACTGGTTAACTTCTTGAGGCTCTTCTATACGGCACCGGCTCGAGCTACGTAGTAGAAACCACGGTGAAACGGCTTGCACAGTTCTGTATCTATCCGAGTGTGTTCGTGATAAATTCGTCTCTATGCCATGCGTGTGCACATCATCAGCCTTATATTTCCGTGGTCGCTGACTCGGCGGCACCATCATGATTGTGTTTTGAAACCATCATCGGCAGCGGCCCGCCGTTACAGTGCTCTTGTGAAAGTAAGAGTTCCGGTGACTCATGCAGACTTTCTTCTGGGTATGCCTTACTACTCCCCAGTAAATTCAATTTTGTGTGTACTCCACCTTGTAATCCGTGGTTTGAGAATCGGAAGGTGATATTCGCCGACAAGGAGCCTGTAAACTCACTCTCCGTCTTTCGCACTCGAGAATCGTAGGAGCAACGAGGGCATGCGCCCTGTCGTATGAAAGCCACACCGCACCGTCGTGTATCTCAGAAAAACGTGTTAACCAGTCAAGGTATATCTCTCTGTCTGCAGGCAAGAGCGATGTAGCACATCATTATGAGAGGCCCTCTACGAGCGATTTCATTCGAACTCCTGACGCGGAAAAAGACGACGGACGGGGTCAGCATTTTCGGCGGGACGAACGCGAGCGTGCTGGACGTCACTGGCTCGGACGACGCTGGGCAGCGACAGCGATGGAGGAAGATGCGGCTGTTTTCCCAGGCGCGTCACGCGCTACGGCCGTCACGGACACGGACAGCCAGAGAGTCAGACTCGGATTCCATACACTCGACTGCAACAGCAGCGACAACAGCACCAGCAGCATCCGCGACGCCGCCGACAGCCATGGACGATTTCCTTTCTCGCGAAAACGGGTTGCTGGGCAGCTCTTTCTCCGCGCCGTCGGGCGGTGCAGACGACATCGACCTGGACCGCGCCGCGTCTGCCTTTCCGGACATCAGTCTCGACGGCACTGACGACTTGCCTGTTCCCGCACCCACATCCTCTCAGCCGGTCTCGCTCGACCCGCTCGACTTTGACGACTTTGCTGAACCCGTTAATGGACACGCTCAGGACGTCAAGGTCACTGGTGATGACGAATTAGAACGGTTCGAGGACCAATTTCCCGATATTGACGTGGGCAGCACGGTGAGCAATTCCGAAATTATTTGTTCTTTTTCTGTTACTCATTATCCTTGAAAAGGTTCAGCCGCAAGTTGTGCCGCAGCAGCCGTCATTTGGGGTGTCTTCTCCCTTTGCGCCCCGCCCCCAACCCTCGGCATTCACCTCGACGCCGATTCTGCAGGCACCCATCCCGGATGAAGAAGAGCCAGAAGTCATCAAGTGAGTGCGCGTCGTTTATGTGACGCCACTTCGCTTACATCTTTTTCAGGGCATGGCGCGAAAACCAGGCCGCAGAAATAAAAACCCGTGACGAGGCCTCTCAGGCCAGACGGCAGGAGGCCATTTCGAAAGCCGAGCGCTCCATTGATCAATTTTACGAAGAGTACAACGCAAAGAAGGAGCGGAATATCAAGGAGAACAAGTAAGTCTATCTGGTTGCGCGTCTTTCGTCTGTCCCGCTAAGCACTTCATGCAGACAACAAGAGGCAGAATACCTCGCGTCGTTCTCCGACTCGCTATCGGCGGGTACTACCTGGTCGCGTATCTGCGAGTACATCGACCTGCAAAACTCCCAGAGCAAGACGCTTGCGCGTACCGGTGCGGGAACAACGGATTTGAGCAGGTTCAAGGAGGTGCTGTTAAGGCTGAAGAGGGAGGGCGAGGCTGCTCCGGGAGCTGCAGGCTATTAGGGTCGCGCATCTGAGGCTGGTAACGGGTGAGTCGGCATGCGCAGTCATCTGGCGAAATATATTTATGACAGGACCTACGTATCCAGACTTTAGGAGGTAAAATATGAGCGTGCCGCCTCGCTACCTGTAGATGGTCTATACCCCACGTAGTTTTGTACTCTCATGATAGTCTCCTGCATAATGAACAGCTTTATAACTTTTATTGCATATCACTTGTGTGTGAGATGCTATTAGTCTTTTTCGAAGCCCTAGTCCACTGGTGACGTGGTAAGCGCCGCGCCGGAGAGACGCGTCCGATGGGTCACGTGCCCCGACCGGACTCTTGCTCTCTCATGGATTTCTTCGTTAGACTACGTTGGTCTTTCTCGTCGTCCTGAGAGCTCGCTGCTTTGCATAACGAGATATCACGTCGCCAACCGCTGGAGGAACGGTACTGGCGGGCTAACGGGCCATGAACGCAAGGCTTCTCATCTCCGTCGGACTGCGTGCTACTGGCGCCAGTAGTCGCACCGGCGAGACTTTGTGTAGAAGGTCTTTCGCATCTGGGATTTATGTCCGTCAACTGCACACCGATCGGCCCTTTCTGCGGCCCAGTGTGCGTCCGAGTGCGTGCATAGCATGGGCGAGTGGCCATGGCCGCCGACAACTTCATGCGTCCGTCCCACGGCCCTCTCCTGCGGAGGAACCCACGAAGGCAGCCCCGTCCCCACCCCAGCCAGGCATCCTCGCTAGACTCCTCCCAGCTTCTCTACGGTCGGAAAAATCTACGGGCGTTCCCACTGGCTCGTCTTTTCGAAAAATAGTCGCGCTCGCGAAACCCGAGCGTAAACCTCTCTCGTTGGCTATTGGACTTCTTCTCGTGTCTTCCTCTGTATCTTTATCCATCCCGTTTACTATCGGAAAGCTTATAGACTTCTTCGCGTCTTCTAGTCCAGTCCGTCTCCAGTCTTTTTACCGTGTTTACGCGCTTCCTGACAAGTTTACAGCAAATACCCTTCGGACTTAGTCTTGCGCAGGCGTCCTCCCTTCTTCTGGCAGCCTTCACTGTTGGCGCAGCGGCGAATGCAGGTCGTTCGATTTTGATGCGTCTCTCTGGCCAACGAATTGTTGCAGGGCTGCGCCAGCGTACCTATGCGAGCTCTCTGCAACAGGAAGTTGAATTCGTGGAAAAGGGTGAAGGTGATGTCATCAGTCGGCTGAGCGTGGACTCCAGCATTGTCGGCGAATCGTAAGATTACAAGCTTCTTGGGAAAGTTCTTGCGCTGATATTTCCTGGCAAGTTTAACACAAAATCTGAGCGACGGTTTACGCGCTGTTGTAATGGCTTCGGTCGGCTGTGAGTTCAGAAATACCTCCCCGCGTTGTAGGGGATGACTTAGAAACGAGAAGTAGGAGCGATGTTCTACTTGTCCCCGACTCTCACGGCACTTATGTTGGCGGTCGTCCCGCCTGTTTCTCTCGGCGCTGTATGTTGACCGCCGTTTCACCACACGGTATTCGGCTGACCTTTGTTCTAGGTGTTCTATGGACGCTACATTAAGCGCCTCTCGAATCGCACTCAGGAGGCTGTTGGCGAGATGACAAAAATCGCTTCAGAGTCCCTGTCTGCCTTCCGGACTGTACAGTCCTTCAACGCTCAGGCGCAGGAGGAAGGGAAGTTTGCTGTACGGGTTAATCATGTGCTCAGCCTTGCTCGTAAAGAGGCTCTGGCAAGCGGCTTTTTCTTCGGGGCGACTGGCTGGAGCGGGAACGTGACGCTGCTTTGCCTCCTGGGTTATGGTATGTTGGTATTTCTCTAACCCGTATCATTAGCGTGACATACGTCGTCTGCAGGCGGTAGCCTCGTATCTAAAGGCATTATTTCCGTGGGTGACTTGACGAGCATGCTGCTTTACACCGTCTATGTCGGAAATGGCCTGTCGATGCTCACGTGAGTTAACTCTCTTTTTCTCTTACGCATCAAACCTGACGTTTGCATAGGTCTTTCTTCGTGAGTAATGGCCCCCGCGTTATAGGATAACCTTATGAACTTCACGTTTTAATTAGGGGTCTATTATGAGAGGTGTCGGCGCAGGAGGGCGTATCTTTGAGCTGTTGGAGCGTGACCCTACGATTCCACAAAGCGGGGCGCTTGTATCTCCCACGCGCAGAGGATCCGTATCCTTCGACAATATTTCCTTTGAATACCCGAGCCGAAAGGGAGTGGAGGTCCTGAAAAACTTCAATCTCAAGCTTGACGTTGGAGAGAGCGTGGCTATAGTGTGAGTCCTCTTTCTTGTGTATACATAGGCTTCTGTCTGATGTTATGTCGCAGCGGGCAGAGCGGTAGCGGGAAGTCGAGCGTGCAGTCTCTGCTGCTGCGCTTCTACGATCCCGTAAGCGGAAGTGTCAAATTCGATGGACAAGGTGGGACTTGCCAGCTAAAATTAATTGCATCGGTACTTATTTCCGGACGCCGCAGATATCCGGGAGTTCTCGCCCGCATCGTGGCGAAACCTCATAGGTGTCGTCCCACAGGATCCGGTATTATTCACGGGAACAGTCGCATCTAATATCGCGTTCGGAAATGCGGACGCGACGCGCGAGCAGATAGAGGAGGCTGCGCGCCAGGCGAACTGCGAGTTCGTCTGGGGGATGCCGCAGGGCTTTGACACCCAAAGTTCGTGTTTTTGAGTTTCTCTTTTGGTGTCTAGTGTAGGCGACTAATCCCGAAATTTCGCTGTAGTTGGAAGGCTAAGCCTTAGCGGAGGACAACGCCAGCGTCTTGCGATAGCCCGAGCACTATTGAAGAAACCGGCGATCCTTGCCATGGACGAAGCAACGAGCTCACTGGATGCGGCTTCCGAGTATAGGGTACATTTTCTCGTTGGATCGTCGTAGTACAGCTTCTGACACTGTTACCACTTAGGTTAACGACGCTATAGATAAAATCCTGAGTTCGCGGCAGACCACATGTCTGATAGTTGCGCACCGGCTCTCTACGATCGCGCGAGCGGAGCGTATCGTCGTGCTTGAAGGTTTGCTCGTGCATAATCTTTCTGGAGGCTCTTCTAACGTATAATGGACTAGATGGGAAAATTACGGAGTCTGGCACATACAGACAACTGGTGAGAATTCCAGTCTACTAGATGACCTTACTCGTCTAACTCCCTCCCGCAGGTGTCGCGGCCGGATTCTCGGTTCCGCATTTTGATGGCAGCTCAACTGGACACGACTACAGCGGACATTCTCATCTCTTCCAATGCTGCTGCGGGAAGCAGTAGTGTTTCGGAAGGTGCTGAGGCAAGGGAAGGACAATGATTACTCGGACCGAAGAGTGGTTTAATGAATAGATCCCCACTCATTTTACTTTATTTCCTACAAGTTTATGTACTAAAGTAGTAATTAATGACAAAGAAGGAAAGTAGCGCCTAATTGATAACCTGGCCGCCGACTCGGATGCTGCGACGAACGCGCCACCAACACCGACCGACACCGACTTTGGCGTTGACGACCATGAGCCGGAAGAAATGGTCGTTCATCGCGTCGGTCGCTATTCTTCTCCTGACCACCCAGCTTTGTCTTGCAGACACCAATAGCAGTAGCGTTAGCAGCGACAACAGCAGCAGCGATGACCCTGGGTTCGACCACAACCCCATACTCGCGATGCAGCCCGCCTTTGCGCGCTCGCTGCCAGTCCAGATTCTCCTCGATGGTATCGCATTTGCGCTCACGACCGTCCTGCTGTTCCACCTCCTCTTCACCGCCCAGTACCACTGGCCACTCGCACCCGTCAACTACGTCCTCCAGCTCGCGGGCGTGCTCTCGCTCTTCGTCTCGCTCATCGCTACCATCTGCGTCGTCCTCTCTCAGGCTTTCCGCGACAGCCAGCAGTGGCCTTACATGCTCACGTATCTTTCAGTACCTGTTCCGCCGAGCTTCCAGAACAACTCTGTTATCCCGCCAGGCTCTAACTACACCAGCTTGGCGATGGTGTATGAGCCGTCCGTATGGAGCACGTCGGAACTCGCAGCCTGGTATGTGATGGACGCAACGACCTCCGCTCTGGTCCAGGTATGTGTTATGCGGATAGTTCAGCTGTAAATACTACTGAAACCGTCGTTTTATGCAAAGATCACACATATTCAATTCCTAACCTTGCTCTACCCCTCGCATCTGGAAGCTCGTCTCATTCTGGGTCTGCTTGCACCACTCGCCCTGCTCTCAGCTGCAATGGAGCTCCTACCTATCCACCAATCCCAGACTATTGTCGACATAGCGGACACTGTTCGTAACACGTGCAACGCCGCACTCTCACTCCTCTTTACTGCCGCGCTTTGTCTCTGGGGCTTCGCCGTCAACCGTAAGCAGGCATGGCGAACCGACGGGGGGACTGCTGCCTTCGGCGCCGCAGCGATGGCACTCGCAGTTATATCCACAGGTCTCAATTTCCTGTATATCCCCACCAAAGACCAGTATACCTGGCTCCCTCACATGATCTGGGTCGTTGTGCTCTGGCAGAGCTTCCTCGGCTGGTGGTGGTGGGTTGGCGGGGGCCGCGGTGTAGGGGAGGTCGAGGAGCTCCTATATCGCGAGGAACGGCGGGATCGTAAGCGCAAGGCGCGCGCCGCACGGCGTTCCGTTCGCAGAGAGAAGGCACAGGCTCTCTGGCGTAACGCCTCGGAGTCGTTAGGCTTCTCGCGAAAGGGAAGCGCGACCGGCGAGCCTATCGAATTGGCGAACCTGACTACGCCGGACGGGGCGTCGGCGTCTACGGTGCGTACGGACATGCAGTCAGTCGACTCCACGATGACTGCTGTGCCCGGCGGCGCTGGCGCGCCTGCTGCAGCTGGTGCGGACGGGCTTTATTCGCGGCTTCGATTATCACGGCCGTTGCTTGCTGTCTCGCACTTTTATCACCTCCTACGGCGCGCACACCTCGCCGCGGCGCACTTACAGGCGCTCGAGCGGGTGCGGCGGAAGCGCGCAGCGTACGCAGGCAAGCAGGCCGCAGATGGGGACGGGGGTGGCGACGCGGACGTGGACGTCGACCCGGGCGTCGTTGGGTGGGGGTTGGGTAGCTTTGGTCTGCGCGAGCGCGAGCGACGCGAGATGGAGATGGCTGCGGCCATGGCGGATGGGGGTGACCGCGAGGACCTTGTGCGGCGCCCGCGCGGGGCGAGCAGTGATGCTTCGCTACCCAGACGGAAGACGCATGGGCGACGGACGCAGCCGCCCCTGCCGCCGAAGCAGGAGTCGTGGTCGCTCTGGTGGTGGGGACCGCTGAGGCGATGGCGACTGCAAGACTCGACTGCTTATCAGTGAGGTCCAAAAGGACTAGTGTGTCTTTCTGTGTGTGTACAATAGTCATGTCGGGCTGTCGCAAGGGCGGGGCCTTTTATTCCTGGAATGTGTATGCAAATCTGTATACTAAAGAGATTAATTCTTTTAGAGGGGGATCGCAAATAAAAAGAGATAAAAAGTGCTGACGAAAGTGGGATTTGAACCCACGCCCTTTCGGACTGGATGTACGTAGATATTACCTAATTCCAGCGCCTTAGACCGCTCGGCCATTTCGCCTTGTAATTGGCCTGTCGTTGTACATTTATCGATCTGCAGTGAATATGGTGTGACCGTAAGTCGCCCATGCGTCGATGTCGCCTTTTTGCAAGGCACCGTTTGAGTCCGCATCGTACCTCGCACACGCATGCTCGGGCGGAGGACGTATATATTTCCGTTTTATTGGAGAGAGACCGAATTGCGATTCCGGAAGTGACGCGGGAGCGTGTGACCATCAGACGGTCACGGGGCCGACGTAATCGTGCGCGGCGCAGAGACAAGCTGGCTGAACGACCCCGGGGCGATTCCTGTCCTCCCATCCTCGTCGTCTCCTCCCGCCCTCGACCTCCTCGTTGTTCTCCGTTTAATTTTAATCTCTTCTCTGTTCTAACTCAAGCACAGACGAAGTCATCATGCTCGGAGAAGGTCCGTTTTTTTCTCTGTGTTCGAGTCGGGCGACAAGCGCTTACGACTTGCTCTGTCGTTCTGCCCAACTTGCACGCTCCTCCGACGCGGTCGTCGTGAACAGGATGGCTGTTTCTTTTCTCGGTGCTCTTCGCCGCTGGGCTGCTTTTCACCATGGTCTTCTTCGTGCGTAGCCGCGTCTACTCCCTCACGTTTTGTCGCCTAACCTCCGTCCTCCGCCGTCGCCGTGCAGATAATCATGTTCTCGGACCTCGAGTGCGACTACATCAACCCGATCGACTTGTGCAATAAGCTCAACCAGGTACGTCCTACCCAACCCCCCTTTTTTCTCTTTCTTCTCTTTCCCCTTTTCGATATCTGACACCACATGGCATGCCCGCAGTTTGTGCTTCCGGAAAATGGCGCACACGCGTTCCTCACGCTACTTTTCCTGCTCTCGGGACAATGGACCGCATTCTTGATTAACGCGCCCCTCGTGGCCTTCAACGCGAACAAGTGCGTTGAGCTTGGTCTTTTCTTTTTTTCTTTTCGCGTACTGAGTTGACCCTGGTGCATGGATTAGGATTTTGAACAAGGGGCACATGTACGACGCGACGGAGATCTTCCGGACGCTGTCTGGGCATAAAAAGGAGGCGTTCATAAAGCTTGGATTCTATCTCCTCAGCTTCTTCTACTATCTCTACCGGTGCGTCTTGTTTTGCCCGATTCCTCTCACTCATTAAATTCGACACGCCCAGGATGATCGTCGCACTTATTGCGGAGAGCGAGTAGTGAAAGGCCGGGAGAGCAGCGGCGGGAGGGATCTCTAGTTAGTGAAAGTGGAATTTACACTGTATGGGCGAGACGGGTGTAGTCTGTCGGCATTGTTTTCGTTTTATTTCTCTCAATTACCATTTTCCCTCTTTCCTGAGCGGACATGTACATACGAATCGGACGAGCATAACGAACACACTTAGATGATTCCATTCATTTATATTGATTGCAGTAGGTGGGTCGAGTACGGTATGGACAAAAAAGTACGAAAAAAAGAATGTACGGAACCCCCGACCCATCGGCGACCATAGGGCAATTGCGAGCGCCGAAAGGGTGCTAAGACGACCGAGTTCGCTCGGGACACGGCCTGACACTCGAACGGCCGCGTGGAACACAGCGCTGACCATGAGCAACGTTGGGAAACATGTGAAGCCGTGTCGCCGCACTGAAAGAAACGTACGCACCGCGCGTGCAGGCACTTTATACGTGGCTGATACTTCAGGGCCGGCCCGTAGCGTCCCCTTTATCACTGGCACGCATATAGCCAGCTCAGAGCTCATCACCGCCCTCAACGACGACGACGACGACGACGATGAGCCTCTTTCTCTGCTGCGACTGCGGCGGGTCCAAGACCGCCGTCGCCATCGCAGACGCCAGCGGCGCCGTCCTCGCCCGCGCGGCAGGCGGGCCCTCCAACTTCGCCTACCAGGGACTCCCCAACTTCGTGGCCACCGTCAAGGCCGCCGTCGAGGCCGCCCTCCTCGCCCTGCCCTCCTCGCACCCCGCCGCAGCGCAGACGCTCCCCCCGCCCGCCTCGTCGCATTCTATATTCGCCGCAGCTTGGCTCGGCGTCTCCGGTGTCGACTCGCCCGCCGTCGTCGCCCGCCTCCTCCCCCCGCTCGGTGCACTCTTTGGCCTGCCCCCCACCGCACCCCGCCTGCGCATCGCAAACGATACCATCCTCCTCTCTGCCCCGCTCGCAGGCGCCGCTGCAGCCAACCCCGCCATCCGCACCTGCGTCGGCGCAGTCGGCGGCACAGGCTCCATCGCCGCGAGCTTCCGCCTCCCCGCCTCCGAAGCAGGCGCAGGCGCGCCCGAGGAGCTCGCGCGCGTCGGTGGCTGGGGCTGGATCCTCGGCGACGAGGGCGGAGGATTCCACGTCGGCCGCGAAGCCGTGCGCCATCTCCTCCGCGCGTACGAGCACGCCGTCCTCCGCGGCGCCCCCGAGCCCGACCTCGATCTCACCCTTGGCCTCGAACCTTCCGCTCACCCTAATCCCGACTCGCTCCGCGCGTGCGTCCTCACGCACTTCGGCGTCGCCTCCACCCCGGAGCTTCTTACTCTCCTGCACGACCCTGACCCGCTCGCCGGCACGGACGCTCTCCCCGCGCATCGTCTAATTGTGCGCGAGAAACGCCTTTCTCAACTCTCTCCTTTCGTATTCCAAGCAGCTTTCGGCGACGCCTCTGGCGCCGGTGGGGGTGACCCGCTTGCACTCGGCGTGCTGCGCGCAACCGCCGACGAGCTCGCATCCCAAATCACGCTCTTGCTTGCGCCCGCCGGCACAGCCGACGTACCCTCCACCACGGACCTGCGGGTGCCCGCAGCGACTTCAGTCCTCGTCTTTGGCGGCTCACTCGTAGGCATACCTCCTTACCGCGACTTTGTCCTTTCCGCACTCGCCACGCGTGGTCACGTCTTCGCCGCCGTCGAATACGTTTCGGATGCTGCAGAAGCCGGCGCGCGGGGTCTCGTCGCGCAGTTCGCGGCGACTAATCTCGAGTGATTAAAATTGATGATATTATGGGAATAAAAGCATTTACGGGCACATGTAACTTATTTGGGTAACAATACAGAAGGAATCAGAATACCATAGGGATCTTCCCACTTCAATGTCCGTCAAGCAGCTGAAGAAAGTGGTAAACATCAGACCAAGCGAGGCAACAAATGAAAACCCAGGCTTACCATAGCCGCAATACGCGCAATGCCTTTGATCTTCTTGCACTCCTCAATCGCGTTCAATGCACTCTCTTCGCCAAGAGTACCAGCATTACGGAAAGCCGTCAAGTAACGCAGGCACACCTCCTCCCGGAAGTCCGCATATATGCGCCTATTTGCACGGCGTTCCCGGCGGCGCGCACGCTCGTCGTACGCATGCGCCCGGTGCACGAGAAAGTCGTCTGCAAGCACGTAGAACGACATTCCAGCGAGGTACATCTCGTAAAGACACGCTGCTTTGTTCCCGCCGTACCCTACAAAACGCTCGTCGCACCATGGCGCAGGCGTCGGCGCGTCTCGCGCGAATATGACATAGGGCTCGTACGCGGGTTGGTAGCGCGCCCGGGGCACGCGGTATACCTCCCCTTGTCCTGCGCCGAACAGTGCGCGCGCATAGTCCGTGCTGTTATGTCCCGGCACCCAGCCCGCATGGAACATCGCGATGCGCGACGCGTTATAAAGCGTCACCAGCTCGCGCTTCGTGCGAGGGAACGCCCGAGGGTCTGCCGCGTCCTTGTCGCTCGAGTTTGTGTATTCAAAAGCGGGCACGACGAGCGCTGCCGAGCCCGCGCGGAGGCGCGTTGCGAGCGGACCGCGAGCAGCGAGTAATGCCCGTACACGCGCGCGTAGGTCCGTGCAGGGCACGAAGTCGACGTCGAGCATGAGCAGGAAGCGCGTGCGCGCAAAGAGCCGCGCGGCGTTGCGCCATGCGTTGAACTGCCTGTCTGCGCGCGCGGGCGTGAGGACGAGGTGCACGTCTACGAGACGCGCCATGTGCAGCGAGGACGTATACAGCGCGTGCAGCGCGTCGAGGAACCCCATTTGCGCGTCTGTGTCTGCGCCTGTGCCTACGCCGGAAGAGGGCTTGTGCGCGAGTTCGGCGCGCGAGACGTGCACGGTGACGGAGACGGGTCCTTGGTAGCGCTCGACGAGCTCACGGAGGACAGTGAATCGGTCGCGTGTAACCAGCGTAGTGATGGTGACGTCGTCCGCGTCGGGACGCCCCGCCGCGCGGTAGTAGTACGGGATGATGTCGAGGTTGTCCGTGTCGTCGTGCGCGAGGTGCTCGTGCGACGTGGCGAACGCCTTGGCGAGGAAGAGTTGCGCGGGCATCCTCCCGGTAGCTCGTCTCGGCGCGAGGGTGCCACCGAACGCGGACGCCGGCGTGTCCCAGTATATAACGTCCTCAGTGTGTTTCCCGAAGGACACGACGTCGGGGGTAGGTATGTCGGGCGCAGTGTTTGTCCACTCGAGGGGGAGGAAGCGGAGCAAACTATCGAAGAGCGCGCCCGTTTGGCCGACGAGGGAATCATTATAGTCGCTTGGTAGGAACGTAGACAGTGCAGAACGGACGAGGGGGGAGAATAGGCGTTCTGAAGTGTACAGAATGGCGAGACCGACGTAGAGCGCAAGACCGACGCGTAGGAGTGTGAGTGCGCCCGGGTGGCGGAGGGCGCGTATATGCATGTTCGTCGCCGTCGGTGGTCAATCGCGCCCCTCCGTCGATCATTTCTCTTTGTTTGGTCCGGCGGCGCGCTTAAGTAAGGCGTGGAGGTCGTCCTGGAGAATAGCTAACCAGAAAATATCTATGAATTTGGCAGTAATTACAATGCAATTAGAAAAACTCACAGTACACTCTTATTCATGTGTGCGGAAGGGGCAAGAGTCCGGTTGCGGAATATACCCCGCGCATCAAAGCCAAGGCGAAATTGTTTTCGGGTCCTGTCCGTGCCGGAGGGCTCGTAGTATGATAGTCCCCCAACTCACTTCGTGAATGGGTTTATGTTATTTTGTGGGTATTTTGGATGGCAGGCGAAAAATCGAATGTTCAACGGGGTGCGTGCCATCTGTTAAGTCAGTGCGCGAGCGTCTCCCGATACGTGCCGACTCGACATCAGCAAGGATGGCACCAATGGCGAGCGCAGAACTCGTTACATGAAGTACTTAGTAATTGCGGTCTCGTTGGCGAAGCATGGTCTCGGACGGACTCGGGCAGGAATTTTGTTCACGTTGACCGCAAGAGACCAGATCTTACTTACAAGCAAATTATCTTTGCGGTCAAAATCAAGACAAGGTCAGACATCTGAAATCCGGGGACATGCTGTGGGATAAAAGACGAATACTGATGCAAGATGGGCGGCGAGTACGGCAGCAAACATTCGGAGCGGATCTATAATTTATATTCCACATAGGGGCCGAACTCAATAGCATTAATTGACATTCGTGCTTTCCCTACATCAAACTCTTCGTATGTCTGCCGAGGTTGTTATCAGTCATGTTCGTGAAGAAAATTACAAGGCATATTCGCAATTGCACCCATACAAAAATGCTAACAAAAGTCCTGAAACCCGGCCCAACTAACCTCCGAGCATACAATGATAATGGCAATACACGTTCTTTTGCTTTTCCCGCCAGGACGCGGCGTAATCTATGTGTAAATAATGCGAGGACGGCTCCCTCTGGATATAGTATACACCCGCGAACCTACCCGCTTGGCGCAGGCGATGTATTGGAATTTGGGTTTGATGCCGATGGGGAGGCTGACGACGGTGCCGTGGACTTCTCACGATCGCGGTCACGATCACGATGAAGCTGCTGCATATATTGCGCGTTGGTATTATTGGGCCCCTCGTCGAGGTACAGTCCATTCGACTCGATGTAGTCGATTACGGGTATGGGAAGGAGATAGCGGACGGAAAGACCGCGACGAAGAAATAGCCGGACCTTCGTTGAAGACACATCGTTCTGGATCATCTGCGCGATAAGATAAATGTTATGACGCCATTTGGCGAGTGAGTCCGTCGCCTGCGACATGTCTGACCCGGCGCGCTCGACAATGAAGCATCCGTAGCGTCCAAGGATGTGATCAAGCTGCGGATGAGTCAGCTTGCGGAACTCGCGAGATGCACAAGGTATACGCACATCCTCTTCGGACCACACCCCGGGCTCAGACATGGTGCTGATCAGGTCTGAACCTGCCAAGAGCATCACGCGGACGCGGCGGTGCTCACCGTCCTCGGTGTGCACACCACCGAGAACATCATTGATCAAATGGTCGAAGTGGTCAAGTACGACGGCTGTCCGCTGGTACGCCTGGAAGGCTTCCCAAGGGTCGACCATTAGCCAGGACGACTCGCGTTCAGCAGCAATGTTGCACATGTTAACGCTAACGCCGCGATGCGCGAGCGTGAGATGGCGTAGCAATTTAGCAACGCAGAACTCACCGGTGCGTTGCGCTGAGGAGCCCAGGCTTCTTGTACATGTCGCTGACAGGACTGAGGTATCCTCCTACAATTTCGAACTCGGTGCTCTGGCGCACGTAGTCGACGGCCATTTCAAACATTCGGAGATGCAGATAAGTGACGGGGCTGAAGGAACCGCATGCAACGAGCACTATGGGTTGTTTTGCCGGATTGCGGAGTGTACGAATGAGCCGGCCTGTTGGAAATTGGTAGTCCCCTGGAGGGCCATCCGAGCTCATCGTGAGTGGCGACGACGGCCTGAGACGGCGGCGCGGGGGGACGAAGGATATGGGGAGAATGGAGAAGCAAAGCAATAAATATATGCGGTGCGGAGTATCGGTCCTCAATAGGCGGCTGACTAATACTGACGTGCTCGGCGCGAGAGTTTTTTCTTTCCACGAATCACAAAAACCCGCGTGAAAAGAAAAGAAAAAAAGAGTTTCTGAACGAGGTCCGCTCCTTGCACGCAACCGTATGCTCTGTATTTTCTTATACACTTCCCCTGCTCAACAAGTCGGCTTGGTTGGTGGGACATGACTCATGAGACAGGTCCGAAACCTTCCAGTGGCTGGTCAGATGGACATCAATTCGTCACGACGCGGGATATCGGCATTCCTGAAACTCGATCAGTAAGAATTTGTAATGGACGGCTATGTAGAACTCGTAGCTCTTCTGGTCACCCGATATCGTCAGACGGGAACGGATTCCCCAAGGAAAGTAACGGTTGCTATCACAGACCTAGGGATAAGCATATCCTCGTATCCTGGGGACCGTGAACTCTCTTACATTGATGCCGTTGGTACTTGAAAATAATGAAACCGAAGCCGTAAGGGACTTTCTATTCGTCCGCCAGCCTCTCAGAGTCTCACGCTTGCAGCACGCACGTGTTGGGAGAAGTAAATACTAGGGACGTTCAAAGTAAACTCGACATGTCGTGTCGTGTCTGTCGGCTACTTTACAGGGAAATTCGTGTAGCAGTTTTTGTCAGCACACCGTTACTGTAATGTTACAGGAAGTGTAGCCGAAGGGGACTGCCGCCTAGCTTCGCTTACTTTATTTGTCACCCAAGCTGTTCGGCACTTGACAAAGCCGAGTCTGAGATTATCCCAGCTATTGATTAGCCAATGAATGCTCTTCGCTTATATTCACAAGGGGATATTACTTCGGCTAAATAAGCGATTTAAATAAACCAGGCTTATTTCAAAATTTGGTCACTGTGACTTCTTGTGACTTGGGGTTAGAAATCAAATGATTATGCGATGCACGAATTTCCCTGTAAGGTAGCCGACAGACACGACACGACGTGTCGAGTTTACTTTGAACGTCCCTACTACTATTTACTCAGAATCAATAAGCTGGCGTACTAGATTGCGCAGGCGTACGCCCTATTTCTCATACATCGCTCACTTCATGCTGCTACTTTTTTTTATGTCATGCTGGTCGATGTTAATACATAGATATCTATCATTACTATAGCCATTAGCCTATACGGTGCAGAAGAAAAAAAATTGGTATGAGCGAGTAGGGCCAATGGTCATTCAAAGGAAGGTGTCCAGAGATAGAGAAATTAATAATTAACATTGCGAAAGAGCAAAAAAAATCAAGATAAAAAAGCGAAGGTAGAAAGAGTCCGTACACGACACAACATTTAACATAGACAAGAGGCCGGAAAATATGTTCAATATCCCGTCGGCCGTGCGTGCGCCTTGGACGTGTCGTATGCACGGATCAAGCGCGCCTGGTCCTGCTTCGTTGCGTCCTCTGTTTGGCTGAAAGCAAACCCCCGATTGCGCCGCATTCGTTGCACTGCGCGCACCTTCTTGATCGCCTTTTGAAATCTAGATCAGAGATGTAAGCATTCGGTTTTCCGAGAGGGCAGCTGAGGCAAAACCAAAACAACGTACTGTTCTTGCCGCGGGCGGTAGTCTGGGATATTGTATTTCTGTAACTCCTGAGCGATATGGTATGAAGCGGGTGTATAGGTTCGACGATAGCTGAGAAGATAGAAGGGGAGAGGTGTTGAGACCTGCCTCTATTGAATTCATAACAATCACTCACTATTTCCACACAAAATCGCGGGCCAGGCAGACCACCGGTACAAGTAGGAGAGCGAAGTAGAACACCGCATCTGTCCACAATCTGGGAACTATGCCTTGATATTCTCGCGAAAATCCGATGAGTGGGGCGATTACCGCGTAGAGTGGAAGGAACAGCATCGTGAAAATGAAAGACCCAGGAATCGCCGCGGCGGTGTATTTTGTCCAAATACTTATTTTTTGAAAGTAGAGGTAAGCTAGGTCGAACAAAAAAAATGATGAAACATCACGCACTCCGATACCAGCGCAGCTTTCCCAAGCACCGTTAACAATGTTGCAAGATACAGCGTTGTACCCCAGAACCACAAACCACAGTCGAGGCCAGTGCTTTGTTTCAGATCACCCCAAAACAGCACGATCGAGAATGCGAATAGAACCAAGCTGTGGAAGAACGCATTCGCGACCCACTGCCAGAACGTGGTTTTCGAGAAGAACGAGTTCTGTTGCCCGAGTACATACAACTGAGGATATCGGTCCAGAACGCGTGCAGATACAAACTGGTCAAAGACACCAATGACCAATGGGGGAAGAACGGTGAAAAGGATATTGTAAAGTGAGAATGTCCAAGACTCGAAGGAGACCTGACCGGAGAAGTTGTTGAAAAAAGAGAACTGCCAGTACTTGAGCACGTGCAATACGTTATTCACTGGAAAAATTAGATGCTCACCCAGAATTGCGTCATGTATAATGTAATATTCTTGTAGAAGGAATCTAGAGAGTATTCAGCTTCATTCTCCCGGTGTATTAGGAAATAGCAATCCTTACAGAGGATGAGCTTCGACAGCCGTCGATAGCTCCAAGCCCCATGTACGAGCAGTAGCTTTTTCAGGAACCGAAACTGTGAAATCGCAACATCGGACGACCGCGCCGCTTGTAGACCCTATTGCGATAAGTTTAGCACTTCCGCCTTGATTGACAGAAGATAGTCTAACCTCTACTCCAGAAATCCCTACTCCAACGTGGGCAGCTTGAATCATGCTGACGTCGTTTGCACCATCTCCAATTGCCAAAAGGATGGCTTTCTGGTTCTTCTTTACCAGCTTGACTACAAGTGCCTTTTGTAAGGGGGATACACGACCTAAGTTCATTAGAACCATCGAAAATTACTACGGTAGTTTGGAGTAAAGCAGGGGTGAAGCGTACAGCAAATTACGGCCTTGCACATGATTGCAAGTTCAAGGAACGTCTTCGAGATATCCTTCTCCAGGGCGAATGTCAAGCTCTTACCATCTATAGCCTCTATGTCAGCTTCCCGTGAATTCGTAGCATGACAACGACCTACCAATGATGAGAGCAAGGTCTTCCAACTCCCCAGTCTTCCGTTGACTTGTGATTGCATTCAGCCTCTTTGAGATGAAGTCCTTGGTTGCCGTCGCCGTTTCCTCATTTACAATGACCAAATTCATAGATTCCGAAATCAGGCGACAGCTCATGCCGATATTGATCGCGGTCTCCTGGCGATCACCTGTAAGTACCCAGACCTTAATGCCCGCCATCTGAAGTGTGTGGATCGTGTCCGGCACGCCGTCCTGCAGTTTGTCCTCAATAGCCGTGGCTCCAAGTAGTAACATGTCCTTCTCTATTATTTCCGCAGCCGCGTCAAGTGCCTCGCCGCGCCCGTTTATCGTAGTAGCTGCCTGCTCGTAAATTGTGGCCCACTCACGATACTCCGCCTCGGAGATATCCCGCGACGCCAGACACAACGTACGCAATCCATCTGTGGCGTAGTCCTGGACAGAGGGAAATTCTCTCGCATAATCAGTGATTTATTCCTCCCCTTGGGATCGCGAACAGACGCACCTCAAGATGCGCCAATGTTTTCTCGACATAAGGCTGATTCTTAGCAAGTCGCTCAAGAATGACTGTATCTGCGCCTTTGCAGTACAACTTAATTTGCCCTTCGGGCGTCCGCACAACAGTTGACATGCGTTTACGTGTCGAGTTGAATTCGCATACATTCAAAATCTGGAATTCTTGTGAAGCGCCTTGAATGCTAACGAAAACCGACTTCGGTTTACGGATCTGTCGACGCGTTGAGCTCTGAGTTTCCATATATCCCGCAAAACACTCACATGGAACTGGTAGCCGAGGAGTTCTGCACCTGCGACCAGCGCAGCCTCGTCCGGGCTACTTGCCTGATAGACGATCTTGCCGCCATCTTTGACTTCGGGGATAACGGTGTGACACACGGCGAGAAGGCGTAAGAACTCTATAGCAACATGATTCGCCGTTGTCGTGCCCGCGCCCTGGTCACCGAGGTCGACGAACGGGTTTCCCGCACCGTCCAGCACTGAGCGCAGCTCTGCGAAAGACCTCCAGCCCTCCTTACCCTCCTCGTCATCGCCTCCACGCTTGCTATCGTCAACAGACTCCGCGTATGGGACGCCCGCCACAGAACAGCACCGGAATTCCATTTCGTTACAAGTGAGTGTGCCTGTTTTGTCCGAAAAGACGTATTCAATCTGCCCAAGTTCCTCGACAAGAGATGACGTGCGACAGAGCGCAGGCGTATCCGTTTTGGCATAGTACATGTCCAGATCTGAGTTAATTAGCTGAGCCTGCTGGAACTTGACCACTTCCATGGTCACGATGAGCGAGATGGGAATGAGGTTGTTGTACAAGATGATGAAGGTCAGGATGTCTAATTAAATATTAGCGCATGTGAGTAGTGTAGTCATATGGACGGCAAGAACCTTCTATGAATCCTTTTGCTGTAGATGAATAAGGTTCAGAGACTATTCAAAACGTCGGGCAGGCCCATGCTCACCTCTATCGGAGATGGAGTTTGTTTCTGCTAGATACCATTGTGCACTCGACAAAAACCACTGTTGCCAGATTATGTGAGTGGCAGCCATCAAATTGACCTGTTTGACGTACAGTTCGAATACTGCTCCCGACTGTGCTCCCAATGGATAAAGCTAGCAACAAAATAAAAAGAAAAATGATATTTAAGTTGACCTGGCGTTCCACGGCTGTCCGTTTTATCGGGGCGGCGCTGGTGACGCCAAACGAATTAGCTCGGCTTGAAAGGATCCAATGCAGTCTATACTTACGTCGCATTTCTCATCAATTTCGTTTCATGTCCAGTGAAAACAGCGAGTCCGTATACCCAGGGCGTGTTGCGTATTTGCGCGCCACGGAGCAGGACCTGATCAGGGCCAAGCGGAACCTGTTTAGGAATACCCTGCTCAGATACGAGGTCAAGTGAGCCCTCATATGTGTAAAGAGAATTGTTGGGTTGTTCGCTACGGAGCGAACCACGGAGTGCTGTTACAAGTGGCGGAGCAGTAAGGTGTGCTGTGAGCGGATTCGCTTGCTTGATCTTCAGGTTCGTCTCCCCGTCTAGATTTGAAGTTTCAATATAGCACAACCCCTCTGGCTCTGAGCTTGAAAGCAGAAGTAGGTCTGCGGGAATAAAATCATCCGACTCGACGCGCACGACGTCTCCGACACGGATATCTCGCCATTTGCGCTGTGCGAACGTCCCGTCGGCTTGCAGTACTTTTGCCATACGGGCATTGAGTTCAGAGTCAGACTGGTGCCTCTTGAGATCCTCCTGCATCTCCTTGTATGCAGACGCGAGTAATACGACCGCAAGGGGTCCTATCGTTGTGTACTGATTGGTTGGGGAAACACCAGGGACCTGCTGGATGCACGCGGTGAAGAGGAAGAACAGGTTTGCATACTTGCTGAACTGCTCCGCCAGGAACTTGGGAACGAACGTGGCGACGTTGTACTTGCTCGTGCTCACGTAGTTCGAGCAATAATCGCTGTTGTGCACCCCTCCGACATCATTGAGCACAATCACACGCTCCCCTTTCAAGTCCGTGTCCGCCTTCGCCCATGGCCATTTCCATTTTCTTCTGCGCTTCGGTGAGGGGGTTTTATTTGAAGAAGATGGATAGCCCGAGAATGACGAGGAGCCGCTGAAGGGCTGCTCGACAGGGGTGTCATCATCAAAGTTCCATCCTTGCGGTTGGCCCGAGCCTGGTAAGGTCACTTTGGAGTGGCCAGCTGGGTCCGCGGCGGCAGCACGGAGGGGGAGCCCCGACTCCGTGCTCTGCATTGCGATAGGCCGCCCGAAGGCACTGTCGGGCATGTCGTCTTCATCGTCGAAGAAAGGATCGAGAGGCTGCGGCGACGACTGCGGGATTGCGTGAGGCGGATAACCGTTATTAGCCGGCTGGTACTGGCGCGTCGCAGGATTAGCAGAGGATACAAGGCGGGCAAAGTCGTCGCCATTCATGGTCGTCGCAGACGATTAAGAATAAGGGGCCGAGACCACGCTCGACAGTGAGCAACAAGCGTTTGACGACGCCGAGCAGAGAGCACAGTTCCTGTATGTAGTGCTTTACGTAACAGCATCGCGACGCGTTTGATTTTGTCCAACCACTCTCTGACAACAATCCATCTTCACATCTCTAATAACCAAGCAACAAACTATGGAACTCGAACAGCGTTAACAGCCGCTACCAATCGGATATCCGAAACAAAACTCCCATTGAATACGCCAAACAGCTTCCTAACTAAAATTGCTTGTCCGTGCCTGCAGACGTCGGCGTGTCGTTGGCTTGCTGGTCAAGCATGCGTGCGCCTACTGGATCGAGGGACTCAAGGTGTTGGCCATCCCTCTCAGTACTCGTATTCATCGGCTCCTGTTTTGTCGGCTGCCTTGCAGCCGCGAGCTGCCTGCGCTCGCTTTGCTCGCGTTCAACGTCCTCGAGCACACTGTCGTTCAGACCGTGGCAGCACCTGCACCCCCCACTACGCGACAGGGGCTCTGTAGGTCGCAGAGCCTCATCAAAATATGGCTTTTTTCAAATCAAGCCCGATGGCGCAAAACACCTACTCATCATACACCAGTTCGCGCAAAGTGCGTCAACTTGCAGTGATGAAATAGGAGTTTTTAGTCTTTCGTGCGAATGTGAGGTGTTAGAGACGTACAGATTGAGTTGGACATGATTTCGTTGCACTTTTTCAAGGTAAAAGTTGTGAAAGGAAGAAGGATCCCACAAGCAAGGCAAAGCGGTAGTAAACCGAAAAAGAACCTAATAAACTTCGAAAAAATGAAGATTCGTTCCCTGAAAGAACTGGTGCATAATACAAGGTTGGGATGACCGTGATTACTTTTGCGTCACACGTCAGTACTAAATAGTGCCCTCATGAATCGTAATATCCCTACAAGTTACATATAGACTTTTGGAAAAACTATAACAAGCGCGTCCGCGGGCAAGCTGACCGCCCTGGGTAGTATATTGAATGCATGTATGTATTTTGATACTGTGCTGATGTGATTTGTGAGGTAGGTATCAGATGCACCGCCTCGCACTGGCGGTTCCCAGTTCTCACAGTACGCAAGCCGTCTCGCACTGCCTGCACCATTGTAAGTGACTGAATTTACATTCACAGCCGTCCAGCCTGAGAGACTAAAAATATACTTACAATAATTGACCTCGGTCGCCGACGCAGTTTGATCACGTGCCAAAATACTGCACCGTGACTGTCGGAGCTTCGGTGTTTAAAAACTGAGGTCGGAAGTCGAATGGCTACTAGCTATGGGTTTATTTGGCGACACCTTCCTTGACCATACATACTTCCATTACAGACTTGGATATCTCTCCGTTTCCTCTTCGAATTTTTCCAGAAATGGACATAAAGGAGACTGACTTTTGTGTGATTCCAACCTGTGTAAGAAATCTCGAGGCGTGCCGTCGCAGCACGGGTCGGTCCTCATTGACAAATAATTTCTTCGTGGCCGTTTCCGGCCAAGGGCATACATGCAGCTAACCACGAGTAAAACTCCACAGAGCGTGAGACGTAAATACCAAATGTAGTCGCATAGTCGAGATTACCAGACCATAATTCCAACAATCTGTTCTTTTTATCCTCTATTCCATATTGCGGAAGCAGCCAGTAATAGGAAAGGCGACGTAACCAAAAGATTCCCTAGATTCCATCGCGTAGCAAATGGATCAGTACACGCAGAAACTGTAGAATCTCCTCTTGATACTGGGTCGAATGCAACGAGCGATAGATCAAAGCGATTCGCCAATAAGTTCTTCAGGTACACGTCGCCCGTTCTTCTCCTGGTCACGGCAATGCTAGTTTTCTCCGAAGCTATTGACCATCGGCACGAAATGAGCGTCAATCACCTAAGCTACTATGCTAATGACGCTCCTCCTGCGTCCTTCATTAGAAATATTCGACAAGGCTCTAGCTTTACTACGCCTCTTATGCGAAGCTTGGTGCAGAATGGTGTCACTCAGAATCATGCCACTAGCTTTATCAAAACTTGTTTATCCGTACTGTCACGAGACCTTTTAAGTGGAACGAGAAGGCGTCCTACGGAGTAGAAATGAGCTACCATTGCGTGTACCCTATTTTAAGTACTGTATGTGTATTGAACCCTATTATACTGGCAGGGTCATCAAAGGTGCGTTATGTCTAAAGTTCCCTTAGCCGTCTAAGCACGTCGGACGCTCCGACTAAGTCCCGCGCTAGGAGCAGGATGTCCCCCTCTCTAATCGTCTTCCTTCTTTTGTGGTAACGCTTTTTATGGTAGTGACCGTACGACAGGGATTCCGTATGCACGATCTGACCTCGCTCTTTTGATCATATACGGGGCTGCAGACTTCTGTCTATCTCGCCCCGATCACCCGGCGGCAGCAGTTTTCCACGCGCATGAAAAAAAAAAATCGAGCTGTGCTAGGTTTTATTTCGGATGCATTTCCTTTAAATGTCTAAAACCTCAAGATTCGGTGGCCCGATCGGTAGCTGAGGGCAAATTCCTAGTTTGAATAACACTCTCGTAAAAAGGGGATGTGCCCCTGTCATGACCCGCTTGTCCCTGACAAACTATTAATATTTCGCATTCTATGATGAAGATTACACTATACCGAGGCTTGAATTGGTGTTTCAAATCGATCTTAAATGCATCTTCGGGAGAAAGTCTCAATGTGGGAAACTGAGTTTAGGAAGGACGTAGGAAATGCTGAGCATCCAATCCATCCAACATTCATTTACGGGTCGACCGGGACGCCGAAGGGAACGATCCCGATTCCCTCAGTTAGGCCGCATCGCGATTCTTCCGAAGCTTTCCGCACAATTGACGAAACGCTAATAGGCTGACATTAGACTCCGGTGAAGTATATTTGCTTCCGTATCTTTAAGCCCAGCACGGATTTGGGAGAACTCCTATACGTTCATTTAGCCCGCACGACCGCTATGATGCGAGTATGCTTGGATATTAAGGGTTTCCCTTACTTTGGCATGCGCCTGTGTCAAAAATATCAATATGTACCCTTGAGCCGCTCCCCGATGTCGCCGAGTCCGGGCGAGACGCTTTGACATCTACTGTTTGATGCGCGGCAAACTCTACCCAGTTCACTTGACTCAGCTTGGGAAACAGTGTTGCAGTTAAGGATGGATGCCGGTGTGAGGGAAAATATGGCTGGCGCCTTCGGTCACGTTAAACTGTGCCGGAGTCAGTACGAGTTGATCCAAGCAAGGGCGGGCCTTTGGACAGACCTACGGGTTAAAGTGACCAAATAGAGGTCCGGTTCCCGAGCGCTGGTACGGCCCGGAGGGAAATTCCTGGCTAGTTACTCCACGGGGAAACGGACGTTCTCGCGCTTTCCCGGATCTCCCCTATCTGCTGCTCGCCTGCGGCAAGCCGGGACATGCGCACTCGTACGAGCGCCCCACCGCATCATCAGAATACTGTTTGAATTTCGAATAAGTGATGCACACGACCACCATGTCGGCTTATAGCCTTCAACTAGGCGCGGAAGAATATTAATGGGCGTTTCTCGAGGAGCGCGAGTAGATCTAGGTTGTACTTGCACGGATATAAAGAGCAGGAAGATCAAAGTGATAAGACCCGACCGAAGCCAGCGATGTCCCCTGTGGCCCCGCATGTGTGAAAGACAATGGTGCCGGTCGAACCCCACTAAGTCCGCACCGCACCCGTCTATTGCTATGTTATTTTGTTGTTCACAAAAGGATATGTTTCGCATACGGTGAAGATGGCGAAACAGGGGCCAGTATTGGAATAGTAGGCGTGGGAAGGGTCGCTCACAGCACCAAGTGAAGACACGGCGTCCGTAATGGCCCCGGCTGACATCGCACGGAATACGTGGGTGCGATAAAAATGATTGAAATGAGCATAATTCTGACTGATTGCTGTCGGGTGACCGGGTGAAACAGCAGAGCGAGGATTGGAATGCAGTGTTTGACAAGGGTATCACGGCGGCGTGCTTGCCATGAGTAGGTGAAGTTGAGTCAATGTGGCTTCGGCAATCACGGCATTTAAGGCTATGTCCCTTTTACGGATATATGCACGGCGCTTAGTACCCCAAGTGCTAATCGATATTTTAATTAATTAATTGCCTCAGCACGTACGTTCCGCTATAAATATTAATGCGCCTGCGCTGCTTATACTTATATGTGACACTGTACTGCTAAGCTTCTCCTTCACTTGTCCCCTCTTCCCCGACCGTCACCATGGCCGCATACATAGCGTCCCTTGCCGAGCATGTCGCGAACTCCGCCGACGCTGTTGCTCGCTCCGTCGCGCCATTCCATACAGACGGCGCCCCATCCACGGAGACGCGCGCCACCGGGCCCGTTGGGCGTGCGGCGACGCTGCTTGAACGATCCATGCTCGATGTGGCCACCGTCGCTAGAAACGGGCGTGCGTTCCATTTGAGTGATATTGTGCGTACTACGTGCTCTTTGCCGCGACGCGATGCTAATGAAGGAGTGTGTAGCCAGCGTACCTGGACGCAGTGCGGGGTCTGGGTGGTGTTGGGATTGACGACCGCAAGATGCTCGTACGTGCCCCGTCGTCTATGATGCCCTTTGCGAGCTGCGCTGACATAAGGCTGCTCCGCTCGCCGTCAACGCCGTAGCTCGAAAAGCTGCTCGTGCTTATGTCACGCTCGCCCGCAGACAGCGAATTTGCGAAGAACCTGCAGGTTGCCGTCATCGGAATACGTACGTCCTCGTTCATCTCCTCCGTCACCCTTTCCGCTTTTCACATAACCGCGCGGGTTGATCCCTGATCGACATCACGCGCGGTCACGTGCTGCTTCCCTGTTCTTTCCCCTTTAGGGCCGGTCCAGCCTAGACCGGTCTGTGCGCTAGAATGCAGTGTCTATGCTAACTAGACTTTCCTAGTGTACAAGGACCTCCCCCATCCGCCCGCCGGGTACCTTCCGTCCCCGAACACCCCTTCTTCCCCGAATACCAAGCCGTCTAAACCCACCGTCGCCGATTCTTCTCATGACACTGAGGCCGTTGAGGACGGATACGCTAGCCCCGCAGCTCAGAACGGACATGGTGGAGCCACTAACGCCCCGTCGACCCAGCCGTATCTTCACCCGACATACGGCGCAAGCATCCCATATGCGTTCCGCTCTGCCGATGGTACAGACTACAACAAGCTTTTCCCTGATATGGGTGCTGCCGGCCGTCCATACGCCCGCACAGTTCCGCCGACGACCCCCATTGCCCCTTGGGCGCTGCCTGACCCAGCGGTCGTCTTCGACGCGCTCCTTGCGCGACGACCGACATCTTCGCCACCCCCTTCCTCAAAACGCCATCCGCAGGCTCTTCCATCGTCCTCCCCAAAGGCAAGACCCGGGCACACAACATTACCACCAACAGACGCGGATGGGTTCGCGCCTCACCCAGGCGGGATTAGCTCCCTGTTCTTTGCATTCGCAGATCTTGTCATTCACAGCTGCTTCAACACAAACCACTCCCAATGGGTCGTAAACAATGCCTCCAGCTACCTCGATCTAAGCCCCCTGTATGGCAGCGGGAGCGCTGCAGGCGAAAATGAGAAAGTGAGACGGAAGGACGGAACTGGCCGTTTGTGGGAGGACGTGTTTGCGGATGCGCGCCTTCTCTTTATGCCTCCAAACGTGTGTGCACTATTGGTGCTCTTTTGTCGCAACCACAACGCAAGTGTTTTCATTACAAACTGCACCCACTTGAAGTCTGATTTGACCTTGGACCCCCTGCAGTATATCGCCGAAAAACTCCTGTTAATTAATGAATGGGGTTCATATACACCCTATGATAAACTGTCGGAGCTTCGGGATGCGGACCGTCTACGTCAGGATGATGAGCTATACAATCGCGCGCGTCTAGTTAACTGCGGTTGGTTCATGCAAGTCATTCTCGGTGATTACGTTGGTGCGATCCTCGGTCTCGTGCGTGACGGACAAAGCTGGAGGCTTGACCCGCTTGCAGTCAGTCCTTTTGTTCTCTTTTACTTTAATTTCTGAAAGCAGGCTTTTGTGCCGCTTTGCAGGAGTCACGCGAATTGGACCACTCGGTTTCTCCACGCGGTGAAGGTAATGTCGTCTCGCTCGAGTTCAACCTTCTATATCGCTGGCATGCAGCGCTCAGTAAGAGTGACACTGCGTGGACGGAGAAAGCCTTCGAAGGTTTGTTTGGGACGTCGGACTTCAAATCGGTGCGTTCTTAGCTTGACGATCTGTCTTCTGAAGACTTAAGAAAAGCCAAAAACCACGCTTTCACCCTCGAACAACCTTAGATCACAGTGGACCAGTTTCAGAAAACGCTTGCGCAGAAGTTACGCCCAGACCCGGACGTAAAAGTGTGGACATTCGAGGGGTCTGTTACTTCCTTCTGATATACGCCTTCTGGACGATCTTCCAACCACGATTCTTTGACAGCGTGGACGGAACGAAGCTCGTGCGCGACGCGGAAACAGGAGCGTTTCGCTCTGGGGACCTTGCCGCAATTCTGCAGCAAGCTACATGGTCAGGTGCAAGCGCTTTTAAGGCACACGGGATTCCTGAAGTGCTGCGCGTTGTTGAAATCATGGGAATAGAGCAGTCGCGGCAGTGGGGGACATGCACTGTAAGTAGTACCTTTCGATTTCGATTTGTCTTTCCACTCATCACGTAAATCTGCTATAAAGATGAACGAGTTCCGGAAGTTCATGGGCCTGAAGCGTAATTCCTTTTTTTTGAGTATCATTTCAACGTATAATTACTAACAGATTTGCAGAGTTCAGCACATTTAAAGAGTGGAACTCCGATCCCGAGGTTCACGTGAGTTTTATTCGGGTAGCCACAGTCGTAAACGGTATTGACATTTGACGTCATGTCGAAGAAAACTGCCGAGATGCTGTACGGCCATATTGACAATCTTGAGTTACACGTCGGACTGCAAGCGGAGGAAGCCAAACCGCCAATTCCGGGTGCGGGTTTGTGTCCTGGCTACACTATTTCACGTGCAATTTTGGCCGACGCAGTTGCGCTCGTAAGGGGGGATCGGTTCCTCACGACTGATTTCACAGGCATGTAAACGCTCGTCCTCCTCTTCTTTCCCACTAATTTTATCGTTTCTTGTTAGTATACAATCTCACATCTTGGGGCTACCAAGATTGCTTTCCGCAGGAAAATGATGGGTCGTATGGCGGCATGCTAACCCGTCTGCTCTTCCGCACACTCCCCAGCTACTATCCCGCAGGTTCTGCATACGCGCACTTTCCGTTTATGATACCACAAACAATGAAGGGATACCTTGAGAAGCTGGTCCCGAGTCCAGCCGCGAAGTACACATTCACGCGCCCCCAGGTGCCACTACCCGATAAGGTCGTGACGAGCTTCAAAGGCGTCCGCGAAGTTTTAAGCCTGAAGACTGAGTTCGAGAGTACATACGCGAAGAGATTAGCGTCGTTAACTAAAGGCGTAGATGTCAATGTTTTTGCGGTGAGTATTTGCTGTTTTTCATTGGAAGAACGGTAAATGACGAGGTCATTACAGATCAACGACACGTTCCATTACTTCAACGCTCAAGGTCAATACAGTAATCAACTCGGGCAAATTACCGAAAGACTTCTCGGAGAAAAGTCCATTGCACCTCCGGGTTCGATGTTCAAGTATGTTGACATTGTCAAGCATGTCACCAACCTTATCCCCGTGTATTTCATCGCGACGGAGATCGCCGGCCTGCCCATTAAGACCGAGGAAACACCGCGGGGGGAGTTTCTTGACACGGAGCTGGCAGAAGTGTTCGCCGACGTTTGCAAGTAAGCCGTCCTGTATCCCTCCCCTATCTAAGCGAAGTTGATTGTTCCTCCTCCTAGCTACCTAATAGTGAACACGGATCCGTACATGGACTGGGTGTTGCGTGAAAAGTCCGTCAAAACGGCGAATTTTGTCGTCGGAACTATCAAGGAACACTTAAGAAGACTTTCCGGCAGGGGTATTGTAAGTAATTTCCACGTTAGCTTTGAAGGGATCCCAAGCAGACATCCACTCTAAAGTAACATGTACTCATTATCACCCTTCCAGATTGGCAAAGTCACCGACTCATTGCTGCAGTGGTACACTGGAGAAAATAACTCCAGTGACCTTTTCCTCAGCAAGGTCCTAACGTATGATCAGAATAAGTCAATCCTCGCGAACAGTGTCTTCGCTTCTGCCGTCTCTACAGCTGCGCTTTATTCGAAAGCTATTGCACACGTTGTGGACTTCTTTTTAGATAGCAGCCAAACAGCCGCACTGAGTGAGGTGGTCCAGCTTGCTTCTATCAATACTCCAGAGAGCAATAGTAAATTATACAAATACGCTCGTGAGGCCCTTCGTGAGTTCATTGCCGAAACGAATTTACAGGAAAATCGAGTTCTTGACGTCTCATCTTTATAGGTCTCAACCCTGCTACCTCAAGCGTCATGCGGATGGCCAAACCAGAGTTTATTCTGAATAAAGACAACTTGGGTACCAATCAGCCCGTCTATTGCAGTATCGCTGAGGCAAATCTTGACGTCAGTAGTCCGTTGGCGTTCTAAACCACTCATTTATTTACTCGGAGAGACTTTAGACAAGCGTATTTGGAAAGGAGCCAAGCGTTCCAGTCTTCAATCGCACGGAAGAAGGGATGTTAGGACTGGATGATCTCGGGTATGTACTTCATCTTTTCCCGTGAGCAGCTCGGACCAGTAACGGTCGCTTGCTTGCAGCCTAACAAATCAGGACTTCTTCAAAGCTGTCAGTGAAGCCGAGCTAATTTTGATATTCATTATTAGTTCAGTTCATTGATATCTTCGACTTACAGAGTATCCCACACGTGCTCCGTGCAATCTTCAAGCTCAAGAATCTCCGGAGAGCGCCGGGCTCGTCCGGGACTCTCAGCAGGTTAGTCGCATGGGTTGTATATGTGGCTAGTTACTTACAATGTGCGACTTTTCTCATAAGAATTGTGGAGTTGAAGCATGGATGTCCGGAGGTGAAGTATCTGGACCTGAAGAGTCGAACCACGCCCTTTCCTATCTCTATGTTCGTGCAGGTGTGTACTTATTTCAGCAGATTCCGAGAGAGGATTGACTTAATCGAATTCACTGCGTAGTATGAAGTTTAAGATCACGACGATTCATAAGTTATCGGCTGCATGTGTGCTCGTCTTTGTCTGTCCACTTTCCTTCCCAGTCTCGACCAACCTATACGACTGTAATAGTGAGCTTGTCGCAAGATGTTGTGAGGTTTTAGGGTATATTAATAATAGGACAAGTTGGTCGTGTGCACATGCATTGAAAGTTCTTGTACAGCGTATTCATCCTGTCTGTAAATTACTAGTAATCGATAATTTGTTGCAGGCTCCGAGTGAGGCGGATCTAGACCGTGTATATGCCAAGTCATGATGTGATGCCGACGACGCTGTTGTGCTGGACCCTAAAGGGCGGACGAGGACATATTGGTGCCGATGACACCGAGGCTTTTTCCAACGAGGTTGAGCCCGCGGACGGGACAGCGTGCTATCATATCTATCGGGCACGACCCGGATAGGCGGCTTACTAACTCAGAGAACCGAGGAGAATATTGAAAGTCTACGAGCGAAAATGACCGTGCTTATAAGGAGCTGAGCACTATAAACACTGAGACTATCTGCATCGGAGAGAGGGTACGCATGTTAGTAGTACAAAGGCACTTGTCTTATGTCGAAGTGCGGATACGTGACTGCGGACGCTGCATAGGCATGTAGGCGCACGTCGCTGCAGTACTAGTGGCACAGCAGCCGGCTCCGTACCCTCCATCCAGTCCGGCGACTCCGAGTTCGCGGGTTAGGCATGCTTGAGGGGTCCCGACAGTGTTGCGGAAGTAAAAGGACGTGTCCCGTTCCACTGATCAACCTCGTGCTCAGTAACATCTCGTAAGAATAATAGCACATCCAATTTCTAGCCAAGAGTACATGTGTACTTCGGTATGCATACGGTTATAACATGGTAGAGTGATACAAACTGCTATTTCTTCCTTACTCCAATCCGCCAAAGTCTAGAACCACGGTTTCCTTCCCCCACTTGCCCAGATACACCAAATGACACCTTTACAAACGATCTATCGATTTCATAAAGATACATGCGCTCAGAAAGGGTCGATCACAGATAGTCAAATGAGAACGCACTGATGTTTCCGAGGTCGGTGCATGCCTCCTTTACACGCTCTGAGAGTGTCTTCTCACCCTCACGCACCCACACGCGCGGGTCGTAATACTTGAATCCGAATTCAGCACGAGTATTAGGTAGGAAAGTCAAGGTCACTCACCTTCTTATTCGGCTTATCCGCACCCTCAGGGTTGCCAACCTGGGATTGAAGATAACCCGCCTTATTCTGGACGAAATTGCGGATGCCGGCCAGGTATGCAAACTGCGTGTCGGTATCTACGTTCATCTTCACCACACCGTTGTCCACAGCCGTCTTGATCTCCTCCTTAGTTGACCCGGAGCCGCCATGGAAAACCAAGAAGAGGGGCTTCTTGTCCGCACCCTTGAGCTGTTCAGCTGCATACTCCTGGTGACTCTTAAGCAGCTCCGGGTGCAGTTGCACGTTGCCTGGCTTGTACACGCCGTGCACATTTCCGAATGCGGCCGCGATAGAGAAGTTGGGGCTAATCGCGCTCAGAGCAGTATAGACGTCGTAAATGTCCTCCGGTTGCGTGTACAATGCGCTGTTCTCAACGCCCGTGTTATCGACGCCGTCCTCTTCACCACCCGTGATACCAATCTCCATCTCAAGCCAAAGGTTGTACTTGGCCATTTCCGTGAAGTACTTGGCACAGTGCTTAATGTTCTCGTCTTTGGGTTCCTCGGAGAGGTCAAGCATGTGAGAAGAGAAGAGCGGTTCGCCATGAGCAGCGAAGTACTCCGCGTCCGCGGCGAGCATGCCGTCGAACCACTGAAGTAACTTCTTTGCGCAATGATCGGAATGAAGAACAACGGGCCTGGAGCCGTATAAAATGATCCAATCAGCTCTGTCGTCATATGGGAGACGGAGATACAGCGGAAGGAGGTACATGACGACTTACACGCCATACGCCTTTGCAACTGTGCGGATGTGGTGCGCGGCCGCAACAGCGCCAATAACGGATGCTTGCTGCTTGTCATTCGCGAGACCCTTGCCACCGAAGTACGCAGCGCCGCCCTGCGAAACCTGCAAAATTATCGGTGCCTTGATGTCACTGGGTGTATGCGTTGAGCTTTATGAAATCAGACGATGGTCAGACTGCAAGTACCGAGCAGCTTCAAGAACGGCATTGGCGGTCGATGATGACGTCACATTCTATCGCTGTCTTAGCCTTGGTGAAAGGACTACATTGACAGTAATCAGCTTACAATTGCCTGCAAAATTTCCGCCGAATTATTATGTATGCTGTCGTCTGTCAGAGTGGATATATAGGCTCACAGGAATGGCGAACTACGCGTTCTAATTAGCAACACGCCCATAACTAGGAGGATGGATGCATACCTGGTTCTCGCGCGCATACTCAAAAAGCTTGCGGACATTATCGCCCGTGATCACACCTGCCTGGGGTTGCGTTCGTTAGCGGCTCCATATATGCGCGCCAGTGACGTCGTAAGGATAAAAAAAGTAGTTCGGCCAAAGCAGACACTCACTGGAACGATGTCGAGAACTCCCATTCTTGATTGTCTGGGAAAGCGGGATGATGGTGGTTGAAAGGTAGGAAGACAAGAGGGTGGGTACGGGCGTGGACGGCCGTAGACGAAAAGAAATCGGACTCCCTAGGACACTGCCACATATGTCACGTTAGTGACGGTGTGACATACATTTTCTCGGCCCTTCGGCGCTTCTTATCTGCTCTGTGTATGCCGTGTACCTTTATGGACCGTCTTGCACTTGTGAGTAGATTCAAGCCTTAACTGCACGCTCAAAAGTATTTTAACGGAAATCCGGAACCAATAAGCTGTAGTAGAAGCGGAACGGTCCGGTCGGGCCGTGCGATCTGTTAAGGTGGCTTCAGGCATTCACGAAGTGTGCGCTCCTTTATTAGTATTCAGCTACACTGACGCAGTACAAAGAGTTGCCGCTTTCCAGGTCTTGGGGGCAATGTTAGTTCGGGACTGCTAATTTAAACACTTCTTGACCTATCCAAGTCCAGCTGCCGGTGCTCCTTCTCTGATTCCGTCTTGAGACAAACCCGTTGTGCGTTGGTGCCATCCCGTCCATCAGTATGCTATAAAGTCAGTTCTTCCTTTTTCTTCGAAATCATATTTACCGCGCGGAACAGTACTCCCTTGGGCCGCACTTCTCCAGAAACCCTTCAACTCATCTTTGAAGAAACGTTACTGGTGAAGTTAACTTTATTTCGAATGACAAATCTGGTTTGGGTGGGCCATTGCTAATCGATTGAGTTACAAGAGGTCCTCATCGAGTGCTGCCTTCTTCACGATGAGAGCCTTGGTGAGCTGCTCACTGTATCATTAAGACGCTGTCCTCCATACCGTGTCTGTTAGCGTAATGCATGGTCTGGAGTGCATTGGTAGAACTATAACCTAGGGCCGAGATCAAGTAACGGTGTATCGGCCGCTCCGAGCCCATCCTTGTTCGGTGCACGCGTATCGACTGCTCCATGCTCCTCTCTGACGCGAAAACCGGTGCAGACCGGCAATCCACCTCAGTCTATCCGACGCCCACAGCAAGCTGCGGCACCTGCCTCGTTGTATTTGCGGATTCACGTGCACGCCCTTTCCTGCCGTATGAGAATCCCGTGCTTTACAACCAGCAGACAGCAGAGATAACACGTCCACAGATATGATCAGCGTGTAGTTCCGTACTCGATAACCAGCTCTAGTGCCGACAAGGGAATGGATATTGCGTGCCACCGACGGCACTTGAGTCGCTGAACTCGGCGCAGATGTCACCGCTCGCCGGACAGCCAGGCTCAGCAAAGGGATCTCCGGGGCGTATCATACAGCCGTCTTGATGAGCAGCATCACTGAACGTTCACCTACATCGACTGGATCTGAAAAGTCCTCTGCCTTAAGTGTTGATACTCCAGCTAGCATTCCGCTTCCGTTGGCATGGACTTCCGACTTAAATACTACGTGCATTTCCGACTGGCAATGTAAGCATTAAACAAGGCCACGCGCAACCTGACTTCATTTCCCAGGACAATTCGTCGACACTCTCTTCGTTTATGGTCAACATCCCAAGGTGCGCAGGCGAGGGCCAACAAGCTCATAGATTACCTAGCAGGCGACAATCCGCGGTGGTCCTGCGTCACAAGTCAGTGCTGAGTCACCTCACATGCAGCTGTAATGACGCACCTCTTCAACCACGACAAACCAGACCGACGCACAAGAACGAGAAGGGCTTCTACGGCGGCGAAGGACGCAGGGACTCAGAGAGGAAGCCGTCCTGATATTGCTGTGCATACACGAGTCTCTGATCTGGTCTTTATGACTTGTAATTGGTACGGAATGCATGGCAGATAGATGCGTACTGGGCTCTGACCACAAAGTCGGGGACGGTGTCATATTCAAGCCAGATCGGTTTGATTTCTGTTACCGACGACGGGCATTCGCCACCAAATCCGAGTCAGGAAGGACACAAGACTAACAGAGCCAGTTGATACGAGAAGATAAAGCTGAGGACAGCACAGGTAACGTCGATCGACACAGGCGCCAGCTCGAGATATATCCAGATCTTAGCTCCGGGTCCAATCCGACTCACGGACTCCTACGCCGTGTGCCGCTTCCGTACGTGCACTCGAGGGCACGTTACTCCCCAGCTCCGCCACACTTGCAAGCTTCGCTCGCTCCCCGTGTTTGGCGGCCCGCTCGACGACATGCTATCCACCGCGACTTCGTGCTCGACACAGGCTTTTCACGCGTCAAATACGTTTCGGACAGCGCAGACATTGATGGACGCACAAGTTCGCAGACATCGAGCTCAAGCGGTAAACATTGATAGTATCATGCGGAGACTTGACGAGAATTAAATAATTCCTTTGACACACATATTTCACGTTGAGTAACAGTACCAAACATCATAGTGATACAAGCCCCTCCTCCAGTGTCCTTCAAGCAGCTGAACAAAGTACCAGCCATTAGATCAAGCGGGACTGCAAGCGAAAACAATTACTCACCGTAACAGCAATGCATACAACGCCCTTGATCATCCTGCGCCACCCGGTCTCTTTCACCATGTCCTCTTCTCTCAGTGCGCCGGCATTACAAAGGCCGCATGCATGTCTCTTCCTAGAAGTCCACCTGTAGTTCCCAATCACATAGTACTAACAGCGAGTTGCATGCTCCACGTTGATGTAGGCGCAGAGTACAAAAAACTATCCCATAACACGCAGACGACATGCTGGTGAGATACAGCACGATATCGTAGATATACGCCGCCTTGCTCCCGCTTTTCTGACAAAAATTTGCGGCCGTGGAAACGGGCGCGAGCGCAACGAAAGGTTTGCGCTTTGGTTGACAGTGCTCGTATTAAACACACCATATGTACCTCTATAGGATCTGCAGCAAATGGCGTGCCTATCGTAATCTGTACTGTTGCACTTTACTGCACAGCCCTCGTGAAACATCGCAGCATACAAAGCGTCGTGCGACTCGACAAGGCTCGCGTTTCGTCCTAGGACTCGTTCGTGCTTTTGTAGGTTGCATTGGTGTATCCGATTGCCGGCGCAGAGGGGTACGGTAAGCGACATAAGCAGGTTCAAACATAGCACGAAGTCGAAGTCAAGTATCTGCACGAGCTACACAGTGATACGACTACGCATCAAGTTGAATTTTCAAGCAATCGGTGCACACCGGTTTGAGCGCGATGCATGGAGTCGATGAAGCGTGCCATATGCGACGAATACGCGTCCAGCAACTAGAAAGCCTAGTTGCACACTAGCACCCGCACTTTTCTTGTGTATAAGCTCCGCGTACGAGGTAAAGGCATGCTACTACTTGTTGCGCCCGATGAGCCCGCAGAGGAATGTGAGTGACTGTACCGTCGTCCGGGTCGAGTGCCCTGCCGCAGTGTGGTAGTACGAGACGATGTCGAAGTTAGCCGCGCTGTTGTCCATGAGGTGCTCGTGCGACGTCGCAAACGGTCCGGAATGAAAGAGTCGCGTGGACGTCCCGCTGGTGATCGCCTCGGCACAAAGAATGCCATTGGGACCGGAGGGGCGTATCTCAGTATATAACACAGCCAGGGCGTTTCTCGAAGAACTTGGCCTCGGTGCCGGGGTTCGTGACTGAAGTGTAAGACTGTCGAAAAGCGCCTTCGTTCGGCCGATGGAAGAAGTGACGTAGTCACCAAGCAAGAAAGCAGACAAGGCAGAACGGAATATCGTCGAGATTAGGCGCCCGGAGATGTACAAAATCGCCAGGCCGATGCGCACTGGCAGGGGTGGGCACGAATGGCGGACTCGAAGCCAATAAATTGGTTCCCATTTTAATTGCGTGTCAATTCTCTAATAAAGTGTAGAATGCCGTAGAAACCCGAAAAACGAAAAACATTTGCAAAGATTCAAAAGACAAATGCCGTCCGACGCACCAGTCGCTCTCGCTCCGTAGGGGACGCACGCGCCAACAAAGCCGACACATTCGCTGCCGGCTGGTGCACATCCTCATCCCAATGACATACAAGCGCCAGCGCTATCGCAAACGATCATACCTCCCCGAAGTCGGCCGTTTGCCAGAGCCCTCTATCCATCAATATAGATACGCAGTCTTCGAAGGTCTTCAGACTGCGCAGGTGGGGGTATCAGCTTATCAGCGTACATTAAATAAGTAAGCCGAGTCTTACACCTGTATTCTGCACGGGTCGGAGCGGTGGGCTTGAAGAGAGGAACTGAAGCCATAAACGTTTGCAAAAAATATCAGTATAATCAGTGGGCTGCCAAACAGGCCCGCTGCCTAGTACTACTGTTCAGAGTGCAAGTTTTTTTAAGAGCGCCGAGGATTGCCACTTTCTTGAGAAAAGAGCTTAACATAAGGCTGAAATCCATTGAGCAGCAAATCTTCTCGAGTGACAGGTTGTCGCTCGTGCCAAGTGAGGATCTCAGGGCCCAGGTGCGTGCTTCTATATTTGGATACCGTGACTGATCCGTGACTGCGACGCATGCATCTCCGATGGTCGCGCCTCGAGGACACCACTACTCACTCTTGACCACCATTGTCTCGAATACAAACCGCAAACTGCAACATCTAAATACGTTTACTCTACGATACGAACATGTCTCAAGCTGGAGATAGCACTGGAATCGATCATAAGTAAGCCGATCCCCTTCGATAGACTTCAATTTATGTTCTGATCTGTATGTACTACGCGATCAGGTTTCTGCATATCAAGGGTAATGCAGAATCGCTTCAACGTCCCGATGTACTGCAGAAACTTACTTCTGCTCGTAGAAATTGGAATCAATTTTGAGGGTGATCGCCCGCGCTTCCCAGTCTATCTCAAGATCGAAGTAGGCGATGACTCTCGCAAGTCTGTCCCGTTCGAGGAAGGCAGCCTTGTTCGCTGGGTTTTTGACGACGGCCTGTGAGTGCGATGTCCAGATGCACATATATCTAGCATGCTCACGACCTCCAGTCACATTGCTGTGCCCGCAGTCCTCACGATCCTGGTTCGGCAGCGGCCCGTACAGAAACTCTTCAAGAAGGATTACGCGATTTTCAAGATCAAGTCGTCGCAACTCATAGGAAAGGATGTTTTCTCAGTCCAAGGTAGGCCATCCAAGTTTGAAGAATATTTGATCGCTCAATATTTTATTTGTCGTAGATGGAAAAGGAAAGGCTACCGTAAAAATAACGTGCTCGTCGGACTTATCGGTGAGTAATCAATAACATGGATTTATCCACAGATGAGTGTTAACTGTCCGAAGAATCAACAAGCCACCGAGTTACTCCTCGAAGAGGCAGGCGACAAAATGAAGAACAAAAAGGTCCTTCTGGAGTCCCTTGACAAGGCTAATCTTGTTTTCGACGCTCTCGACAAAATCTCTGTATTTGCATCCGACGTAAGCTCCATTCCATGCTATCCGATTGGCGTTTATATAACTGGTTAATGTAGGTGCACTCGGCTGTTGGCGCCGCTATGGCAATTGCCAAAGCTCTATATGAGGTAACGTCATGAGCAAACACTCCCAGCATGTATATTCATGTCCTTTACAGAGGTGCAAAGCGCAGAAAGAGTGTCACGAAGCTGCTACTGAGCTCGTGCGCGATTTGGTCTCGTTCATGCCGTTCGTCAAGGATATTCCGCGGGACAGTACAAGGAAAGCCGTGACTAAGCAGACCATCACGGAGATGCTTGAGCTGTTTTGCAAGATTTCTGAATCCATTATTGAATATTCTTCGGTTGGGTTTTTGGGTAAGTGGAACAGTATTATATGTGTCCTCCTATACTTAGCACGTCTAAAGGTGATTTGATCTCTGACCACAAATCCGAGATGGACTCCGCAAGGGCTGAGTTCGTGAAACTGAAAGAAACCTATGACTGGTGTATTAAGTTGGAGGAATGGGGATCCGTTACCAGAACAGGTATTTGAATATTCGAAATCCATTTTTATATTATTAACTTGCGACTGCAGAGCGTCGTACAGAAGATATTCAGCTTCGCCAACTACGACCGGCTTCGAAGGCCTTTTATAATGCGGAAGGGGCATGTTTGGAAGGGACTAGGGAGGCTGTCCTTGGACAAGTCAGGGAGTGGGGAGACTCTGAGTCTAAGCTTTTCTGGTTGCATGGTGTGGCGGGTTCTGGAAAGAGTTCTATCGCGAATTCGGTTGCCCATATGTTCAACCGGAACCTGCGTCTCTCGGGGTGCTTTTTCTGCAAGAGGGATGACCCAGAGTGTCGTAACCCAAACACTTTGATCCCTACTTTGGCGTACCATCTTTCTAAATGGCATAACGTGTACCGCTCAGCTGTACTTTCTGTTATTGAAGGGGCGAACGAGCCGGAGCTTGCTCAGGGTCTAGAGCGGCAATTCGATTTGTTGATTACACAATCTTTGGTGTCTCTGTCTGCGGCCTCAGGAGGTCTGCCACCGCACCCCTTGGTTGTCGTTGTCGACGCCCTCGATGAATGTGGAAGCTCGCGGGGTGACAGGTCTCAGGTGGCCAAGCTTATAGTCAGGCTCTCTCGGGCTGTTCCTTGGCTTAAAGTTTTCGTCACGAGCAGAACTCTGCCAGAGTTTCAGAAGGTCTTCCTTCAGACTGATGCTGCGTGCACCACCCTTGATATCAATACAATGGTTGACGACGATCAGATAGGGAATGATATATTATTATATACAGTACACTGTGCAAAGGAAATTGATGTTGAACTTGGAGAGGATCAGACCAAGCGCCTTGCTCAAAAAGCATCGGGTCTCTTTATCTGGACTAGAACCGTCTTCAGATTCATTGGTCAACAGCATGACATGCATGGAGCGGTCTCTGGCATCTTAAGCTCCTCATCGACAGAAAATCCAGAAGTTGGATTGGATCAACTTTATACCACACTGATCCAAGGTGTTTCTGAGGGAGAACGGAATGCAAAAATTGTTAAGATTATACTTAGCCTCATTGCTTGCACATCTAGGAACAGACCTCTGTCAGAGAATGCACTGTTCCAATTCTTGCCTGAAACTGAGCTTCGTATTGAGCAGAATGTATTCAAAAAAGCTATTGACTCACTACAAGCTGTTGTGTACAAGGATATGGCAAAGGATGGCGCTATCCGTGTATGCCACCCTTCATTCCTCGACTTCATCAGTACACAGTCGCGCTGCCAGGTATACTGGACAGAACCAGTGGTCATAGAGTCTATCCTGGCCAGAAGATGTCTTGAAGTCATGCACTCAGAACTCAGGTTCAACATCTGTAACCTAGAGTCATCTTTTACATTGAATGATGATATACCAGACATTCAGAATTTAGTTTCCAAGTGCATTCCAGATCACCTTCAATACAGTTGTCTGTACTGGATGAATCACTTTGCACACTCCAGCTTAGATGTCTCTAATCAACAGGTGCAGGGTCTGCTGAAAGGCCTTCTATGCCATCCAAGGGCACTTTACTGGCTTGAGTGTTTGAGCCTCCTGAAATCCCTAAAGATGGGAATAGATGCCCTTACATTTGGTATAAACCAATTTCAGGCAGTAGACAATATTGCAACTATGTGTCAGGAGTTGTACAGATTTATCAGTGCATACTATACCCCAATCTCAATCTGCACACCACATCTGTACCTTTCAGCTTTATCTTGGGCACCTACTGAGAGCAATATAGCCAAAACATTTTATCCACATTTCCTAAATCAGCCCCTCATTAGTATGGGGAAAGAAGCAAAGTGGAAAAGCACATTATGGACATTTAATGTAGGAGAAACTGTACAGTGCATCGCCTACTTACCTGATGGAAGACAAATTGTGTCTGGCTCATGGGACAGCACCATCAGGATCTGGGATGCACAGACTGGGGATGCTGTGGGTGAGCCCTTCACAGGCCACTCATTTTGGGTCACCTCTGTTGCCTACTCCCCTGATGGAAGACACATTGTGTCTGGCTCAGAGGACAAGACCCTCAGGATCTGGGATGCACAGACTGGGGATGCTGTGGGTGAACCCCTCACAGGCCACTCAAGAACAGTCAGCTCTGTTGCCTACTCCTCTGATGGAAGACACACCATGTCTGTCTCAGTGGACAAGACTCTCAGGATCTGGGACAGCAATGTAGGTCTTGTTAGTCAGAATTGGATGCTCTACCCACAGTTGGACTGGGAGCATGATGTCAGTGTTGATGGTTGGATCAGAGGTGTCTCAAATGAACCATTGCTCTGGGTGCCACATAATCTTTGTAGGAATGAAAGATTTATTGATATGAGTAGCCTCTGTGTTCCTAAGAACTCTTCTGAGGCTGGGCCTATACACATTAATTGGGAACTACTGTTCAAGTACAGTGGTTCATCCTGGGTCAACATCCACAAGGAATTGAAGCATCCTAGTACTTAGGTATGCATTTTTCATAGTACCTACCACTACTTATTTCTAACCTATCTTCTTTGTCTCAGATAATTCAGAATATGCTAACCACTCCAGCACTTTGCATTGACCATGTCATAAGATGAGCATGTAGTTTCGTAACTCTGTAATATTAGTTGTGTTTTGTGAACGTCAAATATTAGTTGTGTTTTGTGAACGTCAAATATTATTTTTGAGAACGGCATAATCGTCTTAGGCACCCCATAAATTATGCTTTGTACTAACTCCAATGCGAAAACCGAAGGCACCCACGCCAAACAAACTCAATGTGCGGCTTCCAAATGACAGAAGCAGATCGTAAATGCGGTTTCACCCCGCCATTAGACATCCTCCTTGTCCTCTAACCACCACCATCTAGGTAGTCTTTACGAGCACTTTGCCCTCTATGTCTGAACAACAGCAACAAGATCAACAACCCCCCCGCCCCATCGACGAGACCTTTCACGCCCCCTCTGTGTCTACACGAGGCGGTATGCGTTCTCTCCGTGGTCGAGGGACCGACTCAATGCCTCCTCCGGGAACGGTCGCGGCTCGCTCCTCCTCGTTCTCGGGGTCGATCTCGAGCTCTGCCCGTGCGCCTCCGGTCCCACCTAAAGTGCTCCCCACAGTTTCCCCACTGGCGGCGGAGATCACATCTCGCCAACCTTTTCACCCACCGTCCCGCGCCGCTTCCGTCGTGAGTGACAGAGGAACTGACCAGGTCATGGCTCAAGTCCCCCGCCCGGTTACCCCGGGCATTCCTCTCTCAGGAGCTATTCTAGGCGAAACCCTCTTTTCTGGGGGTCAAACCAGCTCTTCCTCTCTTATGGCCCCTGCTCCGCAGGCCCCCCAATCCACCTCAGCCTCCATGTGGGCGAAGTATCTCCCCACTGATGCGGCCTCCTCCTTCGTTGAGCCTGCCTCCCCTATCACGCCCCCTGGTGGTGGTGGGATGGCTCCCCGTGTAGACGAAACCCCTCGTGGGCCGTCCCGCCCGATGTCTGCTGTTATCTCGTCCCTCGACTCCGACTCAGAAATGTCGGAGGCCGGGGCCCCCGATGACCAGGCCTCCACGGCTTCTGCGCGGAAAAAGCGCAAGTCCACCAGCGCCCCAATGCCACTGTCCCCCAGGGCGGTGACATTGCAGGTCCCCCACCTCCGGTTGGCCGCCACGACTGCCATGCGTGCCTCCCACGAACTCCTCGCACTAGGGAAGACGACCTCTATGTCGGCTGCCTCTACTGCCTCCCTCCTTGGAGAGATTGCCTTCGCGGTTAATTCTCTCAACAGTGCTTTGGTCCAGGAGGATCCGTTCGCACAATCCGCCACATCGCAGGCCTTCCGGGCGGCGGCAGGCCCCCGTTTCGGCACGGCTCCTGGCCCTGCTTCCCTCCCCGCCCCCCCCCAGTCCTCCCAGACTGTGGTAGGCCCCCCCTCCCTCCCCTCCCTGCCACAGCAGATGGTGCAGGTCATGTCTGACCTTACGCGCCAAATGGCTTTCATGATGCAGCGGATGGACGCCCTCGAACGCCCTCCCCCACATTCCTCAGGGGCCGGGTCCGCCCCCTCCGGAGACAGGAAAGGGAAGGGTAAAACCAACCCAAGTACTGCCCCTCCTCCACCACAAGGACCTTCGGGCCCTTCCAACTCCACCGCTGGGTCCACCTTGCCGACACCTGTCACTCCAGGTCTTGCCGCGGGTGGGGCTACCCCTGCCACTGCCCCTGCTACTGCAGCGCCAGTGTCGACAGGGGCCCCCATTCCTGCTAGCGCTGTGAAACAAGAGCCGAAGCGTGCAGTCCTCCCGGTTATCCGTACCATTACGGACCCGACCCTCGCCATTCGCTTCCATGGAGCCCCGCCCCCTGCTGAAGCGTGCCCCACCGATTCCCAGACGACCATCAACGTCAGGACTGCCCTCTCACGCTTTCCTACTGCGGCCAAATTGGTCGTACGCGCTGCCCATTGGAACGAGCAAGGCAATTGCTTCGTTACATTCGCTCACAACACTCACGTTCCTACTATGAACAGCGTGAAGGAAGTTGTGATGGCATCCGTCCAAAGCGTCTACCCTGCCACAGTCTCCCAACTCGTATCTTGGGCCTGCCTCCAAATTGCCGAAGTCCCTACGTGTCCTGCGCCGGGCCTCCCTGCCTTCACAGCGGCGGATCTCCAAGCTGAGTTCCGCGCCGCTAACCCTCACCTCCTCTCACTGCCAATGACACTTGAGCCCGACTGGACCCGGGCTTACGAGTTGTTGACCGAGGATGTCATGTCTGCCCCCATTGCCTTCTCCTTTGAAGACCCCACGGGCTCCCATTCCGCGGGCATCCTTTCTACCCCAAGGAACCGCGTTGTCTACATGTTCGGCCGCCGCCTTAAACTGGTGGCCCGTCGTGATCTCCCTCGCCTCATGCAGTGCCTCAAATGCGCTGCACTAGGCCACCTGGTACAGAATTGCAGGAACCGCCCGTGGTCATGCCTTATATGCGCAGGCCGTCACTGAACTGACGACCACCGCATGCGCTGCCCGGGATGTGTTAGAGACGCCCTACCGGCCACCTCCCCCTGCACACACCCCCCCAAATGCTCGAATTGTTCCGGTGAACACCGCGCCGACTCTTCCAGCTGCCCCAAACAGCATGGCCGTGCCCGTTCCTCTTTCGCCCCACCCCCGGTAGATGAGTAGTCCCTGGACGTTCATGCAACACAATGTTGCAACGTCCCGAGTGCACGTCGAAGCACTCGTCCACTCCTTCTCGTCTGCCCCCGGTGCCCCCCTTCCACCTGCGGTTATCTTACTCCAGGAACCCCCTTGGTACCCTATCGGTGCCTCCCCCTCTATGTTTGACACATCAGGTACGCCCATATTCGGCTTCCCCGCTATGCCCAACTACCACGTCTTTGTGCCCCCCTCTGCGGGGAGCACCGAACTAACACGTCCGCGTGTGGTCACACTGGTTAGCCAGTCTATCCCTCTGTCTCGGGTGGTGTTGGATGCCTCGCGCTCCCCATCCCGAGACATACTCACGCTAATTTTTGACACCGGCCTTGGGCCTCTTTTTGTCACTAATGTATACAATCACGATGCGAATAAAAAAGACACCATCTCCTCCCTTGCTCTTCTCGAGCTCCCACCGCATGCACACTGGCTAGTTGCTGGGGACTTCAACCTCCACTCTATCCACTGGGACCACGGCACCCATTCTACTAGCGACGCGCAAAAAGCCCGTCCTCTGGAACACTGGGCTGCCTCACACGCCATGCACCTCCTGAATCAGCCGGGATTTGATACCCAGCGACGCCCCTCTACCCAGTTCACAGAATCAGTTATCGACCTCGCGTGGGCTTCCCCTTCTTTGGAAGACCTCGTTCTGGGCGATTCCTGGACACGATCCTGGGATACCCCATCCGGATCCGACCATGCTGTTATCACCTGGTCTGTCCCCACCTCTTCTGAGCCGTTCAATGACCCCTTCCTCCGCCCACGGTATGATGATTCACTCTCTACTGAATGGTTGGAAGCGCTCGATGAGCCCCTCTCTGCCGCCTTCGCCCTCTCAGGCGCCACGCCCCATCTCCTTGACGTCAAGGTTGCCGCCATCCACGCCGCTCTAGTCTACGCCACTGATTCCTCACACCCCCCATCTTCGTCGAAGGCAGGGGGACACAAGGTCAAGTGGTGGGACTCCTCGTGCCGTGCTCACATGGCCGCCTTGCGCGGAGCTACCCCGGCGACGCGTACCGTGCTCCGACGACAGTCGGCCGGTATCTTTCGCCGCGCAAAACGCAACTGGGCTGACTCGTTCACCGCTTCTGTCAAGCCGGACAAGATCTGGCCAATGGCAAAATGGGCAATGGGTACTCGCCGTGCCCCTATCCCAGCGCTAGTGTCCGGACACCTTACTGCGAACTCACCTGCGGAGAAGGCTTCTGCCTTCCGGTCAAAGTACTTCGGTACCCAACCGTCCGCTACCCTCCCCCCGACATACTCTTTCGTCGGCGCCCGTCCCATGCGTAACCACCCCATCCTTATGGAAGAGTTGGACCACGCCCTCAACCTCACTTCCAACTCTAGTGCCCCGGGCATTACCGGCGTTGGCTACCAGGCCCTCAAAAGTCTGCATGCCGCCCATAGTGTCCCACTCCTCGCGCTTTTTAATGAATGCTTGGATGCTGGCCACCACCCCCGTCCCTGGAAGGACGCGAAGGTGGTGATGCTCCGGAAACTAAATAAGAAGGACCCCACCGCGCTCAACGCATACCGCCCCATCACACTCGAGGAAACCATGGGCAAACTACTTGAGAAGATCATCGCCAACCGCATCCAGTTCATCGCCAACGAACTGGGTGCACTCCCCCCCTCCCAATTCGGTACCCGCCAAAAATCGGGCGTTTTGGATGCCACCTCTGACCTCGTTAACGAAATTGAATCGGCCTGGGCTAAACACCATGTTACCACCGCTCTCGCGGTGGACGTGGCTGGTTTCTTCCCATCCGTTCAACATCCCCGTTTACGCGCCGTCCTCATTGAATTAGGGTTTCCCCCTCTCCTTATATCTTGGGTCATGTCCTTCATCTCTGATCGTCGGGTCGCTCTGTCTTTTGATGGGTTTACCGACACTCTAACCCCCATACCTAACATGGGGGTTCCGCAGGGCTCCCCCATCTCCCCTATCTTGTCGGCTCTCTTTGCGACCAGCCTTCTCACCTCTTTACAGGCCTCTGACCCTCTCATGTTCGTCCACGCCTACGTGGATGATCACCTACTCACCACCTCCTCGAGTTCGATTTCGACTAACGTCGCTCGTCTCGAGAAGGCTTACCTCTCATTCTCTGCCGCATGCCGCGCTCTCGGTCTCTCACTGGATGATGACAAATCTGAGCTCATCCATTGGACCCGCCGACACGACCTACGCGAAGACTCCCTTATTCACCCTATACACTTGCCGCGCCAGGGTCTCAGACCCCTTCGCATCGTACCCTCCCGGCCCCTACGCTGGTTGGGCATCTTTTTCGACGCGCAACTGCTGTTTACGGTCCACGTCCAGCGCATGTGCTTTAAAGCCATGTCCTCCCTTCGCGCCTTGGAACTCCTTGGCAACACTCTACGCAGCCTAGACCCGCTCCACCTTCGACGTCTCTATATTGGTTGCATACTGCCGGTTTTACTGTGGGGGTCCCCCCTCTGGTTTACCGGCAAACGGCAAAAAGGCAAATGTGACAAGATGACCCTTGTACAGTCCGCGGCGTGCCGTCGTATCCTTGGATCATGGCGCACGTCTCCACGCGGACCTTCGGAGGTCCTTGCATCCATCTTGCCCATCCCACTTCGTCTAGAGTGTACCAAAACCCGTGCTGCTATACGGTATCTTACTACCACGCACACCCTTCTACCATTACGTACCACGCGTAAAGGAGCCATCACCACGTCATTCGTTAACCGGGTTCCACCTGGTTGCGAACGCGTACCCCGATACACTCGCCCACCGTGGATTGCTTTGCCGTCATTACGGCACGTAAGCATTGACCAGGCGATTGACCATTCTCAAGAAGCCCGGGAGGCGCTCATTCAGTCACACCGCGGTCTTATTGACCGGCTGAAAGACGTCCCCACGCGCCTTCTCATCTACACCGACGGTTCCCGTAAGGGCACGTCTCCCTCCTCTTACGCCGGCGGTGCAGCGGGCGTCTGGTTCTATCGCGGGGAGGCTGTCCTCACTCGCGAAACCTATCTCGGTTCCTCGGTCCATGCCACTGACTGCGAACTTGCCGCCCTAGCCGATGCCGCTTGGCTTCTGGCTTACTCTCACGATCTCCACCCTGCCATTACCCAGGTCGAGATCTACACCAACTGCGAAGTGGCCCTCACACTCCTCGCCGACCCTCGTCCGGCCCCAGGCGTCAATGTCGCCCTCTTCATCCGGAAATGTCTCAAAATCGCTACCAAGCGGTTCCCTAGTGTCTTTTTTCATCTGCACTGGGTCCCGGGACACTCCGACATGGAGGGCAATGAATTTGCTGATGTTCTCGCCTGCGGCATTGCGGACAACCCCCCCCCGGACACGATTCCGTTTCCGCCCACCATCCGCTTCCTTCGCGAAGCCGCCTCCTCTATGGCACTAACTCAATGGAAATCCGACTGGGCCCACGCCTGTCGAAAATCCCGAGGGAGCTCAGACGCCCACTCTATGGGCGCCACACAGAACCCTTCTACAAAGCCGTCCGCTCTTATGCAGAACCTCACTCTCGGTCGTCGCACTAAGTGCAAAGTTTTCCGGACACTCCTCGGTCACGCCGGCTTTGGCGCGTACTTTGGACGCATTCCGGGACGCGACCCCTTGTGCCCTTTCTGCCATGTCCCAGAGACCCGAGCCCACCTCCTGCTCTCTTGCCCCAATACCCTCTCCGCCCGACGCGCGGTGTGGAAGACCCCCATACCATCCACTGAAGCCCAATGGTTCTCTAAGGATGGCCTCCCAATTTTGGCATCTTTCCTCGACTCTCACCCCGCCTTCGAGGCGGAGCCCATCCTCGTCTTCGACCCGGGGGGCCCTACTGTGGTGCATATTTCTGACCAGGGTTTTGCCACCGGCAACTGAGTTAGATTCCACATTTCCTTATTCGCTGGCGTCTTGGCCAGTCCCCATCTTAGCCTATGGCTTACCGTCACTATTGTTCCATTTATGCCAACTACCATCTCCCACAAATACAGGGGCCTAAAGGCCCCTGGAGCGTATTTTGTACTAGATAGTCATGACGCGCTATAGAAATGCATTCAAAAAAAAAAAAAAAAAAAAAAAAACCCCGCCATTAGACTAATCAGTCTCTTACGCTAACACAAAAAACCACTGACTTCGCAAACCGTACTCACGAATAATTGAGCAGAAGCAAAAAAAAAAGATACAAATTTGACGAGACCAAGAACAAAAAGGGTGAAGTCAAAACGGCGGTATCCTTTAAAAATTCACGAAATCAAGAAACACCTCGTCCAGCGCCATCTTACGAACGACGAGCGCCTCGACGATGTACCGCCGTAATCGCGCGTCGTCCGGTACGAGTCGCCCCTTGTACATCAGGACGCTGCCTCGCGATTCCGCGCCCCGTCCCTGCCCGTGTCCGTGTCCACGATTAGATCCATACCCATATTCGGAATCGTACCCGGATCCGGGTCCGGTGTGCCTAGCTCGGAGCGCGTCGGCAGGAGCGCCGGAGACTGCGACCTGGGGAACCGGTACGCAGAGGGGGGGTCAGCGCTGCCGGAGCTGGAGTTGTCTTCGCCGCCTAAGCCAAGGTCCTTAAACGCAGCGGCAGCGACTTCAAATTCGTCCAACGCACGTGTCGCAACCACATCCATGTCCCCCGCGGACGCCACTGCTGAACCCGGATGCGATACCTTGCCGCCCCCAATGAGCCTCAGTGTCGAGACTTGCGCCCCCATCGCACGTGCACGCTCCCGTCTATGCTCCTTCCTACTCCTCCCTGTACCCCCACGCACGCCCAACGGCGGAGCAGGTACATCCACAGGTGCGCTCGGCACAGGCACAGGGCGCCCGTACTCGACGACCGTCGTCGTCGTCGCTAGCGGAGGAACGGATGCGGGTGTACGTCGGCGGTGCGGCCGGGGCTTGTACACCGACGCAATTTCGAGGTCGCCTGCAAATACCCCACAGTCGTCGCCGCTTGTCGAGTCGTATGATTCTGGGTCGGCCGGGGACAGTCGCAGCGGACGGGCGTCAGTGTGTGCATGTGTGCGGCGGCTGAAAAATGGCGCAGTCGTGGTCGTAGCACTCTTCGATGTGGCGTCTAGAACGAGGCGCGGCACCAAGGTCGCCACTGCGCTCTCATATTCGTTCTCGACTTCGTCGCCCTTGTCCGGTTCATCCTCCGTCTCCGGCGTCGACAGTTCTGTCTCATACTCCGCATCTGTCGGCGTAGATCCACCAACGCTCTCCGGCGAGCCACGATCCACACACTCCTCCACTCGCCTCTTCGGCATGCGCATCGCCCCATCCGCAATTCTCCCCTTCCCTCTTTCCTCTCCTTCGTCACCCACGAGCGCAGCAGGCAGCTCAATCTCCTTCACCACAACCACGCTCGCTCCAATCTCTCCAGCCATCTCCTCCAGCGTCATCGGCGACATCTCCAGATACGCGCGCGAGAGGCCGACAAGTGCGCCTGAGTCCGCGACACGCCGAGTTCGTAGTATGCCTGCCCTCCGCCTTCGCGAGCAGGCGCCATTTGAGCTGCGTGACGAGTCGCGCGAAGCGTTCGGGCGGACGAGCAAGTAGGCGAAGCTTGTGTTCTATGTTTCCCTACCAGGTTGTGAGAGTGAGAATTATGAGTCAGTCCGAAGTGAATTGGGTAGACAGATAGTCGTAATGACGCACCTTTTCAACCTCTGGGACGAGTTTCGGCACAACTCTAGGGCTGCGCGTAAGCGAAAGCGGGGCCTCAACAGAGGTAGCAGTAGCAGCAACGGCAGCGGGCGAGGCGGGGTCAGACTTCGACAAGAACCCATCCCAGGGGCTGCCAGTACGCGGACTCTCCGATTCAGATTCGCCAAACATGCGAGTATCAGAAGTACCCTCCGTGCGTCTCCCTGCGGTTCTTGTCCAATTCGTATGCGAGGGGCTCGAAAGTTTCGCCGAAAAGCGGGATAAATACAGTTACCGCGGCTGGGTGGGTGCCAGTTGTCTAGTATTCTAGTAGTAGTAGTAGTATGTGCAAAAAAGGGGGTAGTAGGGATGTTATGATATCGGGGGGTTTGAAAGAGCCCATATTTGTTAGGTTTATTTGTTATTTGTCAGCTTGAATGCGATTACTAAAGTGATTACTAGACTAGTTCCTATTTGAGTAGCGCATATAGTCATCGTAAATTTCCATTTGCACCTCAGTCCTGCATTTTTATTTGTGGACTGAGATAAAATTCCATCAATATTCGAGGGATGATTTCAGCTTTCCACAAGGCAACTGGTGTGTGACTGGTGGTGGCGGTGGATGAAAGTCTTTGTCGGTCGTTGTTGGAATTATGATTTGGTAATCTCGACTATGCGACTACATTTGATATTTACGTCTCACGCTCTGTGAAGTTTTATTCGTAGTTAGCTGCATGTGCTATCGTATGACCCCTATTACAAAGTCACATTTTCAGACAAAATTTGGGTTTCCAGCCTCCACATCGTGGGCATAGGGTCGAAAAAATCCTTCTGCACTGTTGTACAGTATATAAATCTTCCTTGCCATTTTTTTCGGCAAAATTTAGAGATGCCTCCCCTTTGAGACAAATTTTTGTTTTCGAAGTGACTTTGTAATAGGGGTCATACGATAGTACAGGTGGATGTAAAAAGTTACGGACTGACCGAAAAAGGAAGGAGATTAGACACCCTCATTCAAATCTTTTTTATGAGCCAAAACATAACTGCAGCTTGTACATAGACAAGCCAATATATTTTAGCACTAATTATAAGGTCCTCATACACTGAGTCAAGTTGTTTACCCCGCATGAGCAGTGAAAAAGGTCTTTGGTGCTCAATGCAAACCTCCTTCCTTTTTTGGCCGGTCCGTAACTTTTTACATCCACCTGTATGCTGCTGGTCAAACGGCCACGAAGAAACCTTTTGTCAACGAGGACCGACCCGTGCTGCGACGGCACGCCTCAAGATTTTCTATAGTCGTTGGGTGGAAGGAAAGTAGGGTGTGACGGTACCAGCCCGAGGTTACGTAAATTTACGTGAAGTCGACGCGTTGGGTCTGGGGCCGGCCCTTTATCATATCTGGGAAATCCTTCGCCGCTGAAATAAACACAATTACAATACTATTGCATGTGCCACCGACACACTTGAGGCCACTGAACTCGGCGCAGATGTCATCGTGACCGGAGATAGCCGGGCCCCGCAGAGGACCCTCCAGAGCGTAGTCGTGCCGCCGTCTCGACCACTGCGCCTTCGTGACTGGATCCAGAAAGTCCTGGGCCTTAGGCTGTTGAAGTTCGAGCTCGATGCCGAGACGGCGTCGGAGTTTGAGATATTTTTCGTAGTTTTTTCATTGCATGTATGCGCGTTCGGTTTCCCTCGCGCGATTATCTACTGATTAAACGATATACTTGGATACGGAGTGCATTCGCTCGTCCCGCGAATTGCTGAATTCCAATATAGGTAGTGTCATCCCAGCTTGTATTCCGCGTCCGTCGGTATGGACTTCCGACGCATATCCCCGACTGGCAACGGTAAGCACAAAGCCGCACACAGCCCGACCTCCTCTCTAGGGCGACTCGTCGACACCCTCTTGGTTTTACAGGCGATAACAAAATTATGTGCAGGCAAGGACCGACAAGCTCATAGACAGGTGCGACTCAGACAATCCGCGGTGGCCCTGCGACACAAGTAAGCGCTGAGTCAGCTCGCATGCAGTCTTGATGACGATTCTCTTCAATCATGACGAACCAGACCGGCGCACGAGTACAAGAGGGGCTTTCATGGCGGCGGAGGACGCAGGGGATGGACCCGGAGAGGAAGCCGTCCCAAGCCTACTAGTACTGTGCGAGCTGGTCTCGATAAACACGTAATTGGTACGGAATGCATGACAAACAGATGCGCACTGGGCTCCGTGACCACAAAGTCGGGGACACGGGCTAGATCGGATCGGCTTTAGTTATCGGCGGCGGGCGTTCACCACCAAATCCGAGTCAGGAAAGACGCAAGACCAACAGAGCCATTTGACAAGATAGAGCTCAGGACGGCACAGGTAACGTCGACACAGGCGCCAGCTTGAAATATATCCAGGCCTTAGCTCCGGGCTAAACCCGACTCACAGACTCCCAAGCCGTGTACCGTCTCATACTCCACATCCGCCGGTGTAGACCCACCCATGTTCTTCGGCTGCCCGTGATTCAACCTCCTTCACCTGTCCCTTCGTATGCGCACCGCACCATCCGCAATCCTCCCCTCCCTTTCCTCTCCTTCGTTGTCACCCATAAGCCCAGCAGGCAGCTCAATCTCCTTCATCGCCACCACGCTCGCTCCAATCTCACCCGCCATCTCTTCCAGCATCATCAACAACATTTCCAGATACTAGGCCAACGAGTGCATCCGATTCCGTGACGCCGAGTCCGTAGTATATATGCCCTCCGCGCCTTCGAGTAGCCGCCATCCGAGCTGCGTGATGAGTCGCGCAAAGCGCTCGTAGTTTGTATTCCACATTGCCCTGTCAGATTGTGCTTCGGAGTAATGAGTCAGTTTGAAGTAGTTTGCATAGACAGATAATCGTAGTGACGCACCTCTTTGACCTTAGGGACGAGTTTTGGCACAACTCTAGGGCTGTGTGTGAACACAGCGGGACCTCAACAGAGGCAGCAGCCACGGGCGACGCAAGGAATTATGTTTCGACAAAAAGCCATCTCAAGGGCTGCCAGCACGCAGGCTCTCCGACTCAAATCCGCTAAACACGCGAGCAGTAGTAGTAACCCTCCGTGCGATCCCTGCGATTCGATCTGGCAGGAGGGGTCGAAAGTCCCGTCGAAATGCGGGGTAATTACGATAGCACAGCAGAGGTCTAGTATCCCAGTATAGGAGAAATGGGTGCAGTAGTAGATGGTCATAATATCGGTGTTGGGGGTTGAAAGAGCCTATATTCGAGGGATCATTTCAGCTTTTCAGCTTTCCACAAGTTGACTAGCGTGCGGCTGGTGGTGGTGTGGGCGAAAGTCGTTGTCGGTGGGTGGGAGGAAAGCAAGCGCTGCTTGCTCGCGATGACCTGGTACTAGAACGAGTATGTGTGAACATCCGGGTATAAAACTATGCACAGGACTTGGGCGAAGAAAAACTCCCGAGTTGACGGAACCAAATTCAGCTTCCGCAGGTGCCGCGGCGGCCCGGAGCCTATTTAGCACGTGAACGTAAAGTCACGTGGTCCGGCGGGTGCTTCCGAGCCAGAGTCCGGGCTCCGAAGTCCAGTCCTGAGAGTGAACCTCCTCTCATCGTTCCGGCAGCTCGCTCGTTAACATATCCGCTTATAATGACTTCTTCCTTGATGTGAGCATGTAATCCGGCGTTAAATACGTTTAAGAAGCCCCAGATACCAGAAATTGGTGTCCGGCACAGGTTTGTCACAGTTCGCAGCCAAGGACGCTGTGCACAATTCTCCAATACCAATCAGAGTTTACAGAGAAGCTACCTTCTTACCATTGCAGAGCACACCCCAAAAAAACCAGGCAAGAGATGACCCGGACAGGGCCAGCGTCTGAACGGTTGCACAACGCAATTCTGAAGTCCAAGCTTCTTTGCACCAAGCTGTCGTAATCCCACAGACAAGACCGGCGAAGGGTTGGCTGCTCGTTCCCGTTTCCCCGGCTGAGGGTCGGAAATCGAGCCCTGACCCCGGGCTGGACTCTAGGGTATACGCACGTCCGGCTTGCACACTGAGAGTAAGAGTCATTATAATCCCTTCCGTACAGTCATATCAACACTCTCCCATTACAGAAATGCAGGAAAAGTGGGGTATATAATCTCACCTGTAACCTTGGTTCCCACGGATGGTCAATACCATGACCGTACTAATGTGATCGTGTTAATCATAATTTATTTTAACATCTAGTCTGGCAAGCCACGGGAAGGATATCAGCTCCAACTCCGAATTATTTTATCTTTTCTGAAAGGGCGTGTGTACAGCATTAAAATCGGCGCCTGTCCCGATAATAGAAGTGTAAACACGCTGCGAAATAACTATAAAAAGAGAAACAAGGAAAGTAAGAATCCCAGAAGAAAAAAAAGGAAATAAAGATGGACCGTGATACACTCACCCTCTCCTGAGTTACAAGAGGTCAGGGAAGTCCTCGTCGAGTGCCGCCTTCTTCACGATGAGAGCCTCGATGAGCTGCTCGCCGTACCACTAAGATGCTGTCCTCTGCACCATGTTTGTTACCGTAATGGATGGTCCAGAGTGTATTGGTAGCAACTGTAACGTAGGACATACAGTAGAAGTGGGCAGTGGTTGCACCGTCTTCACCAGGGCCGACGTCAAGTAACGGTGCATCAACCACTCCGAGTCCATCCTTGTCCAGTGCACACGTATCGACTGCTCCATGTTCCTCTCTGACGCCAAAGCCGGAGCAGACCGGCAGTCCGTCTTGCGATAATATTGACGCTCACGACGAGCTGCGGCACCTGCCTAATCACATTCGCGGATTCACGTCTATGCCCTTTCCTGCCGTATGAGAATCCCGTGCTTTTCAACCAGCAGACAGCGGAGATAACACCTCCACGGATATGATTGACGTGGAGTTCCGTACTCGATAACCGGCTCTAGTGCTGACGAGGGAACGGATGTCGCGTGCCACCGACGGCGCTTTAGTCGCTGAACTCGGCGCCGATGTCACGCGATTCCGAGCCGACCGGGCTCCGCAAAGGGATCTCCAGAGCCATCTCGATGAGCAGAATCACTGGACGTCCGCCTACCTCGACTGGATCCAAAAAGTCCTCCGCCTAAGTCTTGACACCCTGGCTAGTATTCTGCTTCCGTTGGCATGGACTTCCGACTTGAATACTACGTGCATTTCCAAATGGCGACGTAAGCATTAAACAAAGCCACACACAACGACAACTCGTAGATACCCTCTTGGTTTTACGGGCGAGATCCCAAGGATGCGAGCGAGGGCCGACGAGTTCACCTGCCCGGCTCCGAGCGGGCGCCACGTGGGCAGCGCGACGATCCGCGGTGGCCCTGCGTCATAAGTTAGTGCTGAGTCAGCTCACATACAGTCGTGATGACGCACCTTTTCAACCATGACGAACAAGAACGAGAAGGGCTTCTACGGCGGCGAAGGACACAGGGACGGACCCGGAGGGGGAGCCGTCCGAAGCCACTAGTACTGTGCGGGCTGGTCTCGATAAACTTGTATTTAGTACAGAATACAGAGCAGACTCGGATAGATGCGCGCTGGCACTGGGCTCTGTGGCCACAAAGTCCGGGACGGTGTCATACACGAGCCAGCTTTAGTTATCGACGACGATTGCCACCAAATCCAGGTCAGAAAAGACACAATATAAAGCCGAGGACAGTACAGGCAACGTCGATCGACACGGGCGCCAGCTCGAAATATGTCCAGGTCTTAGCTCCGGGCCAAATCCGACTCACAGACTCCTAAGCCGTGTGCCGCCTCCGCACGTGCACTCGAGGGTTACCCCCCAGCTCCCCTTAAGTTTCGTTTGCTCCCCGTGTTTGGCGGCCCGCTCGGTGGCGACGCAGGCCTACTTTTACGCGTCGAATACGTCTCGGACACCACAGATGTTGGTACGCGCACAAGTTCGCAGTCATCGAAGACAGAGTGATAAACATCAATAGCATTATGCAGAGATTGGCGAAGAAATTCAGAGACACATATTTCACGTTGAGTAACAGTACCAAACATCATAGTGGTACAAGCCCCTCCAGTGTCTTTCAAGCGGCTGAACAAAGTGCCAGCCATTAGATCAAGCGAGACTGCAGGCGAAAACAATTAATTGCCCACCGTAACAGCAATGCGTACAACACATTTGATCATCCTGCACCACTCGACCTCCCTCACCATGTTCTCTTCTCTCAGTGCGCCGGCGTTACGAAAGGTTGCAGGCATACACCTTCCTAAAAATCCATGTGTAGTGCCCAATCGCATGGTACTAACAGCGACTCGCATGCTCGGCATTGATGTAGGCGTAGAGTATAAAATAAATCACCTCTTAACACGCAGACGACATGTTGGTGAGATACGGCACGATACCGCAGATATACGCCGCCTTGCTCTCGCTTTTCTGACAAAAAATCGCGGCCGTGGAAACGAGCGCGAGCGCAACGAAAGGTTTGCGCTTTGGTTGACAGTGCTCGTACTGAGCACACCATATGTACCTCTATAGGATCTGCAGCAAACAGCGTGCCCGCGTAATCTGTGCTGGTACAACTTCACTGCTCAGTCCTCGTGAAACATCGCAGCATACAAAATGTCGTGCGACTCGACAAGGCTCGCGTTTCATTCTGGAGTTCGTTCGTGCTTTCGTGGGTTGCATCGGTGTATCCGATTGCCGGCGCAGAGGGGTGCGGTAAGCGACATAAGCAGGTTCAAACACAGCACGAAGTCGAAGTCAAGCATCTGCACGAGCTACACAGTGATACGACTACGCATCAAGTTGAATTTTCAAGCAATCGGTGCACACCGGTTTGAGCGCGATGCATGGAGTCGATGAAGCGTGCCATATGCGACGAATACGCGTCCAGCAACTAGAAAGCCTAGTTGCACACTAGCACCCGCACTTTTCTTGTGTATAAGCTCCGCGTACGAGGTAAAGGCATGCTACTACTTGTTGCGCCCGATGAGCCCGCAGAGGAATGTGAGTGACTGTACCGTCGTCCGGGTCGAGTGCCCTGCCGCAGTGTGGTAGTACGAGACGATGTCGAAGTTAGCCGCGCTGTTGTCCATGAGGTGCTCGTGCGACGTTGCAAACGGTACAGAATGAAAGAGTCGCGTGGACATCCCGCCGGTGATCGCCTCGGCGCAAAGAATGCCACTGGGACCGGAGGGGCGTGTCCCAGTATGTGTTCAGGGCGTTTCTCGAAAAGCTTGGTATCAGTGCCGGGGTTGGTGACTGAGGTGCAAGCGACGCAAGACTGTCGAAGAGCACCTTCGTTCGGCCGATGAAAGAGGTGTCGTAGTCAACAAGCAAGAAAGCAGACAAGACGGAACGGAATATGGTCGCGAAACGGGTGCTCTGAGGTGTACAGAATCGCTAGGCCGACGCGCGGGAGTGGGCACAATGGCGGACTCGAAGGTGATAAATTGGTTCCTCTATTGATTGCGTGTCGATTCTCTAATAAAATGTAGAATGACGTAGAAACCTGAACAATGAAAAACGTTTGCAAAGATTCAATAGCAAAATGGCGTTTGACGCACCTGTCACTCTCGCTCCATAGGGGATGCACGCGCCAACAAAGCCGACGCATTCGCTGCCGGTTGGTGCACATCCTCATCCCGATCATGCCCAAGCGCCAACGCTATCGCGGACGATCACACCTCCCCGAGGTCGGCCGTTTGCCAGAGCCCTCTATCCATCAATTTAGATACGCAGTCTTCGGAGGTCTTCAGACTGCGCAGGTGGGGGTATCAGCTTATCAACGTACCTTAAACAAGTAAGCTGAGCCTTACACTTGTATTCTGGACGGGACGGAGCGGTGGGTTCGCAGAGGAACTGAAGCCATAAACGTTTGCAAAAAATATCGGTATAATCAGTGGGCTGCCGAACAGGCCCGCTGCCCAGTACTACTGTTCAGAGTGCGAATTTTTCTAAGAGCGCCGAGGATTGCCACTTTCTTGAGAAAAGAGCTTAACATAAGGCTGAAATCCATTGAGCAGCAAATCTTCTCGAGTACTAGTGACAGGTCGCTCGTGCCAACAGACTCAGAGAGGAGGTGAAGATCTCAGGGGCCCAGGTGCGTGCTTCTATATTTAGACACCGTGACAGACCTGTGACTGCGACGCATGCATCTCTGATGGTCGCGCCTCGAGGACACCACGGCTCAATACTCACTCTTGACCACCATCGTCTCGAATACAAACCGCAAACCGCAACATCTAAATACGCTTACTCTACGATACGAACATGCCTCAAGCTGGAGATAGCACTGGAATCGATCACAAGTAAGCCGATCACCTTCGATAGACTTCGATTTGTGTTCTGATCTATATGTACGCGGTCAGGTTTCTGCATATCAAGGGTAATGCAGAATCCCCTTAACGTCCCGTTGTACTGCAGGAACTTACTTCTACTCGTAGAAATTGAAGTCAATTTTGAGGGTGATCGCCCGCGCTTCCCAGTCTATCTCAAGATCGAAGTGGGCGACGACTCGCACAAGTCTGTCCCGTTCGAGGAAGGCAGCCTTGTTCATTGGGTTCCTGACGAAGGCCTGTGAGTGCGATGTCCAGACGCACATATATCTAGCACGCTCACGACCTCCAGTCACATTGCTGTGCCCGCAGTCCTCACGATCCTGGTTCGGCAGCAGCCCGTCAAGAAACTCTTCAAGAAGGATTACGCGATTTTCAAGATCAAGTCGTCGCAACTCATAGGAAAGGATGTTTTCTCAGTCCCAGGTAAGCCATCTAAGTCTGAAGAATATCTGATCGCTCAATATTTTATTTGTCGTAGACGGAAAGGGAAAGGCTACGGTCAAAATAACGTGCGCTTCGGTCCTACCAGTAAGCAAACTGGATACACACCCACTATTGTACGTGTATTGACTGCTTGAAGACACAGCAGGTCGTGGGGCTACTTCTTGAAGAGGCAGGCGACGGAGTGAAGAACAAGAAGGTCCTTCTGGAGTCCCTAGACAAGGCCGATCTTGTTTTCGATTGTCTTAAACAAATATCAGACTTTGCATCCAGCGTGAATCTAACTTCATTCTATCTTGTTTTCTTGAATTTATTCGAGCTTCACAGGTGCACCCGGCTGTTGGCATCGCAGCTTCTGTTATCAATGCTTTACGCGAGGTAATGTCAAAGGTGGACTTTCTCAGCACATTTTTTCATGTCCTTTACAGAAATGCAAGGCACAGAAGGATTGTCACGAAGCAGCTTCTGCCCTCGTGCACGGCTTGGTTTCCTTCATGCCATTCGTTAAGGATATCCCGCAGGATAGTGCGAGGAAGGCCATGACTAGCAAGGCCATCACGGAGATGCTCGAGCTCTTTTGCAAAATTTCGGAATCCGTTCTTAAGTATTCTTCCGAGGGGTTTTTGGGTGAGTGGAACACTATTATATCATGGCCCACTATGTTAACATGTCTAAAGGTGATCTGATCTTTGACCACAAATCCGAGATGGACACCGCGAAGGCTGAGTTCATGAAGCTGAGAGAAACCTATGACTGGTGCATCAAGTTGGAACTCTGGGATTCCGTTATCAGAACAGGTATTTAAAGTGACGGAACATGATTTTATCTCGCTAACATTCGCCCGCAGAACAAGATGTGAAGGATCTTCAGCTTCAGCGATTACGACCGGCCTCGAGAGCTTTTTATAATACGGGAGGGGTATGTCTGGAAGGGACTAGGGAAACAATTTTTAGACGGGTCAGGGAATGGGGAGACTCTGAGTCCAAGCTCTTTTGGTTGCATGGTGTAGCAGGGTCTGGGAAGAGTTCCATTGCGAATTCGGTTGCCCATATGTTTAAACGGCAGCTGCGCCTTTTGGCGTGTTTCTTCTGCAAGAGAGACGATCCGGAATGTCGTAACCCGAAGGCTGTGATCCCTACTTTGGCGTACCAATTTTCTAAATGGCATGATGTGTACCGTGCGGCTATACTATCTGTTATACGTGGGGGAAATGAGCTAGAGCTTTCTCAAGATCTTCAACGCCAGTTTGAGCTGTTGATAGTGGAACCCTTGGGCACACCACCCCTCGTCTCGAAGGATCTGCCACCGCATCAGTTGGTTGTCGTGATAGATGCTCTCGATGAATGCGGAGACCAGAGCTCCAGGATCCATGTGGCCAAGTTACTAGTGAGGCTGTCTCGTGTCGCTCCTTGGTTAAAAGTTTTCGTCACAAGCAGAACTCTGCCGGAGCTAGAGGAGGTCTTTATCCAACCTGGTTCTGGGTGTGAGATTCTTGATGTCAATGCCTCGTTCGGCCATAAAGAGGTTGAGAGCGATATCTTACAGTACACAAGGCAGTGTGCAGAAGACTTCCGAATTACTCTCGGAGAGGAGAAAATTAAGCTCCTTGCTGAAAAGGCATCAGGCCTTTTTATTTGGACAAGCACTGTTTTCAAATTCATTAATAAACAGCTCAACAAGCAAAGGGCAATTTCGAACATCTTGAACTCTTCATCAGCAGGAAGTCCGGAGGCTGAGTTGGATCAAGTCTATACTACTGTCATCCAAGGAATATTTGCGGGGGAAGAAAACATGAAAACCGTGAAGACGATTCTGAGCCTCATTGCCTGCATATCCAAGAATAGGCCGCTGTCGGAGAATGCTTTGCTGCAGTTCTTGCTCAAAACGGAGCTACAAATTGAGCAGGATGTGCTCAAGGAAACTGTTGACTCACTACAGGCTGTTGTGTATAGGGATACGGCAAAGGATGATGCTATCCGAGTATGCCACCCTTCCTTCCTGGACTTCATCAGCACAAGGTCACGCTCACGGGTATACTGGACTGAACCTACAGTTTTGGAATCTGTCTTAGCCAGAAGATGTCTTGAAGTCATGCACTCAGAACTCAGGTTCAACGTCTGTAACCTAGAGTCATCCTTTATATTGAATGATGATATACCAAACATTCAGAATTTAATTTCTAAGTACATTCCAGATCACCTTCAATACAGTTGCATGTACTGGATGAATCACTTTGCACACTCCAGCTTAGATGTCTCTAATCAACAGGTGCAGGGTCTGCTGGAAGAGCTTCTGTGCCATCCAAGAGCACTTTACTGGCTTGAGTGTTTGAGCATCCTGAAATCACTAAAGATGGGAATAGACACCCTTACATTTGGTACAAAGCGATTCCAGGCAGCCGACAATATTGCCACTATGTGTCAAGAGTTGTACAGGTTTATCAGTGCATACTATACCCCAATCGAAGTCTGTACACCACATCTGTACCTTTCAGCTTTATCTTGGGCACCTACTGAGAGTAATATAGCCAAAATATTTTATCCACATTTCCCAAATCAGCCCCTTGTTAGTATGGGGAAAGAAGCAAAATGGAAAAGCACATTATGGACAACTAATACAGGAGGAAGAGTAGCCTGCATTGCTTACTCCCCTGATGGAAGACACATTGTGTCTGGCTCACTGGCACGTGACAACAGCCTCAGGATCTGGGATGCTCAGACTGGGGATGCTGTGGGTGAGCCCCTTACAGGCCACTCTTGGTCAGTCACCTCTGCTGCCTACTCTCCAGATGGAAGACACATTGTGTCTGGCTCATCAGACAAGACCCTCAGGATCTGGGATGCTCAGACTGGGGATGCTGTGGGTGAGCCCCTCATAGGCCACTCAGAAGAAGTCAATTCTATTGCCTACTCCCCTGATGGAAGACACATTGTGTCTGGCTCATGGGACAGCACCCTCAGGATCTGGGATGCACAAACTGGGGATGCTATGGGTGAGCCCCTTACAGGCCACTCAGGATGGGTCAACTCTGTTGCCTATGCCCCTGATGGAGGACACATCATGTCTGGCTCAGAGGACAAGAGCCTCAGGATCTGGGATGCTCAGACTGGAGTTGCTGTGGGTGAGCCCCTCACAGGCCACTCTTGGTCAGTCACCTCTGCTGCCTACTCCTCCAATGGAAGACACATTGTGTCTGGCTCAGATGACAGCACCCTCAGGATCTGGGATGCTCAGACTGGGGCTGCTGCAGGTGAGCCCCTTACAGGCCACTCAGAATGGGTCACCTCTGTTGCCTACTCTCCAGATGGAAGACACATTGTGTCTGGCTCAGAGGACAACACCCTCAGGATCTGGGATGCTCAGACTGGGGATTCTGTGGGTGAGCCCCTCACAGGCCACTCAAATATGGTCACCTCTGTTGCTTACTCCCCTGATGGAAGACACATTGTGTCTGGCTCAGAGGACAAGACCCTCAGGATCTGGGATGTACAGACTGGGGATGCCATGGATGAGCCTCTCACAGGCTACTCAGAAATAGTCACCTCTGTCGCCTACTCCCCTGATGGAAGACACATTGTGTCTGGCTCATGGGACAGCACCCTCAGGATCTGGGATGCTCAGACTGGAGTTGTTGTGGGTGAGCCCCTTGCAGGCCACTCAGAAATAGTCACCTCTGTTGCCTACTCCCCAGATGGAAGACACATTGTGTCTGGCTCAGAGGACAACACCCTCAGGATCTGGGATGTACAGACTGGGGATGCTGTGGGTGAGCCCCTTACAGGCCACTCAAACTGGATCAGCTCTGTTGCCTACTCCCCAGATGGAAGACATATTGTGTCAGGCTCATTAGACAACACCCTCAGGATCTGGGATGCACACACTGGGGATGCTGTGTTTGAGCCCCTCAGAGGACACTCAGGGATAGTCATCTCTGTTGCCTACTCTCCTGATGGAAGACACATTGTGTCTGGCTCAGAGGACAACACCCTCAGGATCTGGGATGCTCAGACTGGGGATTCTGTGGGTGAGCCCCTCACAGGCCACTCAGAAGCAGTCACTTCCATTGCCTACTCCCCAGATGGAAGATATATTGTGTCTGGCTCAAATGACAAGACCCTCAGGGTCTGGGATAGGAATGCAGGACTTGTTAGCTGGCAGTGGATGCTATACCCATGGTTGGACTGGGAGCATGATGTTGGTGTTAATGGTTGGATCAGAGGTGTCTCAAATGAACCATTGCTCTGGGTGCCATACAATTTCCATAGTAATGGAAGATTCTTTGATATGAGTAGCCTCTGTATTCCTAAGAACTCTTCTGAGGCTGGGCCTGTACACATTAATTGGGAACTACTGTTCAAATACAGTGGTTCATCCTGGGTCAATGTCTACAAGGAATTGAAGCATCCTAGTACATAGGTATGCATTTTTTATAGTAACTACCACCACTTATTTCTAATCTATCTTCTCTGTCTCAATTAATTCAGATGTATGCCAACTATTCCAGCACTTTGCATTGGCCATGTCATAAGATGAGCATGTAGTTTCATAACTCTGTAATATTAGTTGTGTCTTGTGAATGTCAAATATGTTTTTGAGAACAGCGTAATTGTCTTAGATACCCCATAAACAATGCCTTGTACTGATTCCACTGTGAAAATTGGGGACACCCACACCAAACAAACCCAATGTGCTGATTCTAAATGACAAAAGCAGATTGTAAATGTAGTTTCCCCCTGCCATTAGACTAATCACAATTGTCCATGTCCAGGATCAGACATCCATTGCACTAACACAAAAATTGCTACCTCACAAAATGTACTTAGTACTTGCTGTTACAAATTTCCCTTACTCATCACCTTTATCAGCATTAGTCATCTTCACTGACTGATCTACCTTGTACACTGACTGATCCTAACCTCATGATCAGTCAGACTCTTCTATCAGTTTCTATTCCTTTCCATGCTGACTGACCCTTGTCTTCACTCAGTCAGCCTTCCACCTTGTTCCATAGGTTTCTATGCATGTATATAAGGACTTGCTTTCAGAGCACTAAGCCTTAAGCTTTTGCTCTTCATTCAATAGAGCCTACTTGTTCACTATCTTCTCTGTGGGATACTAAGTCACCAGTTACCAGTCCACCAGTCTACTAGTCCTTGGGGAAATCCTTGCTCAATTATCATCTTGTCTCTACCTTATTTTCACTCAGTTGATCCTTGTTGATTGCATATTAAGTCTTACCTAATCAGTAGGCTTAACACATATACACTTAGCAACCAAATTGACTCCATTCTGCACTGTATTGTAAGCCTAGGGGCTCACCACAATCACCCAACACAAATCCAACATGGCCACTCCACCCTGCTTGGCAGAGCCGATGCACAGGAACACTGCTTGACACTGCCATGTCCTGACAAGCAGTGTCTATCAGCCGATGCATGGGAAGCCACTCCAACCCAACAGGTGGTACCGACACACATGTCAGACTTGGCATGTGACCAGTTGGACTTGTCAGCTTGGCACAGGAAGGATTGGAATTGGTGTGGACTGTACAGAACCATTATTACATAATGTTCCTGTTATTCCTGTCTGCTTTCTGTACCTTTGTTGCCTCAGTCTATCTGACAGCAACAAAGACACCTTTGTCCTTTCTGTCTTAGGCTGAACTTCAGTGTTGACAACTTCTGGTTGGTTTCCATGTATGTGGATATAACCCACAGTTTACAATTTCCCCTAGTCCAGGGTTAGCATGTGTACCATCAGCAGATGAAAGGGTAGAAGAGATGAGGAATGCCCAAGAGGAAGCAAGGGCAGCATTGGAGGTGGTGGCAGATTGGATGAAGCATGCCTATGATAGATTTGTGGCAGATGCACCAGAATTGGCAGTTGGAGATATGGTTTGGCTGGATGCAAAGAATGTTGCAGTATCCAGTAGGGCAACCCACGGGTGCACCCGTGGGTTGACCCACACCTGTGCCATGGGTAATGCACTTCCCAAGAAGGCTACCTGCACCCATACATGACCCGTGCCACAGGTGACCCATACCCATGGGTCAAGGTAGGCAGGTACCTGCAGGTACCTGCACAGATACCTGTGTGAAAGAAAGTCAAAATTTTCACATTTAAATCTAGAGTAGCTATCTGCTATGCATTAACATGTTATTCTATCACAATTGCACCACCTCCCCTTGGCCTATGGGATTTATCTTCAAACATCTTTATGATGTCTCTGTCAGTTAATGCTCCAGGGAAGGCTGAGAGCCATGACTTCAGTACAACTGCTCCTCTAGTCAAGTTATCAGACAGGGAATGTCTGTATTTGGTGACTGTGAGACTTCCTTGAGAGAATGCCCTCTCCACATCGACAGAAGTAGCTGATGATCCAAGTATGTTAGATGAAAAAATTTCACCAAAAAAGCAAATATGAGAGAATAAACCTGGTGCAGACAAAAAGTCAAGAGCCATTTGTGCAAATGAGTTGCCACCTTCAAGCATGCCCGACCACCATGCAATCAGATCAGCAACAGAAGAGATCACTGGGTCTTGAAGAAAGCTATCAATCTGTGTAAGCAAAGCATTTGCCCCCCAATTGTCAATCTGGGCAAACAGGTCATCCTGTCTTTTGACAATCCTGTCAGTCTTTCAGAATGGTTAGTATGATATGTAGGTAAAACAAGGTAGAGGTAGGATGGCATATAAGCAGACATACAGTTTCTGTCTTGTTCAAACCAATTGGTCTATAAAAGGTCTCATACTCCTTTCAAAGAAGACTTTCTGCTGTTGCAATCCACTCTGCTTGCCATTTTTCCTTCTTAAAATATGCATTCTTGAAGCATGGATGAAGCACTGTGCCAGACACATTAGAAATATCATGGAAACAGATGCATACTAGGTACTGACTCATGGCCATCCGGTACATAATTGATTGATCTGTTCGAGGATAATACTTGTTCAGCACTGTGTGGCCTCGAGCTGCAGCTGAATGAACAAGTATATGAAGGCTTGTATCCAAGATCGCCTTGTCCAACATATTAGTTAGGACATCAATAATTGGTATCACTTCATGCAGAAGAGGGATGGAAGATTGAGAGATATGATTAGTGGCATCAAGGAAATGCTAGCACATGAGTTAGTATTGCGTGTATAACCATGTTAAACTGTGAGGATTACAACCTTCAGGATAGGTTCTAGCTGTGTGAGGAGCTCCCATTCATCTGAGCTAAGTGTTACATTTTTTCCTTTGTTTTCCCTTTATTTACACTGACTCACTTCCTCTTCATCATCACCAGCCAGTGTAACTCCCCCATTTCTCTTTATTGCACCATGATGACGCCTTATTGCATCATCTTACTCACCCCCACTCTATTACACCATGATGACACCTTAGTGCATCATCATGGACACTGTCTGCTTACTGATAGTTCCATGTCATTCCATGACCTTCCATAGCCATGTAAACCATCTAGTATAAAAGGCATGTAAAGTCCACAAGCACAAGCCTTAAGCTTGTGCTCTTTGTTCATACAAGCCCATTACACATACCTCACCTGCCACTGTGTGCTTTAACCAGTTGCTCGCCACTTCATCATAACCTGACCCCACCAAGGAAGACACTGCATATCATCGATGATCAAGAAGCCCCTTCATTGATCCCCTTCGTTAACGGCATCAGGAAGCACCGACACCGATCACCCAGTTAACTGACATCAGGAAGCCCCACCATCGACCACCCGCATCCAGCTGAGCTTAACACTAAGCTTATAGAGCTTATGATCAACATTCCTGAAGTTGATATCAACAAGCTTGTCTATGGCATGTCATAAGTATAAGGCATGTGAGATGGCCATAGACATTGAATTCCATCATGTTGCAACAGGACATATCATCTTCTTTGGTTCAATCTTAAGGGATGTGCAGATCCATTCCAGACTGCTTGACAAAGCTGGTGAATGACAGATCCGCTTTGCGAGATGATGGATCTGACCAGATATTATCAGATATGACCAGAACAAGGTATAAGTGATTACCTTATCTGCTGCATTTCAGCCCAGCCTGATTGCATCAATGCCAGGGTGATGGGCATTTTCAATCTCTTCATCAAGGCTCAACAAAAGTGCATTGTCATTGCTTTCATGATCAGCATCCAAAGCATCCTCATCCTCCACTATATCTGCCTCAGGTTCTGTGTCTGCATCTGATCCAGACTCCTCTGAATCAGCATCATCAGCTGCTTCCTTATCTCCACCATGATTAAATAGATGAAGAATGCCCTTAAATATCCTAAGTAGATGCAACCAACCACTATTTTATTTACATACCTTGACAACAAGATTCAAAATGTGGGCAAAGCACCAAATCCTGGTTTCAGACCCTACTCAGCCATCCAGCTGTATTTCCAGCTCATTCATCAATGTATCATTGTTTGAAGCATTGTTGCAGACAACACTAAGAATCTATGGCCATGGCTTCAGACCTGTAGCATGACACAGGCATGAATACAAATACATGCCTTCTTTTCAATCCCAAAGTCATGCAGGCAAGTTGCCGGCTGGCTAGCCAAGTATTGCCCAGTGTGGCTCTTCTTCAATCTGAATCCAACAAGTTAGCCAGATGATTCAGACATAATACATTATACTCACTTGATAAAATCCAGAATGAAGGAAACCAATTTGCCCTTCCAAATGAAGTATACAACCACCCCCAAGTATGAGATAACATCTGGAGATGTCCAGCCATCAATTCCAATGTGTATTTTCCCATGAAAATCCTATATTCTCATCAGTATGCCTTCTGCAGATGATCAAGATTGAAATGCAATCTGGTTTACCTTTAGAATAGAAATGATATTCTTCCTTGCAATATTCATTACATCTTGAATATCACGAGAGATGGTATTGGCAGATGGAACCTTGGTCTTTGCATACAGCATCTTGAAAATGTCAACAAGTTCCGCATCTTCCACAATGTTGAAAGGCCGATTTTTATGGACAATCCACTTGACAAGAAGCCAACTCATCTTGGCTTTGGTGTAAGTTGACCCATGCATAAATTCACAAACCAGTTGTGTTGACTTGGAAGGCTGTCCAGGATTGCAGGATCTGACATGTCAGGATAGATTTCCTGTAGAATTATCATCATGCCTTCGGAGGAGGCTCTCTGTTAAGCTTGACGGTTACACGGTGATCGACGTCGATGCTTCCTGATCGTCGGGGTGGGTAGTTACGGCAACGGGGCTTCCTAGATGTCGTAAGTCGAAGGAGATCGTCGAGGGGCTTCCTGATCAGCAATGTGGACACGATGGACTTCTGATGGTGAGTCGGGTTACGACGAAGTGACTATTTGGCCAAGCGGCACACAGTAGACAGATGGTAGCAGATAATGGGCTTGTATGAACAAAGAGCACAAGCTTAGGGCTTGTGCTACTGAGGTTACATGCTTATATGCTACTCTATGTGTTTGCTACTGTAGCAACTTGGTTAGGTGTGTTTACCAGCCTATGGAAGGTCATGGAAACTCAAGGAATGCCTTGGTAATACAAGTGCAGTGATCAGTAAGCGAAGCACGTCATGATGGTGCAATAAGGCGTCATCATGGCGTCTTATGGCGCAAGGTGAATAAAGATGAGTAAGGCAGAGAAATGGGGGAGGTGCACTGACTGATGATGACAAAGAGGAAGTGAGTCAGCGCAGTAAGGGAAAAGTAAAGGAAAATTGTAACACTCTCATTTGCATGGCTAGGGATCATCATTAAACTCAGGTAAATCTAGCTGCATACATACTTTACCTCTGGCAGATAAACTTATAAGAGATGATCTCATTCTCTACAATGATTTCTGGGGGCATGATGAAGTGTGAATAGACACTTGAGTTCCATTGCTTCATCTGATCATCTGGTAATAGCATAGGAGTCAGTAATGGCTGACAACTCAAGGGAGGCTTTGTACCAAGGACTTCTTCAGGGGTTTTTGTCTTTGTATCAAATCAATCTGCAAAACTCCTAGAGCGCTTAATCACTGGTTCATCATCATTTTCAGTGGCGGCTTCTTCTGAAGCCCCCACTGAATCAGGATCAGTACCATCCACAGCCAATATTTGCCTGGCTTTCTGGACTTTACGTTGCCTCTTTGACCCACCTGTACCCTGTTTTGCCATGATTCTGATGTACTCAGGTATTGGTAGACAAAGCATACAATATAAATATATATTAGTAAGCATGATGTCAACAATGGTGCACTCCCTCGGGCAATGCACTGTCATTGATGTCATGTCCTGTGAAAGTCTTAAAATATCACAATACTGATATATAAAATAATGTAATACAAAGCTATTTAGTGTTAAGCTCAACGGTTACGTGGTGATCGACGTCGGTGCTTCCTGATCGTCGGGACTGATGGTACGGCAACGGGGCTTCCTAGATGTTGTAAGTCGAGGGATGATCATTGATGGGGCTTCCTGATCGGCGATGTGGACGCGATGGGCTTCTATAGGTAGTCGGGTTACGACGAAGCGGCTATTGGCCAAAAGGCACACAGTAGATTGGTAGTAGCAGATAATGGGCTTGTATGAACAAAGAGCACAAGCTTAGGGCTTGTGCTACTGAGGTTACATGCTTATATACTACTCTATGTGTTTGCTACTGTAGCGACTTGGTTAGGTGTGTTTACCAGACTATGGAAGGTCATGGAAACTCAAGGAAGGCCTTGGTAATACAAGTACGGTGATCAGTAGGCAAAGCACATCATGGTGGTGCAATAAGGCGTCATCATGGCGTCTTATGGCGCGAGGTGAATGGGGATGAGTAAGGTAGAGAAATGGGGGAGTTGCGCTGACTGATGATGATGAAGAGGAAGTGAGTCAGTGCAGTAAGGGAAATGGAAGGAAAAATTGTAACATTTAGTAGACAATGGCATACATATTCTCACCTTCTTGTCCTCTTACCACCACCATCTCTGGTTTCACTGGGGGTCATCTGGGGGTTCGTTGCAGCAACCTGTACTCTGGTCTGGTATACTACTGGGTCAATACGAGAGAAGGCTACCATCTGCACACTGGTCCTCTGGAGTGTGCACTCACTGGTTGTCCAGTCGCTGTAACAGCAGTTTCGAAGATGCGAGAGGGCCTCTAGGGCTCACCAGAGAGTATGCAACCCGACGATAATGTTGCATTGGGGGGATAACTCAGTGAGGATGATTCCCACTCATGTCTGCTGTGCCCTCTCGGGGGGTGGTGCCTCGGCTGGTCTGCTGGTTGTGCTTTTGGGCCCAGTCAGCAGCGCAAGGTGCAAAGCTCACCAGTCGGGGGGGGACATGACATTAACATTCCCATGGGATTGGGGAAACCCTCTGCCCACCAGCAGTCAGCAAGAGCTGGGAAACCTCAGGTTTGGCGAAAGTCGGGTCTAATCCTCTGGGATTGATGCACTTGCATTGAGGCCATGATGACTGGCATGTCATATCAAAAACTGCTCCCCAAATTTGCCAAAGGGTCTCTGATGACGGCACTAGTTGCTAAAAGGAGATAGGGGTCTCATAACACATGGCGTGGCGGTAATAACCATCTGACACAGAAATGCGACAGGACACCATGGGCCTCTCGAGTGGGACAGGCCCCCTTGAGGTGGTTAGTAAGAGGCACTCCCTGGCGGCTGTAAAAAGCATCGGGGTCCACCCCTCTGTGACACAGAGATTCTTGTTAGGAATTGATGAATAAGCTTGTTTACAAGCTTAGACAATGATACCAGCAACTACCAATACAGGAAGGGACTCCCATGGATACCATCCAGTGATCATTCAACATGGGGATGGAACTAACTAGAAAACCAGGACTTCTTGGGAACATCAGGCCAATCATGATGCTCAAGTGACCACTAAAGACTCTTGACACATCAAGACTCTGCCACCGATGCCGGACTGCATACAACCAATCATGGGAAGCATTTAACACAGTAATAACCAAATGCTTTTACATGGCAGGGTACACAAACTGCCAGGTAACTACAGATCATGCTGTAGACCCTATAGGTGATGGCACAGAGGTCAGGGTAATGCACACAATACAAATGTACATCTTCGATGTACAGGAGTTTTTGCACAACGTCCATGTCCAGACGATAGTGAACCTGCACATACATGACAAGGAATGTGACCTACAAGTGGTCTCAGGATCCTTCCCATACAGGACATTGCAGGATAACACATTCCTAGCTAATGCTCACCAATTATGCGCAAAGGTAATCACCCTCTTTGAGAATCTATCAGCAAAGGGATTGACAACCGCCAATCAACAGATCGGCAATGTTAATCTTTATGTGATAACACTATGGTTATCAAATGGATCACCCCCAGTGCCACCTCCAGGATACACGCGATGTATTGCTAGGATAAACCACATTAACAAACTGCTGGATAACGTGATTGATGACAGGACACCAACTGAAAGGTACCCACCTATGGACCTTTAGCCAATATCACATTACGCAATTAAGCCACACTCGGCAGGAACCAAAGCGCTTACCGAAGCCAGCCACAAACTCTAAATGACAAGTGTCCAAGACAACAAGACAACATGCAGGAACCAGTACAGGAGGCCAACGAGACAAGTCAACGACTTACCAATCATCAAGCTGTTAGGCAGCATCTTAACAAGAAGCCACTGGCACATAAGTCTACAGGGTAGCATGCAGAACAGTGGGGTGACACGCACAGCCTAAGCGTCATGGTGAAGTCATTATGACACCATATGACTTCACTATGAGCTCAGTGGAGCCTAGTGGAGCATAGTGGGCGCATGGAGCGCAGTGGAGCTCAGTGGAGCACCAATGGCCAATTGTAGATAGTTATTTCTCATATGATCATCTAATGATGTCATTTGCACTGGTACGCAGCTCCAAGCCAGTAGGACTTATGACGACACTGTGAGACATCATAGCTCCAACTGCAGAGCATTGTGGAGCATCCACTGTGGAGTACATTCAAGCGGAGCTTCTTCTACATGTATATAAGGAGGGCCTAGACCAGCCTAGACCCCCAGTTTAATTCACCTTCTCAATTCTCTCAGACTTCTCCTGAGCGAAGTACCAACATCTACTGACTTATTCTTGACTCAATCACATGCCTCAACTCTATCTCAACTACTTGTTCCATCAGCTAACCACAGTTACCCTTGGTCCTAACAGAGTCCTTTTCCTTCTGCCAGGCACTTCCTTTGTAGGAATTCTTGATGCAGTTGAGTAAGCCTGGTTCTTCTAATTGCAGTGTGCTGCTTCTTGTAGCTTTGATGACCACTTCAGTCAGTGGTGATTTGATAAAGTTGTCCTTTGGTATAATCACCCCTTCTTCTTCCACTAGCTGATCTCCACCATACATTCTTGATAATGCATCCACATGGGTGTTTTGTTTTTCTGAATGATACTGTATTTGGTATCGGAAGTTGCTGAGCATAAGTGCCCATCAGGCCTTGCGCTTGTTGAGTTTCTGGAGCTCTGAAAATCGGTGCAGATTCTGCGAGTCTGTTAGGACTAGTGTAGGTTCTGCAACTCCTTCCAGATGGTGTCTCCAGTTCTGAAATGCTAGTACTATGGCTAGCAGTTCTAGTTCGGTGATGTGATACTTCTGTTTGGCCATCGTGAATGACTTGGAGTAGTATGCGATCGGTAGGTATTTCCCATTCTCGTCCTCTTGCGATAGGATGGCTCCTGCCGCCTCCTGGCATGTGTCGGTTTCCACTATGAATTGTTTCTTGGGGTCCGGCATGGTGAGCATAATATCTTGGCAGAAAAGGCATTTGAGTTCTTTGAAGGCCTGTTTCTGTTCGCTGCCCCATGTAAATGTTCGTTTTTCGCTCATTAACTTGGTGAGTGGTCATGCAATTTTTGAATAGTTGTCGATAAACTTTTGGTAAAAATTGGCGAATCCTATGAAGCATCTAATTTCCTTTTTAGACTTTAGATCTGGCCATTCTTGAATGGCCTTTACCTTGTATGGGTCCATCTTGAGTCCATCTTCCTTGACAACGAACCCAAGGTAATCCAGTTCCTCTTTGTAGAAGTAGCACTTCTCTGGTTTACAGTAGAAGTCTGCTTTGCGTAGTCGTTGGAGTACTTGTTTGACCAGTGGTGTATGTTCCTGAGGATTTTCATTGTAGATGATAATGTTGTCTAGATAGACCAACACTCCTTTGTTGAGTAAGTCTGCGAATAATTCATTCATTGCACGTTGGAATACTGCAGGTGAATTCATCATTCCAAACATCATTACCTTTGGTTCGAAAACTCCTTTGTGGGTCCTAAAGGCGGCTTTCCATTCATCGCCTGGCCGTATTCGGATATTGTTATATCCTGAGCATAGATCCAATGTTGTAAAGATCTTTGCTTTTGATAATGCATCCGGTAGGGTGTGCATTATTGGAATTGGAAATGGATCTGGTTTGCAGATCTTGTTGATTGCCCGGTAATCTGTTACCATTCTTGCGCCGGCATCTTTCTTGCTGACAAAGAACACTGGTGCTGCGATTTCCAATTCAGATCACTTGATCCACCCCTTTTCCATGTTTTCCTTGATAAATTCCTCCACTGCTTTTTCTTCGGTTTGAGACAGTGGGTATATGGGTTTTCTTGTTGGTAGTTGGGAGTCTTCAATGAAGTCGATCTTCATGTCCCATTTCGTGCTTTTTGGTAAGTGTTTGGCTTGTTCCTTGTTGAAGCGGTCTTCGAACTCCCAGAGTTCCTTTGGTACCAATTCTTTGAATGTTCTTGGTTTGTCGTCTGCGGATCGCCCTTCCTTTGCCGCCTTCTCTTGTGAATATTTCTGGGCAATACTGCTGTATTTGTTGAGCCTTTCTCGTGTTTTTCAATCTTGATCCTTTGGTTTTGATCCTTTTGGTGGCAGTATCCATACCCCTTTGATGGTCCATTCATCCTGGGTGTTTCCTGTTGCTTTGTTGTACAGTTCGTCGTACATTGCATTGTACTCCAGGGTGGCCTGTATTTCGGTTTTTCCTTGCTTGATTAGCTTGTGGTAATGCTGAGATGCAATCCTATAGGCCTTGTCCTTGATTTCTTTGTCTTCCTGTTCCAGTCAGGTTAATTCTTCTTCTTGCTGGGATAATGTTTTCACCATTCTTGATGGGCTCCCTAGGCTTTTGTACTGTTCCCATTTAGCTGTTGTTGTCGCTTGTGTTTTCTTGACGATCTTCGCTGGGTTTTCTGGTGGCTGCATCTTTGGTGGTGTTTCCTCTGGTGATTTTGATTTTGCCTTGGTAGATTCAGATTTCTTCTGTTCTGGTTCTTTGGTTTCCGGTTCGCCCGTTACCTTTGTTCTAATTCATTGGTATTTTTCCTCCCATGTTGGGCTTGGTGTCCTAGATTTTGTTGTAGCCGTTTGAGTCCCTTTTAGACTTGTCGCTCGAGCTGGAGTTGTCTTTCCTGATGATGTCGGTGTGGTTGGTTGTCTTTTTGCAATTGGTGGTATCCATATGCTCCCTTCATCAGATTCATCACTGTCATCTGAGTCAGTATAGTTTTTCCGGTTGCTGGGAACTTGTTTACTCAGTGGTTCCCATCAGTTTTTTGTCTCCAGTTTAGTTGGTAGTGGTGGTTTCTTCTTGTTGATTGGTTCCCCACTTTTCTTGATGACCCTTGGTTCGTCCATGCATCTTACCTTGTGTGGTTTGTTCCTTGATCGTATTTGGCTCTTGTTCCAATCGATTATTGGGTTATGTTTGTGTAGCCAATCGATTCCTAGCATAACCTCATTGTCTGCAGTCTCGATTACTGTGAGGTTCATCATTCCTTGATGTATGCTGGTGTCCACATATGTGTGTATGTTGTGGGTCCATTTTCCTCCTTTGTTAGGTGATCTGTCTGCATTACGGATTATTCTTGGCTTGGCGAGTTTCCATGTTTTAAGTTGCATTTTCTTGACTAGGCCTGGACTGATTGTTGTGACTGTTGATCCTGAGTCTATCAGCACCTGTATCGGGGTTCGATCACCTCTTGTTTGTGATATGAATATCTTGATCCTTGGGTATAATTTCTGGACTTGTTTGGTTACCTTTACCCATGGTCCTCCTTGTTCATTGTCCTCTTCTTCAGGTTCGTCTTCTTCCATTTCGGCATCTTGTTCTTGATCTTCTTCGTCTTCTTGTTTACAAAGTTTCCTTCCTGGTTTCCTTGTGAATCGCGTCTTCTTCTTTGGTTGCTTGCAATCTCTACCCCAGTGGCCTATTTGTCCACAGTTGTAGCATCGCATCTGCCCTTGTGCTGATCCCTTGAATCTTGCCTTGAATGGTTTCTGGCCTTTGTGGTTGTCGGTTCATTTCCAGACATCGTCTACATCCATTGGGTCGTACTTTGGTGCTGGTTTATACTGTACCTGGGTTCCGCTGCCATATCTGGGGAGTATTGATCCTGTTTGATGTCCATAGAAGCTTCTTGATGCTTCTATTGTCATTGCCGCTTGTTTCCATTGTTCCAGGTTCCATTTGGCAGATTCTGGGTGCGAAGCTATTCGCATGATTGTCTTCTTGTTCATGCCCTGTTTGTAAGCAAAGAGTAACACGTTGGGAGTGTACTTGGCTTCCAAATGTAATTGGAGCCTTTCGAACTCATTAGTGTATGTTTGTACTGTTGCTTTACCTTGTCGTAGGTTGTAGATTTCTCACTCGGCTTCTTTGGCTATGTCATAGAACTTTCCATGACATACTCGAAGCCAGTTGAGAAATTCTGCATAGCTTGCCCATACTCCTGTTTGGGTCTGGTTCGTTTGGTCGTATCCGGTCAATTCCTGTCCTGGTTGGATTGCATTAACTTTGGCTGCAATCCACATTCCTGCTGGTCCTTTGAGTGCTTGAAGAATAAAAGATGTTTTTGCATTGTCTGTTGTTATGTTGAGCATTGCAAATCTTAGATTAGCTTGCGCCAGGAAAGCTTCTAAGTCTTCACCCTTTTGCCCAGCAAACTTGGGCATTTTGATCATGGGTCCTGTTGTCATTGTCGCCATTTTGTTTTAGTTTGATGTGCTGTCAGAGCTTGATTCGTATAGGTCTTGATCTTTGTTCTTTGGTTCTTGATCTTCTGTTTTGATAGGGTTTTGAGTTAGTAGTTTTTGATCTTCATGATCTTCTTCCTGCTTCTCGTCTTCTTTCCCTACCTCTGCTTCTGGTTCTTTATTTATAGAGAGATCAAGTGGTGCATTTATAAATATTATATTTGCGCCACTGTCTATTTCTATGTCTTTTTCCTCATCTCCCTTATCTATGTACTCTGTATGAAACTTCAGGTACTTGCCTCGTTTGGCGGTTTGAAGTTCCACGAGTACCTTTCCCTCATCGCTGTTTGTTTCTTTTATGAGTGGTTTTGTTAGATGACTGAGACGGTTGCACTAACCTGTCTGAATCTCCAGTAGGGACATAGCCGCTTCGACTCGCTGGTTCGCTTCGGCTGCATTGTCTTGACCCCACGAGCCGGTGACTGGTCCCCACTCGCTTTCTAGAAGGTCTGTTAGTTTGTGTGGCTTTATCAGAAGTCTGGTGCTTGCCAGGCATGGTGATTGAGGGTCATTCGTTATTGAGTCGGCAGTAATATGCATCGAGCTCATTCCAATTGTCGTTTTCCCGCTGCTGTAAGTATTCGGGGTCTCGTATACCCATTGTACCTTGTGCCCAGCGGTCCGATGGTGGTGGTGAAGTAGGGGCTGCTACTTCAAGGGATAGCACGTTTGACGGAGTGTCTAGGGTTAGTCCTAGTGCATTTGTTGGTGATATGGGGTGAATGAGTTCTTGAGGGTTGACAGTCCTCGGTAGTGTCAGGTGCACCCAGTTCTCATGTTCGTACCAGTCTTCTTGGTTGTACTGATAGTCGACCTGCTCTGGTATGGGACTAGAGATCCTGTGGCAGTGTCGGGTGTTCAAGAGCGCTTCTTCGAGTCCGTAGAATCGGCCTTGCCAACTGGTTACCTTGTCCTCTTGGTGGAAAAGACACTGTTGGGTGTCCCATTGGTTGGTTTCAATGTTTCGGATGGCCTGGCGCTGTTGGTCATTGAGTTCATGGAGTTTGTTAACTTCCCCATTTAGTCGAGTGATTTTGTTGAGCAGAGAGCAGTTCTCTACTTCATGGGTGGATGGTGTGAAGAAGGTGGCGGTGGTGTTGAGTAGTTGGCGGAGAGTGTTGAGTTCTCTGCTGAGGGTTTGGTCAAGGGTCTGGTGGTTGAGGACCTCTAGCTGCACGATATTAAGCACTGGATTACTTATTAGCTTATCAATGGTTAGGTCGAGTCGGCTTAAATAAGTACCTAAGTCATCTTGGAGCCAGTGTTGGGCTTCAACCAACTAGGCGTGTTGAGTGGCAATGCAGTTTTCGTCCTGTTGGTCGACAATTTGACTTTCTTGTATATGGTCTCAAAGAAGCCATACCTGTTCAGTCGCAGTGTGGATACTGTTCGCGATTGCCTGGAGTTGGTCGAGTTGTCTTCGACTGGTGTCAGAGATGGAGTCTTGAATTTCATCAGTACGTTGATAAACATACCAGGCAAGGTGGTCGAAAAAGGATTGAAGCCCAGTAACCCTGTATAGAGTATCAGGGCATAGGAATCCTCGAGAGATGGATTGGTGAAGTGCACAGAAGAGTATTGCTGTCCAAAATGCAAGTGTGAAGTAATCCACTAAACATTGATTAGTATTGGCTGCTTGTTAGGTATGGAGTGCTTACTTTTGCTGCTAGGTATTTGTTGTCGATGGCGCAGTGGAGAGCGAAGCAGAGTAGGTTGGCGTGTTCGAGTAGGGTATAGGTCGTGTTGAGGTGTTGCCTTATAAACACTTCGAAGGCTGGTTCGTTTGCCGGGGTGTGTTGTCCGTGGGTGGTGAAGATGTGTCCCCCTAGTACTTCCTCCTTGATTATCTCTAGGTGTCTCCTGTCATGTGCCAGGGTGCCTCTGAGTCGGATATGCGTATCCCTGATGTCAGCTTCTTGGTCTGTATCTTCTTTGAGTTTGCCGCTGAATTGGTGACAGAACTTGAAGCTTATTCGTTGATAGGCATCAATGGTGTCAGTGGTCAGGAGGTTGATGTTGATGATTTGCTGAAGGCGCAATAAGGCGTGTTCGTGCAAGAGGTGGAGTCGGAGTGTGTAGTTCTTTTTAGCTGTGAGAGAGTTGTCAGTTAGAAGCCCCCTATCTGCCAGAGCTAGAGAATACTGAAAGCCAGTTCGGTCTTCTTTAGATTCATGAAAGGGTTTAGAGTTTAATTCAGATGTTAGGACCAAGGGTAACTGTGGTTAGCTGATGGAACAAGTAGTTGAGATAGAGTTGAGGCATGTGATTGAGTCAAGAATAAGTCAGTAGATGTTGGTACTTCGCTCAGGAGAAGTCTGAGAGAATTGAGAAGGTGAATTAAACTGGGGGTCTAGGCTGGTCTAGGCCCTCCTTATATACATGTAGAAGAAGCTCCGCTTGAATGTACTCCACAGTGGATGCTCCACAATGCTCTGCAGTTGGAGCTATGATGTCTCACAGTGTCGTCATAAGTCCTACTGGCTTGGAGCTGCGTACCAGTGCAAATGACATCATTAGATGATCATATGAGAAATAACTATCTACAATTGGCCATTGGTGCTCCACTGAGCTCCACTGCGCTCCATGCGCCCACTATGCTCCACTAGGCTCCACTGAGCTCATAGTGAAGTCATATGGTGTCATAATGACTTCACCATGACGCTTAGGCTGTGCGTGTCACCCCACTGTTCTGCATGCTACCCTGTAGACTTATGTGCCAGTGGCTTCTTGTTAAGATGCTGCCTAACAGCTTGATGATTGGTAAGTCGTTGACTTGTCTCGTTGGCCTCCTGTACTGGTTCCTGCATGTTGTCTTGTTGTCTTGGACACTTGTCATTTAGAGTTTGTGGCTGGCTTCGGTAAGCGCTTTGGTTCCTGCCGAGTGTGGCTTAATTGCGTAATGTGATATTGGCTAAAGGTCCATAGGTGGGTACCTTTCAGTTGGTGTCCTGTCATCAATCACGTTATCCAGCAGTTTGTTAATGTGGTTTATCCTAGCAATACATCGCGTGTATCCTGGAGGTGGCACTGGGGGTGATCCATTTGATAACCATAGTGTTATCACATAAAGATTAACATTGCCGATCTGTTGATTGGCGGTTGTCAATCCCTTTGCTGATAGATTCTCAAAGAGGGTGATTACCTTTGCGCATAATTGGTGAGCATTAGCTAGGAATGTGTTATCCTGCAATGTCCTGTATGGGAAGGATCCTGAGACCACTTGTAGGTCACATTCCTTGTCATGTATGTGCAGGTTCACTATCGTCTGGACATGGACGTTGTGCAAAAACTCCTGTACATCGAAGATGTACATTTGTATTGTGTGCATTACCCTGACCTCTGTGCCATCACCTATAGGGTCTACAGCATGATCTGTAGTTACCTGGCAGTTTGTGTACCCTGCCATGTAAAAGCATTTGGTTATTACTGTGTTAAATGCTTCCCATGATTGGTTGTATGCAGTCCGGCATCGGTGGCAGAGTCTTGATGTGTCAAGAGTCTTTAGTGGTCACTTGAGCATCATGATTGGCCTGATGTTCCCAAGAAGTCCTGGTTTTCTAGTTAGTTCCATCCCCATGTTGAATGATCACTGGATGGTATCCATGGGAGTCCCTTCCTGTATTGGTAGTTGCTGGTATCATTGTCTAAGCTTGTAAACAAGCTTATTCATCAATTCCTAACAAGAATCTCTGTGTCACAGAGGGGTGGACCCCGATGCTTTTTACAGCCGCCAGGGAGTGCCTCTTACTAACCACCTCAAGGGGGCCTGTCCCACTCGAGAGGCCCATGGTGTCCTGTCGCATTTCTGTGTCAGATGGTTATTACCGCCACGCCATGTGTTATGAGACCCCTATCTCCTTTTAGCAACTAGTGCCGTCATCAGAGACCCTTTGGCAAATTTGGGGAGCAGTTTTTGATATGACATGCCAGTCATCATGGCCTCAATGCAAGTGCATCAATCCCAGAGGATTAGACCCGACTTTCGCCAAACCTGAGGTTTCCCAGCTCTTGCTGACTGCTGGTGGGCAGAGGGTTTCCCCAATCCCATGGGAATGTTAATGTCATGTCCCCCCCCGACTGGTGAGCTTTGCACCTTGCGCTGCTGACTGGGCCCAAAAGCACAACCAGCAGACCAGCCGAGGCACCACCCCCCGAGAGGGCACAGCAGACATGAGTGGGAATCATCCTCACTGAGTTATCCCCCCAATGCAACATTATCGTCGGGTTGCATACTCTCTGGTGAGCCCTAGAGGCCCTCTCGCATCTTCGAAACTGCTGTTACAGCGACTGGACAACCAGTGAGTGCACACTCCAGAGGACCAGTGTGCAGATGGTAGCCTTCTCTCGTATTGACCCAGTAGTATACCAGACCAGAGTACAGGTTGCTGCAACGAACCCCCAGATGACCCCCAGTGAAACCAGAGATGGTGGTGGTAAGAGGACAAGAAGGATGAGGGAAGAATGGACTGACATCGCCTTCCCTCTCCTTGACCTCACCTTCAACCTCCCAGTCTGCAACACCCTCACCCTGGATGACAAAGCCAATGCCATGGTGAAAGCCATGGTGGCAGCCCTTGAGCCATTCACCCACCTCTCCAAACCATTGAAAACAGAGGTCCCATGGTGGACACCAACATGCAAGAACCTGCTGGCCACCATTTCGACAGCCACCACCCCCCTCCAGCATGTGTCAGTGCACCATGCCTTCAAGCATGGCATGTGCACGGCCAAGTGACAGTTCTATGCCGACCAGGCTGCCGAAGTGGACACCTCCAACATCTGGACCTGGGCCAAACGTGGCCTCAGCACCTGCCCCACCCCCATTCTGTCCCTCAAGTGATGAGATGGCACCTTCACCCAGTTGGACAATGAGAAAGGTGAGCTCTTCTGTGAAACTTTCTTTATGCCCCCTCCCCCCCTGCAGGCAGATCCAAGCCCACCTCCCCCTCCCCAACCAGCTGCCCCACCAATTCTCCTCACCAAGCTTATGGGGGCACTGTCTGACACCTCCAACTTGTCGGCTCTGGGCCTCTCAGGAATAGGCTACCGCCCCCTGAAATGGGTGGTGGAAGCTTACCCCAAAGAGATTCTCTCGCTTTTCAATGACTGTCTATGCCTGGGGCACCACCCCAAGTGCTGGCAGGTGGCAAAAGTGGTGATGCTCCAGAAGCCTAACAAGAAGGACCCATTCTCACCACGCTCTTACCAGTCCATCACCCTTGAGGAGACCCTAGGGAAACTCCTCAAAAAGATTATTGCTAACCAGCTCCAGTTCCTCACTAATAAGCGGGACTGGCTGCCACCTAACCAGTATGGGGGGCATCAAGGACACTCTGTCTACAATGCTGCCCAACACCTTTTACAGATAGCGGAGAATGCCCACTCAAAGGGCCTTGTATGTTCAGTCCTTGCAGTTGACATACAGGGTTTCTTCAACTCAGTACACCCCCACCTCCTCCACTGGCAATTGCTGGAGCTCCAGTGCCCACCCAACATGGTGGACTGGTGCCTCTCCTTCATGATGAACAGGCAGGTCGCAGTCGCCTTCAACAGCACCACCCTCCCTACCACCCCCAAACCCGACTTCGGCACCCCCCAAGGATCACCAGTTTCCCCCATCTTGTCAACGATCTTCACAGGTGTAGTCCTCTGGTGCTTCCACCAAGCTGGTACCACAGCACTAGCATACATTGACGACCACTTACTAATATGCACTGGCCCCTCAGTAGCATCCAACTGCTGCCATCTGGTAGATGCATATCACCAACTCAACAGTCTCTTCGACAACATCAGTCTCAACATCAAAGCCGCCAAAACTGAGGCACTCCACTTCCACCTGCCTTGGTGCAGAATCGGCTATCATGGCTGGGACACTGCCAGGATCCAAATCGACCCTAACACCCTCATCCGACCATCCCAACCACTCTGGTGGCTCAGCATCTGGTGGGACCCAGGCCTGACCTTCAAGCCCCACATCAAGCAAATGTGCTCCAAGGGACTCTCCACCCTCGCTGCCCTCCACATCTTAGGCAACACCGAACGTGGAGTGTCTGCCCTCCTCCTCCGGCATCTGTACACCAGCTGTGTCTGCTCTGTCCTAGCATGGGGCGCACTGGTCTGGTACCATGGCTGCTGCCAGAAAACCCTGGTCAACCATCTCCAGTCTGTGCAAAACATGGCCTGCTGGTGGATCCTTGGCATCTATAAAGGTGCCTCCCCTTTTTCTACTAATTTTCTCTGCTCAGTCCCTCCCCTTTCTTTTTACTTCAAGTATTTAAAAACATCCCATTCCCTGCACCTATGGCACACCCCCCACTCTATTGGCTGCAAACATTTCCACAATGTAACTAATGGACCTTTTTCCCTTTCTCTGCAGGTTCGAGTCCCTTGGGTACAACTGGTTCCTGCATACACACATCCTCCCTGGACGGATCCCCTGGCCTTTACAGGCAGAAGGGTCACCTTCACCCTCCCCTCCCTCCTGGTCACAGGCGACACACATGACGAGTTTGTGCAGGCCGCCCTGTTAAGCTCAATGGTTATGCAGTGATCGATGTTGGGGCTTCCTGATCGTTGAGGCTGATGGTGATGACAACGGGGCTTCCTAGATGTTGTAAGTCGAAGGTGATCGTCGGCAGGGCTTCCTGATCAACAATGTGGACGCGGTAGGCTTCTGAGCGGAGTTGGGTTACGACAAAGTGACTAGTGGCTCAAAAGCACACAGTAGACTGATGGTAGCAGATAATGGGCTTGTATGAACAAAGAGCACAAGCTTAGGGCTTGTGCTACAGACTTTACAGGCTTATATGCTACTCTATGTGTTTACTACTGTAGCTGCTTGTATGCGGTTGTTTATATGGCATGGAAGGTCATGGAAACACAAGGAATGCGATCAGTAAGCAAAGCATGTCATGATGGTGCAATAAGGCATCATCATGGTGTCTTATGGTGCAAGGCGAATAAGGATGAGTAAGGCAGAGAAATGGGGGAGTTGCGCTGACTGATGATGATGAAGGGAGAGTGAGTCAGCGCAATATGGGGAAAGTAAAGGAAAATTGTAACACCCTCCATATCTGCCCTCAAGGAGGTGGCCACCAAGACTCTTGTAGAAAGGTGGACACTATCTCTGGCCCAACCTCTCGCCTCCACCACCAACAAGTACTTGGCAGTGTTAAGCTCGAGGGTTACACGGTGATCGACGTTGATGCTTCTTGATCGTCGGGGCTGGTAGTTACGGCAACGGGGCTTCCTGGATGTCGTAAGTCGAAGGAGATCGTTGAGGGGCTTCCTGATCGGCGATGTGGACGTGATAGACTTCGGATGAGGAGTCGGGTTACGACGAGGTGACTATTGGCCAAGCGGCACACAGTAGACAGATGGTAGCAGATAATGGGCTTGTATGAACAAAGAGCACAAGCTTAGGGCTTGTGCTACTGAAGTTACATGCTTATATGCTACTCTATGTGTTTGCTACTGTAGCAACTTGGTTAGGTATGTTTACCAGCCCATGGAAGGTCATGGAAACTCAAGGAATGCCTTGGTAATACAAGTGCGGTGATCAGTAAGTGAAGCACATCATGATGTTGCAATAAGGCATCATCATGGCATCTTAGGGCTCAAGGCAAATAAGGATGAGTAAGGTAGAGAAATGGGGGAAGTGCGCTGACTGATGATGACGAAGAGGAAGTGAGTCAGTGCAGTAAGGGAAAAGTAAAGGAAAATTATAACAGGCAGTGCATGGCATCCCTCCCCACTGCCCACGAAAACTGCTAACCCACTCTGCAGACCACCCTCACCACCACCTCACTGCAGTGGCACAAGTCCTCTGCCATGCTGGTCCCTATGGGGGCTACTGGCTGAGCTTCGACTCAGCCTACTGGTGCAGGCGTGGCCTGATCTCCCATTGCAGGTGGCATAACCACCCACCCTGGCCTGTGCAGACAACCACTCACATTCTGGGTGGGTGCTCAACCTTCCAGCCCTGGATTCAGCGCATCTGGCCAGCCAAGATCCCCCTCCCAGTCCACCACTCAGAGTGGGCTGATGAAAACCATATTCTGGTTCTGCGCTGCTGGCTTAGGCTGACAGGGCACCTGAACCACCTCTCCGATGGGACCTCCAGCGCCATCCGCCTGGCTTTCGCCACGATGGAGTTGGAGGGCCACCCCACCAACAAGAATATGGACTTGGACCTCCTCAGGGAATACATGTGTTGTATGCTTGGACCCAATACCCAGGACTCGGACCCGGCTCTCTTGGAGCTTTCAGGTGCACTCCCACCCTTTCTCTCTGATCTATGACTGCCCTTCAGACTCCTCATTGTATGTCTTGGCCAGCACTCTTGCCCTCCCTTTCTCCATTCTAAGCTTCTTCCTTAACCTGCCCTTACCTGTTGGTTTAGTCATAGTGATATGTACTCCTCCCTCTTCTTTTCACATTCTGTACTAATAGGGGACCTCCACACATCGGCACCCTTTGGGGAGCAGGTCCCCCACCCAGTTTCATGTGTTGCACGATGACAGGTGCCTCTGTTATTATGTAGTTAGGGCCCCCCCTTTGGGGGGGCAGCTTGTAATTATGTAATACTGCAGGAATAATAATAATAATAATAAATCTTATCACCTGCATAGGTACCTCAGTAACAGCTAATTGCCACTCCCTCACACAGGCATACCAGCAACTTGACCTCCTCTTCTGCCAAATTGGTCTCAACATCGAACCAGCAAAGATGGAGGCTCTCCACTTCCATCCACCCAGATGATGAACTGGCTACCACTGCTGGGACACTGCTGGAATTCAAATCGATGCTGACACCCTAGTCCGACCCAACAACCCCCTGTGCTGGCTGGGGATCTGGTGGGACTCAGGCCTCACCTTCAAACCCCATGTGGAGTGCATGTGCTCTAAAGGGCTCTCTACACTGGCAGCCCTCTGCATTCTCAGCAACACTGAGTGGGGCCTCTCAGCCATCCACCTCTGACAACTCTATACTGCATGTGTGCACACTATCCTAGCATGGGGTGCACCAGTGTGGTATCATGGACATCAACAAAAAACCCTAGTCAACTGACTACAGGCTGTGCAGAACACTGCTTGCCATTGGGTCTTAGGCATCTACAAGGGTGCATCTCCTCATTCTACAAATTTTCTTTGCTCCACTCCCCCTTTCTTCGCTTATTTCAAATATTTAAAGACCATGCATGCCTTGCACCTATGGCGCACCCCCCACCATGTAGGGCAGAAAAAGTTTAATCCTAATGCTAACACTCCTTTTTCCCTTTCATTACAGGTCTGTGTCCCTTGAGTCCAACAGATCCCAGCATACATGCACTCCCCCTGGATGGACCCCCTTGCCTTTGGGCAAGGCTGTATCGTCTTCGCAGTTCCCAGACAACCAGTCTCCTCGGACATGCATGACAACTATGTTGCCCAAGCCAGGATCTGCTGCACTGACTCCTCCCTGCAGGTCTTCACTGATGGATCACGCATCGGCAATGCCTCAGGATCCGCTATCTGCAGCATGAAGGGGCCACTCTACATCAGCTCCTGTTAGTAAATTGATGAAAATTGTGATTGCTGGATCGACATGGAGAGAGCCATAAACATAATAGATACCCAGGGAATGTGTCAGCGATGTAAAGATGCAAATCTAATTAGCTGGAAAGTATTCAACATAGCATGTGCAACAATAGGCTCAAATGCAGGATATGATAACTGTCAAATCATATTTGATCATACTACAAGGGAAGTACCAGTAATGGACAAACAAGAAATTGTAATCAAACACAAAGCCACAATGTTCTCTTACCAAATAAACAAGTATGTAATCAATGCTTACATCAGAACTAGGATATGTAATCGCCCACATAATAACTTATGTTATCAGTGAACAGTGATAGCAACAACTGATTACATGAAGAACGCCAACCAAATAGTTCATAATGTAAACAAACAATTATGAGAACAAATGTTTGCATACATGAACACCTTTGTAGCCAAAGGACACACAACAGTAGATTGAAGGGAAGAAGGAACACCCAACATGAGGGACATAGACAGAGAGATCCTAATGCACTGGATGAATGAGGAACCATCATATCGAGTCATGGCAGGTTACAATAGAATTGTAAACCTTATGAATGTAGGGCCTGAAGAGCTCTTTATGCTAATAGATGATAGGACACCAGAGCAAACCCCTTTCACCAATATCATTAATCTATAGGCGGATGCTTCAGTCGAAGTCAACAGTAATAAGTAACAAGCCACAATAAGATAAGATTCAGAAGGCTAGCATAAATGCTGAGCCACACAAGTATATCTAAGTGTTCGGCTAAGAATAGCCAATGGGAGCATGGCAATCAATTAAAGATGTAATTGATGGGAGCCAAGTATAGTGCATCACACAGCAGAACTAATTAGGAAATCAGGAGAAGCATCATAGGTGTTAGATTCGCTCCCTGATTAAGGGATTGAAACAAGTGATAACAGATTCACATAAATAATACTAGTTAGTTTAGGGTAGGCTTGTTACCCTTGACTCGCTAGAGTGTTAGAGCTGATGATGGTGGTAAGAGACAAGAGATGAATTAAACTGCTTTTTACTGCAATTTTACATTGGGCTTTTATACCCTACATGTTGTAGTCTGTTTACTATGTTCCGGTAGATACTACAACATACTACTCTTGATTTATAAGTCATAAGAATGTTCCGGTACAATCCTGTACATGCTATTTACTATTCTTAGCTTCTTATGAGTCAGTTACATATTCCGGTATGTTCTACAGCCTACTGTGCTATCTTTATCTTATGCCAGAACCTTCCCTGAGTTTCCATTGAGTCATACAGTATAATACCTAAGTTAACCATTCTCAGATACTACTATACCTATGATGCTTCTCCTTATCTCCTAATCAGTTCTGCTGTGTGATGCACTATACTTGGCTCCCATCAATCATGTCTTTAATTGATCACCTTGCTTCCATTGGCTATTCTTAGCTGAGTGCTTCGATATACTTGTGTGGCTCAGCGATTATGCTAGCCTTCTTAATCTTATCTTGTTGTGGCTTGTTACTTATTGCCATAGACTAAGATTGAGTCATTTCTTCCATAATTTCATTGAAAGGGGTTCATTCTGGTGTCCTATCATCTATTGGCATAAAGAGCGCTTCTGGTCCTATAGCATTTATATCTGTTATCCTGCTATACCCTGGTGTGACTCTATAGGAAGGTTCATCATTGAACCATCATATTATAATCTCTTTATCTATTGGTACTAACTCCTGTCTTTGGTTTGGTTCCTTTCAATCTACTGTTGTGTGTCCTTTGGCTATGAAGTTGGCTTTGTATGTGAATAGTTGTTCTCATAATTGTTTATTGATAGTATGGACTATTTGGTGTGCTGCTTCTGCATAATTGGTTGATGTAATAACCACCCTTTGATAACATAATTCATTATGTGGCTGATTATAAATCTTGGTTCTTATGTAAGCGCTGATTACATATCTATTCAATTGATATGAGAACATAGTTGCTCTATGTTCAATTATTACTTCTAGCCTTTCTGCCACTTGTTGTTCCCTTGTAGTATGATCAAATGTAATTTGACAGTTGTTGTATCCTGCATTCTGTCCTACTGTTGCACATGCAATATTAAATGCTTTCCATGCTACTTGATCTGCATCTTTACAGCATTGACATAGATTCCTGGTATCTATTAGAGTTATGGGTCTTGCCATGTCGATCTTGCTAATCCGTCGATCCGGCGATCATGATTTTCATCAATTTACTAACAATAGGTATAGTAGTATCCAAGATTGGTTACCTTAGGTATTATACTGTATGACTCAATGGAAACTTGATGAAGGTTCTAGCACTTCAGGCACCCCCTCTGGGAAGACCTATTACAGTCGAATGCATGATAAAGCTGCACTGCTGCTGGGCCCGAAATATACCGAATTAGTGGCTGAAATTGAAAATTTAAACCGAAAAGTAGCCAAGAATCGCAAGACCTCGCGTTTTCAGGAGTGTTCTAAAAATAGACCAAATGTGTCAAATTTTTTGAGAATTTTTTTTTTTTTAAATTCCAAAAATAAACTGGAGTCTTGCTGGCACGTTACACGTGCCCCACTCTTGAAAATTATACACTTACACACAACCAGATATGCCCAAGAGAAGTCGAAAAGCTCAGGCTGCCCAGGCTAAGCGGCTCCCAGGCCAAGCTGCTTTTGCCGAGATCTGTGGGAACCCATCAAACAAGGACGGCATTCTCACAGAAACAGAATCAGATGGAGGCTATAGTGATGAGTCCGAAGTCCGTGTGGAGGCTATCACGCAAATGGGTCATCGCTTAGCCGCCAGAACTGTATGTACCGCTTAAATTAATCAATCACATAATTCACATTATGTTACAATTTTCCCTTACTTTCCCCTTACTGCGCTGACTCACTTCCTCTTTGTCATCATCAGTCAGCGCAACTCCCCCATTTCTCTGCCTTACTCATCCTTATTCGCCTTGCACCATAAGACACCATGATGATGCCTTATTGCACCATCATGACATGCTTTGCTTACTGATCGCATTCCTTGTGTTTCCATGACCTTCCATGCCATATAAACAACCGCATACAAGCAGCTACAGTAGTAAACACATAGAGTAGCATATAAGCCTGTAAAGTCTGTAGCACAAGCCCTAAGCTTGTGCTCTTTGTTCATACAAGCCCATTATCTGCTACCATCAGTCTACTGTGTGCTTTTGAGCCACTAGTCACTTTGTCGTAACCCAACTCCGCTCAGAAGCCTACTGCGTCCACATTGTTGATCAGGAAGCCCTGCTGACGATCACCTTCGACTTACAACATCTAGGAAGCCCCGTTGTCATCACCATCAGCCTCAATGATCAGGAAGCCCCAACGTCAATCACCGTGTAACCATTGAGCTTAACACATTACATATTAATCAATCAATTTCATAATTGCAGGAGAAGAAGAGGAAGATAGGGGTTTGGCCACCCGTTTACAGGGGGGACAGCCACTCAACATTGTACAGAAGGAAAAAAATCGAAAAATGAGCAGCACAGGACAGTCAAAAAATAACAACATTTTTTTTAAAGCCCAAGGAAGGGACTTTGCATATGAGGGAGGAAATAGACCTCACACTTGATCTTCCTGAGACAGATATGTGGGATGACACAATGCTGTTTGCCGAGATCAATGGATTGATTGAAGAAGCAGAGGGTTCTTCCACTAGAGCAGAAGCGGAGTTTGACCCTGACAACTTTGCCGACAATTTGAATGGCAATGGGGACATTGAGGATTTCGAGGGCATCGAGGACATCGACCTCACTCAAGCCTCCATTATGGAGGATGAAACAAATGAAAATATAGATTTTGGGGCAGATCAGGGCCCCCAAGCCTTGGGTTCTGAGGATGAGCACTTGCCAACTGGGCCACCTATTCCATTAGCCGCTCGGCAAGCATTACTTCAGGACAAAGAAGAATCGCTTGATGATGACATATTTATGATCATCAAGAAGAACTTGAAGGAATTACAGAAACTCCAGACAACCGGCTCCACAATGCATAATCTAATGATATTGACAGCCATTGCCAATTATGTCTGGCTTTGGGAAGCGTACAAGGTTAATCCAAAGTCCACTTCACCATCTGTCAATGCAAGCATCAAGGTTTCTGCCTGAATGGGGAAAGGAAAAACATTTGCGCATTTAATATGCTATTCAACCCAATATATTATTAAACACAAGAAACTACCCCCTATAGGAGAGGGAAGTCCACACACAATGCAACATGGCTTGACAATGAAACTGTTTGTCTGAAAGCCAAGATTTACTTGGCGTCTCAGGCAACTGATGAGATCAAGCCAAGCCTGTTTCGAAAAGTCATAATCAAAGACATTCTACTGACGATCAGCACCATTTCAAATAACGGAAGGGTTCTTTCGACAAAGGTTGTGCTTACAACAGTCCGCCGGTGGCTGCGTAAACTCGGCTATTCGCCACATAGCACAAAGAAGGGAATCTATGTGGATGGGCATGAACGGCCTGATGTTATTGAAAGCTGTACAAAATTTTTGAGTGATATTGGATAATATGAAAGGTAAATCAATTTATTTCATCTCAAGGCTAAAATTCACAAGTGTAAATACAGGTTGTTTCGCCAGTATGATGAAGAGACATTAGTGCCTCTGCCGCTTACTCTTCATCCTGATGAACATGAGCATATACTCATTGTTCAGGATGAGTCAATCTTTCATGTGAATGACCAACACTGAGAAATGTGGCTCGCCAATGGGAACCGCCCCCTGTGCCAGAAAGGGAATGGACGTGCAATACACATTTCCGATTTCTTATGTGAAGGATCAGGCACAGGCAGGCTTAGCCTGACAAGGGAACAGCTTGCCGAGAACTCAAGATTGCCGAGGGATCAGCAACTCGAATTAACCGATGCACAGAAGATAATCTACCCTGGCAAAAATCATGACAAATGGTGGGACATGCCACAGCTTCTTACGCAAACAAAGCATGCTGTCAACATATTCAAGCGCATACAGCCAGATGCTACTGCTGTCTTTGTGTTTGATTGCTCATCTGCACATGAAGCATTTGCCACAGATGCCCTTAATGTGAACAATATGAATGTCAATCATGGGGGGAAACAGTCTATATTAAGGGACACAGTTATTCCATTAAATAACCCCCCTCCCAAGACAGGTGAACAAGACACATGTGGTATGGCACAATCTATGGTCTACCCTGCTGATCACCCAGATGCCAATCTCAGGCAGAAACCAAAGGGGATGTTGCAGGTTTTACGTGAGCGGAAATCAGTCTGGGATGAGCTTCTCGAAAAATCTGGGGGAAAAAAAGTGGTTGGTATATGCACCAATTGCAAATTAAGCCAAAGAAAGAAAGATGCCCTGAGGCACATTACAGCTGCGGAGCAAGCAGGCCAAGAAGATCAGCTAAGCGATGACGATCTTCAGGCAGTGGAAGAGCAGGTAGCCGAGAACAAAAATAATTGGTGTTGTGCAAAGTGCGTCCTTTCTTTACAACAGGACTTTGCAGATGAAATTCCAATGCTCCAAGCTTACATTCAAAGCCGAGGACATATATGTTTGTTCTTCCCAAAATTCCATTGTGAGCTTAATGCTATTGAGATGTACTGGGGATTTGCAAAGTATCGTATGTAATTTCCATAATGTTTCAAATTGCGCTTATATGATCGCTTATTTACAGGCTACCGAGAAGCTAATGATGGAAAGTTCACAACAGCCAAGCGGCTCGTTCCTGAATGCTTGGACAGTTGTGAAACAGCTACCATCTGCCGCTTCTTTCGGCAATGCTGGCATTACATGGATGCATACAGGTGAGCAGCTCACCTGAAAATCTATTGCTTGTCTAAGTTACCTTATCTATTAGAAAGGGACTTAGCTTCATACAGACTGCATACGCAGTCAAGAAGTACAAGTCCCACCGGACAATACCCAGTGCACAGGAGGTTAAGGACACACTCGATAACATGGGCGCTTATGTTATGTAACCGTCCGCATTTGGCGATTTGTAATATATTTAAATGATTTTAAAATATTTTATTATTTTGTGTCAAATTTTCCAAGCAACTTTTTCACTCCCCCAAATTCCGGGATTATAAGCAACAAGTTCTATGGAGGTTCCTTATGGCTATTTAATACACTGAGTTTCATTGGTATATAGGGTATATTCATGGACTAGATACAGTTACAATTTTCAGCCGTTTCAGGACTTACTGAGGTGTGGGTTCTTATTGCATTCGACTGTAGGTGTATCAGACCTTTGACATGATTGACCTAATAGACCCTCCTCCTGGGTGGTATTCCCAAGTGGTCTGGGTGCTCCCAGAGGCTGGGATCTCCCAGGAATTACCTCACTATTTGGCTTGGGAGCTCCCAGCCTTAGATACATGTCACAGGGTGTCTGGGGTATTTTTTCTGGGATTTCCCAGCCTTTTTTGACCTATTTTCTGGGGATTTTTTTGCTTTTTTGGGGCTCAATACAGGGGTTCTACCCTTTTATTCTGGTAAATAGTACCCTTGAGGATCAAATTGAGCTCTGCATCCTTTCATACTGGATCAATATGTTCCTGGAACCTCAATGGGTTAAGGGACCAGTGATGTCATGGTGTGGGTTTGGCCATTTTATGTGGTTCTCCATGCTACTAGCTATTTTCTTCGACCACTAGGGTCTTGCAGGCAAGGGTTGGATGAGGGGGGTATTGAGGATCTGGGAGCAAATCACACTGAGAAGGTTGAGAAAGAAGGGGATTATAATTCAAGACAATTTATGTATAAAGTAGGGACACTAATGCACTGCTACATACATGCACTAGTTCCTTTACATTCATAATGTGTTCCTGTTATGTTTCTTTGTATGACATTTGCATCTGGAAAGCACAGGGAATGTGCTACAAGGAAATGGGACAGTACATACCCTCCCCATTGTTTTTACAGCACTTGAGGCACAGACATTCTGTAACACTTCCCTTTCTTGAAGGCCTGGGAAGCTATCAAGTGCCTCAAGCACGCATGCCTCGGTGTGGACCCTAATGACACAACCTTAGGCACGCAGCTTGCTAAGCTTTTTGACAAGATCAAGGACTACTGTTCTGCTGCAGGCTACCACCAGCACACTGGCATAGTCAACACCTCACTATGTGCATTCCCCATGCACTCTCTTCTCTCCTACAATGGCCCTGATGCTGCCTGTTTTGTGGGAGCACCTGCAGGACATGATCTCAGGGTTGATAGGGTTCAGGCTGAAGCGCACACAAAAAACCCTGCATAGGAAAGCCCTCAGGTAAAGCAATTGCAAACAGAGCTTCAACAACATATTGGGAGTGCCCCACAAGGGCATGCCCATTAATTGGGAGTGCCCAATGTGGGCATGCCCATTACTTGGGAGTGCCCAGCATGGGCATGCCCAAATATTGGGAGTGTCCACATTGGGCATGCCCATTATTTGGGAGTGCCCAATGTGGGCATGCCCAAATATTGGGAGTGCCCATGTTGGGCATGCCCAGGTAGTGGGAGTGCCCAGTGTGGGTGTGCCCATTATTTGGGAGTGCCCAATGTGGGCATGCCCATTGCTTGGGAGTGCCCAGCATGGGCATGCCCAAATATTGGGAGTGCCCACATTGGGCATGCCCATAGAGTGGGAGCACCCATAGAGTGGGAGCACCCATAGAGTGGGAGCACCCATAGAGTGGGAGCACCCATAGAGTGGGAGCACCCATGGAGGGCATGCACTGATGTGGGCATTCCCAAAGGTGGGCATGCCTACCATGGGTGCTCCCAGGCAGGAGCATGAACCTCGGTGTTTAAAGGTGTGGTTACCTGAGCACTGTTAGCTAATGGCAATGTTTATTTTGATATGGTTTGTGCAGAAACTTATGTTTAGTCACTTGATGTGAAAGTGGGCAATGGAGATAAGTAGTTTATTAGTTCATCAGATGTCAGTATCTTGAGTCCATACAAGTCCATCATATATTCAATTTCACTATGTACATTGTGTATCTAGTAATACAACTACAACTACAGAAGACAATGTTGTTATAAATGCCCATAGTCCTAAACACCTTATAGTAATACAGACCCTTGCCATACATCCATTATAAAGGAAAAACCGAAATGAGATCAAAAAGGTGGAAAACTGCAAAGACATTAAACAAATAACTAAAGTAAGACTTCCCCTCTAATTTTACAAATCCCCACTAAGATTTAGAGAAGGTAAAAATATCCATCTGTATAATGCCACCCCTGTAAGTGTTAATAAGTATAGTTCAAATGAAACCAAGGAAATGAAAAAACATACCAAGTGAACAAATGGGATGTGATGTGTTCACATCCTTAAGACCCCCCCATCCCAATAGAAGTACAACACCGTAAGGTGTGTACACACGTCTGAATAACTTGAATGCAGAGTGGACCTGTGGCCCATAAGCAAATCAAAGCACAAAAAAAAAAGAATGCACCAAATGAAATCCAAATCCAAAGTGCAGCCATAAACCCCCAAACCCATGGACAAGGCCGTGTGCTCGCACATGGACCGAAAAAAAGGATTGCATGCATACGCACAACATGAGTACCATAGCAAAGACATATATGAATATGAAAGGGGGGGGGGTGGAGTCATGAGGGGATGGTGGTGGGAGGAAGGAGGAAGAGGTTGAGACATGAATGCAGAGTGCTGGATTTTATAGGAGGGCATGCCATGGTGCGGCTAGGCAGGAGGCATGGCAGCAAACACGGCACGCCCTGTGGGTGACATAAGGTGAGACATTGAATAACAAATGTATTCAGCTTCAAATTCCTTGAGAGCTTTGCCTTGCGCACCGTCTTGTACTACTCCCCTTGGTATTTCGCATTCAAAACTGTATTTTTCATGTTGCTCACATACTGTATCATCCAGTAGCATCAACATCTGATCCACTGGCTCTTGCATGAGACCTGTTGCAATCCCTATTAGGAGAACCAGCATTAAATAGCATCAGCATACCATTGCATCCCTCCCCCTTCTTTGTCAAATGTTTAACAGTAATGCAGTGGTTTGAGGCATGTGAACAGACTTGTGAATGTCGACTAAACTGTGTAGATCATGAACAAAACTGAGCAATCCCACATCAATGACTATTTAGCATGACCCATTTAAATGTTCCTGCTTATTGAATACAGTACATCACCAACACAGGCATGTTTCAAAGGAGTAGTAAATACCGGTCTACTACCTGTATCCACCACATCCACGTCCTCAGTAGATTCCGCACCCCCCAACTCCTCCGCTGGAGTATCAAGTGCAAGGGTATGCTCGTTATCACGCTCAATCGTTTCTGCAAGCTCCAGGAACTCACCATTATTGGTTTCATTGAGTTCCATCCCTTCGGCTTCAATAGAGTCCGAATCAGAATCTATTTCATGACGCCTTGAATTAGCTTGACTTGCATAATAGCTCACACTGCAGGCGTCCATTTCGTTTTGCCTAAACGTTACCAGATCCTGTTCAGTAGGTCCCCATGGTTCGAATTGAAGGTGGCTTGCTACTGGGACACTCTCGACTTTACTCTGCCACTCGACATACAATGCAAGGAGAGATTGTCGTCTTAGATAAATTGCGTATTTAAGACCAGGCGATATTTCTAATCGATAATCAGGTAAAGTATAGAAATAAGAAGGTTAAAAGAAAAACTCACCTGGGGAATGAAATGCTATTGCAGTAAGACTCCAAGTTTCGGAAAACCAGGTTTGCATTGCTGATTTCTCCCTCTCCAGATGTTTTACTTCCTCCTCACACCTTCACACCTCTAGCAAAGCCTTTATACCATTCCTGACATTTTGATCTCTGAGCCAACAGGGAATGTCGACATCATCTTCATTGTAAAGGCTGATGTTGTTTCATATATTATCGTCAATGTCTAACTCAAATAGGCCCTTTACATCGACAGGTTCCGGACATCTTGAGCCTCATGGGGCCTTGCCTTCATTAACAAGTTTTCGAAGAGATTCGCATAATGTATTATACTTCTTTGTGAGTTGGATGATTCCAGGATCTCGGCACTTTACTTGAGACTCTATTAGTTCGGTCTTCTTATGATCTAAACTATAGAGTTAGCACCAATGAAAGTAAGGACTTAGAAAAACTTGCCTTTTGTACCGTTATGCTGTGTCCAATAGGGCCGCTCAGTGCTTTGAAGCTCGAACTTGCAGGACTGAATCTTGGCACACAGACGTGCCTTCAGAGCCCACGCATTCATCCAGTTATTAAGAAAAGGACTATTTTTAAGCTTATCGAGTTTTTCTTGATCACCAACTCCGAGAGTGTTCCTCTTTACTAGGAGGTTTGCAGAGACTCATGCATACACAATATCCATACTCTGTATGGAGTGCCGAATCTCGCTAATATCGGCGTCTTCATTCCCTAGACTTGTCCGAAGTGCGTGGATCTGCTGGGAAATAGCCTCACATCTGGACTGAAGTGCAGTGACATCTTCAATTGCAGTATGTGCCACCGACTTTGACTGACCTGAGTTGTATGTGTTATTATAGTACATCCAATTTTTTCGAAGAGCCAACTTATGTGGCAATGCTTTTGTTTGCTCTTCAACCTGCTTAATCCACTCAGATGCAAGCTCATCTTCGGGTATAGCACAGCGTACTAATTCTTTTTTCGCATCATGTAACCATTGATAAGTTTGACGAGTTTGATTGAGCATCCATGCCCCGAGCTTAAAAAGATTATTGGCGCTGAGGTGGTGCACTTGTGCATCGATTGTAGTTAGACACTGGTAGAACTTACAAGAAAAATGTTAGCGAGGATGAGTGCAGGTTAAATAATATCTATATGCATGCCACTAATCCAAAGAGTAGGTATCAGATGCTTGATCAAACTCCAAAAACTTTCACAGCCTTCCCCATCTGTAAATCCAAAGCCCTCGCACTTTTGTGGATGATAGACTAGCTGGCAAGCCCATTGGTGGCCAAACATGTGAAAAACTGCTATGGCAAAAATGATTCTTGCAGCATATTGAGGCAGAAAACCCCATTTGACTGTACTGTGATGTAACTGACAGCCCACATCATAAAGCATGCCAATGATAGTGTCACTCGGCAAGTTCTCAAAAAGCATGCAAAGCAGGGTGAAAGCAAAGTGCTGCTTCTTGCCTGTGGATTGCATGTTGGCTAACCATAAGACCCGATTGTGGCGGCAAAGCAGGGCCATGAGACCTGTGTCCGAAAAAAAACATGTGCTAGCTTTCTGATGGTGCTCATCTGCAGCTTTAAAGGATAGTTCACATTCATCAAGTACCTCATTTGGCACTCTGAGTTTTGTTGAGCCCGCTGCTTTGGTAGCACCACCATGACTGCGTTTGCGCACTGGGCAAATCGACTCTACTACATTTTCCATATCCTTAACAGTCTTCTCATCGAGGAAAACAGACTTTGGATGTTTGTAAGGTGGACCATGGTCTGTCTGCCCCCGCTTTTGTTGAAAGCACGCATCCAGACAGACCGCCACATCAAAGCTGAGGAGATGCAGGAATGTCAAAAAGGGAGTGCAATATATCTGAGCATAAGAAACGTACACCGAGTTAGGATCATGAGTCCAATTCTTTCCCCCAAAACAGAGTGGACACTGCTCACAGAGGTAGGCTGAAGGTCGGGGGTTCGGTCTGCTTTCAGTGGTCTCTTCATGCTCAGAACCGGGTTTGGTGGTAGTATTGGCATGTTCTACTGAACCCAATGGGATGGATGATCAGCATGTTTTCAACATGTACAAAGTGAATATTGCACCCTCAGTTTCGGGCGAAGCATCCATGGTATAGCTTCCATGGCTGAAGTCCTCCACTAATATGTATGTTTCCTTGTAATCATTGTTGTTGATGACATCATAATAAACTCACGTTCATCTAATTGGAAGTCGTCATTTAGGCAGGGGTTGAGACGAGAGACCGGCCCAACGTTGGTTGGGCATGGAGAGCTAGGGATCGAACTGGAACCTATGTACTCTGAAGGGGTCATCACTCTGTCAGGCAAGTACACATCTTCATTACCGGCAGATGAAATGGCACTGTTAACATAAGCCATTGTGGCATTCCTGCAACATGCTGAACCATTTCAAGCAGTTCCCAAAGCGCTTTCATATCGAATCCTATTGAATCGATTAAATAGAGCTGTAAACAAGTGGCAAAAATTATTGTACTCACCAACAACTTAAAATCATATCCACGATTCCTCAAAAATGCCTCTAACGTACTACAAAACGCGGTTTGATTCAGTGTCAAGTGCAGAAAGAGCTCGATGCAGAACTCAAGCAAGTTAAAATCAACAGCCAGGTTGGGAAGGCAGGGTGCGCATCCGAAGAGGCCGTGATCAAGGAGTTGTCTCGGTGCCAGTCGACAGGGGCAGGTCTCTATGGACAAGGTATCAAGGTCTGAGAGATGGAATAAACTCATGATTCAGGGTGGTAAGTCAAATAACTTTACTCACAATTCCAATAAACACACAAAACCTGAATGGTTAACTGTTGGTTCAGACATGAACAATGAGGTTCCACAGGAAGCTCCACTGGGCTGCACAGTGATTTTGAACCCCGAAGAACATCGAGGAAAGGCGCAATGAGCGTTGGAATTACTTCCTCGGTCCATCTCTGACACTGCCGGATCCTCTTCCGCCTATGCCTCGAGAGAGTTGGGTCAAGAGGTAACCTCTGTGAAGCAATAAAAAAAGAGCCAGTGTGTTCCTCTGCATCATTGGTTGCGAGATCAAACAACTCATTGTGTGCGATGCCCTCATCAGCTGGGGCAGACTCTGGATCAATGTCATGGGGGTTAGATGGTATGGGCAGTGCTGAGGTGGGTACATGAACTAGTGTCCTATTACCTGGTAAAAACACAAGTGGCAGGGGAAATCTCTTTTCTGGAGAAGAACCATTGATATATTCAGAAGAGGGTGGTCCTGGGAGAAGACCTGAAGGTCCTTCCCTCCAGGATTTCAGGTCTCTCTTCTGAGACCATGTAAGTTTTATACCCTTCAAGCCCATCTATGGGAAGTCAGCAGAATTTGGGAATAAATCAAAAGGGTAAATCAACAAATGAATTACTAGAGCCATGTATGGGTGGCACCATCTGGAGTCACTTCAGACAGAAATCGGAGCTATCATTCATGGGCCGGCCGTGCACTGGGCCACATAAACTGCAACCATATGGCAGATTCATCAAGCAAAGCAAACATTCATGTCCTATGCTTAGCAACCACTTTCTGGTGTAGAAACATAAAGGTGAACTGACCCTGAGCTAAAAATTTCCACACTGATAGATCCAATTGCACCCGTGAACCTGCTAAGAGCTCATGACCCGCTACATCCCACATAAAAGAGAAGGAAACATTGACCTACCTGCCAACTCAATCCCCCCCCCCTTTGTCCACATTCTCCTCTCATTACCAACGTGACGCCTTCTTACTGAGATTACCACTGACATTTTGCAACTCAATTATAGTTGTCGCAGTACATATGATCGATGCTTATTGCAACCCCCCTTTGTTTCAATAAGGTACGTAGTCCCTCCCTAAGTGGCCCTCTTGACAGTACTAGTATGCTGCTGAGCCCTTGCAGTCCATGTACTTCTTGTTACCCATTATTAATACGGTATGTATAGTATCGCCTTAGGTTAACTTGACTTTTCTAGTAGCTGTTTCAACTGTAAGCTGTTGTGCTCTCCATTCGGCCACATACCATTTGTTACACACTATTAAGGTGCATCTAGATGGGTTCCCCCGCAGCTCAATTGACTACTAATGCTTTTAATCCAGCTATGTTGACCACACAATGTATTACTAGTGTAAGGACCATGCTACCAATGCTCTTACTTCAGCTCTGTTAACTTAATGTAATTTCTTTTTAATATAGCAACTTTAGATTAGAAAGTAGTATACAGTTTTTTACTAGTCGAAGATGGTGGTGGTGGTAAGAGTGAAAGATTGGAAGGCGTCCCTAAAGCGGAAAGTGGTGTGAATATCGAGCAATCACGCATGTGGTGATTATGTATTTTAATAGGGTGTGACTTCCAGTTAAGTATTCCCTTTTTCTCATGTGCAATTGCTCTACTCAATCAGGTTGACCAAATTAGGAACACCTTCCGAACTCTTCTCCCAACCGCCACCATCGCCCATTTAGCTGTGATCGGCTATACCCCTGTGTTGTCTTTTTCTTCCTACTAGACTTAAATTAGCCATTTTATTAGTTACATTTACTTTGGATACCTAGTTTTTTTAAAATCAGGATTCTTTATTCGATCCTTACACGGCTGATATGTGTAATAGATAACTCTTAACATAGAGCAGGTAGTAAAAGAACAATAATATAATGTTTTAGCATTTAGTTTTTGATTAGTCAGTTACACTAAAGGTAAGGTTGTGTGATTACAGTGCCGGACTTCACTGATCACGTTGCACAGATGTCTAAGAGAGTAAGACCTAGTGAAGTCGAGGCACTGCTGGATATCGAGGCCCAAGAAGCAGACAGTGCTGAGGAGGACAAGGAAGGAGGTGAAGGCGAAGGTGGGATATAATAACTAGTGAATTGAAAAAGTATAGACAAAGAATATACAGTCAATGATTTCCTCGATGATGATGTGGACTTTCCCGAATCCAGTGCGCAGATGCTTGCCCAAAATGTGTCTCAGTTGCCAGTAGAAGACTTCGATGCCGAAACGCTGGCAAAGAGATATGTTGAACGGAGTCGGAGGGAGAAATCAATAGAAAAGGGCATTGTACCTAATCTACACCTCTGGATGATCTGCTCCCCAGTATGCTATTTTTTTTCTACTTATGTATCTAAGTTTTGCTCTCGGTAGACTGAGTGTCTACTTGCTTATACTGCAGGCTGGTAAGGAGTTCCTCAATGCAAATCACATAAATGCGCACCTATCGAAGCCATGCGTGGCATTCGCCATACATGTCTTGCATGGAAGATTTTATGTTTGTGCTCATACATTAGCAGAAATTAACAATGCATGGAGAAATCTCGATAGTGTCAACCAAGTGAGTATTCTTTCTGTGCCAATCGATGAGCATTCACAGGTTCTGCATCTTCTGGATAACGATGAATCGTTTACTCTCCCCAAACTCCATCCCGGTGATTGGGTTGTTGTATGCAGAGGATTGTACAATGGCGATATTGGGCATGTTCGTACAGTGCTGATGTTACAAATTTCCTTTACTCATCGCCTTTATCAGCATTAGTCATCTTCACTGACTAATCCTACTTGTACACTGACTGATCCTAGTCTTATGATCAGTCAGACTCTTCTACCAGTTTCTATCTCCTTCCATGCTGACTGACCTTTGTCTTTGCTCAGTCAGCATTCCACCATATTCCATAGGTTTCTACACATGTATATAAGAACTCGTTTTCAGAGCACTAAGCCTTAAGCTTGTGCTCTTTGTTCAATAGAGCCTACTTGATCACTATCTCCACTGCAGGATATTAAGTCATCAGTCACCAGTCCAACAGTCTACTAGTTCTTGGGGAAACCCTTGCTCAACCATTGTCTCATCTCTACCTCATTCCTACTCGGTTGATCCTCATCAACCACTTATTAAGCCTTACCTAATCAGTAGGCTTAATAGCTGAGTGACAACAACAAAATAGTCCTGGCAATCATACCCCATATATATTTGAAAGGGGGACAAAGCAAAGTGTGTCCCGAACCAGCATTGTTTAAGTATGGTGAGATGTGTTGAACTGGCCACTCTAAGGACCTGCTTTATAAAATTAGCGAGTCTGAGTTTCATTTTAGATGGAGGACATATAGGAAGGGTCTATGCGAATTACAAGTCCCCACTATACACTTTGTGAAAAAGGCGAATCCGAATCTGCTTGAAATCGGATTATTTACTTTGACAGAGAGTGACTTTGGCAAACTGGAAAAGGGGGAGCCCTTCCTGAGGTGTGGCGATAGAGTCAGAGTTATATCAGGGGCACAAGCTTCTCTCTGTGGTGTAGTCGTCGACACGGATGGTGATGAGATCACCGTCTATGATCTCGTTGATTATACAGGTGGCTACAGAGTCAAGGAACTACAAATTTCTATCTTCAGTGTGAGGTGTATACTAGCCATCGGAGATCACATCCGGGTGAAACTAGGTACCAACACAGGAGCTGAAGGAATGATAACTCATGTCGATGAGCACTTTCTATCTATTCAGCCTATTGACGGTGCTAATGAGGTTAGTTGCAGAATAAACGATCAATGTGGTATTCTGCCAATTTGACTCCTCCAGATAAACACCCATGCGAAATGAGTTGAGACCTACATGCCTGCCTTCAGGCAAGAACAGGAGTGTGTATGCTCTACTTCAAAAGAACTTTTGCCGCACTTCCACGATCCATATCAGGGGCTCTGTGTTTTGGTACAAAAGGACAAAAACCTGAAGGGCACCTACAGATACGTACACAGCTGCCATCCAATCAATAAAACTGCTCAGATATCACGAGATGGAATGACCGATAAATCTCTACATACGGTAGAGTTGAAGCATCTAATCTCCATGTAAGAATACAATAGTGGTTTATTCCCATGAAGCTTAATACCATTGCAGCTCGACAGTATTGTGCCTGGATGGTGCACATCCCCTTTCTGATGAAGAAAGGGCCTATTATTCGAAAAAACTAAAGGAATATACTGCCCACAGTATACATTCAGTAACTCCCCCATCCGCTGTGTGTGCGAGCATCGCAGGGCCGTGGGCGGTAGATGAAGCAGACAAAATTGCTTCAAAATCTCTGTCTGCTGTCACCGCACAACCTTTGATGGGTCAGTGTCCCGTCTGCCCGTTTCACCCTCCTGTCGCTGACTCAGGGTAGATTTCTCTGGCCCCGGAATGTGGGTGTTTTCGCCGGTGCTGCAAGCACGCATTCCAGAATATCACATACATTTCTCACACTTGGATTCATCTCATCCGATTTACATGGAGAGAGAATCGTTCGGTGGGGGCAAACATTCCCTGTGCCTATCAAATCACAATCGTTCCCACATACACGTCAGGATGCAGAATGCTCAGCTCAATTACCGGTCCGAGCTAACATGGGTTAGTGCACTCCGGCCAAGAAGGCCACTAAAGGGTAAACTGGCCTTGGTTATCAATGGCAATCTGGATCTTGTGGGGACCATTGTCACCATTAAGGGCTTAATAAAGGAAGGGGGGTTTTTCAAGTCAGCACTGATTGTTGACTCCAACAATTGCACTTGGCCGCCCGAGCCTATTGAGAATGTGACCCGAGTCGAGTGTCTAGCGGATACAAATGATCGTTTGTAGTGTATAAGGATACTTGTAGCTATAGAATTGATGACATTTATCTTGTTCACTTTCCAATGAAGTTGTCTGCAGTTCAAGGCAGGCCAGTTTCGCTTCAAGTAATTATGTGAGTATGCTATCTTTACCCGAGGGATCTGTGATAATAACACCACCTTCCATATACAGGGTAGTCCTGCGTGTGGTTTCAGATTACGATCCCCAAAGCCTTGTGCACGGTCACAAAGCCATATGACCTGTATGTCCTAGCAAAAAACGAGTTCAATCCACATTACTAGTTGTGTTCTATTCTAGTAATGGCTTGAACTAAAATGAATGGTGTGTTTTTCAATGGTGAATTAGCAATGATAACACTCTCTCCATTAAGATAAGTGCGCCTGGCGACATTAGGCGGTTACATCTACTCACAGGTTTTTTTCATGCACACAATCCACATTGCTGGGCCGTGGGGGGCATGAGCCAGTCCTCATGTCTCGCGACTGTAATAGCACATGTCTGTCATACAGTAAACAGCCTGTATACATATATTCCTACACCATTTCATTTCTCTTTGTCGTCTCTTGTCCCCCATGATGGTGTTTACACGAAGTACAAAACAAGGTATCAGTCATATTCTATGCAGTGATTGTCCTGCACATTTAATAACTTTCTAATATCTAACTAGCTGAAGTGGCCAATACACCTCCTGCTCATATGACGAGGAGTAATAAGCACAAGGTCTGACTTTTATTGTTATGTCAGTTTTTGCACTACACCTTACATTTCACCAGGAAACGGAACCGACTGGCCAACTGACGATGATAAACCAGACATCGAGCAAGGCTAGGAAGAAAGCCCGTCCTAACGACCCCATTGGAGATGGAAATAATGTCCCAGAAGATATGAACAGAGGTCAACATAAGGGAAAGGGGGCAAGAATTTCCAGGAGAGCAGGAAATGTGGTAAGGACTTTTCTGTCTTCAAACAAAAATTATGTTAACTTATGCAGACAAGTCAGGAGGAAGCCGAGAATATTGAATCGGTCAGTCAACAGCAATTGCAACAAGAGCAGGCTGAGATAGGACAAGTGGAGCGAGCGTGAATGGAACAAGATGTGGTAAAGTCGGCACAAGCAGAACAAGGGCAGGAAGAAGGGGCTAGTCCTGAGCCTGAGCCCAAGCAGGTCGAACAGGTCGACACGGAATATGAGCGGATCGCTTGCTCGCAGGACAAACTAGTTCAGCACAAGCAGCGGGAATGGGTCGAGCGTAATCAATGTGAAGAGGTGGTGAGACCACAGGCAATCGAACAGGCAAGCCTCAAGGAAGGTGCTCTCTGGTGATTCCGTGGAAGATGTCATTGCAGAGGTAGTAAGATATATTTTCTGACTTTCAATCATCTCCCTAATTTTTTTGCAATATATTCAGCCAAACAAGTGTTCAAGACAGGGAGAATCTCTTGAAGAGGACAGCTTCAATCCCTCCAGGAGGATGACGTCCAGATTGTCTAACCAACGCAATCAAGCTTTAGTTGAGGGGCCGGTGGGGAGTCTACTTTCTATTGATGCAAATGATACACTGACCCTGCCCACACATATGCAGGTTGTCGTTGCAAGGGGCGGCATCGCCAGAAGCTTTACACAGCATGTCCCAGCCCATTTACCATCGACAACACCATGACCTGGGGTGCAAGAGCAGAGACCACCCCAGACGGACACATTGGATAATGCGTCTTTGGGAGATGCGAGCAGGATGCCGGTGGTGCCAGTAGGCACAGCAGCTCCTCTTAGAGCAACCAGCAAGCAGATTTTCATCCAGCCTCGCCCATATAATTATATTGACATACTATCTCAGCTAATGAGGAGTATGACTCCAGGACACCGGCTCAGCTTTCCTCTCCACAGTCCCTGCATGAAGCGGGCATTCCCATTGAGTCCGCCACTGGGGGCCCTCCAAACCCTTCTGCTTGCACTGGTCTTCACAATGGGGGGAATTGAACTGATCGTACCATCGCTCCGAGAACTAGTCAGGAGGAGGTTGATGGTGACAGCGATGGCGATGGCACAGAAGACAAGTACAAGTCACAACTGTCTGATCATGAAGGCGATATCAACGACGAAGAAGACATGATACACGAGTGTGTGCAAGAGAGCGGTGACAATTCGTCTCGTCCTAGGAAATGTTCTTCAAAAGCGAATTGAGGGGGGAGGAAGAGTGATGGCAAGAGGAAGGGTGAAGGTGGAGCACAGTCAGTTGGAGTGGTGTCGCCTGATGAAAGCCAGGGCAGGGAGTCCAAGGCTGGTCCGATACGAACCTCTGCGATGCGAAGAGTGGAGGTAGCGTATGATACGTTCATGCAGGAGATAGATGTGATCAGCAAGGAGGAAGGACAGGCCGACTCGTCATATATCCTGTGCAAACTCGGCGTTAAGTATAAGGAATCTCGAGAGGCAAACCCATACAATGTGTATGCTTCATGGCACTGAGACAAGTTTCTGAAATCAAAGGAAGGCGAGTTTTTTTAAATTTTGATGATGGATTTTTTGCTGAGTGATCAATAGACCTGTCTGGGCCATACAATGAGATGGTCTTAAGAAAATACTACAGTATAGCTCCTGGCAGCATCCAGGACATGACTCAGGACGAAATCAGGGAGCGCTTCCACAAGCAATTTGAATGGCGTGAGGCGAATGAAAAGGACGTTCTGGTTACGGTGCCTAACCTCCTGGCGCTGTTGAACACAGGTAAAAATGAATTTGTCCGAATGGTATTTGTGCCCTTTTGTATAGTCTGCAAATGCTGATAATATTTATTGTAGTCGAAGAGATTCTTTGTGGACACTCAAACGGTGACCATTACATTTGCAGTCAATATATCTGGGAATTCCAAGGCACGCGATTCAACTGCAATATATGCCGGTACAGAAGTTTCTCATGTAGCGATGGAAAAGAATTCGTACTTCTTCAATAGCACCAGCAAGCACATCGACGCAATGATAAGGTATATTGTATCTGGGTTTTTGTACTGCTTGGGCTGGGTAATTTATTGCGCTCGTTTAATTGCAGAATGGCCGACCTGGACATTCGGGGCATAACGCAACCCAACAAACCAGTGTTCGGCATAAATTGGGAATGCATGGATGGCTGTGCCGCAGATCGCAACCACACACTCTATTCCAAACAGCTAAACTCATCTGCAAGTATGTCCATTGCTCGTCTTTTGATTATTTATCCTTCTAACTATTGCACTCGCAGAGGCAATATTTGATGTGAGGGAAGAAGCCTGCAAAGACTCGAAGGAAAAGCCACCATGTAGCCTGGTTAAATACATGGGGTTCCGTGCATTCCTTGTCAAGTATGAGCTTCGTCTCGTGGGTGTCCCAGATGAGGACAATTTTAGCTGGGAGTTGAAGGATCCCACTGCCCATATGATACCTCATAAGATGCTTAGACGGATCGCTGCCATGATCATCAAGGAGCAGGAGGGCTTACAGAAGGGGGAGGACGTTTCAGAGTTGGAGGGAAAAGTTCTGAGGTTTGAGGACATGAGTCAGGGTATGCCCATTTTTGCAGTGTAAGTCACTGCATCTTAATATCTAATGTCGTTTTGGTCACAGATTACAAAGCCAATGACTTGGACTCGATTAAAGCCACTGCCGTCGTCAAGTCTGTGAGTGGGCGGCCATTACTCATACTCGACCAAGTTCCCAAGTTCCATGAGAGAGTCAAGGAGAGTCGCAACTCCGCGCATACTGTCTGTGAGCTCAACGAGACTTCGTTTAGCTATTACGAGGACGGGTCAATAAGGTATGACCTGTCTGATACAGCTGACTACCGCGAGGGTGAGCCCACGTCCGTTTATGATGTGCCACCAGTATGGGGTCAACGTAGGCCCAACGATGATAGGTGGAGAATATACAACCAGTTCACAAAGCAGCTGGTGCCTATCCTGGTCGGTTTCACCAGGCCCATGAAAGATAGTGATGACGAGGATGATGGTGATGGTGATGATTGACAGTGAGGATGATGGCCATGTTTCCCCTTCATGTCAGTAGACTTTGAATGAATTGCTGTAAGAAGTGCCTTCCCCCTTGTAAGATCAACTACACCGCCTAAGTAGATGGGTCAACTACAATAGGTGTGTTTGTTCGATATTCGTGAATTTATAATGTCAGTGTAGCTCGTATTGTAGTATGGAAGCAACACGATGCATATGTACCATCTGTATCTGCAGATCAAGTACAAGCATGGGTGCAGGAGAAGGGGACAGGTGTGCCGCTGCACATGTGTGTGTGCGCCCACAGTCCTCAACTGGGCGAACCCACAAGAGATATCGATGGATCACAAACCAAGCCATGGCAACAAACAGACAAAGGAACTTGTATGAGCATCACTCTAGCATCGACACTGATGCATATGATGAGACAAATCAGTCGAAACCAGGTATGCATGATGCCATATGGGGAGCTTTAAAATATTTAACTCGGGTTGCAGAGGAGTTTGGAGCATTTGGAGGATACTGAGCCTGCTGCACATCCTCTCTGCCAGATGACCTATTTTTGCAAATAGCATCGAGGTCAAGCAGCATACCGTCGGACTCACAGATCTTGGCCCTCGACACTACAAACCCATCGGAAGTGAACAGAACTGCATCTCTGTAAAGCATGGACAGAGAAGCGAAGGGAGGCAATGGTGAGCTGATGTTATCCGGTGGCTGATTGGGAGTAGCATGGCTTTTGCTGATAGGTGATAACACCAGGTCTCATGCAAGAGCCAGTGGATCAGATGTTGATGCTACTGGATGATACAGTATGTGAGCAACATGAAAAATACAGTTTTGAATGCGAAATACCAAGGGGAGTAGTACAAGACGGTGCGCAAGGCAAAGCTCTCAAGGAATTTGAAGCTGAATACATTTGTTATTCAATGTCTCACCTTATGTCACCCACAGGGCGTGCCGTGTTTGCTGCCATGCCTCCTGCCTAGCCGCACCATGGCATGCCCTCCTATAAAATCCAGCACTCTGCATTCATGTCTCAACCTCTTCCTCCTTCCTCCCACCACCATCCCCTCATGACTCCACCCCCCCCCCTTTCATATTCATATATGTCTTTGCTATGGTACTCATGTTGTGCGTATGCATGCAATCCTTTTTTTCGGTCCATGTGCGAGCACACGGCCTTGTCCATGGGTTTGGGGGTTTATGGCTGCACTTTGGATTTGGATTTCATTTGGTGCATTCTTTTTTTTTTGTGCTTTGATTTGCTTATGGGCCACAGGTCCACTCTGCATTCAAGTTATTCAGACGTGTGTACACACCTTACGGTGTTGTACTTCTATTGGGATGGGGGGGTCTTAAGGATGTGAACACATCACATCCCATTTGTTCACTTGGTATGTTTTTTCATTTCCTTGGTTTCATTTGAACTATACTTATTAACACTTACAGGGGTGGCATTATACAGATGGATATTTTTACCTTCTCTAAATCTTAGTGGGGATTTGTAAAATTAGAGGGGAAGTCTTACTTTAGTTATTTGTTTAATGTCTTTGCAGTTTTCCACCTTTTTGATCTCATTTCGGTTTTTCCTTTATAATGGATGTATGGCAAGGGTCTGTATTACTATAAGGTGTTTAGGACTATGGGCATTTATAACAACATTGTCTTCTGTAGTTGTAGTTGTATTACTAGATACACAATGTACATAGTGAAATTGAATATATGATGGACTTGTATGGACTCAAGATACTGACATCTGATGAACTAATAAACTACTTATCTCCATTGCCCACTTTCACATCAAGTGACTAAACATAAGTTTCTGCACAAACCATATCAAAATAAACATTGCCATTAGCTAACAGTGCTCAGGTAACCACACCTTTAAACACCGAGGTTCATGCTCCTGCCTGGGAGCACCCATGGTAGGCATGCCCACCTTTGGGAATGCCCACATCAGTGCATGCCCTCCATGGGTGCTCCCACTCTATGGGTGCTCCCACTCTATGGGTGCTCCCACTCTATGGGCATGCCCAATGTGGGCACTCCCAATATTTGGGCATGCCCATGCTGGGCACTCCCAAGCAATGGGCATGCCCACATTGGGCACTCCCAAATAATGGGCACACCCACACTGGGCACTCCCACTACCTGGGCATGCCCAACATGGGCACTCCCAATATTTGGGCATGCCCACATTGGGCACTCCCAAATAATGGGCATGCCCAATGTGGACACTCCCAATATTTGGGCATGCCCATGCTGGGCACTCCCAAGTAATGGGCATGCCCACATTGGGCACTCCCAATTAATGGGCATGCCCTTGTGGGGCACTCCCAATATGTTGTTGAAGCTCTGTTTGCAATTGCTTTACCTGAGGGCTTTCCTATGCAGGGTTTTTTGTGTGCGCTTCAGCCTGAACCCTATCAACCCTGAGATCATGTCCTGCAGGTGCTCCCACAAAACAGGCAGCATCAGGGCCATTGTAGGAGAGAAGAGAGTGCATGGGGAATGCACATAGTGAGGTGTTGACTATGCCAGTGTGCTGGTGGTAGCCTGCAGCAGAACAGTAGTCCTTGATCTTGTCAAAAAGCTTAGCAAGCTGCGTGCCTAAGGTTGTGTCATTAGGGTCCACACCGAGGCATGCGTGCTTGAGGCACTTGATAGCTTCCCAGGCCTTCAAGAAAGGGAAGTGTTACAGAATGTCTGTGCCTCAAGTGCTGTAAAAACAATGGGGAGGGTATGTACTGTCCCATTTCCTTGTAGCACATTCCCTGTGCTTTCCAGATGCAAATGTCATACAAAGAAACATAACAGGAACACATTATGAATGTAAAGGAACTAGTGCATGTATGTAGCAGTGCATTAGTGTCCCTACTTTATACATAAATTGTCTTGAATTATAATCCCCTTCTTTCTCAACCTTCTCAGTGTGATTTGCTCCCAGATCCTCAATACCCCCCTCATCCAACCCTTGCCTGCAAGACCCTAGTGGTCGAAGAAAATAGCTAGTAGCATGGAGAACCACATAAAATGGCCAAACCCACACCATGACATCACTGGTCCCTTAACCCATTGAGGTTCCAGGAACATATTGATCCAGTATGAAAGGATGCAGAGCTCAATTTGATCCTCAAGGGTACTATTTACCAGAATAAAAGGGTAGAACCCCTGTATTGAGCCCCAAAAAAGCAAAAAAATCCCCAGAAAATAGGTCAAAAAAGGCTGGGAAATCCCAGAAAAAATACCCCAGACACCCTGTGACATGTATCTAAGGCTGGGAGCTCCCAAGCCAAATAGTGAGGTAATTCCTGGGAGATCCCAGCCTCTGGGAGCACCCAGACCACTTGGGAATACCACCCAGGAGGAGGGTCTATTAGGTCAATCATGTCAAAGGTCTGATACACCTAATAGGTCTTCCCAGAGGGGGTGCCTGAAGTGCTTCAGTGGCAGTGAAGTGGGGGGTGACTACAAAGTCAAGGTTGAGGAGTGCCGGGTTGTGCTGGACTTCAGCCATGAGGGCCTTCTTGGTGATGGTGTGTCCATTCTGGCTGAACAAGAAGTCCTTGCAAGGCACCATGGAGATGTGGAGGGTGGACCGGGGGTGGACTCTGGAGGGGGTTAGGATGAAGGCAGTCAGGATAGCAATCCCCGCTGCGATGCACTCTGTGCACATGTAGGAGGCATATGCCATGGAGTGATGATCTATGATCATCTCCATGGTTGGGTTAGCCAAGGATGGGTGTGCCGCAAATGTGGTCATGATGTTCCCCTTCACGTTAAATGAAGAGGACAGGACTGGGACTCGGTCTGTGGTGGGGAGGGAGGCGAAAAACTCATGTGACACTTTTGTGAGGGCCATCGCAGATTTCTGGTTTTCGGCATGGATGCCAATGGTAGGGGTGAGGACCAAGGTTGGGTCCTTGGTGTACATCATGGGCGGTGGGGGCACCTTGCACTGACATCTCTTCTTCTTCTGTGCCAGGTTGATGACCACTCCCATGGCTGGGGCCACTGGAGCTGGGTTGGTGGTCGTTGGGGGGGCCGCTGCTGCGGCCACCTGGGCATAGGAGGTGGGGGCTGCCGTGATGGCGGCCTGGGGGGCGGTTTGCTGTTGTTGTTGTTGCTGTTGCTGCTGTCGGGGGGCAGGCCTGGAGCTGATAGAAGCCATCTGACATGATATAGAAGCGATGTCAGTTGTCAGGCGCTTGACTGCATCAGTCAGCGCCTTCATTTCCGGGGTCACGGTGGTGGGGGTCCTGGCGGTGGCTAGGGGGTTCTGCTGGGGGGGAGCTGGCTGGAAGGGGTATGGGAGGGCGATTACTTTCCCCCTCTTTGTGAAGTTGTAGGCCATTTCTGCATTGCGGAGTATGAGGTGGTGGGGGTCCTTCTTTTCCTCCGCTAGGCGGGCAAGGGTCAGCTGTATGTTCCAGAGGAGATCACCAATGAACTGTGCTGTTAGATTCACTCCCTGATTAAGGGTTAGAAACAAGTGGTAACAGATTCACACAATGATACTAGTTAGTTTAGGGCAGGCTTGATACCCTTCACTTGCTAGAGTGTTAGAGCTGATGATGGTGGTAAGAGACAAGAGATGAATTAAACTGCTTTTTACCACAATTTTATGTTGGGCTTTTATACCCTACATGTTGTAGTCTATTTACTATGTTCTGGTAGATACTACAACATACTACTCTTGATTTATAAGTCATAGGAATGTTCCGGTACAATCTTGTACATGCTATTTACTATTCTTAGCTTCCTATGAGTCAGTTACATATTCTGGTACATTCTACAACCTACTGTGCTATCTTTATCTTATGCTAGAACCTTCTCTGAGTTTCCATCGAGTCATACAGTATAATACCTAAGTTAACCATTCTCAGATACTACTATACCTATGATGCTTCTCCTTATTTCCTAATCAGTTCTGCTGTGCGATGCGCTATACTTGGCTCCCATCAATTATGCCTTCAATTGATCGCCATGCTTCCATCAGCCATTCTTAGCCAAATGCTTAGATATACTTGTGTGGCTCAGCAATTATGCTAGCCTTCTTAATCTTATCTTGTTGTGGCTTGTTACTTATTACCATAGACTAAGATTGAATCATATTGTTGAAAGGGGTTGGCTCTGGTGTCCTATTGTCTACTGGCATAAAGAGCTCCTCTGGCCCTATAGCATTTATATTCATTATCCTGCTATACCCTGGTGTGACTCTATAGGAAGGTTCATCATTGAACCATCGTATTATAATCTCTTTATCTATTGGTACTAACTCCTGTCTTTGGTTTGGTTCCTTTCGATCTACTGTTGTGTGTCCTTTGGCTATGAAGTTGGCTTTGAATGCGAATAGTTGTTCTCATAATTGTTTATTGATAGTATGAACTATTTGGTGTGCCGCTTCTGCATAATCAGTTGATGTAATAACCGCCCTTTGATAACATAATTCATTATGTGGCTGATTATAAATCTTGGTTCTTGTGTAAGTGCTGATTACATATCTATTCAATTGATATGAGAACATAGTTGCTCTATGTTCGATTATTACTTCTAGCCTTTCTGCCACTTGTTGTTCCCTTGTAGTATGATCAAATGTAATTTGACAGTTGTTGTATCCTGCATTCTGTCCTACTGTTGCACATGCAATATTAAAAGCTTTCCATGCTACTTGATCTGCATCTTTACAGCGTTGGCATAGGTTCCTGGTATCGATTAGAGTTATGGGTCTTGCCATGTCGATCTTGCTAATCCATTGATCTGGCGATCACGATTTTCATCAATTTACTAACAGGTGGTGCCATCGAAAGCGACTGCTACCTGCCTGTCCGTCATGAAGGAGAGGCACCAGTCTGCTAAGTCGGGTGGGCACTGGAGCTCCAGTAGTTGTCGATGTAGGAGGTGGGGGTGAACCGAGTCGAAAAAGCCCTGTATGTCGACTGCAAGGACTGAACACACAAGGCCTTTTGAATGGGCATTCTCCGCTATCTGTAGAAGGTGTTGGGTGGCGTCATAGACAGAGTGTCCTTGACACCCCCCATACTGGTTAGGTGGCAACCAGTCCCGCTTGTTAGTGAGGAACTGGAGCCAGTTAGCTATGATCTTTTCGAGGAGTTTCCCTAAGGTCTCCTCAAGGGTGATGGGCCAATATGAGTGTGGCGAGAAAGGGTCCTTTTTGTTAGGCTTCCAGAGCATCACTACTTTTGCCGCCCTCCAGCACTTAGGGTGGTGCCCCAGGCGCAGACAGTCATTGAAAAGCGATAGAATCTCATCAGGGTAGGCTTCCACCACCCATTTCAGGGGGCGATATCCTATTCCTGAGAGGCCTGGTGCCGACAAGTTGGAGGTATCGGACAGTGCCCCTGTAAGCTCGGTGAAGAGGATTGGTGGGGCAGCTGGCTGGGGGGGTGGGGGCGGGTTGCGACTGCCGGCAGGGGGGGGAGGCTTGAAGAAAGTTTCGCAGAATAGCTCACCTTTCTCATTGTCTGACTGGGTGGAGGTGCCATCTCATCTCGCCTGCCCCCTTGCCTCAACTGCCGATAAATACCTGGCAGTACACGGCACCCCGTCCTGCCGACCTTGAAAGCTGATTATGCATTTGGTTGACCACCCACGAAGTGAGCTCTCCGCAGTAGCTCAGGTCCTCTGCCACACTGGTCCCTACGGGGGGTACTGGCTGAGCTTTGACTCAGCCTACCGGTGATGACACAGCCTGATCTCTCACTGTAGGTGGCACAACCACCCCCCATGGCCTGCCCAGTCGACTGCCTACATCCTCGGCGGCTGCAGTACTTTCCACCTGTGGATACAACAAGTATGGCCACCACAAGACCCCCTCCCAGTCCACCACTCAGAGTGGGCAGACGAAAACCGCCTCCTGGTTTTGCACTGATGGCTAAAGCTAATGGGGCACCTAAACCGCCTCTCCAACCACACTGCGGGTGCCATCTGGCTGGCATTTGCCGCGATGGACCTAGATGGACACCCAACCGACAAGGATATGGACCTGGACCTCCTATGGGACTACATATGTCATATGCTCGGACCCAGAACCCAGGACTCGGACCCAGCCCTCTTGGAGCTCTCAGGTACACTCCCCCCATTTCCCCATGATTAACACATGTCTTTCAGATTCCTACGGATACGTCTTGGCTGGCGCTCTCGCCCTCCCTTACCAATTCTAAGCTTCTTACCTTAACCTGCCCTCACCCACTTGGTTTGTTCATAGTGATATGTATCCCTCCTTCTCCCTTTCCCCTACTAAATAGGAGCTCTTCACACTTTGGCACCCTTCCAGGGAGCAGAGCCCCCACCCAGTTTTGTGTGATGCGCAATGACGGGCACCTCCATTGTTATGTAGTTAGGGCCCCCCCTTTGGGGGGGCAGCTTGTAATTATGTAATACTGCAGGAATAATAATAATAATAATAATAATAATAATAATAATAAAAAGGTGCCATCTCGTCACTTGAGGGATGGGATGGGTGTGGGGCGGGTGCCGAGGCCGCATTTGGCCCAGGTCCAGATGTTGGAGGCGTCCACTTCAGCCGCCTGGTCAGCATAAAACTGCCGCTTGGCCGTGCAGACTCCGTGTTTGAAGGCGCGGCACACTGACGCATGCTGGAGGGGGGTGGTCACTGTCGAAATGGCTGTCAGCAGGCTTTTGCACCCACCCCCGCTCAGAGCTCACTGCAGTGGCACAGGTCCTCTGTCACACCGGTCCCTATGGGGGATACTGGTTGAGCTTCGACTCAGCCTACTGATGAAGACACGGCTTGATCTCCCACTGCAGGTGGCACAACCACCCACCCTGGCCAGCGCAGTCAACCTCCCATGTCCTTGGCAGCTGTGAAACCTTCCAGCCTTGGATATGCTGTGTCTGGCCCAAGAATGACCCCCTCCATGTCCACCATTCTGAATGGGCAGATGAAAACCACCTCCTGGTCTTAAGGCGCTGGCTATGCCTGACAGGCCACCTCAACCAGATGTCCAACCACACTGCAGGAGCTATTCACCTTGCATTTGCAGCCATGGAACTGGATGGACTCCCAACTGATAATGACCTCGACTTGGATACCCTCCAGGACTATGTGCACAGGTTGCTTGGATCCAGGACTCAGGACACAGACCCTGCCCTTTTGGAGCTCTCAGGTACACTCCCCCCATTTCCCTCTGACTCTTGACTGCCCTTCAGATTCCACATCGGTTTCTTCTATGGCACTTGCAGCCGCTCCTTTCCTCTTCTAAGGGACTCTTTCTTCCTGACCTTGCTTTGGCTTTGTTTGGCTTTTCGCAGTCGTGATATGTATGCCTCCCTCTCTCTCTTTCTCCTTTTCCTTTAATAGGGCATGTAAGTACACTAGGCCTCCTTCGGATGGCATGCGCCCCACCCAGTTTCACTTGATGAGCGATGACGGGTGCCTCAGTAGTTAGGTAGTTTACAGGCAGCCCCTTTGGGGCCACAGGTGTATTGCATAGCTCAGTAGGAATAATAAATTTAAAATTTAAATTTAAAAAAAGCAGGCTTTTGCATGTTGGCGTCCACCATGGGACCTCCGTTTTCAATGGTTTCGAGAGGCAGGTGAATGGCTCGAGGGCTGCTATCATGGCTTTCACCACAGCATCTGCTTTGTCATCCAGGGTGGTGGTGTTGCCGACTGGGATGTCGAAGGCGAGGTCTAGGAGAGGGAAGGCGATGTCAGTCCACTCCTCCTTGTTGGCTGGTAGCAGCCAGCGGGTCTTGAGGACCAGAGGTGGGGGCTGGAAAGGAATGGACCAGCGTAATATTGCATGGTCCGACAGTGGTGAATGGTCAGAGGTGGCCGAGTCCAAGATGGCATCAGGGTTAATGGAGGGGGGGGCCCAGATCATGTCTATGGGGCACCTCAGGCGATTGCCATCAGGCCTCAAGTCAGAGTCAGGTAAATGGGCAGGCGCTAGGCCGTGCCCACGGAAAAAGTCGTTGAGGGGTTGTGCCCTCAATTCCTCTGGCTGTGAGGCGGAGAGTTTGGACCATGTGGGGTGGTGACGGTTGAAGTCGCCTGCCATGAGGAGGGTGGTGGCTATTGCCGAGGGGAGCGAGAAGAGGAAAGACTCACCTGGGTATTGTGGTGGGGCCCCAATGTGGTCTGGGGGTGACATACCATAGTAGTTGCACACCTGTACCGTGAGGGAGGATTGGATTTCCACAGTGAGGACGTCGGTGCCCTGGGAGGCGGTGCCGAGTACTGACCAAGAGGTTGGAGGGAGGGAGTGTGCCACATACATTACTACCCAAGGTCGGGAGTCTGGGGGTAGAACCAGTGTGTAGCCCGGGATGTTGGGGACATTGAATACTGGGGTGCCGGCAGTGTCAGTGAGGGAGGGTTGCAGGCCTATTTGATACCAGGGTGGTTCCTGGATAAGAATTAGATGCAGGGGAGAGGGGCTGTCAGCTAAGAGGGGAATAAGGGAATTGATCACCACTAGTGAGTGGGCGGCATTCCACTGCATGACAGAGATGTTTCCAATCATGACTCCTCCATCTGTTCAAGGATGGGTTCACCCTCAAGTGCCTCCAGGATTTGGCGGTATCGCTTTTTGCTGGGGCAGGACGGCAGGGTGGCAGGGTGGTCGCCTTTGCAGTTTCTGCAATAGTGCGGGTGGGGGCATGGGTCCACTTCAGCCACAGCATCTGAGGCACAGTGGGCACAGTTCTTGTGGTGGTTGTGGGTAAGGTGATTACCCCTGCAGTCTGCACAGCAGGCTTGAGCATGGCACCCCTTGGTCCCATGTCCAAGGCCTTGACAGCGCTCACATTGGGTGAGGCTGGGGCAAACCAGAGGGACAGAGAGGTGGAGGGATGAGCCGAAGAGCCAAACACGTGGGCGCTTAAGGAGGCGCTCCTGTATGGATCCATCCAGGTCAACAAAGGAGAAGGCAACCGGGCACTTACTCAGGGAGGGCAGGTGATCCGGTGTTGCTGCGAAGTGGGGGGCTACGACGAAGTCCAGGAGGCGGAGTGACAGGTTATTCATGACTTCTGCCAGGAGGACTTTATTTTATTTTATTTTATTTTATTTTAATTATTCCTGCAGTATTACATAATTACAAGCTGCCCCCCCAAAGGGGGGGCCCTAACTACATAACAACGGAGGCACCCGTCATTGCACAATGCATGAAACTGGGCAGGGACCCTGCTCCCCAAAGGGTGCCAAGGTGGGAAGGGTCCCTATTAGTAAAGGAGAAGAAAGGGAGAGGAATACATATCGCTACAATGAAACCAAGCAGGTGAGGGCAGGTAACAGGGGTAACTTAGAATTGGAAAGGGAGGGCGAGAGTGCCAGCTGGGACATATGCAGGAGAGTCCAAAAGGCGATCACAGAGTGGAGGGAAAGGGAGGAAGCACACCTGAAAGCTCCAAGAGAGCCGGGTCCAGGTCCTGGGAACAGTGTCCAAGCATACGACTCATGTAATCCTGGAGGAGGTCCAAGTCCATATCTTCATCGGTCGGGTGTCCCTCCAACTCCATTGCGGCGAAGGCCAAGCGGATGGTGGCGGAGGTGCCAGAATTAAAGAGCGCCCTTGCGGGGCCCCACTACGCATGCACCTTCCTCGTGACATAGAAGCTGTTAAGCTCAACGGTTACGCGGTGATCGATGTCGGTGCTTCCTGATCGTCGGGACTGATGGTACGGCAACGGGGCTTCCTAGATGTCGTAAGTCGAGGGATGATCATTGATGGGGCTTCCTGATTGGCGATGTGGACACGATGGGCTTCTATAGGTAGTCGGGTTACGATGAAGCGGCTATTGGCCAAAAGGCACACAGTAGATTGGTAGTAGCAGATAATGGGCTTGTATGAACAAAGAGCACAAGCTTAGGGCTTGTGCTACTGAAGTTACATGCTTATATACTACTCTATGTGTTTGCTACTGTAGCGACTTGGTTAGGTGTGTTTACCAGACTATGGAAGGTCATGGAAACTCAAGGAATGCCTTGGTAATACAAGTACGGTGATCAGTAGGCAAAGCACATCATGGTGGTGCAATAAGGCGTCATCATGGCGTCTTATGGCGCGAGGTGAATGGGGATGAGTAAGGTAGAGAAATGGGGGAGTTGCGCTGACTGATGATGATGAAGAGGAAGTGAGTCAGCGCAGTAAGGGAAATGGAAGGAAAAATTGTAACAGAAGCCTGACCGGTAGGACTTACACCCGACACGCTGTCCTCTATGATGCGCTGGATTGGGAAGGGTGTGCCATGCCAGGGAGACATTCCGAGTGGGGGTCGCGGTGCTGTAGGCACTACCCCACCCATTGGGTGCCCCCCCTACCCTACACATTCCCCCCCTTACCCTGCTTTCCATTGTAGAGTGCCGCTCATTTCTGGGAATCAACTTAAGCACACAATAGGACTTACTCCTACATGCACCCATGCCAGATTTAGTGCTCTGGAGCCAGTGGAAGGAACTATCCCCCACCGCTACAGCTCGCTCCATAATGGAGGGGTTTCCTAGGCCCCCCTGGAGTTTCCTGTTCCCTGGCACACGCTTCAGAGCCCCGAAGGGGAATACTCAGGCACAAGGCCCGCTTCTGGATCCGTGGCATACCAGAGTTGACATGTCGCCAGAGGCTTGGACCCCAGCCTATCTCTTCCGAGGTTGCCAGGGAGTCCGCTTGACTAACCACCTCTCGGGGGGCACCAACGCCTACCCTCAAAAGGGCTAGGGCCAGCCACACCCCCCCAAAAGGTCCATGGTGGCCTGTCGCTTTCGCATTGGCTGGTTCTTACCACAATGCCATGTGTTATGAAGCCCCTATCTCCTTATAGCAACTAGTGCTGTCATCAGAGACCCTTTCGGGGTTTGGGGCAGCAGTTTTTATGGTTTGTCTTGCCAGGGACAATGCGGCCCCAGGAATTTTTTAGTCCCAACCCGAAGGTCAGATCCGAGTTTCCCTGAACCCAAGGTCTCCCGACCAAAGCCGACCACTGAAGGGCAGAGGGTTACCCCCCCCACGCAGGTGTGGGGACGTTAACGTTGTGTCCCCCCCCGACTGGCAGGCATGTGCCCCTTGCGCCGCCGAGCACCATGCCCCAAGAGAGCACAGCAGACGTGAGAAAGGATCTTGGTACTCACTGAGCCATCCCCCCCCATTGCGATGTTAATGACGGGTTGCATGCCCCCTGGCAGGTGTGAGCCCCTTTCGTGCCATCTGACGATGCCGCTACAGCACCTCAGCGACCAGTGAGCAGCACTCCTTTATAAAAGGTGTGCAGTCGGGAACCTTCTCTCATGTCAACCCAGTAGAATACCAGACCAGAGCATTGGTTGCTGCGATGAACCCCCAGATGACCCCCAGTGAAAACCAGAGATGGTGGTGGTAAGAGGACAAGAAGGATGTTCTGCCAGGAGGACGGCCTTGGATATGGTGTGCTCATTTTGGCCGAAGTGATAGTCCTTACAGGGCACCATAGAGATGCACAGGGAGGACCTGGGCTGAACACAGGAGGGGGTTAGTTGGAAGACCTTGGGGGCCTCAGCCCCCTTGGTGGTGCACCTGTCACACATATGGTGCGAAAAGGCGTCTGCATGCCGGTCAATGATCGTGGCTGTGGACAGGTTAGCCGAGTATGGGCATTGGGCAAACATGGTTACAAGGTTCCCCTTTCCAATTCTAAGTTACCCCTGTTGCCTGCCCTCATCTGCTTGGTTTTGTCATAGCGATATGTATTCCTCTCCCTTTCTTCTCCTTTACTAATAGGGACCCTCCCCACCTTGGCACCCTTTGGGGAGCAGGGTCCCCACCCAGTTTCGTGCATTGTGCAATGACGGGCGCCTCTGTTGTTATGTAGTTAGGGCCCCCCCTTCAGGGGGGCAGCTTGTAATTATGTAATACTGCAGGAATAATAATAATTTAAAAAAAAAAAAAAAAAGGTTCCCCTTCACATTGAATGAAGAGGAGAGCACTGTAACTTGGTCTGCTGTCAGGAGGGAGGCAAAGAAATCACGTGCAATTTTTGTGAGGACCATGGCGGGTTTCTGGAGGTGTGCCGAGAGGCCGGTGACTGGTGAGAGGACCAGTGTTGGGTCCTTGGCATACATCATGGGAGGGGGGGGCACCTGCCATGTGCACTTCTTCTTCTTCTCCTGTGCTGGGTTGATGACCGTCCCAGCAGTGGGTGCCACTGGGGTGGGGTTGGTGGATGTTGGGGGGGCTGCTGCTGCAGCCACCTGGGCATAGGAGGTGGGAGTGGCTGGAATTGTCACTTGGGGGGTGGGCTGTTGCTGTTGCTGCTGCTGTTGTCGGGGGGCAGGCCTGGAGCTGAGAGAGGACATCTGATGGGAAATAGAAGCCACATCAGTAGTCAGGCGTTTGACCACATCGGTCAGTGCCTTCATCTCCAGGGACATGGGGTTGGTGCCAGGGGTCCGGGTGGTGACTGGGGGCCTTTCCTGGGGGCGAGCTGGCTGGAAGGGGTATGGGAGGTCAAAACCTCCCTCCCCTGTGTGCTGGTAGGCAACAATCATGTCGAACATTGCCCGTGTTGGGTGGAGGTCATCCTTCCTGGCCCTGTGAAGGGCGTCAAGTGCCTTGAGTGAGACGTAAGCTGTCTGCCCAAGGAGTTGTGCTGCCGCTTGTTCTGGCTTTCGCTGGGGGCGGTGTTGGCCACAGCTTCGAAGTAGCCAGAGCACAGGTTGGTGATGGTGTCCAGGAATCCATCCAGTGGGCTGCGGGCCATGCTTGGGTGGGGGTGAGGGGTGTGGGGCGACAGGGCTGTTGCATCCCGCTTTTGTGAAGCGGCGGGTGAGGGTGTCTGGTGGGGGGGGTCTGCATCAGGGAGGTAGTCCTCATCATGGCCAGTGTCATACTCATGTGGCTTGACAGCGTTGGATGCGGCAGATGGGGGGCGGCTACTGAACTGATTGAACATGCTGGTGAAGGCCGCATTTGAGATGCCAATAGCAGGGGAGGGAGTGAGGCAGAGGGCGTCTGGCGACGATTCCGGGGTGGGGGTCTGGGCGGTGGGCTGGGCATAGGGTATGGGGGTCGTTTTGCATTGAGCAGCAACGAGAGCTTCAGCGGCCAGGTTGGCAGCCGTCTCGGTGGCCCTTGCGGCGGCTAGGCTAGCCAATGAGGATGAGGGGACAGAGGGTCTTGTGTGATGAAGGGCACCATGGTAATCTGACATGGGGGAGTTTTAGCTGCCCACACTAGTGAGATGATGGTGGTTACTGGTCAGGGCTGAGGAAAACCTTATCCTGGTTCTGCACCGCTGGCTCAGGCTAATGGGGCACCTGAACCGCCTCTCTGACAGAGCCTCAGGAGCCATCCGCTTGGCCTTTGCTGCGATGGAACTCGATGGACACCCTACCAATGAGACATCCTTCTTGTCCTCTTACCACCACCATCTTGGTTTTGCAACTGGGGTCAGCTGGGGGAAGTCGCAGCTACCCAACCTTGTCTGGACTCTTTGGGACTGGGCATCATACGAGAGAAGGTTCCGACTCACCCTGGTGTGCCGGGGTTGGTTGTCAGTTGCTGTAACACGGTGGGGAACAGGTGTGGAGCTCGCTGGTGGTCTTAGCAACCTGTCGAAAATGTTGCTACTGGTTGGACTCTCGGTGAGCTTGTAATCCTTCTGGCGTCTGCGCTGTCCTCTCGGGGTGGCGTGCTCGTTGGGCCTGCATTGTATGTGGGCTCGGCGGGGGGGGACATGACATTAACGTCCTCACAGGGGGGGGGGAAACCCCCTGCCTCACAGCAGGCAGCTTCAGTCGGGAGATCTTGGTTTGGGGCAACTCGGATCACGCCTTCGGGTGCTGAGCAATGCCCTTCTGGGTACCTTGGGGCCCGCGCTGTCCCTGGCATGACAAATCAAAAACTGCCCCCCCAAATTCCCGAAAGGGTCTCTGATGACGGCATGTTGTGCTAAGAGGAGATAGGGGGCTCATAATACATGGTGTGGTGGTAAGAACCACCTGACGCTGAAAAGCGACAGGGCACCATGGGCCTCTTGGGCGGGTTGGACCCTCTTGAGGTGGTTAGTAGCCCTTACTCCCTGGGACGGCTTTGCCACCGGGGTCGGGTCTGCGAGACGGAGATCCTGGTACGATCACGGATCCAGAAGTGGGGCTGGGGGTTGACTGGGCGCTTGTCCCATGACCTCGGTTCCTGAGTATTCCGGCTGTAATGGCTGTTTCTGAAGCGTGTGCCAGGGCACGGGAAAGGGCCTGCATGGAGTGTGCATCGGCATCCCGGCGCACTGAAGTGTAGTGTCTCGGGCCGTAGCACTGTGGGAGAGTTCCCCCCAGTGGCTCCAGAGGACTAAATCCTCCATTGGTTCATGTGGGGGTAATTCCCACTACAGGCTTAAGTTGATTCCCAGAAGCGCAGCGGTACTCTACAGGACCTCTATGGTCGGGGAGGGAATGTGTAGGGTAGGGGGGTCATTCCATATGGGTGGAGTAGTGCCTATGGCGCTGCGACCTTCACCCGGGGTGGCCTCCTGGCGTGGCACGCCCTACCCTAGTGCTCCAATATAGCGCCCATATGTTGTAGAGGACAGCGGGAGCAGTTTTGGTCGGCTGCATATCCTGAGGAAGGTACACATGTTGTTTGAGTCCTGCAAGGGTGCTCTTAATTCTGGCCCAGATCCTCTGCCATGCCGGTCCCTATGGGGGCTACTGGCTGAGCTTTGACTCAGTCTACCAACACAGGCATGGTCTGATTTCGCACTGCCGATGGCACAACCACCCCCCCTGGCCCGCTCAATCCACTGCCCATGTCATGGGCAGTTGCCATACTTTCTGGCCATGGATCTGTAAGGTCTGGCCCCCCCATGACCCTCTTCCGACCCACCACACTGAGTGGGCCGACGAAAACCGCCTTCAGGCCCTGCATCGCTGGCTTAAGCTGACAGGACACATGAACTGCCTCTCTGACCACACCTCCACCACCATCCACTTGGCCTTCGCCACAATGGAGTTGGAGGGACACCCGACCAACAAAGATATGGACTTGGACCTCCTCCGGGATTACATGAGTCGTATGCTTGGATACCGTTCCCAGGACCCAGACCCAGCTCTCTTGGAGCTTTCAGGTGCGCTTCCTCCCTTTCCCTCCACCCTGTGATCGCCTTTTGGACTCTCCTGTGTATGTCCTGGCCGGCGCTCTCACCCTCCCTTTCCAATTCTAAGTTACCCCTGGTACCTGCCCTCACCTGCTTGGTTTTGTTGTAGCGATATGTATTCCTCTCCCTTTCTTCTCCTTTACTAATAGGGACCCTTCCCACCTTGGCACCCTTTGGGGAGCAGGGTCCCTGCCCAGTTTCATGCATTGTGTGATGACGGGCACCTCTGTTGTTATGTAGTTAGGGCCCCCCCTTTGGGGGGGCAGCTTGTAATTATGTAATACTGCAGGAATAACAATTATAATTATAATTATAAAAAAAAGATGGCTTACTAGGGTTTTTTGGCGCTGGCCATGATACCAGACCAGAGCGCCCCACATGAGGACAGAGGAGGAGGGCTGAGATTCCGCATTTGGTGTTGCTGAGAATGCAGAGGGCGGCAAGGGTGGAGAGGCCTTTGGAGCACATGTGTTCCATGTGGGCTTTGAAGGTAAGGGCTGGATCCCACCATATTCCCAGCCAGCGAAGCAGGATAGAAGGTCGGATGAGCATGGTGGGGGCAACCCAAACCCTGGCAGTGTCCCAGTTGGTGTAAGCGGCTGAGTGGCGTCGGGGCCTGACTAAAGGACGCCCTTGCAGGGCCCAACATACATGTGCACCTTCCTTGGGATATGGGGCCCAACAAACCCCTCCCGCTGTCCTTCACACCGCACAGGCCTAAAGGTGAGATTAGAGCTACCCAATGCACCAGAGGTGTAGTGTGAGGGTCGCAGCGCCGTAGGCACTACCCCACCACCCCCAGCCGCCTGGACTCACGCCCCCTGTACCCACTTGGTGATGTGAAGCGCCACTGCATGTCAAGGAATCAACTTAAGCCTGAATGGGAATTACCCCCATTAGAACCCACGGAGGATTTAGTCCTCTCAAGCCAACAGAGGGAACTATCCCACAGCACTACAGCCCGAGACACTACACTTCAGCACACCGGAAAGCCGATGCACACTCCATGCAGGCCCTTTCCCATGCCCTGGCACACACTTCAGAAACAGCCATTACAGCTGGAATACTCAGGAACCAAGGTCATGGGACAAGTGCCCAGTCACCCTCCATATCCACACTTAAAGAAGTGGCCACCAAGATGCTGGTTGAACGGTGGACACTGTCGCTAGCCCGCCCTCTCACCTCCACCGCCTCCAAATATTTGGCAGTACACAGCATCCCCTCCCATCACCCATGGAAACTGCTTACTCACTCTGCAGACCACCCCTGCCATCACCTCTCTGCAGTGGCACAAGTCCTCTGCTGTGCCGGTCCCTATGGGGGCTACTGGCTGAGCTTCGACTCAACCTACTGGTGCCGACATGGCTTGATCTCCCACTGCAGATGGCACAACCACCCACCATGGCCCACACAGATGACCGCCCACATTCTAGGTGGGTTTTTTTAAATTTTATTTATTATTCCTACTGAGCTACACAATACTCCTGTGGCCCCGAAGGGGCCGCCTGTACACTACTTAACTACTGAGGCACCCGTCATCACTCATCAAGTGAAACTGGGCGGGGCGCATGCCTCCTGAAGGAGGCCTAGTGGACTTACACACCCTATTAAGGATAAATGGAAGGAGAGAGAGGGAGGCATACATATTGCGACTTCAGTGAACCAAACCAAGTTGAGATGAGATCAGGAAATAAAGGAGTCCCTTAGAAGAGGAAAGGAGTGGCTGCAAGTGCCATAGAAGAAACCAGTGTGGAATCTGAATGGCAGTCAAGAGTCAGAGGGAAATGGGGGGAGCATACCTGAGAGCTCCAAAAGGGCAGGGTCCGCGTCCTGAGTCCTGGATCCGAGCAACCTGCGCATGTAGCCCCTGAGGGTGTCCAAGTCCAGGTTGTTGTCTGTTGGGAGTCTGTCCAGTTCCATAGCTGCAAATGCGAGGCGAATTGCCCCAGCCATGCAGTTGGACATCCAGTTGAGGTGGCCTGTGAGACGTAGCCAGTGTCTTAAGACCAGGAGGTGGTTTTCATCTGCCCATTCAGAATGGTGGACAGGGAGGGGGTCGCTTCTGGGCCAGACACATCGTATCCAAGGCTGGAATGTATCACAGCTGCCGAGGACATGGGAGGTTGACTGTGCCGGCTAGGGTGGGTTTTTTATTTATTTATTTAATTATTATTCCTGCAGTATTACATAATTACAAGCTGCCCCCCCAAAGGGGGGGCCCTAACTACATAACAACAGAGGTGCCCGTCATTGCACAACACATGAAACTGGGCAGGGACCCTGCTCCCCAAAGGGTGCCAAGGTGGGAAGGGTCCCTATTAGTAGAGGAAAAGAAAGGGAGAGGAATACATATCGCTATGACAAAACCAAGCAGATGAGGGCAGGTAACAGGGGTAACTTAGAATTGGAAAGGGAGGGTGAGAGCGCTGGCTGGGACATACACAGGAGAGTCCGAAAGGCAGTCACTGAGTAGAGGAAAAGGGAGGAAGCGTACCTGAAAGCTCCAAGAGAGCCGGGTCCAGGTCCTGGGAATGGTGTCCAAGCATATGACTCATGTAATCCCAGAGGAGGTCCAAGTCCATATCTTCGTCGGTGGGGTGCCCCTCTAAGTCCATCGTGGCGAAGGCCAGGTGGATGGTGGCGGAGGTGCAGTCGGAGAGGCGGTTCAGGTGCCCGGTCAATTTCAGCCAGCGGCGCAGAACCTGGAGATGGCTTTCATCGGCCCACTCGGTGTAGTGGGTCGGAAGTGGGTTGCGGGGGGGCCAGACCTTTCGGATCCATGGTCGGAATGTACAACACCCGCCCAGGACGTGGGTGGTGGATTGGGCTGGCCAGGGGGGGTGGTTGTGCCACCTGCAATGCAAAATCAGGCCATGTCTGCGCCAGTAGACTGAGTCGAAGCTCAGCCAGTAGCCCCCGTAGGGACCGGCACGACAGAGGACCTGGGCGACTGCCGAGAGCTCCTGGCAGGGATGGTTGACCGACTGGTTGAGTAGCTTCCGTGGTCTGCAGGAGGGGATGCCATTGACAGCCAAGTACTTGTCAGCTGTTGAGGCCAGAGGGCAGGTGAGAGAAAGAGACCACCGTTCCATTAGGGTGTTGACGGCGGCTTCCTTCAGGGCGGAGGTAGAGGGGGCAAGGGAGGACGGGGGGAGATTTGTTGCGAACTTGGCCTTGTGGTCGGCCCATTCATTCCCTGGTATGTCGGAGTGACCCAGACACCATACGAAATACATGGAAAGTTCTGGGTATGAGTCCAAGAGAGTCTGGACCCCAGCCTTCCATTGATGAAGGAGGTGGGTGCCTGGGACTGGCGCCCATGTGCGGATAGGGTGGAGTGCCATCAGCGAATCTGACAGAAAGAAGATGTCAGATGCGACAGGCAGTAGTTCCCGGAGGTGGTGTGTGGCCCACATAGGCACGGAGGTGAGGGAGAAAATCTCCGCATCCGTTGCTGTGGCACATGTAGGGGAGGCGAGTCAGCAAGATTTTAGGCGGGTGAGGCCCATCATGGCGCAGATGGCGGAACCAGACTTTGTCCCCATGTGGGAGCCATCAGTGAAGACCTGGAGATGGGGGAGGGTGCTCAGGGAGGGTGCGGCTTCCACAAATTGTTCGCAGGTGTCCTTGCTAACCGGAGTGATAGGAGAGGCAAATGATACTCGGCTGTTCGTAAATGCCAGAGGATCCATCCACGGGGGATGAGTGTATGCAGGAACTGGTTGAACCTGGGGGACCCGGACCTGCAGAGAAGTGTAGAAGGGATGGTTAGCTATGGTTTTATAATAACGTTTTCTACCGATGGAGTGCAGGGTGCGCCAAAGACACAGAGAGTGGAGGGTCTTTGCATATTTAAAATAATAAGAGAGAGGGGGAAGGGAACAAAGGAAATTTGTGGAGAATGGAGAGGCGCCTTTGTAGACACCAAGAATCCATCTGCATGCTGTGTTTTGCACAGCCTGCAGGCGGCTTACTAAGGTTTTTTGGCACCACCTGTGATACCAGACCGGTGCCCCCCATGTAAGGACAGAGCGGATGCAGGCAATGTATAGGCGACATAGGAGGAGGGCCGAGATGCCGCGTTTGGTGTTGCCAAGGATGCAGAGGGCAGCAAGGGTGGAGAGGCCTTTGGAGCGCATTCACTCGACATGGGCCTTGAAGGTGAGGGCAGGGTCCCACCAAATCCCCAGCCAGCGGAGGGGGATAGAAGGTCAGATGAGCATGGTCGGGTCGACCTGAACCCCGGCTGAGTCCCAGTTGGTGTATGCTGAGGAACAGCGCCGGGGCGGGTGGAAGTGTAGGCACTCTGTCTTGGCAGCCTCGATGTTGAGACCAATGTCGCCAAAGAGAGCGTCGAGTTGGTGGTAGGTGGCAGTGAGTTGCTGGCAGTTGGATGCCACGCTGGCGCCGATGTGCACAAGGAGGTGATCATCAACATATGCAAGGGTGGTGGTGCCAGTTTGGTGAAATTTCTGGAGGACCATGCCTGCGAATATGGCGGAGAGGATAGGGGATACTGGCAATCCCTGAGGGGTGCCGAGGTCGGGTTTCTGGGCAGTTGGGAGGGTGGTGCCGTCAAAAGCGATGGCGACTTGCCGATCCATCATGAAGGACAGACACCAGTCCACCATGTTGGGCAGGCACTGGAGGTCCAGCAGTTGTCAGTGGAGGAGTTGTGGGTGCACCAAGTCGAAGAAACCCTGTATGTCGACCACAAGGACCGAACATACAAGGCCCTCTGCGTGGGCGTGTTCTGCAATCTGTAGGAGGTGCTGGGCGGCATCGTAGACTGAGTGTCCCTGACGCCCCCCATATTGGTTAGGTGGCAACCAGTCCCGCATGTTAGCGAGGAACTGGAGCCGGTTAGCTATGATCTTTTTGAGGAGTTTCCCTAAGGTCTCCTTGAGGGTGATGGGCCGATAAGATCTCAGCGAGAATGGGTCCTTCTTGTTAGGCTTCCGCAGCATTACCACCTTTGCCGCCCGCCAGCACTTGGGGTGGTGCCCCATGCACAGGCAGTCATTGAAAAGGGTAAGTATCTCTTCCAGGTAGGCTTCTACCACCCATTTGAGTGGGCAATAGCCGATCCCTGAGAGGCCTGGAGCTGACAAGTTGGAGGTGTCGGCCAGTGCCCCCATAAGCTCCATGAGGAGAATAGGCGGGGCAGCTGGTTGGGGGGGGTGGTGGGGTGACAGCGCTACAGGGTGGGGTGACAGCGCTACCAGGGGTGGGGGGGGCATGAAGAAGGTCATGCAGAAAAGCTCACCTTTCTCATCATCCGATTGGGTGAAGGTGCCATCACCCTTTTTTAACGATGGGATGGGTGTAGGTCGGTTGCCGAGGCCGCGTTTGGCCCAGCTCCAGATATTGGAGGCATCCGCAGTGTCGGCTTGGTCGGCATAGAAATGCCGCTTGGCCGCTCATACACCACATTTGAAAGTGTGGTGGGCTGCTGATCGCTGAAGGGGGGTGGTGGCCGTCGCTATCACCTGGAGGAGCGATTTGCATGTCAGGGTCCACCAGGGGACCTCGGTTTTGGACGGCTTGGCGAGTCAGGTGAAGGGGGCGAGGGTGGTGGTCATGGAGTCGACCACTGCCTGCGCTTTGATGTTGAGGGTGAGGGTGTTGCCCGCCAGGAGGCGGAAAGCGGTTTCGAGTAGTGGGAAGGCAATATCGGTCCAGGTTTCTCTGTTGTCCAGGAGGAGCCAGCGTGTTTTCATGACAGGGGGTGGGGGTTGAGACGGCAAGGACCAGTGCAGCATAGCATGGTCGGACAGTGGGGAGGTGGTTGAAGAGCCCAAGTCTATAATGACATCAGGGTTGATGGCGGGTGGGGCCCAGATCATGTCAATAGGGCACCGCCGATGATTGTCGATGGGCCATGAGTCAGAATCCAGGAGGTGAGCTGGTGCGAGGCCATGCTCTCGGAAGAAGTCATCGAGGGGTTGTGCCCTCAAATCCTCCTGCCGAGCGGCTAGGAGTTTGGACCATGAGTGGTGGCGACAGTTGAAGTCGCCTGCCACTAGGAGGGTGGAGGCCAAGGCTGGCGGTATCATGTAGAGGAACGACTCACCTGGGTATTGTGGGGTGGTGGTGGTGCGGTCCGGTGTGTGCATCCTGTAAAAGTTGCACAGGCGGATCGTCAGATGGGCATGGATTTCAATGGTGAGGACATCAGTGCCAGATGAGGCGGCCCCGAGGACAGACCATGAGGTGGTGGGGATGGCGTGGGAAACATAGGTGACCACCTGGGGCCGAGTGGCTGGGGGTAGGACAGCTGTGTACCCAGGGAGGGAGGGTATGTTGAGGACCGGCGTTCTGGTGGGGTTGGTAAGGGATGGCTGGAGGCCGATTTGGTACCAGGGGGGTTCCTGAATCAAAATGACGGTGGGTGGGGATGGGTCAGTAGTGAGGATCGGGACAAGGGAATGGACTGCGGCCAAGGAGCACACAGCATTCCACTGAAGAATAGAGATGTCTCTATTCATTAGTCCTCCATGTGGTCGTCATCGGGTCCATCAATGGCCGCCTCGATTTGGCGGAAACGCCGTTTCTTGGGGCATTGAGGTAGGGTGGTGGGGTGGTTGCCTTTGCAGTTTGTGCAGTAGCAAGGGTGAGTCTTAAAATCTATGCATGTTGTGGTAGACGATGAGGTGCAGTGGTTGTTGTTCAGACAAGGTGGGTTATCAGCGTAAAACTGATGTATTTCTAGGGCGAGACCAGCTCCCCTTATATACACGTTCCGTGGGCTAGTACTACTATAACTATCTAGCTCCTATATCGTATGGCGTTATCGTTGCGTTATCGTTCACTTAGTAAGATGGTTGGTCTTATGACCATGTACTATATTTATATCGTTCGTTATATTTATTTAATAGTGAGGGCAGTGGTCGCCCTTGATGGCTTTGGAAGCGCAGGATGTGCACAACTTATGGTGGTTGCGGGTGAGGTGTCCTCCCCCACAGTTGGCGCAGCAGGGCTGGGCATGGCAACCCCTTGTTCCATGGCCGAGGCCCTGGCAGCACTCACATTGTGTGAGGCCAGGGCGGTACAGAGGGACCGAGAGGGAGAGGGCGGAGCCGAACAACCATACACGTGGGTGCTTGAGGAGTTGCGCTCTGATGGATCCATTGGGGTTGGAAAAGGAGAATGCCATGGGGCACTTCTGGAGGGTCGGGAGGTGCTCTTTGGTGGCGGCGAAGTGTGGGTTGACTACAAAGTCGAGGGGGTGGAGCGATGGATTGTTCCAAATTTCGGCCATGAGGGCCTTGGGGGATATGGTGTGGCTGTTCTGGCTGAAGAGGTAGTCCACGCAGGGCACCATGGAGATGCGGAGGGTGGACCAGGGGCGGACACGGACGGGGTGAGCATGTACTGCTCAGGGATCTTGTCGACCGGGACCGAGAGGCAATGCTCATGCATGTGGGCCGCAAAGGCTGCAGAGTGTTGATCAATGATCATGTCCGTGGCCGGGGAGGCAGAGGCGGGGCACTTGGCGAAGGAGGTCACAAGGTTCCCTTTTATGTTAAAAGAGGAGGCCAAAACCGTGACCTGGTCAGCAGTGGGAAGGGAGGAGAAGAACTCACGGGCAGTGGTGGTGAGGCGCATTGCCGGGAGCTGGATCTCGGACTTAAGCGAGATCGCCGGGAGGAGGACCAGGGTGGGGTCCTTGGTGTACATCAGGGGCGGGGGTGGGACTTGGCATTGCTTTTTCTTCTTCTTGTGGGTCACTGTCGTGAAAACAGCACCCAGAGCAGGTGCAGCGGGGTTGGGGTTGGAGGTGGTGGGTGGGGCCGGGGCAGCCACCACCTGGGCGTAAGATGTTGGTGCCACAGCAATGGCAGCCTGGGGGGTGGTGGTGGGGGCCTGGGCCTTCTGGGCCGGTGGGGCACGGGGGGCGGGCCGGTTGACAAGGGTTGAGACCTGTCGGGAAATGGAGGCAACCTCGGTGGAGAGCTGCTTAACAATGTTAGTCAGTGTGGCCACATTGGGCGAGACATTAGCGGTTCCGGGGGTCCTGGTCTGGGCAAAGGGTTGGGGGGCGGTGGCTGGGGTCCTTTGATGGGGGGGCTGGGGCGAAGGGTGCTGGGAGGGAGGCTTCTGCCCCCTTCCTGGCAAAGTTATAGGCCATCTCCATATTGCGGGAGACGATGTGTTGGGGGTCCTTCTCGTCCATAATGATGCTGGCTATGGTTTGCTGAAGGTTCCAGAAGAGGTCCCCTACAAACTGAGTGGCGGCTGTGTCGGTCTCAGCGATGTTGGTGCAGAGGGTCTTCCGGTCGAAGTCTTCCAAGGCACAGGAGATGGAGTGCATAAAGCCTGCCATGTGCGGCTCGAACTGGTCTCGAGGGCGGGGGCAGGGGGTGTGCGGGGAGAGGCTCTCTGCAGAGCGCTTGTGGGTAAGCAGTGGCGAGGGAGTGTGCGGGTTCTCGAGGATGTCCTCCATCGCGCCCGACTCGTTGGAGCTGGCCGGGTGGTTGGAGTCTATGGAGGGGGGGCAGCTGATGTGTGTGAAGGAGTGAGTGAACTCTGTGTTCGAGATGCCAATGACTGGGGATGGTGCGAGCCGGAGAGCGTCTGGAGATGACGCCGGGAGGCCTGGGTCGATTTGGGCAGGGGTGGGGGTCATGCCGTGCAAAGCGGCAGCAATGTTGCCAGCGGCCACCCAGTTGGTGGCGGCTCTGGCGGCCCTGTCAGCATCGGCACTGGCCAATGAGGGGGGTGGAAGGGGTGGTCAAGTTGAACATAGAGCATTCCTGTATCCACTGGGGTTCGACATGGGGGAGTTTTAGCTGCCCGCACTAGTCAATGGTGGTGGTTACTGGTCAAGAAGGATGCGGCCAGGGTGGGTGGTTGTGCCATCTGCAGTGGGAGATCAGGCCATGTCTGCGCCAGTAGTCTGAGTCGAAGCTCAGCCAGTAGCCCCTGTAGGGACCGGCACAACAGGGGACCTGCGCCACTGCAGTGAGCTCCGAGCAGGGGTGGTTGACTGAGATGGTGATTAGCTTTCTTGGTCATCGGGTGGGGGGCCCAGTCACTGCCAAGTACTTATTGGCAGTGGAGGCGAGGGGGCGGGCCAGTTGGAGAGACCAGCGCTTGCTGAGTGTGCAAGTCGCCACTTCCTTCAGTGCGGAGATAGAGGGGGCTAGGGTCGATGGAGGAAGCTCTGTAGCAAGCTTCGCCTCAGAGTCCACCCATTCATTCCCAGGGATTGCCTCATGACCGGGGCACCACTGGAAATGAATGGTTAGATTCAGGAAGGAGTCGATCAGAGTTTCGACCCCTGCCTTCCATAGGGGGAGGAGCTGGGCCCCCGATGCTGAGGGCCAGGTGTAAAAGAGGCCAAGAGCTGTCAGTGAGTTGGAGAGGAAATAGATCTCCTGGACATCTGGCAGTAGGTGGTGGAGTCAGTGTGCAGCCCAGCCTGGGGCAGTCGCCAGTGAGAAGATCTTGGCATCTGTTGCTGTAGCACATGTGGGTGAGGCAAGTCGAAGGGCGGTGATGTAGAGATCGCCCTTCATACCGCAGATGGCGGAGCCTGAGGCATTTCCGATGCATGATCCATTGGTGAACACCTGTAGGGAAGAGTCGGTGCAGAGGGCCTGGGCTTGGGTGACATAGTGGTCACGCATTTCCGCAGAGACTGGCTGCCTGGGGGCTGAGAAGACGATTCAACCTCGACCAAAGGCAAGGGGGTCTGTCCAGGGGGGGTGCGTGTACACTAGGATCCATTGGACTCGGGGGACACAGACCTGCAACGAGAGGGAAAAAGGAGTGTTAGCATTAGGATTAAACTTTTTCTGTCCTACATGGTGGGGGGTGTGCCAGAGGCACAAGGCATGAGTGGTCTTTAAGTATTCAAAGTAAGCGAAAAAGGGGGGAGTGGAGCAAAGAAAATTTGTTGAATGAGGAGACACGCCCTTGTAGACGCCCAAAATCCAATGACACGCAGTGTTCTGCACTGCCTGTAGTCGGTTGACTAGGGTTTTTTGATGGCGTCCATGATACCACACTGGTGCGCCCCATGCTAAGACGGTGCGCACACAGGCGGTATAGAGTTGCCGGAGGTGGATGGCAGACAGGCCTCTCTCAGTGTTGCCAAGGATGCAAAGGGCTGCCAGTGTTGAGAGGCCTTTGGAGCACATTCGCTCCATGTGCGGTTTGAATGTGAGACCTGCATCCCACCAAATTCCCAGCCATCGCAGGGGGTTGGTTTTTTTATTTTTTTATTTTTTTAAATTTATTATTCCTGCAGTATTACATAATTACAAGCTGCCCCCCCGAAGGGGGGGCCCTAACTACATAACAACAGAGGCGCCCATCATCGTGCAACACACGAAACTGGGTGGGGGCCCTGCTCCCCGAAGGGTGCCAAGGTGGGAAGGGCCCCTATTAGTAAAATATGAGTGGAAGGAGGGAGGAATACATATCACTACAGCCAAGCCAAATGGGAGACATCAGGCAAAAGGGGGTAGCTTAGAATTGGAAAGGGAGGGCGAGAGTGCCAGCCGGGACATATGCAGGAGAGTCCGAAAGGCAGTCATAGATCAGAGGAAAAGGGAGGAAGCACACCTGAAAGCTCCAAGAGAGCCGGGTCTGGGTCCTGGGTGCGGGGTCCAAGCATATGACTCATGTAGTCCCAGAGGAGGTCCAAGTCCATATCTTCATTGGTCGGGTGTCCCTCCAGCTCCATTGTGGCGAAAGCCAAGCAGATGGCTGTGGAGGTGCAGTCGGTAAGGCGGTTCAGGTGCCCTGTCAGCTTGAGCCAGCGGTGCAGAACCTGGAGACGGTTTTCATCGGCCCACTCTGCATGGTGGGTCGGGAGAGGGTCACAGGGGGGCCAGACCTTGCAGATCCAAGGTCGGAATGTGAGACACCCACCTAAAATGTGGGTGGTCGACTGGGCCGGCCAGGGGGGGTGATTGTGCCACCTGCAGTGCGAGATCAGGCCATGCCGGTGCCAGTAGGTTGAGTCGAAGCTCAGCCAGTATCCCCCATAGGGACTGGCACAACAGAGAACCTGAGAAACTGCTGATAGCTCATGGCAAGGGTGGTCCACCAACTGTGTGAGGAGCTTTCAGGGACGGCAGGAGGGGACCCCATTGACGGCCAAGTATTTGTCGGCCATCGAGGCGAGTGGGTGGGCGAGTGAGAGGGACCAGTGCTCCATTAGAGTGTTGACCACAGCCTCTTTCAGTGCGGAGGTGGAGGGTGTGAGCAGAGATGGGGGTAGGTTTGTCATGAACTTCGCCTTGCGGTCAGCCCATTCATTCCCTGGGATGTCAGAGTGACCCAGGCACCAGATGAAATGAACATGGAGATCCGGGTATGAGTCCAATAGAGTCTGGACCCCTGCCTTCCATTGGTGGAGGAGGTGTGTGCCTGGAACTGGTGCCCATGTGCGGATCAGGTGGAGTGCCATCAGCAAATCTGACAAGAAGAAGATGTTGGATGTGACAGGCAACTGTTCCTAGAGGTGGTGTGCAGCCCAGCTTGGTGCAGAGGTGAGAGAGAAAATTTCTGCGTCTGTTGCTGTGGCGCAGGAGGGGGAGGCCAGCCGGCGCGCTTTGAGGTGGGTAAGGCCCTTCATGGCACAGACGGCTGATCCAGACTTTGAGCCGATGCGCGAGCCATCAGTGAAGACCTGGAGGTGGGGGAGGGTGCTCAGGGAGTGTGCTGCGCCCACAAATTCCTTGTGGGTGTCTTTGCTGACCGGAGTGATAGGAGTGGCGAACGAAACTCTTCCATTTGTAAAGGCCAGGGGATCCATCCATGGGGGATGAGTGTATGCAGGGACCGGCTGAACCTGAGGGACCCGGACCTGCAGAGAAGTGGAAAAGGGACAATTAGTTACTTTCTACTGACGGAGTGCGGGGTGCACCAGAGGCGCAGGGAATGGAGGGTCTTAGTGTATTCGAAATAATAAGAAAGAGGGGGAAGGGAACAAAGAAAATTTGTAGAGAAGGGGGAGGCACCTTTGTAGATGCCCAGAATCCATCTGCATGCAGTGTTTTGCACCACCTGCAGACGGCTTACTAGTCATCCTTCTTGACCAGTAACCACCACCATTGACTAGTGCGGGCAGCTAAAACTCCCCCATGTCAAACCCCAGTGGATACAGGAATGCTCTACATTCAACTTGACCACCCCTTCCACCCCCCTCATTGGCCAGTGCCGATGCCGACAGGGACGCCAGGGCCGCCTCCAACTGGGTGGCTGCTGGCAACACTGCTGCCGCACTACATGGCACGACCCCCACCCCCACCCAAATCGACACAGGCCTCCCAGCATCGTCCTCAGATGCTCTCCATCTCGCCCCATCCCCTGTCATCAGAGTCTCGAACAATGAATTCACTCGCACATTCGAGCACATTAGCCGCCCCCCGTCCACAGGCTCCAACCCCCCACCGGATCTAATGAGTTCAGTGAGATGGAAGAAATCCTCGAAAACCCACACACCCCATTGCCACTGCTCACCAACAAGCGCTCATCTGACAACCTATCCCCACACACCCCCCAACCCCACCCTCGTGACCAGTTCGAGCTGCACATGTCGGGCTTCATGTACGCCATCTCCAGAGTGCTAGAGAACTTTGACTGGAAGACCCACCACTACAATCCCACAGAGATTGACTGGGCAGCCGCCAAGTTTGTAGGTGACCTCCTCTGGAACGTCCAACAAACCATTGCCAGCATTATTAGGGATGAGAAGGACCCCCAGTACATCATCTTGTGCAATATTGAGATAGCCTACAACATCGCAAGGGGGGGGGGCGGAAGCCTCCCGGCCAGCGCCCTTTGCCCCAGCTCACCCCCAACAAAGGACCCCGACCACTGCCACCCAACCCTCTGCCCCGACTAGGACCCCCGGAACCACTAACATGTCACCGGATGTGGCTGTGCTGACTAACATTGTCAAACAGCTATCCACAGAGGTCGCCACCATCTCCCAACAAGTCTCCACGCTCGTCAACCGGCCTGTGCACCATGCCCCACAGGCCCAGAAGGCCCAGGCCCCACCTACAGCCTCCAACCCCAACCCCGCTGCACCGGCCCTGGGCACTGTCTTCACAATGGTGACCCACAAAAAAAAGAAAAAGCAGCACCAGGTACCACCCCTGCCCCCGATGTACACCAAGGACCTGACCCTAGTCCTACTGCTGTCCATCGTGATTAAGTCCAAGGTCCAGCTCCTGGCCATGTGCCTCACCGCCACAGCCTGTGAGTTCTTTTCCTCCCTTCCCACTGCCGACCGGGTCATGGTCCTAGCATCCTCCTTCAACGTAAAGGGGAACCTCATGACCTCATTCGCCAAGTGCCCCTCCTCCGCTACCCTGGCCACAGACACAATCATCGATCGGCACTCCACGGCCTTCGCAGCCCACATGCGTGAAAGGAGTCTGTCCATGGAGGTCGCTAAGATCCCCAGGATGTTCTCCTTCAACCCCATCCACATCTGCCCCCAGTCAGCACTCCACATCTCCATGGTGCCATGCAAGGACTACCTCTTCGGCCAGAACGGCCACACCATCAATGCAAAGGCCCTCATGGCCGAAGTCCGGCATAACCCGGCTCTCCACAACCTCGACTTTGTCGTCAACCCTCACTTTGCCACCACTGAAGACCACCTACCAACCCTGGACAGGTGCCCTGTGGCATTCTCCTTCTCTGACCCGGATGGATCCATCCGAGCACAGCTCCTCAAGCGCCCAAGAGTATGGATGTTCAGCGCCTCCCTCTCCCTATCAGTCCCGCCCTTCCGCCCCAGCCTCACCCAATGCAAGCACTGCCAAGGCCTAGGACATGGAACGAAAGGATGCTGTGCCCAGCCCTGTTGTGCTGAATGTGGTGGAGGTCATCTCTCCCACAATCATCGTAAGTCATGTGCACACTGCACCACCGAAGCCGTCGAGGGTGACCACTGCCCTCACCCCCGCTACTGCACAAACTGCAAGAGCGACCATCCCGCCACATACCCTCAGTGCCCCAAGAAACGGTGATACCGCCAGATCGAGGCTGCCACTGAAGGACCCGAAGACAACACAATGGAGGACTCATGAATAGAGACATCTCTATTCTCCAGTGGAATGCCGCCTGCTCCCTAGCCGCAGTCCATTCCCTCATCCCAATCCTAACCACTGACCCATCCCCACCCACCGTCATTTTAATCCAGGAGCCACCCTGGTACCAAATCGGTCTCCAACCCTCCCTCACCGACCCCACTGGTATGCTGGTCCTCAATGTCCCCTTCCTCCCAGGATACACAGCCATCCTCCCCCCGTCCACACGGCCAAGGGTAGTCACATATGTATCTTGCGCCATCCCCGCAACCACTTGGTCAGTACTCGGGGCCACCTCTTTCGGCACCGATGTCCTCACCATCAAAATCCATTCCCACTCGATGATCCGCCTCTGCAACTACTATGGTATGCATGCACCAGACCGCACCACTGCCACCCCCCTATACCCTGGTGAGTCATTTCTTTTTACAATCCCACTGGCCTTGGCCTCCACTCTGCTAGTGGTGGGCGACTTCAATTGTTGCCACCATTTGTGGTCCGAACTCCTCGCCTCACAGCAGGAGGACTTGAGGGCACAACCCCTTGATGACTTCTTCCGGGAGTGCGGCCTTGCCCCAGCTCACCTCCCGGACTCTGACTCACGGCCCATCAACAATTGTTGGCAGTGCCCAATTGACATGATCTGGTCCCCCCCCACGATAAACCCTGACATAATCTTAGATTTGGGTACCTCGACCACCTCCCCTTTGTCCAACCACGCAATCCTGCGTTGGTCCCTGCCTTTTCGGCCCCCAAACCCAGTCATCAAAACGCGCCGGCTACTTGCGGCTGACAGAGAAGAGTGGACCGACATCGCCTTTCCATTACTCAAAACCACCTTCCAACTCCCAGCGGACAGCACCCTCGCCCTTGATGGTAAAGCACAGGCAGCGGTCGACTCTATGATCGCCACCCTCACACCCTTCACCCGACTTGCCAAGCCGTCCAAAACCGAGGTCCCCTGGTGGACTCCGACATGCAAGACACTCCTCCAGGGGATCTCGACGGCCACCACCCCCCTCCAGCGGTCAGCAGCCCGCTGTGCATTAAAATGCGGGGTCAGGGCGGCCAAGCGGCAGTTCTATGCCGACCAAGCAGACCAAGCAGATGCCTCCAACATCTGGAGCTGGGCCAAATGTGGCCTCGGCAACCGCCCTACACCCATCCCCTCGCTCAAGAAATGCGATGGCACTTTCACCCAGACAGATGACAAGAAAGGTGAGCTTTTCTGCACCACTTTCTTTACACCCCCGCCACCCCACCAAGCGGCCAATACCCCACCACCCCTCCTCCAACCAGCTGCCCCACCTATACTCCTATCGGAGCTTATGGGGGCACTGTCCAACACATCCAACCTGTTGGCTCTGGGCCTCTCAGGCATCAGCTACCACCCCCTGAAATGGGTGGTGGATGCCTACCCCAATGAGATTCTCACCCCTTTCAATGACTGCCTGCACATGGAGCACCACCCCAAGTGCTGGTGGGCAGCAAAAGTCGTGATGCTCCGGAAGCCTAACAAGAAGGATCCCTTTTCGCTGCATTCATACTGACCCATCACCCTCAAGGAGACCTTAGGGAAACTCCTCAAAAAGATTATCACTAACCAGCTCCAGTTCCTCACTAACATGAGGGACTGGCTGCCACCTAACCAATACAGGGGACATCAAGGACATTCTGTCTATGATGCCACCCAGCACCTCCTACAGATTGCAGAGCAAGCCCATGTCGAGGGCCGGGTATGTTCGGTCCTAGCGGTCGACATACAGGGCTTCTTCGACTCAGTTCACCCACAACTCCTCCACTGACAACTGCTGGACCTCCAGTGCCTGCCTGACATGGCAAACTGGTGTTTGTCCTTTATGATGGACTGGCAAGTAGCCATCGCTTTTGACACCACCACCCTCCCAACCGCCCAGAAACCCGGCCTCGGCACCCCCCAAGGGTCACCAGTCTCCCCTATCCTCTCAACTATATTTGCAGGTGTGGTCCTCTGGAAATTCCACCAAACCGGCACCACCGCCCTCGCATATGTCGACGACCACCTCCTAGTGTGCGTCGGACCCAGCATGGCATCCAACTGCCAGCAACTGTCCAACACCTACCACCAACTGAATGCCCACTTTGGCGCCATTGGTCTCAACATCGAAGCCGCCAAAACGGAGTGCCTTCACTTCCACCCACCCTGACGCCACTCAGTTGCTTATACCAACTGGGACACTGCCAGGGTCTGGGTCGCCCCCACCACACTCATCCGACCCTCTATCCCGCTTCGCTGGCTGGGAATTTGGTGGGACCTGGCCCTTACCTTCAAAGCCCATGTGGAACGCATGCGATCCAAAGGCCTCTCCACCCTCGCTGCCCTCCATATTCTCGGCAACACAGAACATGGCATCTCGGCCCTCCTCCTCCGTTGACTGTACACCACCTGCGTCCGCTCTGTCCTCACATGGGGCGCTCCGGTCTGGTACCACGGCCGACACCAAAAAACCTTAGTAAGCCGTCTGCAGGCTGTGCAAAACACAGCATGTAGATGGATCCTTGGAGTCTACAAAGGCGCCTCCCCCTTCTCTACAAATTTTCTCTGTTCCCTTCCCCCACTTTCTTATTATTTTGAATATGCTAAGACCCTCCATTCCCTGTGTCTCTGGCACACCCCGCACTCTATAGGTAGAAAATGATATTATAAAAGCGTAACTAACTGTCCCTTCTCCACTTCTCTGCAGGTCCAGGTTCCTCGGGTTCAACCAGTTCCTGCATACACTCATCCCCTGTGGACGGATCCTCTGGCATTTATGAATGGAAGAGTCTTGTTTGCCACTCCTATCACTCTGGTCAGCGAGGACACCCGCAAAGAATTTGTGGGCACCACACACTCCCTGAGCACCCTCCACCTCAGCACTGAAAGAGGCCGCCATCAACACACTCATGGAGTGTTGGTCCCTCTCACTCACCCGCCCCCTCGCCTTGACAGCCAACAAATACCTAGCTGTCAACGGGGTCCCCTCCCACCATCCCCAAAAGATCATCACGCAGTCGGTGGACCACCCTTGCCGGGAGCTATCAGCAGTCACCCAGGTTCTCTGTCGTGCTGGTCCCTATGGGGGCTACTGGCTGAGCTTTGACTCAGCCTACTGGCACAGACATGGCCTGATCTTGCACTGCAGATGGCACAACCACCCCCCCTGGCCGGCCCAGTCGACCGCTCACATTTTGGGCAGTTGTTGCACATTCTGACCCTGGATTTGCAAGGTCTGGCCCCCCCTGCAACCCACTTCCAACCCACCACACCGAGTGGGCTGACGAAAACCATCTCCAGGTTTTTCCCTGCTGGCTGAAGCTGACGGGGCATCTTAACTGCCTTTCTGACCATACCTCAGCCACCATCTGCCTGGCCTTTGCTGTGATGGAGCTGGAGGGACACCCAACCAATGAAGATATGGACTTGGACCTCCTCAGGGAATACATGAGTCATATGCTTGGAACCCGTTCCCAGGACCCAGACCTGGCTCTCTTGGAGCTTTCAGGTGTGCTTCCTCCCTTTTCCTCTGATCTATGACCGCCTTTTGGACTCCCCCCATATGTCCTGGCTGGCACTCTCACCCTCCCTTCCCTATTCTAAGCTACCCCTTTTGCCTGATGTCGTCTGTTTGGCTTGGCTGTAGTGAAATGTACTCCTCCCTCTTTCCACACTTTTACTAATAGGGGCTCTTCACACCTTGGCACCCTTTGGGGAGCAGGGCCCCTGCCCAGTTTCATGCATTGTGTGATGACGGGCACCTCTGTTGTTATGTAGTTAGGGCCCCCCCTTTGGGGGGGCAGCTTGTAATTATGTAATACTGCAGGAATAATAATAATAATAACAATAATAATAATAAAAATTGCTCCTCCAAGCGATCTCAACAGCCTCCACCCCCCTTCAGCGGTCAGCAGCCCACTGCGCATTTAAACACGGCATCCGGGCAGCAAAGCGGCACTTCTACACCGAGCAGGCTGACCAAGCAGATGCCTCCAACATTTGGGGCTGGGCCAAATGAGGCCTTGGCAACCGCCCTACACCAATCCCCTCACTCAAAAAGCAGGACAGTTCCTTCACCCAATCAGATGACGAGAAAGGTGAGCTCTTCTGCACTACTTTCTTTACACCCCTGCCACCCCAACAAGCAGCGTGGGCACCTCAGTGACAGCTAACTGCCGATCCCTCACACAGGCCTACCAACAACTCAACCTCCTCTTTCACCAAATTGGTCTCAACATCGAGCCAGCAAAGACGGAGGCCCTCCATTTCCACCCGCCTAGGTGGCGAACCAGCTACCACTGCTGGGACACCGCTGGGATTCAAATCGATGCCACAACCCTGGTCCGACCCACCAACCCCCTGCACTGGCTCGGGATTTGGTGGGATGCGGGCCTCACCTTCAAACCGCACGTGGAATGCATGCGCTCCAAGGGGCTATCAACATTGGTGGCCCTCCGCATTCTCGGCAACACCGAAAGGGGCCTCTCAGCCATCCACCTCCGCCGACTATATACCACCTGTGTGCGTACTGTCCTATCCTGGGGCACACCAGTATGGTATCATGGACATCGACAAAAAACCCTAGTCAACCGACTACAGGCCATGCAGAATACTGCTTGCCGTTGGATATTGGGCATCTATAAGGGTGTGTCTCCCCATTCTACAAATTTTCTTTGTTCCACCCCCCCTTTCCATGCTTATTTCGAGTATTTAAAGACCACCCATGCACTGCGCCTCTGGTGCACCCCCCACCATGTAGGGCAGAAAAAGTTTAATCCTAATGCTAAAACCCCTTTTTCCCTTTCATTGCAGGTCCGCGTCCCCCGAGTCCAACGAATCCCAGTGTACACGCACCCCCCCTGGACAGACCCCCTTGCCTTCAGTAAAGGGCACATCATCTTCTCAATCCCAAAACAACCTGTCTAGGTGAACCTATGCAACAACTACATTGCCCAGGCCAGGATATGCTGCACCGACACCTCCCTGCAGGTCTTTACAGATGGCTCACGCATCGGAAATACCTCAGGATCAGCCATCTGCGGCATGAAGGGGACAATCCACATTTGCTCCCTCAGGCTCACCTCTCCCACTTGCACCACAGCAACAGACACCGAGATTTTCTCATTGGCGACTGCCCCAGGCTGGGCGGCAAGACGGCTACAACACCTACTGCCAGACATCCAGGAGATCTTCTTCCTCTTGGACTCCCTGACGGCACTTGGCCTTTTCCACACCTGGCCCTCCACTTCGGGGGCCCAGCTCCTCCCCCTCTGGAAGGCAGGGGTCGAGACCCTCCTCGACTTGTTTCCGAATCTAACTGTTCATTTCCGATGGTGCCCAGGCCACAAGGACATCCCTGGGAACGAATGGGCGGACTCCGAGGCGAAGCTAGCAACCGAGCTTCCCCCATCTTCCCTCACCCCCTCTATCTCCGCTCTGAAGGAAGTCGCGACACGCACACTCAGCAAGCGCTGGTCCCTTCAGCTGGCCCGCCCCCTGGCCTCTGCTACCAACAAATACCTGGCGGTAACAGGGCCCCCCACATGACAACCAAGAAAGCTTATAACAATCTCGGTTGACCACCCTCGTGCGGAACTCACTGCAGTGGCACAGGTCCTCTGCTGCACCGGTCCCTACAGGGGCTACTGGCTGAGCTTTGACTCAGCCTACCGGCACAGACACAGCCTGATCTCTCACTGCAGGTGGCACAACCACCCACCCTGGCCAGCACAGTCAACCTCTCATATTCTCGGCAGATGTGAAACCTTCCAGCCTTGGATATGCCGTGTCTGGCCCAAGAACGACCCCCTCCCTGTCCACCATACTGAATGGGTGGACGAAAACCACCTTCTGGTCTTGCGGCGCTGGCTACACCTCACAGGCCACCTCAACCAGATGTCTAACCGCACAGCTGGGGCGATTTGCCTTGCCTTTGCAGCTATGGACCTAGACGGACTCCCCACCGACAACAACCTCGACCTGGATACCCTCTGGGGCTACGTGCGCAGGTTGCTTGGATCCAGGACTCAGGATACGGACCCGGCCCTTTTGGAGCTCTCAGGTATGCTCCCCCCATTTCCCTCTGACTTGTGACTGCCATTCAGATTCCCCTCGGTTTCTTCTATGGCAATCGCAGCCACTCCTTTCCGCTTCTAAGGGACTCTCTTTTCCTGACCGTGCTTTGACGTGCTCGGGTTCTTTGCAGTCGTGATATGTATACCTCCCTCTCCCCCTCCTCTATTTATCCCTAATAGGGCACATAAGCACACTAGGCCTCCACAGAGGCATGCGCCCCACCCAGTTTCACTCAATGAGTGATGACAGGCACCTCAGTAGTTAGGTAGTTTACAGGCGGCCCCTCCGGGGCCGCAGGTGTATTACATAGCACAGTAGGAATAATAAATTTAAAAAAAAAAAAAACCCCAACAAGCAGCTGACACTCCACCACCTCCCCCCCAACCAGCTGCCCTGCCCATACTCCTCTTGGAGCTTACAGGGGCACTGTCCGATACTTCCAACTTGTCAGCTCCGGGCCTCTCAGGGATCAGATACTGCCCTCTCAAATGGGTGGTGGACGCTTACCCTGAGGAGATCCTTGCCCTTTTCAACGACTGTCTGCGCATGGGGCACCACCCCAAGTGCTGGTGGGCGGCAAAAGTTGTGATGCTCCGGAAGCCAAACAAGAAGGATCCCTTCCCACTGCGATCATACCGGCCCATTACCCTTGAGGAGACCTTAGGGAAACTCCTCAAAAAGATCATTGCTAACTGGCTCCAGTTCCTTGCTAACACAAGGGACTGGCTGCCACCTAACCAATATGGGGGATGTCAAGGACACTCTGTCTACGATGCCACCCAGCACCTTTTTATTATTATTATTGTTATTATTATTATTATTCCTGCAGTATTACATAATTACAAGCTGCCCCCCCAAAGGGGGGGCCCTAACTACATAACAACAGAGGTGCCCGTCATCACACAATGCATGAAACTGGGCAGGGGCCCTGCTCCCCAAAGGGTGCCAAGGTGTGAAGAGCCCCTATTAGTAAAAGTGTGGAAAGAGGGAGGAGTACATTTCACTACAGCCAAGCCAAACAGACGACATCAGGCAAAAGGGGTAGCTTAGAATAGGGAAGGGAGGGTGAGAGTGCCAGCCAGGACATATGGGGGGAGTCCAAAAGGCGGTCATAGATCAGAGGAAAAGGGAGGAAGCACACCTGAAAGCTCCAAGAGAGCCAGGTCTGGGTCCTGGGAACGGGTTCCAAGCATATGACTCATGTATTCCCTGAGGAGGTCCAAGTCCATATCTTCATTGGTTGGGTGTCCCTCCAGCTCCATCACAGCAAAGGCCAGGCAGATGGTGGCTGAGGTATGGTCAGAAAGGCAGTTAAGATGCCCCGTCAGCTTCAGCCAGCAGGGAAAAACCTGGAGATGGTTTTCGTCAGCCCACTCGGTGTGGTGGGTTGGAAGTGGGTTGCAGGGGGGGCCAGACCTTGCAAATCCAGGGTCAGAATGTGCAACAACTGCCCAAAATGTGAGCGGTCGACTGGGCCGGCCAGGGGGGGTGGTTGTGCCATCTGCAGTGCAAGATCAGGCCATGTCTGTGCCAGTAGGCTGAGTCAAAGCTCAGCCAGTAGCCCCCATAGGGACCAGCACGACAGAGAACCTGGGTGACTGCTGATAGCTCCCGGCAAGGGTGGTCCACCGACTGCGTGATGATCTTTTGGGGATGGTGGGAGGGGACCCCGTTGACAGCTAGGTATTTGTTGGCTGTCAAGGCGAGGGGGCGGGTGAGTGAGAGGGACCAACACTCCATGAGTGTGTTGATGGCGGCCTCTTTCAGTGCTGAGGTGGAGGGTGCTCAGGGAGTGTGTGGTGCCCACAAATTCTTTGCGGGTGTCCTCGCTGACCAGAGTGATAGGAGTGGCAAACAAGACTCTTCCATTCATAAATGCCAGAGGATCCGTCCACAGGGGATGAGTGTATGCAGGAACTGGTTGAACCCGAGGAACCTGGACCTGCAGAGAAGTGGAGAAGGGACAGTTAGTTACGCTTTTATAATATCATTTTCTACCTATAGAGTGCGGGGTGTGCCAGAGACACAGGGAATGGAGGGTCTTAGCATATTCAAAATAATAAGAAAGTGGGGGAAGGGAACAGAGAAAATTTGTAGAGAAGGGGGAGGCGCCTTTGTAGACTCCAAGGATCCATCTACATGCTGTGTTTTGCACAGCCTGCAGACCAGAATTAAGAGCGCCCTTGCGGGACTCAGACAACATGTGTACCTTCCTCGGGATATGCAGCCGACTGAAACTGCTCCCGCTGTCCTCTACAACATATGGGCGCTATATTGGAGCACTAGGGTAGGGCGTGCCACGCCAGGAGGCCACCCCGGGTGAAGGTCGCAGCGCCATAGGCACTACTCCACCCATATGGAATGACCCCCCTACCCTACACATTCCCTCCCCGACCATAGAGGTCCTGTAGAGTACCGCTGCGCTTCTGGGAATCAACTTAAGCCTGTAGTGGGAATTACCCCCACATGAACCAATGGAGGATTTAGTCCTCTGGAGCCACTATGGGGGACTATCCCACAGTGCTATGGCCCGAGACACTACACTTCAGCATGCTGGGATGCCGACACATGCTCCATGCAGGCCCTTTCCCATGCCCTGGCACACACTTCAGAAACAGCCATTATAGCTGGAATACTCAGGCACCAAGGTCATGGGACAAGCGCCCAGTCAACCCCCAGCCCCGCTTCTGGATCTGCGATCGTACCAGGATCTCCATCTCACATACCTGACCCCGGTGGCAAATCCATCCCAGGGAGTAAGGGATACTAACCACCTCAAGGGGGTCCAACCCACCCAAGAGGCCCATGGTGCCCTGTCGCCTTTCAGTGTCGGGTGGTTCTTACCACCATGCCATGTGTTATGAGCCCCCTATCTCCTTTTAGCACAAGGTGCCATCATCAGAGACCCTTTCAGGAATTTGGGGGGGCAGTTTTTGATTTGTCATGCCATGGACAACACAGGCCCCGAGGTACCCAGGAGGGCATTGCTCAGCACCTGAAGGCACGATCCAAGTTGCCCTGAACCAAGATCTCCCGGCCGAAGTCGCCCGCTGTGAGGCAGGGGGTTTCCCCCCCCCCTGTGAGGACGTTAACGTCATGTCCCCCCCCACCGAGCCCACATACAATGCAGGCCCAACGAGCACGCCACCCCGAGAGAGCAGCGCAGATGCCAGAAGGATGCAAGCTCACTGAGAATCCAACCAGAAGCAACATTTTCAACGGGTTGCCAAGACCGCTGGCAAGCTCCATGCCTGTTCCCCGCCACGTTACGGCGACTGACGACCAACCCCGGCACACCAGGGTGAGTTGGAACCTTCTCTCATACGATGCCCAGTCCCAGAGAGTCCAGACAAGGTCAGGTAGCTGCAACTTCCCCCAGCCAACCCCAGTTGCAAAACCGAGATGGTGGTGGTAAGAGGACAAGAAGGATGCATGAGCGGTTGACTGGGCCAGCCAAGGGGGATGGTTGTGCCATCTGCAGTGTGAAATCAGGCCATGTCGGTGCTGGTAGGCTAAGTCAAAGCTCAACCAGTAGCCCCCATAGGGACTGGCATGACAGAGAACCTGGGCCACTTTTTATTATTATTATTATTATTATTATTATTATTCCTGCAGTATTACATAATTACAAGCTGCCCCCCTGAAGGGGGGGCCCTAACTACATAACAACAGAGGCGCCCGTCATCACACAACACATGAAACTGGGCAGGGACCCTGCTCCCCAAAGGGTGCCAAGGTGGGAAGGGTCCCTATTAGTAAAGGAGAAGAAAGGGAGAGGAATACATATCGCTACAACAAAACCAAGCAGGTGAGGGCAGGTACCAGGGGTAACTTAGAATTGGAAAGGGAGGGCGAGAGCGCCAGCCAGGACATACACAGGAGAGTCCAAAAGGCGATCACAGGGTGGAGGGAAAGGGAGGAAGCGCACCTGAAAGCTCCAAGAGAGCCGGGTCCGGGTCCTGGGAACGGTATCCAAGCATACGACTCATGTAATCCCGGAGGAGGTCCAAGTCCATATCTTTGTTGGTCGGGTGTCCCTCCAACTCCATTGTGGCGAAGGCCAAGTGGATGGTGGTGGAGGTGTGGTCAGAGAGGCAGTTCATGTGTCCTGTCAGCTTAAGCCAGCGACGCAGGGCCTGAAGGCGGTTTTCATCGGCCCACTCAGTGTGGTGGGTCGGAAGAGGGTCATGGGGGGGCCAGACCTTATGGATCCATGGCCGGAAAGTACGGCAACTCCCCATGATGTGGGCAGTGGATTGAGCGGGCCAGGGGGGGTGGTTGTGCCATTGGCAGTGCGAAATCAGACCATGCCTGTGTCAGTAGACTGAGTCAAAGCTCAGCCAGTAGCCCCCATAGGGACCAGCATGGCAGAGGATCTGGGCGACCACCGAGAGCTCTTTATGTGGGTGGTCGACCGATTGTGTTAACAGCTTTCAAGGTCGGCGGGAGGGGGCCCCATTAACAGCGAGGTACTAGAACCTGGGCCACTGCAGAGAGCTCCTGGCGGGGGTGGTCCACTGACTGTGTGATGATCTTTTGGGGATGGTGAGAGGGGATACCATTGACAGCCAAGTATTTGTCGGCTGTTGAGGCCAGTGGGCAGGCGAGTGCGAGGGACCATCATTCCATGAGGGTGTTGACGGCAGCCTCTTTCAGTGCAGAGGTGGAGGGCGCAAGGGAGGACGGGGGTAGGTTCATTGCGAACTTTGCCTCACAGTCTGCCCATTCATTCCCGGGGATGTCGGAGTGACCCGGGCACCAAACGAAATGAATGGAGAGATCCGGGTATGAGTCCAATAGAGTCTGGACCCCTGCCTTCCATTGGTTGAGGAGATGTGCACCTGGAACTGGCGCCCATGTGCAGATCAGGTGGAGTGCCATCAGCAAATCCGACAGAAAGAAGATGTCAGATGCAACAGGCAATAGCTCCCATAGGTGGTGTGCGGCCCAACTTGGTGCAGATGTGAGAGAGAAAATCTCTGCATCCGTGGCTGTTGCGCATGTGGGGGAGGCCAGCCGGCATGAGTTGAGGCGAGTAAGGCCCATCATGGCGCAAATGGCTGATCCAGACTTCACACCCATGCACAAGCCATTGGTGAAAACCTGGAGGTGGGGAATGGTGCTCAGGGAGCACATAGCAGCCACAAATTTGTCGTGGGTGTCTTTGCTGACTGGAGTGATAGGAGTGGTGAACGAGACTCTGCCATTCATAAAGGCCAAAGGATCTGTCCACAGGGGATGAGTGTATGCAGGGACCGGTTGAACCCAAGGGACCCGGACCTGCAGAGAAGTGGAAAAGGGGCGGTTAGTTATGCTTTTGTAATATCGTTTTCTACCAACGGAGTGCAGGGTGCACCAGAGGCGCAGAGAATGGAGAGTCTTAGCATATTCAAAATAGTAAGAGAGAGGGGGAAGGGAACAGAGAAAATTTGTAGAGAAGGGGGAGGCGCCTTTGTAGACGCCAAGGATCCATCTGCATGCCGTGTTTTGCACAGCCTGCAGGCGGCTTACTAATGTTTTTTGGTGTCGGCCATGATACCAGACCGGAACGCCCCATGTGAGGACAGAGCAGACGCAGGCGGTGTACAGTCTACGGAGGAGGAGGGCCGAGATTCCACATTCTGTGTTGCCGAGAATGCAGAGGGCGGCGAGGGTGGATAGGCCCTTGGAATGCATATGTTCCACATGGGCCTTGAATGTAAGGGTGGGATCCCACCATATTCCCAGCCATCGCAGCAGGATAGAGGGTCGGATAAGTGTGGTGGGGGAGACCCAGACCCTGGCAGTGTCCCAGTCCATGTAGGCGGCTGAGCGTTGTCGGGGTGGGTGGAAGTGTAGGCACTCTGTTTTGGTGGCTTTGATGTTGAGTCCGATGGCACCGAAGTGTGTGTTGAGTAGATGGTAGGTGTTGGATAGTTGCTGGCAGTTGGATGCCACGCTCGGTCCGACGCACACGAGTAGGTGGTCGTTGACATATGCGAGGGCAGTGGTGCCGGTTTGGTGAAATTTCCAGAGGACCACACCTGCGAATATAGTCGAGAGGATCGGGGATACCAGGGACCCTTGAGGGGTACCGAGGTCGGGTTTCAGGGCGGTTGGGAGGGTGGTGCCATTGAAGGCGATGGCTACCTGCTGGTCTGTCATGAAAGAAAGGCACCAGTCTGCCATGTTTGGTGGGCACTGGAGGTCCAACAGTTGCTGGTGGAGGAGTTGCGGGTGTACTGAGTTGAAGAAGCCTTGTATGTCGACCGCTAGGACCGAGCATACCCGGCCCTCGGCATGGGCTTGCTCTGCAATCTGTAGGAGGTGCTGGGCGGTGTCATAGACAGAATGTCCTTGATGCCCCCCATATTGGTTAGGTGGCAACCAGTCTCTCGTGTTTGCAAGGAACTGGAGCCGGTTAGTGATAATCTTTTCGAGGAGTTTCCCTAAGGTCTCTTTGAGGGTTATGGGCCAGTATGCGCGTGGCGAGAAGGGGTCCTTCTTGTTGGGCTTCCGAAGCATCACAACTTTTGCTGCCTGCCAACACTTGGGGTGATGCCCCATGCGCAGGCAGTTGTTGAAAAGAGTGAGGATCTCATTGGGGTAGGTGTCCACCACCCATTTCAGGGGGTGGTAGCTGATGCCCAACAGGCCCAGAGCCGACAGGTTGGAGGTGTCGGACAGTGCCCCTGTAAGCTCCAAGAGGAGAATGCATGGGGCAGCTGGTTGGGGGGGAGGCGGCAGGGTATTGGCCGCTTGGTGGGGTGGCGGGGGTGTAAAGAAAGTGGTGTGGAAAAGCTCACCTTTCTTGTCATCCGTTTGGGTGAAGGTGCTGTCATTCTTCCTGAGTGAGGGGATTGGGGTAGGCCAGTTGCCTAGGCCACATTTGGCCCAGCTCCAGATGTTGGAGGCATCAGCCTGGTTGGCTTGATCGGCATAGAAATGTCGCTTGGCCGCCCGGACCCCACGTTTGAATGCACAGCGGGCTGCTGACCGCTGAAGGGGGGTGGTGGCCGTTGAGATCCCTTGGAGGAGAGCCTTACATGTCGGAGTCCACCAGGGGACCTCAGTTTTTGATGGCTTGGCGAGTTGGGTGAAGGGTGCGAGGCAGCTATCATAGAGTCGACCACTGCCCCGCCAAATCATAGAGGCCCTTGATGCCGACCCCACTGACGAACAAATGGAGGACATATGATAGAGACACTCTCTATCCTGCAGTGGAACGCCGCCTGCTCACTAGCGATGATTCATTCCCTAATCCCGGTCCTTACTACTGACCCTTCCCCCCTGCACCTAATTCTTATACAGGAACCACCCTGGTACCAAATAGGGCTACAACCTTCACTCACCAACCAGACTGGCTCCCCGGTCTTCAACGTCCCCACCATCCCAGGCTATATGCCAGTGCTACCCCCCGAGGTTCGTCCCAGGGTAGTCACATATGTCTCCCAAGCCCTCCCCCCCACTTCATGGTCAATCCTCGGTGCTGCATCCCATGGTACCGATGTACTGACAGTGGAGATCCGAGCCCAACTCACCCTCCGGGTGTGCAACTACTATGGCATGCACCCCCTGGACCACGAGAATGCCTCCCCCCAGTACCCAGGTGAGTCCTTCATATTCTCACTTCCCTCGGAACTGGCCACCACTCTACTTGTGGTGGGCGACTTCAACTGTCGCCACCACTCATGGTCCGAATTCCCCGTCCCACGACGAGATGACTTGGGGGCCCAACCCCTCAATGACTTTTTCCATGGGCATGGCCTGGCACCTGCCCATCTTCCCAACTGTGATTCACAGCCCAATGGCAATTGTCGTTGGTGCCCCATTGACATGATCTGGGCCCCACCCACGGTCAACCCCGACTCTATTCTAGACTCGGCTACCTCCGACCCCTCCCCACTGTCTGACCATGCCATCCTCAGGTGGTCACTGCCATTTCGGCCCCCCCTCCAGCCCTAAAGACCCGCCAGCTCCTCCCAGCCAACAAGGAGAAATGGACCAATATCGCCTTCCCCCTCCTCGAAGCAGCTTTCCGCCTACCAGGGCTCAACACCCACACATTGGACACTAAAGCTAAGGCAGTCATCGACTCAATGGTCGCCGCTCTTCAGCCATTCACCCACCTCTCAAAACTGTCGAAAACGGAAGTCCCATGGTGGTCACCACACTGCAAGAGTCTTCTATCCACCATTTCAATGGCCACGACCCCCCTCCAATGCGCAGCAGCATGGCGTGCCTTCAAAAGGGGCATTAGGACAGCCAAGAGGCAGTTCTATGCCGACCAGGCAGCAGAAGCAGACGCCTCCAATATCTGGAACTGGGCCAAACATGGCCTTGGTAACTGACCAACCCCCATCCCTTCGCTCAAAAAGCGAGACGGCTCCTTCACCCAGATGGACAGAGAGAAAGGTGAGCTCTTTTGCGAAACTTTCTTCATGCCCCCCCCCACCACAAGCAGCGGCCAACTTCCTGCCGCCACCACCCCAACCAGCTGCCCCGCCTATACTCCTGTCGGAGCTCACAGGGGCACTGTCCAACACTTCCAACTTATCGGCTCCAGGCCTCTTGGGAATAGGATACCGACCCCTGAAATGGGTTGTCAATGCCTACCCCAATGAGATTCTATCACTTTTCAACGACTGCCTGTGCTTAGGGCACCACCCTGAGTGCTGGCAGGCGGCAAAGGTGGTGATGCTACGGAAGCCTAATAAGAAGGACCCCTTCTCGCCGTGTTCATACCAGCCCATAACCCTCAAGGAGACCCTAGGGAAATGTTAGGACCAAGGGTAACCATGGTTAGCCAATGGAACAAGTAGTCGAGATAGAGTTGAGGTGTGTGATTGAGTCAAGAATAAGTTGGTAGATGTTGGTACTTCGCTCAGGAGAAGTCTGAGAGAATTGAGAAGGTGAATTAAACTGGGGGTCTAGGCTGGTCTAGGCCCTCCTTATATACATGAAGAAGAAGCTCCGCTTGAAAGCAGACACTCCACAAGGCTCTGCAGTTGGAGCTATGACGCCTCACAGTGTTGTCATAAGCTCCACTGACTTGGAGCTGTGTACCAGTGCAAATGACCTCATTAGAGGATCATATGAGAAATAACTATCTACAATTGGCCATTGGTGCTCCACTGAGCTCCACTGCATGTCATGTGCTCCATTATGCTCCACTAGGCTCCACTGAGCTCATAGTGAAGTCATAGGTGTCATAATGACTTCACCATGATGCTTAGGCTGTGCGCATTGCCCCACTGTTCTGCACGCTACCCTGTAGTCTTATGTGCCAGTGGCTTCTTGTTGAGATGCTGCCTAACAGCTTGATGATTGGTAAGTTGTTGACTTGTCTCATTGGCCTCCTGTACTGGTTCTTCCATGTTATCCTGTTGTGTTGGACACTTCGCCATTTAGGGTTTGTGGCTGGCTTCGGTAAGCACTTCGGTTCCTGCCGAGTGTGGCTTAATCACGTAATGCGATATTGGCTAAAGGTCCATAGGCGGGTACCTTTCGGTTGGTGTCCTGTCGTCGATCACATTGTCCAGTGGTTCGTTAATGTGGTTTATCCTAGTGATACATCATGTGTATCCTGGAGGTGGCGCCAGGGGTGATCCATTTGATAACCATAGTGTTATCACGTAAAGATTAACATTGCCGATCTGTTGATCGGCGGTCGTCGATCCCTTTGCTGATAGATTCTCGAAGAGGGTGATTACCTTTGCGCGTAATCAGTGAGCGTTAGCTAGGAATGTGTTATCCTGCAACATCCTGTGTGGGAAGGATCCTGAGACCACTCATAGGTCACATTCCTTGTCATGTATGTGCGGGTTCACTATCATCTGGACATGGATGTTGTGCAAAAACTCCTGTACATCGAAGATGTACATTTGTATCGTGTGTGTTACCCTGACCTCCGTGCCATCGCCTATAGGGTCTACAGCGTGATCTGTAGTTACCTGGCAGTTTGTGTACCCTGCCATGTAAAAGCATTTGGTTATTACTGTGTTAAATGCTTCCCATGATTGATTGTATGTGGTCCGGCATCAGTGGCAGAGTATTGACGGGTCAAGAGTCTTTAGCAGTCGCTTGAGCATCGTGATTGGCCTGATGTTCCCAAGAAGTCCTGGTTTTCTAGTTAGTTCCGTCCCCATGTTGAATGATCGCTGGATAGTCTCTGTGGGAGTCCCTTCCTGTATTGGTAGTCACTGGTATCATTGTCTAAGCTTGTAAGCAAGCTTATTCATCAATTCCTAACAGGAAACTCCTTGAGAAGATAATAGCTAACCGGCTCCAGTACCTCGCTAACACACGGGACTGGTTGCCACCTAACCAATATGGGGGGCGTCAAGGCCATTCGGTCTATGACGCTGCCCAACACCTCCTACAGATTGCGGAATGTGCCCACTCAGAGGGCCTTGTCTGTTCGGTCCTTGCAGTCGACATTCAGGGCTTCTTCGACTCAGTGCACCCTCAACTCCTCCACTGACAACTGTTAGACCTCGGTTGTGCACCTGATTTGGCCAACTGGTGCTTGTCTTTCATGACAGACTGGCAGGTCGCCGTTGCTTTCGACGGCACCACCCTCCCCACCGCCCCAAAACCCGACTTCGGCACTCCCCAAGGATCGCTGGTCTCCCCCATCCTGTCAACCATATTCATGGGGGTGGTCCTCCGGTGCTTTCACCAAGCCAGCACCACTGCCCTAGCATACATTGATGACCATCTACTAATCTGTGTAGGACCCTCAGTGGCATCCAACTGCCGTGCCCTCGCCCGTGCCTACCAACAACTCGACACCCTCTTCGGCACCATCAGTCTCAACATCGAAGCCGCCAAGACGGAGTGTCTCCACTTCCACCCCCCTAGGTGACGCACTGGCTATAATGGCTGGGACACTGCTGGCATCCAGGTTGACCCCAACACCCTGATCCACCCCTCAATCCCACTTAGGTGGCTGGGGATATGGTGGGATCCAGGCCTCTCCTTCAAGCCCCACATAGAGTGCATGCACTCCAAGGGGCTCTCCACCCTTGCCGCACTCCACATCTTAGGGAACACCCAACACAGCATCTCGGCCCTTCTCCTTCGTCGACTATACACCTCCTGCGTCCGCTCTGTCCTGTCCTGGGGCGCGCTGGTTTGGTGCCATGGCCATCGCCAAAAAACTCTGGTAAACCGCCTCCAGGCCATCCAAAATACAGCCTGCTGCTGGATTCTGGGTGTCTACAAAGGTGCCTCCCCCCATTCCACTAATTTCCTTTGCTCTGTTCCCCCTCTCTCTTTCTATTTTGAATATATAAAGACTACCCACTCCCTTCGCCTCTGGCGCACCCCCCACTCTATTGGCTGAAAACTTTTTAAAAATGTAACTAATAGACCTTTCTCACTTTCTTTGCAGGTCCAAGCCCCCTGGGTTCAACAGGTCCCTGCATACATGCATCCCCCATGGATGGATCCTCTGGCCTTCACACAAGGCCGCATCTGCTTCACCACCCCTGTCACCCCAGTTAGCACCGACACCCGGAAAGCTTTCATAGCTGCCGCATGCCAACTCGGCTGTACCCCACACATACAGGTGTTCACAGACGGCTCCTGCATTGACAATAAGTCGGGTTCAGCCATCTGTGCCATGCTTGGACACACCCGACTCCTGTCCCGCCGACTGGAATCCCCCACCTGCGCCACAGCCACAGATGCCGAGGAGTTCTCCCTCGCCACAGCACCGGGCTGGGTAGCACACTGCCTCCTGGCACAACTGCGTGTCGCATCAGACATCTTCTTCTTGTCCGATTTGCTGACTGCCCTCCACCTTTTCCATACCTGGGCTGCCGCCCCGGGCGCCCACCTCCTCCACATCTGGAAAGCGGGTGTGGAGACTCTGCTGGACTCATACCCCCAGCTCACCGTCCATTTCGTATGGTGCCCTGGCCACTCGGACATCCCAGGGAATTAATGGGCTGACATGGAAGCGAAGCTTGCTACAGAGCTCCCCCCATCCGACCTCAAACCTTCCACCTCCGCACTAAAAGAGGTTGCTGTTCGCACCCTCATGGAGCGATGGACATTCTCGCTAGCCCGCCCCCTTGCCTCAACCGCCGACAAGTACTTAGCAGTCCACGGCCTCCCCTCATGCCGACCTCGGAAGCTGCTCATGCATTCAGTTGACCACCCACGCAACGAGCCATCTGCAGTCGCACAGGTCTTCTGTTGCGCCGGTCCCTATGGGGGTTACTGGCTGAGTTTTGACTCGGCCTACTGGCACAGGCATGGCTTGATTTCGCATTGCAGGTGGCACAACCACCCCCCCTGGCCCGCGCAGTCAACCGCCCACATCCTAGGCGGCTGCAGCACATTCCACTCTTGGATACAGTGCGTATGGCCACCTCAGGACCCTCTCCCAGTCCACCACTCAGAGTGGGCTGATGAAAACCGCCTCCCGGTTTTGCGCCAATGGCTAAAGCTAACAGGGCACCTTAACTGCCTTTCTGACCGCACCGCTGGCGCCATTCGACTGTCTTATGCAGCAATGGACATAGATGGCTACCCAACCGACGAAGATATGGACTTGGACCTCCTATGGGACTACATGCATCATATGCTCGGACCCCAAACTCGGGACTCAGACCCAGCCCTCTTGGAGCTATCAGGTATGCTCCCTCCCTTTCCCTCGGTTTAGTGTTTGCCCTTCAAATTCCCTGTGATACATCTCGGCCGGCACTCTCACCCTCCCTTTACAGTTCTAAGCTTCTTATTTTAACCTGCCCTCACCTGCTTGGTTTGTTCATAGCAATATGTATCCCTCCTTCTTGCGTGTTTCTTACTAAATAGGGGCTCTTCACACTTTGGCACCCTATGGGGAGCAGAGCCCCCGCCCAGTTTTGTGCAATGCGCAATGATGGGTGCCTCTGTTGTTATGTAGTTAGGGCCCCCCCTTCGGGGGGGCAGCTTGTAATTATGTAATACTGCAGGAATAATAATTTAAAAAAAAAAAAAAAAAGAGTTGACCACTGCCTGCACTTTGACATTGAGGGTGAAGGTGCTGTCCACCGTTAGGTGGAAGGCGGCTTCAAGTAAAGGGAATGCGATGTCGGTCCACTCTTCCCTGTTGGCCGGGAGCAACCAGTGTGTTTTGATGACTGGGGTTGGGTGCCGAAAAGGCAGGGACCAGCGCAGCATTGCGTGGTCGGATAAAGGGGAGGTGGCTGAGGTCCCCAAATCTAATATTGTGTCGGGGTTTATCACGGGGGGGGGACCAGATCATGTCAATTGGGCACCGCTGATGATTGTCAGCAGGCCTAGAGTCAGAGTCCAGGAGGTGAGCTGGTGCAAGGCTGTGCTCCCAGAAGAAGTCATTGAGGGGTTGTGCCCTCAAGTCCTCCTGCCGTGAGGCGAGGAGTTTGGACCATGAGTGGTGGCGATGGTTAAAGTCACCCACCACTAGCAGGGTGGAGGCCAAAGCTGGTGGAATTGTGAAAAGAAAAGACTCACTGGGGTATAAGGGGGTGGCGGTGGTGCGATCCGGGGCGTGCATACTGTAGTAGTTGCAGAGGTGGATCGTCAAGTGGGAGCGGATTTCGATGGTCAGGACATCAGTGCTGAAGGAAGCAGCCCCGAGGACTGACCATGCTGTTGGGGGGATGGCGCAGGATACATACATGACAACCCTCGGCCATGTGGATGGGGGGAGGATGGCAGTGTACCCTGGCAGGGAGGGGACATTGAGGACCGGTGTACCGGTGGGGTCGACGAGGGAGGGTTGGAGGCCGATTTGGTACCAGGGTGGCTCCTGTATTAAAATAACGGTGGGTGGGGATGGGTCAGTGGTTAGGATCGGGATGAGGGAATGGACCGCAGCTAGGGAGCGGGCGGCATTCCACTGCAGAATAGAGATGTCTCTATTCATGAGTCCTCCATTGTTTTGTCTTCAGGTCCCTCAATGGCAGCCTCGGTCTGGCGATATCGCCGTTTCTTGGGGCACTGAGGGTAGGTGGCAGGGTGGTCGCCCTTGCAGTTGGTGCAGTAGTGAGTGTGAGGGCAGTGGTCGCCCTCGATGGCTTCGGTGGCACAGTGTGCACACGACTTATGGTGGTTGTGGGAGAGGTGGCCTCCTCCACATTCAGCACAACAAGGCTGGGCTCGGCAACCTTTCGTTCCGTGTCCTAGGCCCTGGCAGCACTCACACTGGGTGAGGCTAGGGCGGAAGGGGGGGACCGAGAGGGAGAGGGAGGTGCCGAACATCCATACCCACGGGTGCTTGAGGAGCTGCACCCAGATGGATCCATCAGGGTCGGAGAAGGAGAAAGCCATGGGGCACCTGTCCAGAGTTGGCAGGTGGTCATCAGTGGCGGCGAAGTGGGGGTTGACCACGAAGTCGAGGAGGTGGAGTGTCGGGTTGTGCCGGACTTCGGCCATGAGGGCCTTCTGGGTGATGGTGTGGCCATTCTGGCCGAAGAGGTAGTCCTTGCATGGCACCATGGAGATGCGGAGTGCAGACCGAGGGCGGACACGGACTGGGTTGAAGGAGAACGTCCCAGGGATCTTCGTGACCTCCATGGACAGACTCTTTTCGTGCATGTGGGTGGCAAAGGCTGTAGAGTGCCGATCGATGATCGTATCTGTGGCCGGGGAGGTGGAGGATGGTCGCTTGGCAAACGAGGTCATGAGGTTCCCCTTTATGTTGAAGGAGGAAGCCAGGACTGTGACCTGGTCAGCAGTGGGGAGGGAGGAGAAGAACTCATGGGCGGTGGTGGTGAGGCGCATGGCCAGGAGCTGGACTTCGGACTTAATGGCAATGGTCGGCAGGAGGACCAGGGTCGGATCCTTGGCATATACTGGGGGCGGGGGTGGGACCTGGCGCTGCTTCTTCTTTTTCTTGTGGGTCACTGTCATGAAGACCATGCCCGGGGCTGGAGCTGCTTGGTTGGGGTTGGAGGTGGTGGGTGAGGCCAGGGAGGCCGCCACCTGGGCATAGGAGATTGGTGCTGCGGTGGAGGTGGCCTGGGTGGTGGCGGTGGGGGCCTGGGCCTTCTGGGCCGGTGTGGCATGGGGCATGGGCCGGTTGACAAGTGTTGAGACCTGTCTGGAGATGGATGCTACTTCTGTGGAGAGCTGTTTAACAATGTTTGTCAGCACAGACACGTTGGGTGACACATTAGCGGTTCCTGGGGTCCTGGTCTGGGCCGAGGGTTGTGGGGTGGTGGACAGGGTCCCTTGTTGGGGGCAAGCTGGGGCGAAGGGCGCTGGCAGGGAGGCTTCCGCCCCCCCCCTTGCAATGTTATAGGCCATCTCCAGGTTGCGGGAGACAATGTGCTGGGGGTCCTTCTCGTCCCTGAAAATGCCGGCAATAGTCTGTTGGACGTTCCAAAAGAGGTCGCCAACAAATTTTTCAGTGGCTCAGTCAATCTCTTCGGGGTTGTAGTGGTGGGTCTTCCGGTCGAAGTCCTCTAGCACTTGGGAGATGGCATACATAAAGCCCAACATGTGTGGCTCGAACTGGTCGTGTGGGCGGGGTCGGGGGGTGTGCGGGGATAGGTTGTCCGATGACCGTTTGTTGGTGAGCGGTGGTGAAGGTGTGTGTGGATTCTCGAGGATGTCTTCCATCTCGCCAAACTCGTTGGAGCCAGTGGGGGGGTTGGACCCTGTTGAGGGGGGGCAGCTGACGTGTCCGAAAGCCCGAGTGAATTCGGTGTTCGAGACTCCAATGACAGGGGATGGGGCGAGACGGAGAGCATCTGGGGATGATGCCAGGAGGCCTGGGTCAATTTGGGCAGGGGTGGGGGTCATGCCATGTAATGCGGCCATGGTGTTGCCAGCGGCCACCCAGTTGGCGGCCATCCTAGCTGCCCTGTCGGCATCGGCACTGGCCGATGAGGGGGGAGGGAGGGGTGGTCGAGTTGAACGTAGAGCGTTCCTGTATCCACTGGGGTTCGACATGGGGGAGTTTTAGCTGCCCACACTAGTCGATGGTGGTGGTTACTGGTCAAGAAGGATGAGACATCTCTATTCTGCAGTGGAATGCCGCCTGCTCTTTAGCTGCAGTCCATTCCCTCACCCTGATCCTTACCACTGACCCATTCCTACCCACCATCATTCTGATCCAGGAACCACCCTGGTACCAAATCGGCCTCCAGCCCTCCCTCACAGATCCCACCGGCAATCCAGTCTTCAATGTCCCATCCCTCTCAGGATACACTGCTGTCCTCCCCCCAGCCACCCAACCAAGGGTCGTCACATACATATCCTGAGCCATCCCCTCTACTTCATGGTCCGTCCTCAGAGCCGCATCCTCCGGCACCGACATCCTCACCATTGAAATCCGGTCACACTGGACGATCCACCTATGCAACTACTATGGGATGCATGCACCGGACCGCACCACCGCCACCCCCCTCTACCCCGGTGAGTCGTTTCTATTCACAATCCCACTGGCATTAGCCTCCACTCTACTTGTGGCTGGCGACTTCAACCGTCACCACCACTTGTGGTCCGAACTCCTTTCCTCATGGCAGGAGGACTTGAGGGCGCAACCCCTCAACAACTTCTTCCAGGAGCATGGCCTTGCACCAGCCCACCTTCTGGACTCGGACTCATGGCCTGTCAACAATCGTCGGCGGTGCCCAATTGACATGATCTGGTCCCCCCCTGCGATCAACCCCAACACAATCATAGATTCGGGCTCCTCAACCACCTCCCCACTGTCCAACCATGCCATCCTATGCTGGTCATTGCCCTTTCAGCCTCCACTCCCAGTCAGCAAAACCCACCAGTTACTCCTGGCAGACAGGGAAGAATGGTCCGACATTGCCTTTCCATTACTCGAAACTGCCTTTTTACACCTGGCAGACAACACCCTCACCCTCAACAAGAAAGTGCAGGCAGTGGTCGATTCTATGATCGCCACCCTCACTCCGTTCACCAGGCTCACAAAGCCGTCCAAGTCCGAAGTCCCATGGTGGACCCTGACCTGCAAGTCGCTCCTCCAGGCGATCTCAACGGCCACCACCCCCCTTCAGCGATCAGCAGCCCGCCGCGCCTTCAAACGTGGCGTACGGGCGGCCAAAAGGCATTTCTATGCCGAACAGGCCGACCAAGCCGACGCCTCCAACATTTGGAGCTGGGCCAAGCGTGACCTGGGCAACCGACCTACTCCAATCCCCTTGCTCAAGAAGTGAGACGGCACCTTCACCCAATCAGATGACGAGAAGGGTGAGCTTTTCCGCACTACTTTCATTTCGCCCCCCCGCCCCACCAAGCGGCCGACACACCCCCACCCCCACCCCAACCAGCTGCCCTGCCCATACTCCTCTTGGAGCTCATGGGGGCACTGGCTGATACCTCCAACTTGTCAGCTCCGGGCCTCTCGGGGATTGGCTACCGCCCCTTAAAATGGGTGGTAGACACCTACCCAGAAGAGATACTTGCCCTTTTCAATGACTGTCTGTGCATGGGGCACCACCCCAAGTGCTGGTGGGCAGCAAAAGTGGTAATGCTCCGGAAGCCAAACAAGAAGGATCCCTTCTCACCGAGATCCTATTGGCCAATTACCCTCGAGGAGACCCTAGGGAAACTCCTCAAAAAGATAATCACTAACCGGCTCCAGTTCCTCGCTAACATGAGAGACTGGCTGCCACCTAACCAATATGGGGGGGCATCAAGGACACTCCGTCTATGATGCCGCCCAGCACCTCCTACAGATTGTGGAGCGAGCCCACACCAAGGGCCACATATGCTCGATCCTAGCGGTCGACATACAGGGTTTCTTCGACTCGGTAAACCTGCAACTCCTCCACCGGCAACTTTTGGACCTCCAGTACCTGCCCAACATGGCGGACTGGTGCCTGTCCTTCATGACAGACCGGCAGGTCGCCATCGCCTTCGATGGCACCACCCTCCCAACCACCCAAAAACTAGACCTCGGCACCCCTCAAGGGTCCCCGGTATCCCCAATCCTCTCAACTATATTCACGGGTGTGGTCCTCCGGAAATTTCACCAAACTGGCACCACTTTTTTATTTTATTTTATTATTCCTGCAGTATTACATAATTACAAGCTGCCCCCCTGAAGGGGGGGCCCTAACTACATAACAACAGAGGCACCCATCATTGCGCATCACACAAAACTGGATGGGGGCTCTGCTCCTGAGTGGGTGCCGAAGTGTGGAGAGCCCCTATTGAGTAGGAAGAAAAGAACAGTAGAAGGAGGAATACATATCGCTATGAACTAACCTAGTGGGCAAGGGCAGGCAAAGTAGGAAGCTTAGAATTGAGAAAGGGGTGGCGAGAGTGCTGGCCAAGACATATCCATAGGAATCCGAAAGACGGGCATTAATCATGAGGGAATGGGGGGAGCATACCTGAGAGCTCCAAAAGGGCTGGGTCCGAGTCCTGGGTTCAGTGTCTGAGCATACAACACATGTAGTCCTGTAGGAGGTCCAGGTCCATATCCTTGTCGGTTGGGTGTCCATCCAGGTCCATTGCTGCAAATGCTAGCTGAATGGCACCTGTGGCGCGGTCAGAGAGGCGGTTTAGGTGCCCCATTAGCTTTAGCCATCGGCACAAAACCAGGAGGTGGTTTTTGTCAGTCCACTCTGAGTGGTGGACTGGGAGAGGGTCTTGTGGTGGCCATACTTGTCATATCCACAGGTGGAAGGTACTGCAGCCGCCAAGGATGTGAGCAGTCGACTGGGCAGGCCATGGGGGGTGGTTGTGCCACCTGCAGTGTGAGATCAGGCCATGTCATCGCCGGTAGGCTGAGTCAAAGCTCAGCCAGTATCCCCCATAGGGACCAGCATGGCAGAGAACCTGAGCTACTGCTGAGAGCTCACTTCAGGGGTGGTCGACCAAATGCATAAGGAGCTTTTGAGGTCGGCAGGACAGAGTGCCATGTACTGCCAGGTATTTATCGGCAGTCGAGGCAAGGGGGTGGGCAAGCGAGGAGGTCCACCGGTCCATGAGCATGTGGATGGCGGCCTCTTTTAGGGTGGAGGTGGATGGCTTTAAGTTGGATGGGGGGAGCTCAGTCACCAGTTTCGCTTCCTTGTCAGCCCATTCATTGCTAGGGATGTCCGAGTGTCCGGGGCACCACACAAAGTGAACAGTGAGCTGGGGGAACGAGTCCAGCAGGGTCTCCACTCTGGCTTTCCAGATGTGAAGGAGGTGGGCACCAGGAGCAGCGGCCCACATGTGGAAAAGGTGGAGGGCAGTCAGTGAATTGGAGAGAAAGAAGATGTCCAATGCAACATGCAGTTGCACCGGGAGGTGGCGTGCTACCCAACCTGGGGCTGTGGTGAGTCTTAAAATCTATGCACGTTGTGGTAGACAATGAGGTGCAGTGGTGAAGTTGAGGCGAAGGTGGGTTATCAGCGTAAACCGATGTATTTCTAGGGCGAGACCAGCTCCCCTTATATACATGTTCCATGGGCTAGTACTACTATAACTATCTAGCTCCTATATTGTATGGTGTTATCGTTGCATTATCATTCACTTAGTAAGGTGGTTGTTCATATGACCATGTACTATATTTATATTCATTTCATTATATTTATTTAATAGTGAGGGAAAATTCCTCAGCGTCCATTGCTGTAGCGCAGGTGGGGGATTCCAGTCATCGTGACCGGAGTTGGGTGTGGCCTAGCATAGCGCAGATAGCTGAGCCCGACTTATTGTCAATGCGGGAGCCGTCTGTAAATACCTGGACATGGGGAGTGGAGCCAAGTGTTACAATTTTCCTTTACTTTCCCCATTGCGCTGACTTATTCCCTCTTCGTCATCATCAGTCAGCACAACTCCCCTCTTTCTCTTCATTAATCATCCTTATTCGCCTTGCGCCATAAGACGCCATGATGACGCCTTACTGTACCATCATGACGTGCTTTGCTTACTGACCACCGTACTTGTATTACCAAGGCACTCCTTGAGTTTCCATGACCTTCCATAGGCTGGTAAACACACCTAACCAAGTCGCTACAGTAGCAAACACATAGAGTAGCATATAAGCATGTAACTTTGGTAGCACAAGTCCTAAGCTTGTGCTCTTTGTTCATACAAGCCCATTATCTGCTACCACCAGTTAACTGTGCGCCTTCTGGCCATTTACTCGTTTCGTCGTAACCCGACTCACTATAAGAAGTCCCCTCGCCTTAATCGCCGATCAGGAAGCCCCGACAACGATCACCCCTCGACTTACGACATCTAGGAAGCCCTGTTGCCGTACCATCAGTTCCGACGATCAGGAAGCACCGACGTCGATCCCCGCGTAACCGTTGAGCTTAACACCGAGTTGGTGCACAGCCATTACAAAAGACTTTCGCATGTCGGTGCTAACTGGGGTGGCAGGGGTGGTGAAGCGGACTCTGTTACAATTTTCCTTTACTTTCCCTTATGCGCTGACTCACTTCCCCTTCGTCATCATCAGTCAGCACAACTCCCCCATTCCTCTGCCTTACTCATTCTTATTCGCCTTGCACCATAAGACGCCATGATGACACCTTATTGCACCATCATGACGTGCTTTGCTTACTGACCACTGTACTTGTATTACCAAGGCCTTCCTTGTGTTTCCATGACCTTCCACAAGTCTGGTAAACATACCTAACCAAGTCGCTACAGTAACAAACACATAGAGTAGCATATAAGCATGTAACTTCAGTAGCACAAGCCCTAAGCTTGTGCTCTTAGTTCATACAAGCCCATTATCTGCCACCACCAGTCTACTGTGTGTCTCTTGACCAATAATCGCTTCGTCGTAACCCGACTCGCTATAAGAAGCCTACCACGTCCACATCGTCAATCAGGAAGCCCCACCGATGATCATCTTCGACTTACGACATCTAGGAAGCCCCGTTGCCGTACCATCAGTCCCGACGATCAGGAAGCCCCGACGTCGATCATTGCGTACCCATTGAGCTTAACAGACTCGGCCTTTCATGAAAGCCAGTGGGTCTGTCCACAGGGGATGCGTGTATGCAGGGACTTGTTGAACCCAAGGGGCTCGAACCTGCAGAGAAAGGGAGAAAGGTCTGTTAGCTACATTTTTAAATAATTTTTGGCCAATAGAGTGAGGGGTGCACCATAGGTGCAGAGAATGGGTAGTCTTTATATATTCGAAATAGAAAGAGAGAGGGGGAACAGAGCAAAGAAAATTTGTAGAATGGGGGGAGGCACCCTTGAAGATGCCTAGAATCCAGCAACATGCCGTGTTTTGCACAGCCTGCAGGCAGTTTACCAGGGTTTTTTGGTGGCTGCCATGGTACCAGACTGGTGCTCCCCATGTGAGGATGGAGCGCACGCAGGAGGTGTAAAGGTGGCAGAGGAGGAGGGCCGAGATACTGTGCTGGGTGTTGCCTAGAATGCAGAGGGCAGCGAGTGTGGAGAGCCCCTTGGAGCGCATGTGCTCTATATGGGGCTTGAAGGAGAGGCCCGGGTCCCACCATATTCCCAACCAATGCAGTGGGATTGAGGGGCAGATCAGGGTGTTGGGGTCTACCTGAACCCTGGCAGTGTCCCAGCCTTGGTAGCCGATGCGCCATCGGGGGGGGTGGAAGTGAAGGCACTCCGTCTTGGCGGCTTCGATGTTGAGACCAATGGTGCCGAAGAGGATGTCGAGTTGGTGGTAGGCGCAGGCGAGGGCGCGGCAGTTGGATGCCACTGAGGGTCCTATGCAGATTAGTAAGTGGTCATTGACGTATGCTAATGCGGTAGTGCCGGCTTGGTGGAAGCGCTGGAGGACTACTCCTGCAAAGATCGTTGACAGGATGGGGGACACCAGCGATCCTTGTGGGGTGCCTAGGTCGGGTTTGGGGGCGGTTGGGAGGGTGGTGCCGTCGAAGGAGACAGTGATCTGCCGGTCCATCATGAAGGACAGACACCAGTTGGCCATGTCGGGTGCACAACCGAGATCCGGCAATTGCCGGTGGAGGAGTTGGGGGTGAACCGAGTCGAAGAAGCCCTGTATGTCGACCGCGAGGACCGAGCAGACAAGGCCTTCCGAGTGGGCCCGCTCTGCAATCTGTAAAAGGTGTTGGGCGGTGTCGTAGACCGAATGGCCTTGGCGCCCCCTGTATTGGTTGGGTGGCAACCAGTCCCACGTGTTCATGAGGAACAATCGACACAATGGTTGCCACTCTCCAAACCGTCGAAAGTGGAAGTCCCGTGGTGGTCACCACACTGCAAGACCCTCTTAACCGCCATCTCGACAGCCACCACCCCCCTCCAGTGATCATCAGCTCAACGTGCCTTCAAAAGGGGTATTAGGACGGCCAAACGGCAGTTCTACACTGACCAGGCAGTGGAAGTGGATGCCTCCAACATTTGGAACTAGGCCAAATGCGGCCTCGGCAACCGACCTACCCCTATCCCCTCGCTCAAAAAGCGAGACGGCTCCTTCACACAAACGGACGCCGAGAAAGGTGAGCTTTTCCACAAAACTTTCTTCATGCCCCCTCCACCCCAGGCAGTGGCTACTACCCCACCACCACCACCTCAACCAGCTGCCCCGCCTATCCTCCTCACAGAGCTTACAGGGGCACTGGTCGACACATCCAACCTGTCGGCACCAGGCCTCTCGGGAATAGGTTACTGCCCCCTTAAATGGGTGGTGGACACTTACCCTGATGAGATACTCTCACTTTTCAATGACTGTCTACGCTTGGGGCATCACCCTGAGTGCTGGCAGGCAGCAAAGGTGGTGATGCTCCAGAAGCTGAACAAGAAGGACCCTTTTTTGCCACATTCATACAGGCCCATCACCCTTGAGGAGACCCTAGGGAAACTCCTCGAAAAGATTATAGCTAACGGCTCCAGTTCCTCGCTAATATGAGAGACTGGTTGCCGCCTAACCAATATGGGGGGCGCCAAGGCCATTCAGTCTACGACACCGCCCAGCACCTTTTACAGATTGCGGAGCGAGCCCACTCAGAGGGCCTTGTTTGTTTGTATTAAATAAATATAACAAATGATAAATATAACAAATGATAAATATAACAAATGATATAAATAGTAGATGGTCATATGAACATCCATCTTACTAAGTGAACGATAACACAATGATAACGCCATACAATATAAGAGCTAGATAGTTATAGTAGTACTAGCTCATGGAACGTGTATATAAGGGGAGCTGGTCTCTCCCATGAAATACATTGGTTTATGCTGATAACCCACCTTTGCCTCAACTCTACCACTGCACCTCATCGTCTACCACAACGTGCATAGATTTTAAGAGTTCAGTCCTAGTGGTTGACATTCAGGGCTTCTTTGATTTGGTGCACCCCCAACTCCTCCACCAACAATTGCTGGACCTTGGTTGCATGCCCAACATGACCAACTGGTGCTTGTCCTTCATGACAGACCGGCAGGTTGCCGTCGCCCTTGATGGCACTACCCTCCCAACCACCCAAAAACCCGACCTCGGCACCCCTCAAGGATCGCTGGTCTCCCCCATCCTGTCGACGATATTTGCAGGTGTGGTCCTCTGGCGCTTCCACCAAGCCGGCACCACCACCTTAGTGTATGTTTTTTTTTTTTTTTTTTTAAAATTATTCCTGCAGTATTACATAATTACAAGCTGCCCCCCCGAAGGGGGGGCCCTAACTACATAACAACGGAGGCACCCATCATTGTGCATTGCACAAAACTGGGCAGGGGCTCTGCTCCCAAAAGGGTGCCGAGGTGTGAAGAGCCCCTATTGAGTTAGAGAAGAAAAAATGGCAGCAAAAGGAGGAGGAGTACATATCACTACGAACTAACCAAGCGGGCAAGGGCAGGCCAAGTAGGAAGCTTAGAATGGAGAAAGGGGAGGTGAGAGCGCCGGCCAAGACGTATCTGTAGGAGTCTGAAAGACAGGCACTAATCATAAGGGAATGGGGGGAGTGTACCTGAGAGCTCCAAAAGGGCTGGGTCTGAGTCCTGGGTTCAGTGTCTGAGCATACAATGCATGTAGTCCCATAGGAGGTCCAGGTCCATATCCTCATCGGTTGGGTGTCCGTCAAGGTCCATTGCGGCAAATGCTAGCCATATGGTGCCCACGGTGTGGTCGGAGAGGCAGTTTAAGTGCCCCATTAGCCTTAGCCATTGGCGCAAAACTGGGAGGCGGTTTTCGTCCACCCACTCTGAGTGGTGGACTGGGAGAGGGTCTCTTGGTGGCCATACCCATCATATCCATGGGTGGAAGGTGCTGCAGCCACTGAGGATGTGGGCGGTCGACTGGGCAGGCCAAGGGGGGTGGTTGTGCCATCTGCAATGGGAGATCAAGCCATGTTGGTGCTGGTAGGCTGAGTCGAAGCTCAGCCAGTAACCCCCGTAGGGACCAGCGTGGCAGAGGACCTGAGCCACCACAGAGAGCTCACTTTGTGGGTGGTTGACCAAATGCATTAGCAGCTTTCGCGGTTGGCGGGACGGGGTGCCATGTACTGCCAGGTATTTATCAGCAGTCAAGGCGAGGGGGCGGGTGAGCGCGGAGTTCCACCAGTCCATGAGTGTATGGACGGCGACCTCTTTTAGGGCAGAGGTGGATGGCTTTAGGTTGGATGGGGGGAGCTCAGTCGCCAGTTTCGCTTCCATGTCAGCCCATTCATTGCTGGGGATGTCCGAGTGTCTGGGACACCACACGAAATGAACAGTGAGCTGAGGGAACGAGTCCAGCAGGGTCTCCACTCCAGCTTTCCAGATGTGTAGGAGGTGGGCACCAGGGGCAGCAGCCCATGTGCGGAAAAGGTGGAGGGCAGTCAGCGAATCGGAGAGAAAGAAGATGTCCAATGCGACATGCAGTTGTGCCAGGAGGCGGCGCACTACCCAGCCTGGAGCCGTGGCAAGGGAGAATTCCTCGGCATCTGTTGCTGTAGTGCAGGTGGGGGATTCCAGTCGGCGTGACCAGAGATGGGTGTGGCCTAGCATAGCGCAGATGGCTGAGCCCGACTTATTGTCAATGCGGGATCCATCTGTAAATACCTGGACATGGGGGGTGGCTCCGAGTTGGTGCGCAGCTGATACAAAGGACTTTCGCATGTTGGCACTGACTGGGGTGGCAGGGGTGGTAAAGCGGATGCAGCCCTGCATGAAGGCCAAGGGGTCCATCCAAGGGGGATGCGTGTATGCAGGGACCTGTTGAACCTGAGGGGCTCAGACCTGCAGAGAAAGGGAGAAAGGTCTGTTAGCTACGTTTTTAAATAATTTTCGGCCAATAGAGTGAGGGGTGTGCCATAGGTGCAGGGAATGGGTAGTCTTTATATATTCGAAATAGAAAGAGAGAGGGGGAACAGAGCAAAGAAAATTTGTAGAATGGGGGGAGGCACCCTTGAAGACACCTAGGATCCAGCAGCATGCCATGTTTTGCACAGCTTGCAGGCAGTTTACCAGAGTTTTTTGGCGGCTGCCATGGTACCAGACTGGTGCCCCCCATGATAGGATGGAGCGTATGCAGGAGGTGTAAAGGCGGCAGAGGAGGAGGGCCGAGATGCTGCGTTGGGTGTTGCCTAAAATGCGGAGGGCAGCGAGTGTGGAGAGCCCCTTAGAGCACATGCATTCTATGTGAGGCTTGAAGGAGAGGCCCGGATCCCACCATATTCCCAACCACTGCAGTGGGATTGAGGGGTGGATGAGGGTGTTAGGGTCTACCTGAACCCCTGCAGTGTCCCAGCCTTGGTAGCCGATGCACTGTTGGGGGGGGTGGAAGTGAAGGCACTCTGTCTTGGTGGCTTCGATGTTGAGACCAATGGTGCCGAAGAGGGTGTCGAGTTGTTGGTATGTGTGGGTGAGGGCGTGGCAGTTGGATGTCACTGAAGGTCCTACACATATTAGTAAGTGGTCATTGATGTATGCTAATGCGGTAGTGCCGGCTTGGTGAAAGCGCCGGAGGACTACGCCTACAAAGATCATTGACAGAATGGGGGACACCGGCAATCCTTGGGGGGTGCCGAGGTCGGGTTTGGGGGCAGTTGGGAGGGTGGTGCCATCGAAAGAGACAGCAACCTGCTGGTCCATCATGAAGGACAAGCACCAGTTGGCCATGTCGGGTGTGCAACCGAGGTCCAGCAATTGCCAGTGGAGGAGTTGAGGGTGTACCGAGTCGAAAAAGCCCTGTATGTCGACTGCTAGGACTGAACAGACAAGGCCTTCCAAGTGAGCCTGCTCTGCAATCTGTAAGAGGTGTTGGGCAGCATTGTAGACCGAATGGCCTTGACGCCCCCCATATTGGTTAGGTGGCAGCCAGTCCCACATGTTCACAAGGAACTGGAGCCTGTTAGCGATTATCTTTTCGAGGAGTTTCCCTAGGGTCTCCTTGAGGGTGATGGGCCAGTAGGAATGCGGCAAGAATGGGTCTTTCTTGTTAGGCTTCCGGAGCATCACTACTTTTGCTGCCCGCCAACACTTAGGGTGGTGCCCTAGGCGGAGGCAGTCATTGAAAAGTGAGAGAATCTCCTCAGGGTAAGTGTCCACCACCCATTTAAGGGGGCAGTAGCCTATCCCCAAGAGGCCTGGAGCCAACAAGTTAGAGGTGTTGGACAGTGCCCCCATAAGCTCTGTGAGGAGTATAGGTGGGGCAGCTGGTTGAGGTGGTGGTGGTGGGATAGTGGCCGCTGCCTGGGGTGGGGGGGGCATGAAGAAAGTTTTGTGGAAAAGCTCACCTTTCTCAGCGTCCATTTGTGTGAAGGAGCCGTCTCACTTTTTGAGCGAGGGGATAGGGGTAGGTCGGTTCCCGAGGCCGCATTTGGCCCAGTTCCAGATGTTAGAGGCATCCGCTTCTGCTGCCTGGTCAGCATAGAACTGTCATTTGGCAGTCCTGACACCCCATTTGAAGGCGTGTCGGGCTGATGATTGCTGGAGGGGGGTGGTGGCCGTCTTGATGGCGGAAAGGAGGGTCTTGCAGTGGGGTGACCATCATGGGACTTCCGTTTTCGATGGTTTTGACAGGCAGGTGAACAGCTGTAGGGTGGCGACCATAGCACCGATGACCACCTTAGCTTTAATGTCCAGGGCTTGGGTGTCGAGCCCCAGTAGTTGGAAGGCTGATTCGAGGAGGGGGAAGGCTATGTCGGTCCATTCCTCCTTGTCGGCTGGGAGCAGACAGTGGGTCTTTATGACTGGAGGGGGGGGCAGAAATGGCATTGACCACCGTAGGATTGCGTGGTCAGACAATGGGGAGGGGTCGGAGGTAGCCAAATCTAGAATAGAGTCGGGGTTGACTGCGGGTGGGGCCCAGATCATGTCAATGGGGCACTGACAACAATTGCCATTGGGCCGTGAGTCAGAGTCAGGGAGATGGGCAGGTGCAAGGCCATGCCCCTGGAAGAAATCATTGAGGGGTTGAGCCCCCAAGTTGTCCCACCATGGGATGGAGAATTCAGACCACGTTTGGTGGCGATGGTTGAAGTCACCCGCCACAAGTAGGGTGGTGGCCAGCACTGAGGGAAGTGAGAATAAGAAAGACTCACCTGGGTACTGGGGGGAGGCGTTCTCGCGGTCTGGGGGGTGCATGCCATAATAGTTGCACACCTGGAGGGTGAGTTGGGATCGTACTTCTACTGTCAGTACATTGGTGCCATGAGAGGCGGCTCCAAGAATCGACCATGAGGTTGGGGGGAGGGCCCTGGATACATATGTGACCACCTGGGGGCGAACCTCTGGTGGTAGGACAGGTATGTATCCTGGGATGGTTGGGACGTTGAGGACCAGAGTGCCAGTTGGGTTGGTGAGTGATGGTTGCAGCCCTATTTGGTACCAGGGTGGTTCCTGTATAAGGATCAGGTGCGGGGGGGAGGGGTCAGTTGTAAGGACGGGAATAAGGGAATGTATTGCCGCTAGTGAGTGGGCGGTGTTCCACTGTAGGATAGAGAGTGTCTCTATCATATTTCCTCCATCTGTTCGTTGTTGGGGTCGGCATCGAGGGCCTCTATGATTTGGCAATAGCGCCTCTTCTTTGGGCACGTCGGCAGGGTGGCGGGGTGGTCACCTTTGCAGTTGATGCATTGGCACGGGTGGGGACATGTGTTGCCCTCCGGAACTGCATCTGCGGCACAGTGGGCACACAATTTGCGGTGATTGTGGGTCAAATGGGCCCCCACGCAATCAGCGCAGCATGGTTGAGCTCGGCACCCCTTGGTTCCATGGCCAAGGCCCTGGCACCGCTCACATTGGGTGAGGGTGGGGCGGACAGGTGGGACTGAGAGTTGGAGGGCAGATCCGAACATCCATACACGTGGCCTTTTGAGGAGGCACTTGCAGATGGAGCCATCAGGGTCAACAAAGGAGAACACCACGGGGCACCTGTCCAGCACTGGCAGGTGGTCTTTGGTGGCAGTGAAGTGGGGGGCAACTACAAAGTCGAGGTTGAGGAGTGCCGGGTTGTGCCGGACTTCGGCCAAGAGGGCCTTCTCGGAGATGGTGTGTCTGTTCTGGCTGAACAGGAAGTCCTTGCATGGCACCATGGAGATGCGGAGTGCGGACCTAGGGCGGACTCTGGAGGGGGTTAGGGAGAAGGCAGATGGAATGGTAATTCCCACTGCAATGCACTCTGTGCGCATATGGGTGGCATACGCCACAGAGTGATGGTCAATAATTGTCTCCGTGGTCAGGTTAGCCGAGGATGGTCATGCTGCAAATGTGGTCACAATGTTTCCCTTCACATTGAAAGAAGAGGAAAGGACTGGGATGCAGTCTGCGGTGGGGAGGGAGGCGAAAAACTCACGTGACACTTTGGTGAGGGCCATCGCAGATTTCTGGTTTTCGGCACAGATGCCGACAGTTGGGGTGAAGACCAAGGTCAGGTCCTTGGCATACATTGTGGGTGGTGGGGGCACCTTCCTTGTGTGCTTCTTCTTCTTCTGCGCCAGGTTGATGACTGTGCCAGTGGCTGGTGCCACTGGGGTAGGGTTGGCGGTTGTCATGGGGGCCGCTGATGCTGCCACTTGAGCATAGGAGGTGGGGGCGGCCATGATGGTTGCCTGGGGGGTGGGTTGCTGTTGTTGTTGTTGTTGCTGTTGTTGTCTTTGGGCGGGCCTAGAGCTGATGGAGGCCATCTGACATGAGATAGAAGCTACATCAGTAGTCAGGCGCTTGACTGCGTCAGTAAGCACCCTCATTTCTGGGGTCACAGGAGCGGTGCCAGGGGTGCTGGTGGTGTCCAGGGCCTTTTGGGGGGGGCGAGCTGGGGTGAAGAGTTCTGGGAGGGTGATTACCACCCCCTCCCTTGCAAAGTTGTAGGCCATCACCACATTGCGGTAGATGATGTCTTGGGGGTATGTCCTGTCTTGCTTGATGTTGGCCAGTGTCTTTTGGACATTCCATAGGAGGTCGCCTACAAACTGCACTGCCTTGATGTTGATCGTCTCAGTGGTGGCATCCCTGGTTTGCTGGTCGAAGTTGTCCAGGGCATGGGTGAGGGAGTACATGAACCCTGTGGTGTGCTGTTCATGTTGTTGGGCTGGTGGTCCTCTCAGTGTGAGAGGTGACATGGCAGTGGAGGACCGTTTCCGCCCAAGGCTTGCACCTCCCACCTGTTGAGGGGGGGTGTGTGGGTCGACCGCCATTTCTGGGGCTGATTTGCTGGGATTGTTGGAGCTGTGGATCGACCCTACCGAGGCAGCTGGTGAGCCAGCTCGGGATGCGTGTCTAGACTCCATGCGCACCTGGGCAGTGAAGTCATAGGTGGACACCAGTTGGGAGTTGCCGATGGCTGGAGAGGGTGCCAGGACATCCGGGGAGGAGGTCAATGGTGGGAAGCCGGTCAGGGGTTCTTGTTGGGGGGTGGTGGGGGCAGCCGTTCTGTGCCTAGCAGCAGCGGTGGCGCCAGTGGAGGCCCAGTTGGCAGCCATCCTGGCGACCCGATCTGGGTCAGCGTTGGCCGATGGGGTGGGTGGGGGTTGGTTCGGTTTGTTCAATGGAGTGTATTCCTGTAATCGCCTGGGTTCGACATGGGGGAGTTTTAGCTGCCCGCACTAGTCAATGGTGGTGGTTACTGGTCAAGAAGGATGGACCATTCTTCCCTGTCTGCTGGGAGCAGCCGGCATGTTTTAATGATGGAGGGTGGGGGCCGAAAGGGCAAGGACCATCGCAATATGGCGTGGTCGGACAGTGGTGAGGTGGCTGAGAAGCCTGAGTCTATTATTGTGTTGGGGTTAATTGTGGGGGGGGGACCAGATCATGTCAATTGGACACCGACGATGGTTGTCAACGGGCCGTAAGTCAGAGTCTGGGAGGTGGGCTGGTGCGAGGCCGTGCTCCCGGAAGAAGTTGTCAAGGGGTTGTGCCCTCAAGTCCTCCTGCCGTGAGGCGAGGAGTTCGGACCACGAATGGTGGCGACGGTTGAAGTCGCCGGCCACAAGTAGCGTGGAGGCCAGTGCCGGTGGGATTGTAAGGAGGAACGACTCACCTGGGTAGAGGGGGGTGGTGGTGGTGCGGTCCGGTGTGTGCATGCCATAGTAATTGCACAGGCAGATCGTCAGGTGTGCTCGGATTTCGATGGTGAGGATGTCAGTGCTGGAGGAGGCGGCTCCAAGGACGGACCATTGAGTGGAGGGGATGGCTCGGGATATGTAGGTGACTACCCTCGGCTAGGTGGCCGGGGGGAGAACTGCCATGTATCCTGGGAGGGATGGGACGTTGAGGACCGGGGTGCTGGTGGGGTCAGTGAGTGAGGGTTGGAGACCAATTTGGTACCAGGGTGGTTCCTGGATTAAAATGATGGTGGGTGGGGATGGGTCAGTGGTAAGGATCGGAATAAGGGAATGGACCATGGCTAGGGAGCGGGCAGCATTCCACTGCAGGATAGAGATGTCTCTATTCATGAGTCCTCCATTGTTTCGTCTTCGGGTCCTTCAATGGCGGCCTTGATCTGGTGGTATCGCCGTTTCTTGGGGCATTGAGGGTAGGTGGCAGGATGGTCGCCCTTGCAGTTTGTGCAGTAGCGGGTGTGAGGGCAGTGGTCACCCTCGAAGGCTTCGGTGGCGCAGTGTGTGCACGACTTATGGTGGTTGTGGGAGAGGTGGCCTCCTCCACATTCAGCGCAACAGGGCTGGGCTCGGCATCCTTTCATTCCATGTCCTAGGCCCTGGCAGCGCTCGCATTGGGTGAGGCTGGGGCGGATGGGGGGGACCGAGAGGGAGAGGGAGGCACCAAACATCCATACTTGCAGGTGCTTGAGGAGCTGCGCATGGATGGAACCATCGGGGTCGGAGAAGGAGAATGCCATGGGGCACCTATCAAGGGTTGGCAGGTGGTCATCAGTGGCCATGAAGTGTGGGTCGACAACAAAGTCGAGGTTGTGGAGAGCCGGGTTGTGCCGGACTTCGGCCATGAGGGCCTTCATGTTAATGGTGTGGCCATTCTGGCCGAAGAGGTAGTCCTTGCATGGCACCATGGAGATGCACAGTGCGGACCGGGGGCGGACATGGACAGGGTTGAAGGAGAACGTCTTGGGGATCTTGTTGACCTCCAGAGACAGGCTCCTTTCGCACATATGGGCTGTGAAGGCTGCAGAATGCCGATCGATGATCATATCTGTGGCCGGGGAGGTGGAGGGTGGTCGCTTTGCGAATGAGGTCACAAGGTTCCCCTTTACATTGAAGGAGGATGCCAATACTGTGACCCGGTCAGCTGTGGGGAGGGAAGAGAAAAACTCATGGGCGGTGGCAGTGAGGTGCATGGCCGGGAGCTGGACTTCGGACTTGATTGTGATGGCCAGCAGGAGGACCAGGGTCGGGTCCTTGGTGTACATTGGGGGCAGGGGTGGTACCTGGCACTGCTTCTTCTTTTTCTTGTGGGTCACCATTGTGAAGACTGTGCCCAGAGCTGGGGCTGCTGGGTTTTTTTTTTTTTTTAAATTATTATTCCTGCAGTGTTACATAATTACAAGCTGCCCCCCTGAAGGGGGGGCCCTAACTACATAACAACAGAGGCGCCTGTCATCGCACAACACACGAAACTGGGCAGGGGCCCTGCTCCCCAAGGGGAGCCAGAGTGGGAAGGGCCCCTATTAGTAAGTAAACGGAAGGAGGAAGGAATACGTGTTACTACAGCCAAGCCAAACAGATGACATCAGGCAAAAGGGGGTAGCTTAGAATTGGAAAGGGAGGGCAAGAGCGCTGGCCGGGACATACACAGGAGAGTCCGAAAGGCAGTCATAGATCAGAGGGAAAGGGGGGAAGCGCACCTGAAAGCTCCAAAAGAGCCGGGTCCGGGTCCTGAGTACGGGGTCCAAGCATACGACTCATGTGATCCCGGAGGAGGGCCAAGTCCATATCTTCGTTGGTTGGGTGTCCCTCCTGCTCCATAGCAGCATATGCCAGGCGGATGGCAGCGGAGGTGCGGTCTGAGAGGCGGTTCAGGTGCCCCATCAGCTTAAGCCAGTGGCACAGAACCTGGAGACAGTTTTCATCGGCCCACTCAGCATGGTGGGTCGGAAGTGGGTCATGGGGGGGCCAGACTTTGCGGATCCATGGTCGGAAAGTGGAACATCTGCCCAATACGTGCACAGTCGACTGGGCCAGCCAGGGGGGGTGGTTGTGTCATCGGCAGTGTGAAATCAGGCCATGCCTGTGTCGGTAGGCTGAGTCGAAACTCAGCCAGTAGCCCCCGTAGGGACCGGCATGACAGAGAACCTGAGCGACTGTGGAGAGCTCCCGGCGGGGGTGGTCAACCGACTGTGTGATGAGCTTTCGGGGGCGGCAAGAAGGGACACCCTGGACAGCCAGATATTTGTCGGCTGTCGAGGCAAGGGGGCAGGCAAGTGAGAGGGACCATCACTCCATAAGGGTGTTGGTGGCGACCTCTTTCAGGGCTGAGGTGGAGGGTGCAAGAGGAGATGGGGGTAGGTTCATTGCGAACTTTGCCTTGTGGTCTGCCCATTCATTCCTAGGGATGTCAGAGTGACCTGGACACCAAACAAAGTGAACGGAAAGATCCTGGTATGAGTCCAAAAGAGTCTGGACCCCTGCCTTCCATTAGTGGAGGAGGTGTGTGCCTGGAACTGGCACCCATGTGCAGATCAGGTGGAGTGCTGTCAGCGAATCCGAAAGGAAGAAGATGTCGGATGCGACGAGCAGGTGCTCCCGGAGATGGTGTGCAGCCCAGCTGGGTGCGGAGGTGAGGGAGAAAATCTCCACATCTGTAGCAGTTGCGCAGGTGGGGGATGCGAGCCGGCAAGATTTAAGGCGGGTGAGGCCTTCCATGGCGCAGATTGCTGATCCAGATTTTGAGCCAATGCGGGAGCTGTCGGTGAAGACCTGGAGGTGGGGGAGGGTGCTCAGGGAGTGTGCGGCGCCCACAAATTCCTTGTGGGTGTCTTTGCTGACCGGAGTGATAGGAGTGGCAAACGAGACTCATCCATTCGTAAATGCCAGAGGGTCCATCCATGGGGGATGAGTGTATGCAGGGACCAGTTGTACCTGAGGGACCCGAACCTGTAGAGAAGTGGAAAAGGGATGGTTAGTTACGTTTTTATAATATCGCTTTCTACCGACAGAGTGCGGGGTACGCCAGAGGTGCAGGGAGTGGAGAGTCTTAGCATATTCAAAGTAATAAGAGAGGGGGGGAAGGGAACAAAGAAAATTTGTGGAGAATGGGGAGGCACCTTTGTAGACACTCAGAATCCATCTGCATGCCATGTTTTGCACAGCTTGCAGGCGGCTTACTAATGTTTTTTGGCATTGGCCATGGTACCATACTGGGGCGCCCCATGTGAGGACAGAGCGGACGCAGGCGGTGTATAGTCGACAGAGGAGGAGGGCCGAGATTCCGCGTTCAGTGTTGCCCAGGATGTGGAGGGCGGCGAGGGTGGAGAGGCCTTTGGAGCACATGCACTCCACATGGGCTTTGAAGGTGAGGGTGGGGTCCCACCATATTCCCAGCCAATGGAGTGGGATAGATGGTCGGATAAGTGTGGTGGGGGCGACCCAGACTCCAGCAGTGTCCCAGTCAGTATATGCAGCTGAATGGCGTCGGGGTGGGTGGAAGTGAAGGGCTTCCATTTTGGCAGCTTCAATGTTGAGACTGATGGCCCCAAAATGGGTGTTGAGTTGGTGATATGCGTTGGACAGTTGCTGGCAGTTGGATGCCATGCTAGGTCCGACGCACACAAGGAGGTGGTCATCTATGTATGTGAGGGCGGTGGTGCCGGTTTGGTGAAATTTCCGGAGGACCACGCCCATGAATATGGTTGATAGGATTGGGGATACCGGCGACCCTTGGGGGGTGCCGAGGTCGGGTTTCTGGGCTGTTGGGAGGGTGGTGCCATTGAAGGCGATGGCTACCTGCCAATCCATCATAAAGGACAAACACCAGTCCACCATGTCTGGTGGGCACTGGAGGTCCAGCAATTGCCGGTGGAGGAGTTGTGGGTGTACCGAGTCGAAGAAACCCTGTATGTCGACCACGAGGATCGAGCATACACGGCCCTCAGCATGGGCTCTTTCCGCAATCTGTAGGAGGTGCTGAGCGGCATCATAGACAGAATGTCCTTGATGCCCCCCATATTGGTTAGGTGGCAGCCAATCCCTCGTGTTAGCAAGGAACTGGAGCCAGTTAGCTATGATCTTTTTGAGGAGTTTCCCTAAGGTCTCCTCAAGGGAGATGGGCCAGTACAAGCACAGCGAGAAAGGGTCCTTCTTGTTTGGCTTCCTGAGCATTACCACTTTTGCTGACCGCCAGCACCTGGGGTGGTGCCCCATGTGCAGGCAGTCATTGAAAAGGGCGAGGATCTCATCGGGGTAGGCGTCCACAACCCATTTAAGAGGGCAGTAGCCGATCCCCAAGAGGCCCGGGGCCGACAAGTTGGAGGTGTTGGTCAGTGCCCCCATAAGCTCTGAAAGGAGTATGGGCGGGGCAGCTGGTTGGGGGGGGGGGGGGGGTGGCAGCGTGTCAGCCGCTTGTTGGGGTGGTGGGGGTGTGAAGAAAGTAGTGTGGAAAAGCTCACCTTTCTCGTCGTCCGATTGAGTGAAGGTGCCGTCTCGTTTTTTAAGCGAGGGGATCGGTGTAGGTTGGTTGCCGAGGCCTCGTTTGGCCCAGCCCCAGATGTTGGAGGTGTCTGCTTGATCTGCTTGCTCTGCATAAAAATTTCGCTTAGCTGCCCGTATGCCCCGCTTGAATGCATGGCGGGCTGCTGACCGTTGAAGGGGGGTGGGGGCCGCTGAAATCGCCTGGAGGAGTGTTTTGCATGTCGGGGTCCACCAGGGGACCTCGGTTTTGGACAGCTTCCTGATGCGGGTGAAGGGGGCGAGGGCGGCAATCATGGAGTCGACTGCTGCCCATGCTTTGGCGTCAAGGGTGAGGGTATCATCCGCTTGTTTTAAGAATGCAGCTTCAAGTAGCAGGAAGGCAATGTCGGTCCACTCCTCCTTGTCGGCCGGTAGTAGCCGGCGGGTTTTGACTGTGGGAGGTGGAGGCCGAGATGGCAAGGACCAGCATAGGATAATGTGGTCGGACAAAGCGGAGGCAGTTGACGTGCCCGAGTCTAGAATCGTGTTGGGGTTTATCGCAGGGGGGGACCAGATCATGTCAATTGGGCACCGCTGATGATTGTTGACAGGCCTAGAGTCTGAGTCCAGGAGGTGAGCTGGCGCAAGGCTGTGCTCCCGGAAGAAGTCATCAAGGGGTTGGGCCCTCAAGTCCTCCTGCCGGTAGCAAGGAGTTTGGACCATGAGTGGTGGCAATGGTTGAAGTCACCAGCCACTAATAGAGTAGAGGCCAAAGCCAGTGGGAGTGTAATCAAGAAAGACTCACCAGGGTAGAGGGGGGTGGCGGTGGCACGATCCGGTGCATGCATGCCATAGTAGTTGCAGAGGTGGATCGTCAGTTGTGATCGGATTTTGATGGTGAGGATGTCGGTGCTGAAGGATGCGGCACCTAAGACTGACCAGGCAGTTGTTGGGATGGTTTGGGATACATACGTCACTACCCTTGGCCGGATGGCTGGGGGGAGAATGGCTGTGTATCCTGGGAGGGACGGGACATTGAATACCGGCGTGCTGGCTGGGTCAGTGAGTGAGGGTTGGAGGCCGATTTGATACCAGGGCGGTTCCTGGATCAAAATAATGGTGGGTGGGGACAGGTCAGTGGTGAGGATCAGAATAAGGGAATGGACCGCAGCTAGTGAGCAGGTGGCATTCCACTGAAGAATAGAGATGTCTCTATTCATTGGTCCTCCATGTTTTCATCTTCGGGTCCCTCAACTGCCTCTAGGATCTGGCGGAATTGCCGTTTCTTGGGGCATTGAGGGAGGGTAGTGGGGTGGTCGCCCTTGCAGTTGGTGCAATAGCGGGGGTGAGGGCACTGGTCACCCTTGACAGCTTCAGTGGTGCAGGATGCACAGGACTTACGGTGGTTGTGGGTTAGATGACCCCCTCCCCAGTCTGTGCAGCAGGGCTGGGCACGGCAGCCTTTCGTCCCATGGCCTAGGCCCTGGCAGCGTTCACATTGGGTGAGGCTAGGGCAATAGGGCGGGATGGAGAGGGAGAGGGCGGAGCTGAACAGCCAAACTCGTGGGTGCTTAAGTAGCTGCGCATGGATTGAGCCATCAGGGTCGGAGAAGGAGAAAGCCACGGGGCATTTCTGGAGGGTCAGTAGGTGATCCTCTGTGGTGGCAAAGTGGGGGTCGACTACGAAGTCGAGGGGGCGGAGCGCCGGGTTGTTCCGGATTTCGGCCATGAGGGCCTTTGGGGATATGGTGTGTCCATTTTGGCCGAAGAGGTAGTCCATGCAGGGCACCATAGAGATGCGGAGGGCGGACCTTGGGCGGACCCAGACTGGGGTGAGGGTAAAGCAGGCGGAGATTTGGTTGGCTGTTGCGTTTAGGCATCTGTTGCGCATATGGGCCGCAAATGCCGCTGAGTGACAATCAATAATTGTGTCAGTGGCTGGAGAGGCAGAGGCTGGTCGCTTGGCAAAGGAGGTCACGAGGTTCCCCTTCACATTGAAGGAGGATGCGAGGACCGTGACCTGGTCAGCGGTGGGAAGGGAGGAGAAAAACTCACATGCTGTGGCCGTGAGGCGCATGGCCGGGAGCTGTAGTTCTGTTTTGGGGATGACGGCTGGGATGAGGACCAGGGTTGGGTCCTTGGCATAGACCGGGGGCAGGGGCGGGACCTGGCACTGCTTTTTCTTCTTTTTGTGGGTCACTGTGGTGAACACAGCGCCCTGGGTCGGGGCAGCAGGGTTGGGGTTGGATGCGGTGGGTGGGGCCAGGGCGGCTGCCACCTGGGCATAGGAGCTTGTCGGTGCCATGGTGATAGCGGGCTGGGCGGTGGTGGTGGTAGCCTGGGCCTTCTGGGCCTGTGGGGCATGGGGCACAGGCCGGTTGACAAGTGTGGAAACTTGCCAGGAGATGGAGGCCACTTCTGTGGAGAGCTGTTTGACAATATTAGTCAGCACAGCCATGTCAGGTGACATGTTAGTGGTTCTGGGGGTCCTGGTCAGGGCAGAGGGTTGTGGGGCAGTGGTCGGGGTCCGTTGTTGGGGGCGAGCCGGGGCAAAGGGTGCTGGTAGGGAGGCTTCCACCCCCCCCCCTTGCGATGTTGTAGGCCATCTCAATGTTGCATGAGATGATGTATTGGGGGTCCTTCTTGTCCCTCAAAACACCGGTGATGGTCTGTTGGACATTCCAAAGGAGGTCGCCCACAAACTTAGCCGCAGCTCGGTCAATCTCTGTGGGATTGTAGTGGTGGGTCTTCCTGTTGAAGTCCTCTAGCACTCTGGAAATGGCGTACATAAAGCCCGAGGTGTGCTGCTCGAACTGGGCTCGAGGGTGGGGTCGGGGGGTGTGCAGGGAGAGGTTTTCAGATGAACGCTTATTGGTGAGCAGTGGTGAGGGAGTGTGTGGGTTCTCCAGGATGTCTTCCATCTCACCCTGCTCGTTGGAGCTGGCGGGGGGGTTGGAGCCTACTGATGGGGGGCGGCTGACGTGCTCGAACGTGCAGGTGAATTCCGTGTTCGAGACTCCAATGATGGGGGATGGGGCGAGACAGAGTGCATCCGGGGATGATGCCGGGAGGCCTGGGTCAATTTGGGCTGGGGTGGGGGTCGTACTGTGCAAGGCAGTGGCAACATTGCCAGCGGCCACCCAGTTGGCGGCAGCCCTGGTGGCCCTGTCGGCATCGGTGCTGGCTGATGAGGGAGGTGGGAGGGGTGGTTGAGTCAAACATAGAGCATTCCTGTATCCACTGGGGTTCAACATGGGGGAGTTTTAGCTACCCACACTAGTCAATGGTGGTGGTTACTGGTCAAGAAGGACGTGGGGCTGCTGGGTTGGGGTTGGCGGTGGTGGGCGGGGCCGGGGTGGCCGCCACCTGGGCATGGGAGGTTGGCGCTGCATTGCTTGCGGCCTGGGCTGTGGTGGTGGTGGGGGCCTGGGCTTTCTGGGCCTGTGGGGCACGGGGCACGGGCTGGTTGACGAGGGTGGAGACTTGCCTGGAGATGGTGGTGACTTCTGTGGATAGCTGTTTGACAATGTTAGTCAGCACAGCCACATCAGGTGACATGTTAGTGGTTCTGGGGTCCTGGTCAGGGCAGAGGGTTGTGGGGCAGTGGTCGGGGTCCGTTGTTGGGGGCGAGCTGGGGCAAAGGGCGCCAGCAGGGAGGCTTCTGCCCCCCCCCTTGTGATGTTGTAGGCCATCTCGATGTTGCACAAGACGATGTACTGGGGGTCCTTCTCATCCCTAAAAACGCCGGCGATGGTCTGTTGGATGTTCCAGAGGAGGTCACCTACAAACTTAGTGGCTGCCCAGTCAATCTCTGCAGGGTTGTAGCGGTGGGTCTTCCAGTCGAAGTCCTCCAGTGCTCTGGAGATGGCGTACATGAATCCCAATGTGTGCGGCTCGAACTGATCACGAGGGCAGGGTCGGGGGGTGTGTGAGGAGAGGTTGTCGGATGAGCATTTGTTGGTAAGCGGTGGTGACAGGGTGTGTGGGTTTTCGAGGATCTCTTCCATCTCACTGAACTCGTTGGATCCGGTGGGGGGGTTGGAGCCTGTGGATGGGGGGCGGCTAACGTGTTCGAACGCGCGAGTGAACTCATTGTTCGAGACTCCGATGACAGGTGACAGGGCGAGACGGAGAGCATCTGGGGCATCTGTTACAATTTTCCTTTCACTTCCCCTATTGCGCTGACTCACTTCCTCTTCGTCATCATCAGTCAGCACAACTCCCCCATTTCTCTGTCTTACTCATCCTTATTCCCCTGACACCATAAGACGCCATGATGACGCCGTATTGCACCATCATGACGTGCTCTGCCTACTGATTACCGTACTTGTATTACCAAGGCCTTCCTTGAGGTTCCACAACGTTCCATAGTCTGGTAAACATACCTAACCAAGTCGCTACAGTAGCAAACACCTAAAGTAGCATATAAGCATGTAACTTCAGTAGCACAAGCCCTAAGCTTGTGCTCTTTGTTCATACAAGCCCATTATCTGCTACCACCAGTCTACTGTGTGTTCCCGACTTATTAGTCGCTCCGTCGTAACCCGACTCGCTATCGAAGCCCATTGAGACCACATCGCCGATCCGGAAGCTTCGTCGATGATCATCTTCGACTTATGACATCTAGGAAGCCCCGTTGCTGTACCATCAGTTCCGATGATCAGGAAGCCCCGATGTCGATCACAGCGTAACCGTTGAGCTTAACACTAGCACAAGCTTTCCCAAATTTTTTTGCTGATGTATCCAACGTCTAAGCACCAACCCTTTGCCCAACCTGTCGAAACTAGCCATCCCGCAGCCCATTTATCCCCTCATCGGAGGAACCTGGGACCACGACCTCAAGTGCTTTAAGAAAAAGCAACCCAACTCAAACGACTACGACTACTACTCGTGGTTAGAAAACACCAACAGAGATTTCCAGTGGTTCAAAGCCAACGACGCCGAAGACGCCAGCAGTACATTCCTCCAAAACGTACCCAACTACCGCACAATCTTCCCGAAAACTCAGACTCCACCACCAATGTCGACAACACCAGCACCAAAAGAGATCAACCTCGCGCGTCCCAACACATTCGATGGGGACCGCAAATATGCCCATCGCTTCCTATCGAGTTGCGAAGCATACCTCCACATCAACCGACACATCTACACCACCGATGAGTTGAAAGTCAACTTCGTCCTCTCATACATGCAAACAGGGACTGCAGGAGACTGGGCCATCAACCGAGAAACACTTGCATCGGCCCTCACCAGAGACGCAAATGGCAAAACCCTCAATACCATGGTTGGATATGGTACATGGGGCGACTTCAAATGCGACTTCCGCAACACGTTCATCACCACGGATGACGTTGCCGAAGCATCCCAAGAGATCATGGCTCTCCAACAAACGGGATCTGCGGACGACTATAACAGTCATTTCCAATCCCTCGTCACATGAGCAGGGATGTCGGGAGACAACAACCTCATCCCCATCTACGAGAAAGGCCTAAAACATGGCCTTCTATCACGCGTCCTAGCCAGCTCTAAAACGCCTACCACCATCGAGGAATGGTACCGAGAAGCTTCCAAACAGGACGCTGTCTACCAACGACTCAAGGCCCTCCGCAGCCTGGGACAACCTCCCAACAAACAAGAGAATCGATTCCGAAATCTCGGAAACAACCAACAATGCCGGTCATATCAACCAAACCAACGCGGGTCACAGGGTACTACCACTGGTCGCCCTCCACGTTTATCGGAGGAAGAAAGAGCAAAGTGCATGCGCGAAGGACGTTGTCTGGCATGTAGAGAGAAAGGCCACAATGCGCGCAAGTGCACCAAGTATCAGCAGGGGCCCAGCCAACAACGCATGGTCCGCACCATCGACAACGCATTTCCAATTGTCGAAACACCAGAACCAGCTTCGACAAACCAAGCCCCTGAGGACATCGCGGCCAGCATCCGTAACCTCCTTAACCAGTTCGATGAAACGAAGAAAGACGAAATCTTCGACATCCTAGACAAACAGGGTTTTTAAAGAGGAAGATTAGACGGATGCTAAGTCTTCCTGTCACTATGTCTCCAATTGTAAATTCCGATCCTTCACTCCCTGCAATGAAGATCCCAATTTCTATGATTGTATTTGACAAAACCGTCCCCACAACTGCGCTCATCGATTCTGGCGCGGAAGGCCAGTTTATCGATGCCAAATTCGTGATCAAGCACCGCATACCGACGCGAAAGCTTGCTCGTCCCATTATGGTTCTCAATGCAGACGGATCCACCAACGAACATGGAACCATCACCCAATACACTTGGAGATTGGCTTGCATCGAAGGAAAATCACTTCCCTTAAAGTTACTGGTAACTTCTTTAGGCAAGGAAGATGTAATCCTTGGCCTACCATGGTTAAAAAACCATAACCTGGTTATTAATTGGCAGAAAGGCACTCTCGCTATTGCAAAAGTCACCACGGCTACTTCGCTCGCCCAAGAACAGGTTAAAGAAACAAAACCTGTGGAACTGATGATTCCCCTGGAATATCACCAGTACCTCGATATCTTTCGCAAAAAATCGGTGGAACGATTCCCAATCTCGAGACCATATGACCACGCAATCGACCTTAAACCAGACTTCATACCACGCGACTGTAAGATTTACCCACTGGCACCCAAAGAACTGGCAGCACTCGACAAATTCCTAGACGAAAACTTGCGAAAAGGATACATTCATCCATCCAAATCACCAATGGCGTCTCCTTTCTTCTTTGTCGGGAAGAAGGATACCAGTTTACGAGGATGCCAAGACTATCGCGCGTTAAACGAAGGAACCATTAAAAACGCGTACCCGCTACCACTAATCAGTGATCTTATGGACAAACTCAAAGGGGCCAAATATTTTACGAAACTCGATCTCCGATCCGGATACAACAATATCCGAATCAAAAATGGTGACCAATGGAAAGCCGCGTTTAAAACCCCACGAGGACTATTCGAACCAACAGTCATGTTTTTCGGTTTATGCAATTCGCCAGCCACATTTCAGGCATTCATGGACGACACGTTTCGCTTCGCAATTCTGGAAGACGGAACACTGATCTACATGGATGACGTACTCATTCCCGCCAAATCAATGGAAGAACTCCACCAGCGTACATGCCGCGTACTCGATCTATGTGCAGCCAATGATCTCTATTGCAAACCGGAGAAATGTCTATTTGGAGTACAACGCATCGAATTTCTGGGTATGATCATCACACTGGATAACATCCACATGGATCCTGTCAAGCTAGCAGGAATCACAGATTGGCCTACCCCGTGCACGGTTAAACAACTCCGAAGCTTTATGGGATTCTGTAACTATTACAGACGATTTATTCCCAGCTTTTCGAATATAGTCTATCCACTTAACGAGCTCACGCGTACCACCGAACAATGGAAATGGACACCGGAATGAGACCAAGCGTTTATAAAGCTTAAAACACTTTTCCTAGACAAACTGGCACTACTAGTACCTGACCCCACCAAACCATTTATTCTTGAAACGGACACATCTAAAGTAGCTTCTGGAGCGGTACTATACCAAACAAACTCCAACGGCGACCTACAACCATGCGGCTATATCTCAGAAACGTTTGGACCAGCCCAACAATGCTATGAAGTCTATGACAGGGAACTCTTAGGGATAATATGAGGTCTTGAAGCATGGCGACATTACCTCCTCGGCAACCCGCATACAACCACCATCTGGTGCGACCATAAAAACCTGTCATACTTTAGGTCGGAACGGCGCTTAACCCCGAGACAATCACGATGGAATTTATTTTTGTCTCAGTTCAACTGTGTAATCACTCATCAACCGGGAAAATCCATTCCAGGCGCCGATGCATTATCCAGACGTCCCGATCACAGTGAGGAACCACTCGAGGAGCGTATCATGCTACCTAAGACACTGTTTATCGGAACCATTAACATGGACCTCCAGAACCGCATTCGAGATGCCCAAGAAGGGGATTCGTTTGCAAAAACAATCCGGGACGCAAAGACACTAAAGATCCCATCCCCATTCCGATTCTCGCTTGAGGACTGGACCATGGATTCTGGCCTTCTTCGATACCAAAAACGGGTTTACATACCAGATAATTCAGAAATCAAACGGGAAATTCTACAGATGTTCCACGATCTCCCATCATTCGGTCATCCTGGGGTATTCAAAACCTCCCAACTAGTGCGACAACACTATTGGTGGCCAGGCTTAACCGTATTTGTGGGAAATTACGTCAAAGGATGTGCGGCGTGTCAGCAGATGAAAATCAACACACACCCGACCAAGCCACCCATCCTCCCGATACCGGCGGATGTGTCCATGCTCCCTTTCCAGTCGGTGTCAATGGATTTCATCACAGACTTGCCCACATCCAATGGATACAACTCAATCATGGTAGTTGTCGACCATGACTCCTCTAAGGGAATAATCATTATTCCCTGCCACAAAACAATTGACACACTAGGAATGGCAAAGTGCTACCATGACAATGTCTATAGACGTTTCGGACTCCCCAAACGGATCATATCGGACAGAGGACCGCAGTTCGCGTCACAAGTTTTCCAGACAATATGCAAACGCCTCGGCATTAAGTCTAAACTGTCAACGGCCTATCATCCTCAAACTGACGGACAAACTGAACGGACCAATCAGGAGGTAGAAGCCTATCTGCGCATTTATTGTGGCACATCACCCCATTCCTGGTCTGACTCACTAACGGACCTGGAATTCTCACACAATATCCAGACCCATTCAGTTACTAAAACTTCGCCGTTCACCATCATGCTAGGGTACAACCCTATACCCATCCCCGCGGTCATAGAAGACACCGATCTCCCGTCTCTCTCACAACGCCTGCGCCTTCTTTCATCAATCAGAAAAGAAGCGCTCGCCGCCCATGACCTAGCCCGCGCGCATATGGCGCGTTTTGGGGCACGAGGCTTCAAACCATTCAAACTTGGAGACAAGGTTTGGCTGGAAGCCACTAATTTGCATTTTCCAAACCGCTCCCGCAAATTATCACCCAAACGGGAGGGACCATTCCCCATAATTCAGGTACTATCACCACTGAATTATCGCCTCAAACTACCCGAGGCATGGCGCATACACCCTGTTTTCCACGCCTCGCTTCTTTCGGCATACTCGGAGACCGATGCACACGGACCTCCATTCAGTCAACCACTGCCTGACCTGATAGAGGACCAACAGGAATACGAAATCGAAGCAATTGTCTCACACAAGGGCGCCGGAAACCGGCAACGTTTCCTAGTCAAATGGAGCAGATACCCGTCCTCCGAAAACCAATGGCTAGCTGAAAAAGATCTTTCACATGCTTCTGACACCCTAGAAACGTATAAAACCCTCAAAAAAATCACCTAACATTCTTTATTCCCCACTATCCACCTCATCCACATGCCCACCGCCTACATAACCAACAACGAACACCTCTGGTACCTCGCCATCGCCATACCTACTGGTCTCTTTGTCTTCGTCTGCGCAATCACCTCGACCATTACCCATCGCCACCAGCGAAATCTACTTTCCACATCCCACATCCGCTATCCCACTGTCACAAATCGCCGACCACTTTCTCCAACTCTGCCAATCCAGAACCCTCCTATCGAAATCCGCCACAGGGAATACCAACCACGAAGATCCCAACCCACTCGACAGGACGTCATAGCGCAACTCCGACGCACTTTCCCTGAGGATTTCATCCAACCCGCAGATCTCACGGAAATAGAATTCGAGATTGAGGGACTCGAGAACCAGCTAAGTCAATCCGACCCACCTTCGGTTGACCTACTCCTTCACCTCGCCAATCTACACGACCAGGCCGTAATCTACCATGAACTCGCACTCGCAGCCCAACTCCAGGAACAGCGGAACCAGCGCAGAGTACCGTCACTGCCACCACCTAGCAACTCGACGCCGGTACCCGACGCAGGACTCGAGTCGACACATCGCACCCCTCCTCCCACGTACCATCCTCCAACACGTGCTAGCAGCCCCCGACCTAGACACGGACGTCAGCCGGCTTCTAGCATCCCACCCACGGACACACCAGGTCAACAGAATGCGACAACGGCTCCGGACAGTGGAGGACATGCAACGACTAGCATGGCATGCCCAGGAAATCACGGAGATGCTGGACTCTCGCCTCAGTAATCTGGTAGACGATCTCAGACTCCTGCGCAACACGGACTACGAGGCACTGGAAGAAGAAGGTATACACCAAGTACTCATTCCTCTTCATCCTCAGGTGCATCTGTACCGCCCAGCACCGGTTCCACCCCTCGTCCCAACGGTCCCCTCATCACCTGTGGTCACTCGTCACAACTCGGCCACCCAGACCGAACCCCTTCCAGTCCAGGATCCATCCCAGGAATCGTCCTCGACATCCTCGCGTACTCACTGCTCCGTGTGCCTATCACCAGCACACCTCACCACGTACTGCGTACAGTACACCTGTCCCTGGTGCAAGAGAGCTGCTCCTCGACACCCCCCCGGGGAATGTCCCCAACACGGACAAGAGCAAACGACCACCCCGGACGAGAACCGACCTCCATCTCCACCCAGCGCATCAAACGGAAGACGCACGGTACGTCTCTCTGATCTAGGGGCACGCGTCCTACTTCAATCCTACATGGATGACATTGCAGCGGGTATCAACCCGGACGACATTGATATGGGGTCTAACAATGACGACCACTCCAACTAAGGGGTTCCTAGTCCGCAATGACGATAAACTAGCGTGTGTCCGCAATGACCCTAAACTACTACTCCTGGGTATGACCTTAAAAGGCCCACTAGTGCGTTTTCTCCTTTTTTTTTTTACGCCCATTTCTCTGCTTGTTATCGTCCTTATTGGCAGCTTGCCTTCTCCTTATTGTTTATTGGCCTTCACTTGGCCCTATAGGCTAATATGACTCGCAATCTGGGTTAGGGATTCCTTTTGCATTTATTTTCCGCTTTTTCACCGTCTTTTGACATTATACCATTTAATGTTGGTGAAAGACCAGGATTAGGTACCAAAGAGCGCAGTAACAAACTCTGCGGTGAACCTAGCATTACACTTAAAGACCTGCTAGGCCGGCATTTGGATACACTGGGATTTTAACTTTTTCTTATATTTTTTTATTATTATTTTGACAATTCGGTGACTTGTCGATCCTAAATGGGAGGCAATGTTACAATTTTCCTTTCACTTCCCCTATTGCGCTGACTCACTTCCTCTTCGTCATCATCAGTCAGCACAACTCCCCCATTTCTCTGTCTTACTCATCCTTATTCCCCTGACACCATAAGACGCCATGATGACGCCGTATTGCACCATCATGATGTGCTCTGCCTACTGATTACCGTACTTGTATTACCAAGGCCTTCCTTGAGGTTCCACAACGTTCCATAGTCTGGTAAACATACCTAACCAAGTCGCTACAGTAGCAAACACCTAAAGTAGCATATAAGCATGTAACTTCAGTAGCACAAGCCCTAAGCTTGTGCTCTTTGTTCATACAAGCCCATTATCTGCTACCACCAGTCTACTGTGTGTTCCTGACTTATTAGTCGCTCCGTCGTAACCTGACTCGCTATCGAAGCCCATTGAGACCACATCGCCGATCCGGAAGCCCCATCGATGATCATCTTCGACTTACGACATCTAGGAAGCCCCGTTGCCATACCATCAGTTCCGACAATCAGGAAGCCCCGACGTCGATCACAGTGTAACCGTTGAGCTTAACATTTTCCACTTCTCTGCAGGTCCAGGTCCCTTGGGTACAACTGGTCCCTGCATACACTCATCCCCCGTGGATGGATCCTCTGGCATTTACGAATGGATGAGTTTCGTTTGCCACTCCTATCACTCCGGTCAGCAAAGACACCCGCAAGGAATTTGTGGGAGCTGCGCGCTCCCTGAGCATCCTCCCCCACCTTCAGGTTTTCACCAATGGCTCCCACATTGGCTCAAAGTCTGGATCAGCCGTCTGCACCATGAGGGGCCTTACCCGCCTCAAGTCTCGCTGGCTAGCCTCCCCCACCTGTGCGACAGCTACAGATGTGGAAATTTTCTCGCTCACCTCTGCACCAAGCTGGGCTGCCCACCACCTATGGGAGCTTCTACCTGTCGCATCCAACATCTTCTTCCTGTCAGATTCACTGATGGCACTCCACCTGATCCGAACATGGGCGCCAGCCCCTGGCGCACATCTCCTCCACCAATGGAAGGCAGGGGTCCAGACTCTATTGGACTCTTACCTGGATCTCTCCATTTATTTCATTTGGTGCCTGGGCCACTCGGACATCCCAGGGAATGAATGGGCGGACCATGAGGCGAAGTTCGCAACAAACCTACCCCCATCCTCCCTTGCACCCTCCACCTCAGCACTGAAAGAGGCCACCGTCAACACACTCATGGAGCATTGGTCCCTCTCACTAGCCCGCCCCCTTGCCTCGACAACCGACAAGTATCTTGCTGTCAACAGGGTCCCCTCCAGTAACCACCACCATCAACTAGTGCAGGCAGCTAAAACTCCCCCATGTCGAACCCAGGCGATTACAGGAATACACTCCATTGAACAAACCGAACCAACCCCCACCCACCCCATCGGCCAACGCTGACCCAGATCGGGTCGCCAGGATGGCTGCCAACTGGGCCTCCACTGGCGCCACCGCTGCTGCTAGGCACAGAACGGCTGCCCCCACCACCCCCCAACAAGAACCCCTGACCGGCTTCCCACCATTGACCTCCTCCCCGGATGTCCTGGCACCCTCTCCAGCCATCGGCAACTCCCAACTGGTGTCCACCTATGACTTCACTGCCCAGGTGCGCATGGAGTCTAGACACGCATCCCGAGCTGGCTCACCAGCTGCCTCGGTAGGGTCGATCCACAGCTCCAACAATCCCAGCGAATCAGCCCCAGAAATGGCGGTCGACCCACACACCCCCCCTCAACAGGTGGGAGGTGCAAGCCTTGGGCGGAAACGGTCCTCCACTGCCATGTCACCTCTCACACTGAGAGGACCACCAGCCCAACAACATGAACAGCACACCACAGGGTTCATGTACTCCCTCACCCATGCCCTGGACAACTTCAACCAGCAAACCAGGGATGCCACCACTGAGACGATCAACATCAAGGCAGTGCAGTTTGTAGGCGACCTCCTATGGAATGTCCAAAAGACACTGGCCAACATCAAGCAAGACAGGACATACCCCCAAGACATCATCTACCGCAATGTGGTGATGGCCTACAACTTTGCAAGGGAGGGGGTGGTAATCACCCTCCCAGAACTCTTCACCCCAGCTCGCCCCCCCCAAAAGGCCCTGGACACCACCAGCACCCCTGGCACCGCTCCTGTGACCCCAGAAATGAGGGTGCTTACTGACGCAGTCAAGCGCCTGACTACTGATGTAGCTTCTATCTCATGTCAGATGGCCTCCATCAGCTCTAGGCCCGCCCAAAGACAACAACAGCAACAACAACAACAACAGCAACCCACCCCCCAGGCAACCATCATGGCCGCCCCCACCTCCTATGCTCAAGTGGCAGCATCAGCGGCCCCCATGACAACCGCCAACCCTACCCCAGTGGCACCAGCCGCTGGCACAGTCATCAACCTGGCGCAGAAGAAGAAGAAGCACACAAGGAAGGTGCCCCCACCACCCACAATGTATGCCAAGGACCTGACCTTGGTCTTCACCCCAACTGTCGGCATCTGTGCCGAAAACCAGAAATCTGCGATGGCCCTCACCAAAGTGTCACGTGAGTTTTTCGCCTCCCTCCCCACCGCAGACTGCATCCCAGTCCTTTCCTCTTCTTTCAATGTGAAGGGAAACATTGTGACCACATTTGCAGCATGACCATCCTCGGCTAACCTGACCACGGAGACAATTATTGACCATCACTCTGTGGCGTATGCCACCCATATGCGCACAGAGTGCATTGCAGTGGGAATTACCATTCCATCTGCCTTCTCCCTAACCCCCTCCAGAGTCCGCCCTAGGTCCGCACTCCGCATCTCCATGGTGCCATGCAAGGACTTCCTGTTCAGCCAGAACAGACACACCATCTCCGAGAAGGCCCTCTTGGCCGAAGTCCGGCACAACCCGGCACTCCTCAACCTCGACTTTGTAGTTGCCCCCCACTTCACTGCCACCAAAGACCACCTGCCAGTGCTGGACAGGTGCCCCGTGGTGTTCTCCTTTGTTGACCCTGATGGCTCCATCTGCAAGTGCCTCCTCAAAAGGCCACGTGTATGGATGTTCGGATCTGCCCTCCAACTCTCAGTCCCACCTGTCCGCCCCACCCTCACCCAATGTGAGCGGTGCCAGGGCCTTGGCCATGGAACCAAGGGGTGCCGAGCTCAACCATGCTGCGCTGATTGCGTGGGGGCCCATTTGACCCACAATCACCGCAAATTGTGTGCCCACTGTGCCGCAGATGCAGTTCCGGAGGGCAACACATGTCCCCACCCATGCCAATGCATCAACTGCAAAGGTGACCACCCCGCCACCCTGCCGACGTGCCCAAAGAAGAGGCGCTATTGCCAAATCATAGAGGCCCTCGATGCCGACCCCAACAACGAACAGATGGAGGAAATATGATAGAGACACTCTCTATCCTACAGTGGAACACCGCCCACTCACTAGCGGCAATACATTCCCTTATTCCCGTCCTTACAACTGACCCCTCCCCCCCGCACCTGATCCTTATACAGGAACCACCCTGGTACCAAATAGGGCTGCAACCATCACTCACCAACCCAACTGGCACTCTGGTCCTCAACGTCCCAACCATCCCAGGATACATACCTGTCCTACCACCAGAGGTTCGCCCCCAGGTGGTCACATATGTATCCAGGGCCCTCCCCCCAACCTCATGGTCGATTCTTGGAGCCGCCTCTCATGGCACCAATGTACTGACAGTAGAAGTACGATCCCAACTCACCCTCCAGGTGTGCAACTATTATGGCATGCACCCCCCAGACCGCGAGAACGCCTCCCCCCAGTACCCAGGTGAGTCTTTCTTATTCTCACTTCCCTCAGTGCTGGCCACCACCCTACTTGTGGCAGGTGACTTCAACCATCGCCACCAAACGTGGTCTGAATTCTCCATCCCATGGTGGGACAACTTGGGGGCTCAACCCCTCAATGATTTCTTCCAGGGGCATGGCCTTGCACCTGCCCATCTCCCTGACTCTGACTCACAGCCCAATGGCAATTGTTGTCAGTGCCCCATTGACATGATCTGGGCCCCACCTGCAGTCAACCCCGACTCTATTCTAGATTTGGCTACCTCCGACCCCTCCCCATTGTCTGACCACGCAATCCTACGGTGGTCAATGCCATTTCTGCCCCCCCCTCCAGTCATAAAGACCCACTGTCTGCTCCCAGCCGACAAGGAGGAATGGACCGACATAGCCTTCCCCCTCCTCGAATCAGCCTTCCAACTACTGGGGCTCGACACCCAAGCCCTGGACATTAAAGCTAAGGTGGTCATCGGTGCTATGGTCGCCACCCTACAGCTGTTCACCTGCCTGTCAAAACCATCGAAAACGGAAGTCCCATGATGGTCACCCCACTGCAAGACCCTCCTTTCCGCCATCAAGACGGCCACCACCCCCCTCCAGCAATCATCAGCCCGACACGCCTTCAAATGGGGTGTCAGGACTGCCAAATGACAGTTCTATGCTGACCAGGCAGCAGAAGCGGATGCCTCTAACATCTGGAACTGGGCCAAATGCGGCCTCGGGAACCGACCTACCCCTATCCCCTCGCTCAAAAAGTGAGACGGCTCCTTCACACAAATGGACGCTGAGAAAGGTGAGCTTTTCCACAAAACTTTCTTCATGCCCCCCCCACCCCAGGCAGCGGCCACTATCCCACCACCACCACCTCAACCAGCTGCCCCACCTATACTCCTCACAGAGCTTATGGGGGCACTGTCCAACACCTCTAACTTGTTGGCTCCAGGCCTCTTGGGGATAGGCTACTGCCCCCTTAAATGGGTGGTGGACACTTACCCTGAGGAGATTCTCTCACTTTTCAATGACTGCCTCCGCCTAGGGCACCACCCTAAGTGTTGGCGGGCAGCAAAAGTAGTGATGCTCCGGAAGCCTAACAAGAAAGACCCATTCTTGCCGCATTCCTACTGGCCCATCACCCTCAAGGAGACCCTAGGGAAACTCCTCGAAAAGATAATCGCTAACAGGCTCCAGTTCCTTGTGAACATGTGGGACTGGCTGCCACCTAACCAATATGGGGGGCGTCAAGGCCATTCGGTCTACAATGCTGCCCAACACCTCTTACAGATTGCAGAGCAGGCTCACTTGGAAGGCCTTGTCTGTTCAGTCCTAGCAGTCGACATACAGGGCTTTTTCGACTCGGTACACCCTCAACTCCTCCACTGGCAATTGCTGGACCTCGGTTGCACACCCGACATGGCCAACTGGTGCTTGTCCTTCATGATGGACCAGCAGGTTGCTGTCTCTTTCGATGGCACCACCCTCCCAACTGCCCCCAAACCCGACCTCGGCACCCCCCAAGGATTGCCGGTGTCCCCCATTCTGTCAATGATCTTTGTAGGCGTAGTCCTCCGGCGCTTTCACCAAGCCGGCACTACCGCATTAGCATACATCAATGACCACTTACTAATATGTGTAGGACCTTCAGTGACATCCAACTGCCACGCCCTCACCCACACATACCAACAACTCGACACCCTCTTCGGCACCATTGGTCTCAACATCGAAGCCACCAAGACAGAGTGCCTTCACTTCCACCCCCCCCAACAGTGCATCGGCTACCAAGGCTGGGACACTGCAGGGGTTCAGGTAGACCCTAACACCCTCATCCACCCCTCAATCCCACTGCAGTGGTTGGGAATATGGTGGGATCCGGGCCTCTCCTTCAAGCCTCACATAGAATGCATGTGCTCTAAGGGGCTCTCCACACTCGCTGCCCTCCGCATTTTAGGCAACACCCAACGCAGCATCTCGGCCCTCCTCCTCTGCCGCCTTTACACCTCCTGCATACGCTCCATCCTATCATGGGGGGCACCAGTCTGGTACCATGGCAGCCGCCAAAAAACTCTGGTAAACTGCCTGCAAGCTGTGCAAAACATGGCATGCTGCTGGATCCTAGGTGTCTTCAAGGGTGCCTCCCCCCATTCTACAAATTTTCTTTGCTCTGTTCCCCCTCTCTCTTTCTATTTCGAATATATAAAGACTACCCATTCCCTGCACCTATGGCACACCCCTCACTCTATTGGCCGAAAATTATTTAAAAACGTAGCTAACAGACCTTTCTCCCTTTCTCTGCAGGTCTGAGCCCCTCAGGTTCAACAGGTCCCTGCATACACGCATCCCCCTTGGATGGACCCCTTGGCCTTCATGCAGGGCTGCATCCGCTTTACCACCCCTGCCACCCCAGTCAGTGCCAACATGCGAAAGTCCTTTGTATCAGCTGCGCACCAACTCGGAGCCACCCCCCATGTCCAGGTATTTACAGATGGATCCCGCATTGACAATAAGTCGGGCTCAGCCATCTGCGCTATGCTAGGCCACACCCATCTCTGGTCACGCCGACTGGAATCCCCCACCTGCACTACAGCAACAGATGCCGAGGAATTCTCCCTTGCCACGGCTCCAGGCTGGGTAGTGCGCCGCCTCCTGGCACAACTGCATGTCGCATTGGACATCTTCTTTCTCTCCGATTCGCTGACTGCCCTCCACCTTTTCCGCACATGGGCTGCTGCCCCTGGTGCCCACCTCCTACACATCTGGAAAGCTGGAGTGGAGACCCTGCTGGACTCGTTCCCTCAGCTCACTGTTCATTTCGTGTGGTGTCCCAGACACTCGGACATCCCCAGCAATGAATGGGCTGACATGGAAGCGAAACTGGCGACTGAGCTCCCCCCATCCAACCTAAAGCCATCCACCTCTGCCCTAAAAGAGGTCGCCGTCCATACACTCATGGACTGGTGGAACTCCGCGCTCACCCGCCCCCTCGCCTTGACTGCTGATAAATACCTGGCAGTACATGGCACCCCGTCCCGCCAACCGCGAAAGCTGCTAATGCATTTGGTCAACCACCCACAAAGTGAGCTCTCTGTGGTGGCTCAGGTCCTCTGCCACGCTGGTCCCTACGGGGGTTACTGGCTGAGCTTCGACTCAGCCTACCAGCACCAACATGGCTTGATCTCCCATTGCAGATGGCACAACCACCCCCCTTGGCCTGCCCAGTCGACCGCCCACATCCTCAGTGGCTGCAGCACCTTCCACCCATGGATATGATGGGTATGGCCACCAAGAGACCCTCTCCCAGTCCACCACTCAGAGTGGGTGGACGAAAACCGCCTCCCAGTTTTGCGCCAATGGCTAAGGCTAATGGGGCACTTAAACTGCCTCTCCGACCACACCGTGGGCACCATATGGCTAGCATTTGCCGCAATGGACCTTGACGGACACCCAACCGATGAGGATATGGACCTGGACCTCCTATGGGACTACATGCATTGTATGCTCAGACACTGAACCCAGGACTCAGACCCAGCCCTTTTGGAGCTCTCAGGTACACTCCCCCCATTCCCTTATGATTAGTGCCTGTCTTTCAGACTCCTACAGATACGTCTTGGCCGGCGCTCTCACCTCCCCTTTCTCCATTCTAAGCTTCCTACTTGGCCTGCCCTTGCCCGCTTGGTTAGTTCGTAGTGATATGTACTCCTCCTCCTTTTGCTGCCATTTTTTCTTCTCTAACTCAATAGGGGCTCTTCACACCTCGGCACCCTTTTGGGAGCAGAGCCCCTGCCCAGTTTTGTGCAATGCACAATGATGGGTGCCTCCGTTGTTATGTAGTTAGGGCCCCCCCTTCGGGGGGCAGCTTGTAATTATGTAATACTGCAGGAATAATTTAAAAAAAAAAAAAAGGGAGGAATGGTTCGAGATTGCCTTTCCCCTACTAGAATCCGCCTTCGCACAACCAGTGGACAACTCCCTTGCCCTCGATAAGAAAGCGCAGGCAGTGGTTGACTCTATGATCGCTGCCCTCACTCCTTTCACCAGGCTCGCAAAGCCGTCCAAGTCCGAAGTCCCCTGGTGGACTCCAATGTGCAAGGTGCTCCTCCAAGCGATCACAATGGCCACCAACCCCCTTCAGTGATCAGCGGCACGCTGCACCTTCAAACATGGCGTTCGAGCGGCCAAATGGCACTTTTATGCCGAACAGGCTGACCAAGCAGATGCCTCCAACATCTGGAACTGGGCCAAGCATGGCCTTGGCAACCGCCCCACCCCAATCCCATCACTCAAGAAGAGTGATGGCACCTTCACCCAATCAGATGACGAGAAAGGTGAGCTGTTCCACTCCACTTTCTTCATGCCTCCACCACCCCAACCAGTGGCCGACACACCGCTACCCCCCCCCCCAACCTGCTGCCCCACCTATACTCCTCTCGGAGCTTACAGGGGCACTGTCCGACACCTCCAACCTGTCAGCTCCGGGCCTCTCGGGGATTGGCTATCGCCCGCTAAAATGGGTGGTAGACACCTACCCTGATGAGATCCTCACTCTTTTCAATGACTGCTTGCGCATGGGGCACCACCCCAAGTGCTGGCAGGTGGCAAAAGTGGTGATGCTCAGGAAGCCCAACAAGAAGGATCCCTTCTCGCCATGTTCTTACCAGCCCATTACCCTTGAGGAGACCTTAGGGAAACTCCTGGAAAAAATTATTGCTAACCAGCTCCAGTTCCTCACTAACACGAGAGACTGGCTGCCACCTAACCAATACAGGGGGCGTCAAGGACATTCTGTCTACGATGCCACCCAGCACCTCCTACAGATTACAGAGCACGCCCATGCCGAGGGCCGTGTATGCTTGGTCCTTGTGGTCGACATACAGGGCTTCTTCGACTCAGTACACCCGCAACTCCTCCACAGGCAACTGTTGGACCTCCAGTGCCCGCCCGACATGGCGGACTGGTGCTTGTCCTTCATGACGGATCGGCAGGTTGCCATCGCTTTCGACAGCACCACCCTCCCAACGGCCCAAAAGCCAGACCTCGGCACCCCCCAAGGGTCCCTGGTGTCACCGATCCTCTCGACCATATTCACGGGTGTGGTCCTCCGGAAATTCCACTAGACCGGCACCACCGCACTAGCATATGTCAACAACCATCTCCTGGTGTGCGTAGGACCCAGTGTGGCATCCAACTGCCAGCAACTGTCTAACGCCTACCATCAACTCAATGCCCACTTTGGCACCATCGGTCTCAACATCGAAGCTGCCAAAACAGAATGCCTACACTTCCACCCACCCTGACGATGCTCAGACGCTTACACCAACTGGGATACCACTGGGGTTTGGGTCGCCCCCACCACACTTATCCGACCCTCTATCCCGCTATGCTGGCTGGGAATATGGTGGGACCCCGCCCTCACCTTTAAGGCCCATGTGGAACGTATGCACTCCAAAGGCCTCTCCACCCTTGCTGCCCTCCGCATTCTCGGCAACACTGAACGCGGCATCTCGGCCCTCCTCCTCCGCCGACTGTACACAGCCTGCGTTCGCTCAGTACTCACATGGGGCACGCTGGTATGGTATCATGGCCGACACCAAAAAACACTAGTAAGCCGCCTGCAGGCTGTGCAAAACACGGCATGCAGATGGATTCTCGGCATCTATAAAGGCGCCTCCCCCTTCTCAACAAACTTTCTTTGTTCCCTTCCCCCTCTCTCTTACTATTTCGAATATGCTAAGACCCTCCATTCTCTGTGCCTCTGGCACACCCCACACTCCATTGGTAGAAAACGTTTTTATAAAATAGTAACTAACCGCCCCTTTTCCACTTCTCTGCAGGTCCGGGTCCCTCGGGTTCAGCCAGTCCCAGCATACACTCATCCCCCATGGACGGACCCCCTGGCATTTACGAATGGAAGAGTCTCATTTGCCACCCCTATCACTCCAGTCAGCAAGGACACCCGCGACGAATTCGTGACTGCCACACGCTCCCTGAGCACCCTCCCCCACTTCCAGGTCTTCACCAATGGCTCCCACATGGGCACGAAGTCCGGATCAGCCGTCTGCGCCATGAGGGGCCTTACCCACCTCAAGTCCTGCCGGCTGGCCTCCCCCACCTGCACAACAGCTACAGACGCAGAGATTTTCTCCCTCACCTCTGCGCCGAGCTGGGCTGCACACCATTTATGGGAGCTTTTGCCCATCGCATCTGACATCTTTTTTCTGTTGGATTCGCTGATGGCACTCCACCTGATCCAAACATGGGCTCCCGTCCCCGGCACACACCTCCTCCACCAATGGAAGGCAGGGGTCCAGACCCTACTGGACTCATACCCGGATCGTTCCGTCCATTTCGTGTGGTGCCCGGGTCACTCCGACATCCCAGGGAATGAATGGGCAGACCACGAGGCAAAGTTCGCGACAAACCTACCCCCATCATCCCTCGCACCCTCCACCTCCGCACTGAAAGAGGCTGCTGTCAACACACTCATGGAGCAATGGTCCCTTTCACTCGCCCACCCACTTGCCTCAACAGCCGACAAATACTTGGCTGTAAACAGGGTCCCTTCCCATTGCCCCTGGAAGCTCATCATTCAGTCGGTTGACCACCCCCACCGAGAGCTCTCTGCAGTTGCCCAGGTTCTATGCCGTGCCGGTCCCTATGGGGGCTACTGGCTGAGCTTCAACTCAGCCTACTGGCGCAAGCATGGCCTGATCTCGCACTGCAGGTGGCACAACCACCCCCCCTGGCCGGCCCAGTCGACTGCCCATGTACTGGGGGGATGTTGTACATTCCAACCATGGATCCACAAGGTCTGGCCCCCCCATGACCCACTTCCGACCCACCACACCGAGTGGGCCGATGAAAACCGTCTCCAGGTTCTGCGCCACTGGCTGAAGCTGACAGGGCACCTTAACCGCCTCTCTGACCATACCTCTGGCGCTATCTGCCTGGTGTTTGCCATGATGGAGCTGGAGGGACACCCGACCGACGAAGATATGGACCTGGACCTCCTCCAGGATTACATGAGTCGTATGCTTGGAACCCGTTCCCAGGACCCGGACCCGGCTCTCTTGGAGCTTTCAGGTGCGCTCCCCCCCTTTTCTCTCTGACTAGTGCCTGCCCTTTGGACTCCCCCTCATACATCCCGGCCGGTGCTCTCACCCTCCCTTTCCTATTCTAAGCTACCCCTTTTGCCTGATGTCGTCCGTTTGGCTCTGCCATAGTGATATGTATTCCTCCCTCCTTTCATTTCCTCTTACTAATAGGGGCCCTCCACACCTTGGCACCCTTCGGGGAGCAGGGCCCCCGCCCAGTTTCGTGCGATGTGCGATGATGGGCGCCTCTGTTGTTATGTAGTCAGGGCCCCCCCTTCGGGGGGGCAGCTTGTAATTATGTAATACTGCAGGAATAATAAAATAAAAATAAAAATAAAAAAAGGGTCCTTCAATGGCGGTCTCGATCTGGCAGTATCGCTGTTTCTTGGGGCACTGAGGATAGGTGGTGGGATGGTCGCTCTTGCAGTTGGTGCAGTAGCGGGAGTGAGGGCAGTTGTCGCCCTCGATGGCTTCGGTGGCGCAGTGTGCGCACAACTTACAGTGATTGTGTGAGAGATGACCCCCCCTCCCCCACATCCTTCTTGTCCTCTTACCACCACCATCTCTGGTTTTCACTGGGGGTCATCTGGGGGTTCGTCGCAGCAACCCATGCTCTGGTCTGGTATTCTACTGGGTCAACATGAGAGAAGGCTTCCAACTGCACACCTTTTGTAAAGGAGTGCCACTCACTGGTTGCCGAGGCGCTGTAGCGGCATCATCTGATGGCGTGAAAGGGGTTCACACCCACCAGGGGGCAAGCAACCCATTGTCAATGTTGCAATGGGGGGGGGATGGCTCAGTGAGTACCAAGATCCTCTCTCACGTCTGCTGTGCTCTCTCAGGGCATGGTGCTCAGCTGGTCCGCCTCTCGGCGGTGCAAGGGGCGTATGCCTGCCAGTTGGGGGGGGACACGATGTGAACGTCCCCAAACCCATGTGGGGGGGGTAACCCTCTGCCCTTCAGCGGTCGGCTTCAGTCGGGAGACCTCGGGTTCGGGGAAACTCGGATCTAACCTTCGGGTTGTGCCCTAGGGCATGGGGCCGCATTGTCCTTGGCATGACAAACCATAAAAACGGCCGCCCCAAATCCCAAAAGGGTCTCTGATGACGTCACTAGTTGATATAAGGAGATAGGGACTTCTTAACACATGGCATTGTGGTAATCGGCATCTACAAGGGTGCCTCTCCTTACTCTACAAATTTCCTTTGTTCCCTCCCCCCCCTTTCTTATTATTTTGAATATGCTAAGACTCTCCATTCTCTGCACCTATGGCGCACCCTGCACTCCGTTGGTAGAAAACGTTTTTATAAAACAGTAACTAACTGCCCCTTTTCCACTTCTCTGCAGGTCCGGGTCCCTCGGGTTCAACTGGTCCCTGCATACACTCATCCCCCATGGATGGATCCTCTGGCATTTACGAATGGTCGAGTTTTGTTTGCCTCTCCTATCACTCCGGTCAGCAAAGACACCCGCAAGGAATTCATGGAAGCTGCACGCTCCCTGAGCACCCTCCCCCACCTCCAGGTCTTCACTGATGGCTCGCACATGGACACGAAGTCTGGATCAGCGGTCTGCGCCATGAAGGGCCTCACCTGTCTAAAGTCACATCGACTAGCCTCCCCCACCTGTGCCACTGCCATGGACGCAGAGATTTTCTCCCTCACCTCCAGCCCAACGTGGGCCGCACACCACCTCCGGGAACTACTGCCTGTCACATCAGACATCTTCTTTCTGTCTGATTCGCTGACGGCTCTCCACCTTATCCGTACATGGGCGCCGGCCCCAGGTGCCCATCTCCTTCACCAATGGAAGGCTGGGGTCCAGACTCTTTTGGACTCATATCCAGACCTTTCCGTTCACTTCATATGGTGCCTGGGTCACTCTGACATCCCTGGGAATGAATGGGCCTATAGCGAGGCCAAGTTTGCCACAAACCTACCCCCATCCTCCCTCGCACCCTCCACCTCCGCACTGAAAGAGGCTGCCATCAACACTATGATGGAATGATGGTCACTTGCACTTGCCTGCCCTCTCGCCTTGACAGCTGACAAGTACCTCACTGTCAATGGGGCCCCCTCCCACCAACCTTGAAAGCTGCTAATGCAATTGGTCGACCACCTACATAAAGAGCTCTCAGCGGTTGCCCAGATCCTCTGCTGTGCCGGTCCCTATGGGGGCTACTGGCTGAGCTTTGACTCAGTCTACTGACGCAGGCAGGGTCTGATTTCGCACTGCCGATGGCACAACCACCCCCCCTGGCCTGCTCAATCCACCGCCCACATCTTGGGCAGTTGCTGTACCTTCCGGCCATGGATCCACAAGGTCTGGCCCCCCTGCGACCCACCTCCGACCCACCACACCGAGTGGGCCGATGAAAACCGTCTCCCAGTGCTGCACCAATGGCTTAAGCTAATGGGGCACCTTAACCACCTCTCTGACCGTACCTCTGCCACCATCCACCTGGCCTTCACCATGATGGAGTTGGAGGGACACCCAACTGATGAAGATATGGACTTGGACCTCCTCTGGGGTTACATGAGTCGTATGCTTGGACCCCGTTCCCAGGACCCGGACCCAGCTCTCTTGGAGCTTTCAGGTGTGCTCCCTACCTTTTCCTCTGACTAGTGCCTGCCCTTCGAACTCCCCTTCGGATGTCCCGGCCAGCGCTCTTGCCCCCCCTTGCCTATTCTAAACTACCTCCTTTGCCTGCCTTCGTCCATTCGGTAGAGTCGTAGCGATATGTATTCCTCCCTCCTTCAGTTGTCTTACTAATAGGGGCCCTCCACACCTTGGCACCCTTCGGGGAGCAGGGCCCCTGCCCAGTTTTGTGCGTTGTGCGATGACGGGCACCTCTGTTGTTATGTAATTAGGTAATACTGCAGGAATAATAAAATTTTAAAAAATTTTAAAAAGATGACCTCCCCCACATTCGGCGCAACAGGGCTTTTTTTTTTTTTTTTAAATTATTCCTGCAGTATTACATAATTACAAGCTGCCCTAACTACATAACAACAGAGGCGCCCATCATCGCACAATGCACAAAACTGGGCAGGGACCCTGCTCCCCAAAGGGTGCCAAGGTGGGAAGGGTCCCTATTAGTAAAAGCAAAGCAAGGGAGAGGAATACATATCGCTATGATGAAACCAAGCAGATGAGGGCAGGTAACGGGGGTAACTTAGAATTGGTAAGGGAGGGCAAGAGCGCCAGCCGGGACATACGTGGGAGAGTCCAAAGGGCAGTCACTGAGTAGAGGAAAAGGGAGGAAGCGTACCTGAGAGCTCCAAGAGAGCCGGGTCTGGGTCCTGGGTTCGGGGTCCAAGCATACAACTCATGTATTCCCTGAGGAGGTCCAAGTCCATATCTTCATCGGTAGGGTGCCCCTCTAAGTCCATCGTGGCGAAGGCCAGGTGGATGGTGGCGGAGGTGCAGTCAGAGAGGCGGTTCAAGTGCCTGGTCAATTTCAGCCAGCGGTGCAGAACCTGGAGATGGTTTTCATCGGCCCACTCGGTGTGGTGGGTCGGAAGTGGGTCATGGGGGGGCCAGACCTTTTGGATCCATGGCCGGAATGTACAACACCTGCCCAGGACATGGGCAGTGGATTGGGCTGGCCAGGGGGGGTGGTTGTGCCACCTGCAGTGCAAGATCAGGCCGTGTCTGTGCCAGTAGACTGAGTTGAAGCTCAGCCAGTAGCCCCCATAGGGACTGGCATGACAGAGGACCTGGGCGACTTCTGCTAGCTCCTGGTGGGGATGGTCAACCGACTGGTTGATTAGCTTCTGTGGTCTGCAAGAGGGGATGCTGTTGACAGCCAAGTACTTGTCGGCTGTCGAGGCCAGTGGGCGGGCAAGAGAGAGAGACCACCGTTCCATTAGGGTGTTGACAGCAGCTTCCCTCAGGGCAGAGGTAGAGGGGGCGAGGGAGGACGGGGGGAGATTCGTCGCGAACTTGGCCTCATGGTCGGCCCATTCATTCCCTGGTATGTCAGAGTGACCCAGGCACCATATGAAGTGGATGGAAAGTTCCGGATACGAGTCCAAGAGAGTCTGGACCCCAGCCTTCCATTGATGAAGGAGATGGGTGCCTGGGACTGGCACCCATGTGCAGATAAGGTGGAGTGCCATCAGCAAATCTGACAGAAAGAAGATGTCAGATGCGACAGGCAGTAGTTCCCGGAGGTGGTGTGTGGCCCATGTAGGTGTGGAGGTGAGGGAGAAAATCTCTGCATCCATTGCTGTGGCACATGTAGGGGAGGTGAGTCGGCGAGATTTTAGGCAGGTGAGGCCCATCATGGCACAGACGGCGGAACCAGACTTTGTCCCCATGCGGGAGCCATTGGTGAAGACCTGGAGGTGGGGGAGGGTGCTCAGGGAGCGTGTGGCTTCCACGAATTGTTCGCGGGTGTCCTTGCTAACCGGAGTGATAGGAGAGGCGAATGATACTCGGCCGTTCATAAATGCCAGAGGGTCCATCCACAGGGGATGAGTGTATGCAGGAACTGGTTGAACCCGGGGGACCTGGGCCTGCAGAGAAGTGGAGAAGGGACAGTTAGCTACAGTTTTATAATAACATTTTCTACCAATGGAGTGCGGGGTGCATCAGAGACGCAGAGAGTGTATGGTCTTAGCATATTCAAAATAATATGAGAGAGGGGGAAGGGAACAAAGGAAGTTTGTAGAGAATGGAGAGGCGCCTTTATAGACGCCGAGGATCCATCTGCATGCCGTGTTTTGCACAGCCTGCAGGCGGCTTACTAAGGTTTTTTGGTGTCGCCCATGGTACCAGACCAGCGCCCCCCATGTGAGGACGGAGCAGACGCAGGCGATGTATAGGCGACGAAGGAGGAGGGCCGAGATGCTGCATTTGGTGTTGCCGAGAATGCGGAGGGCGGCAAGGGTGGAGAGGCCTTTTGAGCACATTCGCTCAACATGGGCCTTGAAGGTGAGGGTGGGGTCCCACCAAATCCCCAGCCAGCGGAGGGGGATAGAAGGTCGGATGAGCGTGGTCGGGTCGACCTGAACCCCGGCTGAGTCCCAGTTGGTGTATGCTGAGGAGCAGCGTCAGGGCAGGTGGAAGTGTAGGCACTCTGTCTTGGCAGCCTTGATGTTGAGACCGATGTCACCAAAGAGAGCGTCGAGTTGGTGGTAGGCGGCAGCGAGTTGCTGGCAGTTGGATGCCACACTGGGGCCGATGCGCACAAGGAGGTGGTCATCAACATATGTGAGGGTGGTGGTGCCGGTTTGGTGAAATTTCCGGAGGACCACACCCACAAATATGGTGGAGAGGATAGGGGATACTGGCGATCCCTGAGGGGTGCCGAGGTCGGGTTTCTGGGCGGTTGGGAGGGTGGTGCTGTTGAAGGCAATGGTGACCTGCCGATCCATCATGAAGGACAGGCACCAGTCCGCCATGTCAGGCAGGCACTGGAGGTCCAGCAGTTGTCGGTGGAGGAGTTGCAGGTGCACTGAGTCGAAGAAACCCTGTATGTTGACCATGAGGACCAAACATACAAGGCCCTCTGCATGGGCGTGTTCTGCAATCTGTAGGAGGTGCTGGGCAGCGTCATAGACTGAGTGTCCCTGATGCCCCCTGTATTGGTTAGGTGGCAACCAGTCCTGCGTGTTAGCGAGGAACTGGAGCCGGTTAGCTATGATCTTTTCGAGGAGTTTCCCTAAGGTCTCCTCGAGGGTGATGGGCCAATACGATCTCAGTGAGAATGGGTCCTTCTTGTTAGGCTTCCGCAGCATTACCACCTTTGCCGCCCGCCAGCACTTGGGGTGGTGCCCCATGCGCAGGCAGTCGTTGAAAAGGGTAAGTATCTCTTCCGGGTAAGCGTCTACCACCCATTTGAGTGGGCGATAGCCGATCCCTGAGAGGCCTGGAGCCGACAAGTTGGAGGTGTCGGCCAGTGCCCCCATAAGCTCCACAAGGAGTATAGGCGGGGCAGCTGGTTGGGGGGGGGGTGGTGGGGTGACAGCCGCTACCAGGGGTGGGGGGGGCATGAAGAAGGTCGTGCAAAAAAGCTCACCTTTCTCATTGTCCGATTGGGTGAAGGTGCCATCACCCTTTTTTAGTGATGGTATAGGTGTGGGTCAGTTGCCGAGGCCGTGTTTGGCCCAGCTCCAGATGTTGGAGGCATCTGCAGTGTCGGCTTGGTCAGCATAGAAATGCCGCTTGGCTGCTCATACGCCGTGCTTTCAAGCACAGCGGGCTGCTGATCACTGAAGGGGGGTGGTGGCCGTCAATATCACCTGGAGGAGCGATTTGCATGTCAGGGTCCACCAGGGGACCTCGGTTTTGCACAGCTTGGCGAGTCAGGTGAAGGGGGCGAGGGCGGTGATCATGGAGTCGACCACTGCCTGCACTTTGATGTCTAGGGTGAGGGTGTTGCCCACCGGGAGGCAGAAAGCGGTTTCGAGTAATGGAAAGGTGATATCGGTCCAAGTTTCTCTGTTGTCTGGGAGGAGCCGGTGTGTTTTCGTGACAGGGGGTGGGGGTCGAGACGGCAAGGACCAGCATAGCATAGCATGGTCAGACAGTGGGGAGGTGGTTGAAGAGCCCAAATCTATGATGGAGTTGGGATTGATGGCGGGTGGGGCCCAGATCATGTCAATAGGGCACCACCAACGATTGTTGATGGGCCATGAGTCAGAGTCCGGGAGGTGAGCTGGTGTGAGGCCATGCTCTCAGAAGAAGTCATCGAGGGGTTGCGCCCTCAAATCCTCCTGCCGGGCAGCGAGGAGTTTGGACCATGAGTGGTGGTGACGGTTGAAGTCGCCTGCCACTAGGAGGGTGGAGGCCAAGGCTGGTGGGATCATATAGAGGAACAACTCACCTGGGTATTGTGGGGTGGTGGTGGTATGGTCTGGCGCATGCATCCTGTAGAAGTTGCATAGGCAGATCGTCAGGTGGGCACAGATTTCGATAGTGAGGACATCGGTGCCGGATGAGGCGGCCCCAAGGACCGACCATGAGGTGGTGGGGATGGCGTGGGAAACATAGGTGACCACCCTGGGCCGAGTGGCTGGGGGTAGGACTGCTATGTACCCGGGGAGGGAGGGTACGTTGAGGACCGGCGTTCCGGTGGGGTCGGTAAGGGATGGCTGGAGGCCGATTTGGTACCAGGGGGGTTCCTGAATCAAAATGATGGTGGGTGGGGATGGGTCAGTAGTGAGGATCGGGACAAGGGAATGGACTGCGGCCAAAGAGCACACGGCATTCCACTGAAGAATAGAGATGTCTCTATTCATTGGTCCTCCATGTGGTTGTCATCGGGTCCGTCAATGGCCACCTCGATTTGGCGGAAACGCCGTTTCTTGGGGCATTGAGGTAGGGTGGCGGGGTGGTCACCTTTGCAGTTTGTGCAGTAGCGAGGGTGAGGGCAGTGGTCGCCCTCAATGGCTTCGGAAGCGCAGGATGCGCACAACTTATGGTGGTTGCAGGTGAGGTGTCCTCCCCCACAGTCAGTGCAGCATGGCTGGGCATGGCAACCCCTCGTTCCATGGCTGAGGCCCTGGCAGCGCTCACATTGTGTGAGGCCGGGGTGGTAAGGTGGGACCGAGAGGGAGAGGGCAGAGCCAAACAACCATACACAAGGGTGCTTGAGGAGTTGCACCCTGATGGATCCATCAGGGTCGGAAAAGGAGAATGCCACCGGGCACTTCTGGAGGGTCAGGAGGTGCACTTCTGTGGTGGCGAAGTGAGGGTCAACCACAAAGTCGAGGGGGCGGAGAGATGGATTGTTCCAAATTTTGGCCATGAGGGCCTTGGGGGATATGGTGTGGCCATTCTGACTGAAGAGGTAGTCCACGTAGGGCACCATGGAGATGCGGAGGGCGGACCGGGGGCGGACACGGATGGGGGTGAGCATGTACTGCTCGGGGATCTTGTCGACTGGGACCGAGAGGCAATGCTCACGCATGTGGGCCACGAAGGCTGCAGAGTGTCGATCGATGATTGTGTCCATGGCTGGGGAGGCAGAGGTGGGGCGCTTGGCGAAGGAGGTCACGAGGTTTCCTTTTACATTAAACGAGGAGGCCAACACCGTGACCTGGTCAGCAGTGGGAAGGGAAGAGAAGAACTCATGGGCAGTGGTGGTGAGGTGCATTGCTGGGAGCTGGATCTCAGATTTAAGCGAGATCGCCAGGAGGAGGACCAGGGTGGGGTCCTTGGCATACATCGGGGGTGGGGGTGGAACTTGGCGTTGCTTTTTCTTCTTCTTGTGGGTTACTGTTGTGAAAACAGCACCCAGAGCTGGTGCAGTGGGGTTGGGGTTGGAGGCGGTGGGTGGTGTCGGGGCAGCCACCACCTGGGCATAGGATGTTGGTGCCGCACCGGTGGTGGCTTGGGGGGTGGTGGTGGGGGCCTGGGCCTTTTGGGCTGGTGGGGTGCAGGGGGCGGGCTGGTTAACAAGGGTTGAGACCTGTTGGGAGATGGAGGCTACTTCTGTGGAGAGCTGCTTAACAATGTTAGTCAGCGCAGCCACATTGGGCGAAATGTTAGTGGTGCTGGGGGTCCTTGTCTGGGCAGAGGGTTGGGGGGCAGTGGCCGGGGTCCTTTGATGGGGGGGAGCTGGGGCAAAGGGTGCTGGGAGGGAGGCTTCCGCCCCCTTCCTGGCAAAGTTGTAGGCCATCTCCATATTGTGGGAGACGATGTGTTGGGGGTCCTTCTCGTCCCTAATGATGCCGGCAACGGTTTGCTGAAGGTTCCAGAGGAGGTCCCCTACAAACTGGGTGGCGGCCGTGTCGGTCTCAGCGATGTTGGTGCGGAGGGTCTTCCAGTCGAAGTCCTCCAAGGCACAGGAAAGGGAGTACATGAAGCCCACCATGTGTGGCTCGAACTGATCTCGAGGGCGGGGGCAGGGGGTGTGTGGGGAGAGGTTCTCTGAGGAGCGCTTGTGAGTAAGCGGCAGTGAGGGAGTGTGTGGGTTCTCGAGGATGTCCATCGCGCCCGACTCATTGGAGCCAGCTGGGGGGTTGGAGCCTATAGAGGGGGGACAGCTGATGTGCGCAAATGAGTGGGTGAACTTGTTGTTCGAGACACCTAGGACGGGGGATGGGGCGAGCTGGAGAGCGTCTGGAGACGACGCCAGGAGGCCTGGGTCGATTTGGGCGGGGGTGGGGGTCGTGCCGTGCAAGGCAGCGGCAACATTGCCGGCGGCCACCCAGTTGGCAGCGGCTCTGGTAGCCCTGTCCACATTGGCACTGGCCAATGAGGGAGGTGGGAGGGGTGGTCGAGTCAAATGTAGAGCATTTCTGTATCCACCTGGGTTCGACATGGGGGAGTTTTAGCTGCCCACACTAGTTGATGGTGGTGGTTACTGGTCAAGAAGGATGTCCCGTGGTAGTCTCCCCACTGCAAGACCCTCTTATCTGCCATCAAGACGGCCACCACCCCCCTCCAGTGATCATCAGCTCGACGCACCTTCAAAAGGGGAGTTAGGACTGCCAAACGACAGTTCTACACTGACCAGGCAGCAGAAGCGGACGCCTCCAACATCTGGAACTGGGCCAAATGGGGCCTTGGGAACTGACCAACCCCCATCCCCTCGCTCAAAAAGCGAGACGGATCCTTCACACGGATGGACAACGAGAAAGGTGAGCTATTCTGCAAAACTTTCTTCATGCCCCCCCCGCCCCAGGCAGCGGCCATCGCACCGCGGCCACCACCCCAACCAGCTGCCCCACCTATACTCCTCACAGAGCTTACAGGGGCACTGGCCGACACTTCCAACTTGTCGGCTCCAGGCCTCTCAGGAATAGGCTACCACCCCCTTAAATGGGTGGTGGACGCTTACCCCGACGAGATCCTCACACTTTTCAGTGACTGTCTTCGCTTAGGGCACCACCCTGAGTGCTGGTGGGCAGCAAAAGTAGTGATGCTCCAGAAGCCCAACAAGAAGGACCCGTTCTCACCGCGTTCATATTGGCCCATTACACTCAAGGAGACCCTAGGGAAACTACTCGAAAAGATAATTGCTAACCGGCTCCAGTTCCTCGCGAACACAAGGGACTGGCTGCCACCCAACCAATATGGGGGGTGCCAAGGCCATTTGGTCTATGACGCTGCCCAACACCTGTTACAGATCATGGAGCGGGCACACTCGGAAGGCCTCATTTGTTCGGTCCTAGCAGTCGACATTCAGGGCTTCTTCAACTCAGTTCACCCTAGACTCCTCCACCAGCAATTGTTGGACCTCGGTTGCACACCCAACCTGGCCAACTGGTGCCTGTCCTTCATGACGGACTGGCAGGTAGCCGTCTCTTTCGATGGCACCACCCTCCCAACTGCCCCCAAACCTGACCTCAGCACCCCCCAAGGGTCGCCGGTGTCCCCCATTCTTTCAATGATCTTTGCAGGCATAGTCCTCCAGCGCTTTCACCAAGCCGGCACTACCGCCCTGGCATACGTCGATGACCACTTACTTATCTGCGCCCCCATTTCCCTCTGATCTATGAATGCCTTTCGGACTCTCCTGCATATGTCCCGGCCGGCACTCTCGCCCTCCCTTTCCTATTCTAAGCTACCCCCTTTTGCCTGATGTCGTCCGTTTGGCTTGGTCATAGTAACACATATTCCTCCCTCCTTCCGTCCATATACTAATAGGGGCCCTTCCCACTCTGGCCCCCCTTGGGGAGCAGGGCCCCTGCCCAGTTTCATGCGTTGTGCGATGACGGGTGCCTCTGTTGTTATGTAGTTAGGGCCCCCCCTTCGGGGGGGCAGCTTGTAATTATGTAATACTGAAGGAATAATTTTAAAAAAAAAAAAAAACTTACTTATCTGCATAGGACCCTCAGTGGCATCCAACTGCCGTGCCTTAGCCTGTGCCTACCACCAACTAGACACCCTCTTTGGCACCATCAGTCTCAACATCGAAGCCACCAAGACGGAGTGCCTCCACTTTCATCCCCCCCGACGACACATCAGCTACCAAGGCTGGGACACTGCTGGGGTTCAGGTAGACCCCAATATGCTAATCCGCCCCTCAATCCCACTATGATGGTTGGGAATATGGTGGGATCCGAGCCTCTCATTCAAACCCCACATTGAGCGCATGCACTCCAAGGGGCTCTCCACACTTGCCACCCTCTGCATTCTTGGTAACACCCAACATGGTATCTCAGCCCTCCTCCTCTGCCGCCTTTTTTTTTTTTTTTTAAATTTATTATTCCTGCTGTGCTATGTAATACACCTGCAGCCCCGGAGGGGCTGCCTGTAAACTACCTAACTACTGAGGCACCCATCATCGCTCATTGAGTGAAACTGGGTGGGGCACGTGCCTCCAGTGAGGCCTAGTGTACTTACATGCCCTATTAAAGGAAAAGGAGAAAGAGAGAGAGGGAGGCATACATATCATGACTACAGAAAACCAGAACCGGTTGGAATGGGGTCAGGAAGAGAGAGTCCCTTAGAAGTGAAAAGGAGTGGCTGCACTTGCCATAGAAGAAACCAAGGGGAATCTGAATGGCAGTCACAAGTCAGAGGGAAATGGGGGGAGCGTACCTGAGAGCTCCAAAAGGGCCGGGTCCGTGTCCTGAGTCCTGGGTCCCAGCAACCTATGCACATAGCCCCGGAGGGTGTCCAAGTCGAGGTTGTTGTCAGTGGGGAGTTCGTCCAGGTCCATAGCCGCAAAGGTGAGGTGAATCACCCCAGCTGTGCAGTTGGACATCCAGTTGAGGTGGCCTGTAAGGTGTAGCCAGTGCCTTAAGACCAGGAGGTGGTTTTCATCTGCCCATTCAGTGTGGTGGACAGGGAGGGGGTTGCTCTTGGGCCAGACACGGTGTATCCAAGGCTGGAAGGTTTCACATCTGCCGAGGATATGGGAGGTCGACTGTGCTGGCCAGGGTGGGTGGTTGTGCCACCTGCAGTGAGAGATCAGGCCGTGTCTGTGCCGGTAGGCTGAGTCGAAGCTCAGCCAGTAGCCCCCATAGGGACCGGCACGGCAGAGGACCTGTGCTACCGCAGTGAGTTCTGCACAGGGATGGTCTACCGAGATTGCTAGGAGCTTTCTTGGTCGTCATGTAGGGGGCCCTGTTACCGCCAAGTATTTGTCAGTGGTGGAGGCCAGGGGGTGGGCCAGCTGAAGGGACCAACATTCGCTGAGTGTGCATGTTGCCACTTCCTTCAGAGCGGAGATAGAGGGGGCGAGGGAAGATGGGGGAAGCTCGGTTGCTAGCTTCGCCTCGGAGTCCGCCCATTCATTCCCAGGGATGTCCTCATGTCCTGGGCACCATCGGAAATGAACGGTTAGGTCCGGAAACGAGTTGAGGAGGGTCTCGACCCCTGCTTTCCATAGGGGGAGGAGCTGGGCCCCCGGAGCTGAGGGCCAGGTGCGGAAGAGGTTTAGTGCCATCAGGGAGTCCGAGAGGAAAAAGATCTCCTGGACGTCTGGCAGTAGGTGGTGGAGTCATCTTGCTGCCCAGCCCGGGGCAGTTGCCAATGAGAAAATTTCGGCATCTGTTGCTGTGGCGCAGGTGGGAGAGGCGAGCTTGAGGGAGCAAATTTGGAGTGTGCCCCTCATGCTGCAGATGGCTGATCCTGAGGTATTTCCGATGTGTGAGCCATCTGTGAAGACCTGCAGGGAAGTGTCGGTGCAACATATCCTGGCCTGGGCGACATAGTGGTCATGTAGGTTTGCAGAGACAGGTTGCCTTGGGACTGAGAAGACAATGCACCCTTTACCAAAGGCAAGGGGGTCCGTCCAGGGGGGGTGCATGTACGCTGGGATTCGTTGGACTTGGGGGACGCGGACCTGCAACGAAAGGGAAAAAGGAGTGTTAGCATTAGGGTTGAACTTTTTCTGCCTTATGCGGTGGGGGGTGCGCCAAAGGCGCAGTGCGTGGGTGGTTTTTAAATACTCAAAATAAGCGAAGAAAGGGGGGGTGGAGCAAAGGAAATTTGTAGAATGGGGAGATGCGCCCTTATAGACGCCCAATATCCAACAGCAAGCAGTGTTCTGCACAGCCTGTAGTCGGTTGACTAGAGTCTTTTGTCGATGTCCATGATACCATACTGGTGCGCCCCAGGCTAGGACGGTGTGCACACAGGCGGTGTAGAGTCGGCAGAGGTGGATGGCTGAAAGGCCCCTCTCAGTGTTACCGAGGATGTGGAGGGCCGCCAGTGTTGATAGGCCTTTGGAATGCATGCGTTCCACATGCAGTTTGAAGGTGAGGCCCATGTCCCACCAAATCCCGAGCCATCGCAGGGGGTTGGTGGGTCGGACCAGGGTTGTGGCATCGATTTGGATCCCTGCGGTGTCCCAGCGGTGGTAGTCGGTTTGTCACCTGGGTGGGTGGAAATGGAGGGCCTCCATCTTTGCTGGCTCGATGTTGAGACCGATTTGGTGAAAGAGGAGGTCGAGTTGTTGGTATGCCTGTGCAAGAGATCGGCAGTTAGCTGTTACCGAAGTGCCCACACAGGCAATGAGGTGGTCATCAACGTATGCTAGCAGTTGGGAGCCACACTGTTGGAAGCGCTGCATCACGCAGCCTGCAAATATTGTCGATAGGATTGGTGAGACTGGCGGCCCTTGTGGGGTGCCGAGGTCGGGTTTTGGTGCGGTCAGTAGGGTTGTGCCATCGAATGAGACAGCCACTTCCCTGTTTGTCATGAAGGAGAGGCACCACTTCGCCATATCTGGTGGGCATCCCATCTCCAAAAGCTGGTGGTGGAGTCATCTTGGGTGCACCGAGTCGAAAAAGCCCTGGATGTCTACCGCTAGGATAGAGCATACAAGTCCTTTTGCATGTGCACCTTTGACAATCTGTAAAAGATGCTGGGCAGTGTCGTAGACCAAGTGGCCCTGACGTCCTCCATACTGGTTTGGTGGCAGCCAGTTCCTCGTGTTTGCGAGGTACTGGAGCCGATTAGTGATCATCTTCTCAAGTAACTTGCCCAGGGTTTCCTCGAGGGTGATTGGGCAATAGGACCGGGGGGAGAATGGGTCCTTCTTGTTTGGCTTCCATAGCATTACGACTTTTGCCATCTGCCAGCAGGCTGGGTGGTGGCCCAGTTGCAGACAGTCATTGAAAAGCATTAGTACCTCATCTGGGTAGGCATTGACCACCCATTTCAGGGGGCGATACCCAATCCCTGAGGGGCCTGGAGCCGACAAGTTGGAGGTGTCGGCCAGTGCGCCTGTAAGCTCGGTGAAGAGTAGTGGCGGTGCAGCTGGGGTAGGGGGAGGCAGGGGGCCAAGGCCCACAGCCAGGAGTGGGGGGGGGTGGTGGGAAGAAGGTTGATCTGAAGAGCTCACCTTTCTCGTCATCCGACTGGGTGAAGGTGCTGTCCCCATGTTTAAGCAAGGGTACTTGGGTTGGGCAGATGCCTAGGCCGCATTTGGCCCATGACCTGATGTTGGAGGGGTCGGCCTCCAACGTCTGTTCTGAGTAGTATGTCCATTTAGCAGCTCGCACGCCTCGTTTGAATGAGCGTCTAGCCGCCGCTTTCGTGGTTGGTGTTTGGGCACTGTGAATTGCATTCTGTAAATCCCGGCAGTTGGACAACCACCATGGGACAGCTGTTTTCGATGGGGTGCGGATTTTGGTGAATGGTTGTAGCGCATCTGTCATGGCTTTGAGGACAGCGCTCGCTTTCAGATCAAGGGAGTTAGCATCCACTACTGGTAGGGTGAATGCGTTTGTGAGGGCTGGGAATGCGGCCTCTGTCCAACTGTCTTTGTCCTCGTTGTTGAGTTTTCGGGTTGTAGGTGTGGGCTGGGGTATTGAGGCTGGTATTGACCATTGCAGTACTTGGTGGTTGGATAGTGGTGATGTGGTTGCGTTGAAGGAGTCCATGATGGACTCTGGGTTGATTAACGGTGGGGCCCATACCATGTCGATTGGGCATCTCCGGCATCCTGGAAGGGGTCAGGTGTCGCAGTCGGGTGGGTGGGCTGGTTCGTGGCCGTTTTCCCTGAAAAAGTCGTCTAGAGGTTGGGCTCTGCGGTTTTCTTCCTGGGTGGAGTCGAGGGTTGACCATGAGTGGTGGTGACAGTTGAAGTCACCAGCAATCGTGAGGGTGGAGGCGAGCGCCGAGGGGAGAGAGCTGAGGAACGTCTCACCTGGGTGCCCTAGTCTGGCTTCTGCCCTATCTGGGGGCAACATACCGTAGTAGTTGCACACCCTGATGGGGTGGTTTCCTTGGATCTCCACTGTCACCATGTTGGTGCCACTTGAGGCTGGGCTGACAACTGACCATGAAGATTGGGGGAGGTTCCTAGAAACATATGTCACCACCCTAGGTCAGGTGGTCGGGGGGAGTACTGGTATGAAGCCGGGGATTGTTGGTACATTGAGTACTGCTTCCCTGGCTGGGTTAGTGAGGGGGCCCTAACTACATAACAATGGAGGTGCCCGTCATCGCACAATGCATGAAACTGGGCAGGGGCCCTGCTCCCCGAAGGGTGCCAAGGTGGGAAGGGCCCCTATTAATGAGAAAAGGAGAAGAAGGAGAGAGGAATACATATCGCTACAACTAAACCAAGTGGGTGAGGGCAGGTGAAGGGGGTAACTTAGAATAGGAAAGGGAGGGCGAGAGCGCCGGCCGGGACATATGCGGAGGAGTCCGAAAGGCGGTCACAGACTAGAGGGAAGGGGTGGAAGTGCACCTGAAAGCTCCAAGAGAGCCGGGTCCGGGTCCTGGGAACGGGGTCCAAGCATATGACTCATGTATTCCCGGAGGAGGTCCAAGTCCATATCTTCGTTGGTCGGGTGTCCCTCCAGCTCCATCGAGGCGAAGGCCAGGCGTATGGTGGCGGAGGTGCGGTCGGATAGGCAGGTCATGTGTCCTGTCAGCTTTAGCCAGTGACACAGGGCCTCCCTGATGTGGTCTGGGCTCGCATGACATCGAGGGCGGTCTGTGTTCCCCGCTGAGGCCACTGGTTGAGGTCACCTAACAGGGTTTCACCTGTGAGGGTGTCGTAGTTGGGGGGGGTGAGTTGTGGCAGTGGGGACAGTGAACGGCTTTGGGGGGCAGTTGGCGACTGACAGCAGCCAGGGTTGGCCGCTCCAGACACTGTAGAGCTAGCAGTTGAGAGGCCTGTGGATTGTAGTGGACAACCACCAAACCGATCTGCCATGGGGGAGTTTGAGCTGCCCATGCTAGGGAGATGGTGGTGGTAAGAGGTCAAGAGAGGTGTCTTGACCTCTTACCACCACCATCTCCCTAGCATGGGCAGCTCAAACTCCCCCATGGCAGATCGGTTTGGTGGTTGTCCACTACAATCCACAGGCCTCTCAACTGCTAGCTCTACAGTGTCTGGAGCGGCCAACCCTGGCTGCTGTCAGTCGCCAACTGCCCCCCAAAGCCATTCACTGTCCCCACTGCCACAACTCACCCCCCCCCAACTACGACACCCTCACAGGTGAAACCCTGTTAGGTGACCTCAACCAGTGGCCTCAGCGGGGAACACAGACCGCCCTCGATGTCATGCGAGCCCAGACCATACCTGGGCAGCAACAAGACAACCAGATGCGGGACCAACCACAAACACCCCCGCAGTCGACAGGCAAGCGCAGTGCTGACGTCCTCTCCCCCGAGACCCCCCGCAATAGGCCAGTCACCTCAGAGTTTGTCCGAGCCCTGACAGACTTCGCACCAAATGTGGAAAGGGCATCCCCATCCTTCTTGACCAGTAACCACCACCATTGACTAGTGTGGGCAGCTAAAACTCCCCCATGTCGAACCCCAGTGGATACAGGAATGCTCTCCAATCAACTTGACCACCCCTCCCACCTCCCTCATCAGCCAGCGCTGATGCCGACAGCACCGCCAGGGCCGCCGCCAACTGGGTGGCCGCTGGCAATGTTGCCGCCGCCTTGCACAGTACAACCCCCACCCCAGCCCAAATTGACCCAGGCCTCCCAGTGTCGTCCCCAGATGCACTCCGTCTCGCCCCATCCCCCATCATTGGAGTCTCGAACACGGAATTCACCTGCACGTTCGAGCACATCAGCTGCCCCCTGTCTGAAGGCTCCAACCCCCCTGCCAGCTCTAATGAGCAAGGGGAGATGGAGGCTATCCTCGAGAATCCACACACTCCCTTGCCGCCGCTCACCAATAAGCGCTCATCCGAAAACCTCTCCCTGCACACCCCCCAACCCTGCCCTTGAGCCCAGTTCGAACCACACACATCGGGATTTATGTACGCCATCTCCAGAGCACTAGAGGACTTCGACAGGAAGACCCACCACTACAATCCTGCAGAGATCGACTGGGCTGCGGCCAAGTTTGTGGGTGACCTCCTCTGGAATGTCCAACAGACCATCGCCGGCGTTTTGAGGGACAAGAAGGACCCCCAATACATCATCTCACACAACATTGAGATGGCCTACAACATCGCTAGGGGGGGGGCGGAAGCCTCCCTACCAGCGCCCTTTGCCCCAGCTTGCCCCCAACAACGGACCCCAGCCACCGCCTCACAACCCTCTGCCCCGATAAGGACCCCCGGAACCACTAATGTGTCACCTGACGTGACTGCTCTGACTAATATTGTCAAACAGCTCTCCACAGAAGTGGCCTCCATCTCCTGGCAAGTCTCCATGCTCGTCAACCAGCCCGCGCCCCATGCCCCACAGGCCCAGAAGGCCCAGGCCACCACCACCACCACCACCCAGCCCGCTATCACCGCAGCGCTGACAGGCTCCTACACACAGGTGGCGGCCACCCCGGCCCCACCCACCACATCCAACCCCAGCCCCACTGCCCCAACCCAGGGCGCTGTGTTTACCACAGTGACCCATAAAAAGAAGAAAAAGCAATGCCAGGTCCCGCCCCCGCCCCCGGTCTATGCCAAGGACCCAACCCTGGTCCTCATCCCAGCCGTCGTCCCCAAAACAGAACTCCAGCTCCCAGCCATGCGCCTCACAGCCACAGCACGTGAGTTTTTCTCTTCCCTTCCCACCGCTGACCAGGTCACAGTCCTTGCATCCTCCTTCAATGTGAAGGGGAACCTCATGACCTCCTTTGCCAAGCGACCAGCCTCCACCTCTCCAGCCACTGACACAATCATAGATCATCACTCAGTGGTGTTTGCAGCCCATATGCGCGACAGATGCCTATCTGTGACGGCCGAACAAATCTCGGCCCACTTCACCCTCACCCCAGTCTGGGTCCGCCCAAGGTCCGCCCTCCGCATCTCTATGGTGCCATGCGTGGACTACCTCTTCGGCCAAAACAGACACCATTTCCCCGAAGGCCCTCATGGCCGAAATCAGGAATAACCCGACACTCTGCACCCTCGACTTTGTAGTCAACCCACACTTTGCCACCACAGAGGATCCTACACTACCTGTGTGCGCACCGTCCTGATGTGGGGTGCACCAGTATGGTATCATGGACATCGACAAAAAACCCTAGTCAACCAACTACAGGCCATGCAGAACACTGCTTGCCACTGGATATTGGGCATCTACAAGGGTGCATCTCCCCATTCTACAAATTTTCTTTGTTCCACTCCCCCTTTCTTTGCTTATTTAGAGTACTTAAAAACCACCCACGCACTCCGCCTTTGGCGCACCCCCCACCGCGTAGGGCAGAAAAAGTTCAACCCTAATGCTAACACTCCTTTTTCCCTTTCATTGCAGGTCCGTGTCCCCCGAGTCCAACGGATCCCAGCGTACACACACCCCCCCTGGACGGACCCCCTTGCCTTTGGGAAAGGACGCATCGTCTTCTCAGTCCCAAGGCAACCTGTCTCTGCAAACCTATGCGACCACTACGTCGCCCAGGCCAGGATATGCTGCACCAATACCTCCCTGCAGGTCTTCACGGACGGCTCCCATATCGGGAATACCTCAGGATCAGCCATCTGTGGCATGAGGGGGACACTCCAAATCAGCTCCCTTAAGCTTGCCTCCCCCACTTGCACCACAGCAACAGACGCCGAAATTTTCTCATTGGCGACTGCCCTGGGCTGGGCAGCAAGACAGCTCCATCACCTACTGCCAGACGTCCAGGAGATTTTCTTTCTCTCAGACTCTCTGATGGCACTCGGCCTATTCTGCACCTGGCCCTCTGCCTTGGGGGCCCAGCTCCTCCCTCTTTGGAAGGCAGGGGTCGAGACTCTCCTCGACTCGTTTCCGAACCTAACTGTTCATTTCCAATGGTGCCCGGGGCACAAGGACATCCCTGGGAATGAATGGGTGGACTCTGAGGCGAAGCTAGCAACCGAGCTTCCCCCATCTTCCCTCGCCCCCTCTATCTCCGCTCTGAAGGAAGTTGCGACATGCACACTAAGCGATCGCTGGTCCCTCCAGCTAGCCTGCCTTCTGGCCTCCACTGCTGACAAATACTTAGCAGTAACTGGGCCCCCTACACAACGACCAAGAAAGCTCATCACAATCTCGGCTGACCACCCTCACTCAGAACTTACTGCAGTAGCACAGGTCCTCTGCCGTGCCGGTCCCTATGGGGGCTACTGGCTGAGCTTCGACTCAGCCTACCGACGCAGGCATGGCCTGATTTCCCACTGCAGGTGGCACAACCACCCACCCTGGCCAGCACAGTCGACCTCCCATATCCTCGGCGGATGCGAAACCTTCCAGCCTTGGATACGCCACATATGGCCCAAAAGCGACCCCCTCCCTGCCCACCACACTGAATGGGCGGACGAAAACCACCTTCTAGTCCTAAGGCGCTGGCTACGTCTTACAGGCCACCTCAATCGGATGTCCAACCGCACAGCTGGGGCAATCCACCTTGCCTTCGCAGCGATGGACCTGAATGGACTCCCGACTGACAATGACCTGGACTTGGACACCCTCAGGGGCTATGTGTGTAGGTTGCTGGGACCCAGGACTCAGGATGCGGACCTGGCTCTCTTGGAGCTCTCAGGTATGCTCCCCCCATTTCCCACTGACTTGTGACTGCCATTCGGATTCCCCTTGGTTTCTTCTATGGCAAACGCAGCCACTCCTTTCCACTTCTAAGGGACTCTCTCTTCCTGACCTCATCTCGACTTGTTCTGGTTTTCTGTAGTCACAATATGTATGCCTCCCTCTCTCCTCCTCTTATCTATCCCTAATAGGGTGCATAAGTACACTAGGCCTCCTTGGAGGCACACACCCCGCCCAGTTTTACTCGATGAGCAATGACAGGCGCCTCAGTAGTTAGGTAGTTTACAGGTGGCCCCTCCAGGGCTGCAGGTGTATTACATAGCACAGTAGGAATAATAAATTTAAAAAAAAAAAAAAAAAAGGTAAGAGGTCAAGAAGGGATGCCTCCGCTGCCTTTACACCTCCTGTGTGCACTCTGTCCTTGCATGGGGAGCACCAGTCTGGTACCATGGTCCTCTGCTGCACTGGTCCCTATGGGGGCTACTGGCTGAGCTTCGACTCAGCCTACCGATGCAGGCATGGCCTGATTTCCCACTGCAGGTGGCATAACCACCCACTGTGGCCAGCGCAGATGACCGCCCACATTTTAGGCAGGTGCTCTACTTTCCGACCCTGGATTCGGCGCATCTGGCCAGCCAGAACCCCCCTCCCAGCCCACCACTCAGAATGGGCAGGGGAAAACCTTATACCGGTTCTGCGCCATTGGCTTAGGCTGACAGGGCACCTGAACCGCCTCTCAGACAGAACCTCAGGCGCCATCTGGCTGGCTTTTGCCGCGATGGAACTAGACGGCTACCCCACCAACGAGGACATGGACCTGGACCTCCTTAGGGACTACATGCGCTGTATGCTCGGAACCCATACCCAGGACTCGGACTCGGCTCTCTTGGAGCTCTCAGGTATGCTCCCACCCTTTATTGCTGAACTGTGACCACCTTTCGGACTCCTAATCGTATGTCTCAGCCGGTGCTCTCACCCTCCCATTCATCATTCCAAGCTACCCCCTTTGCCTGCACTTGTCTGTTAGGTATTGCCATAGTGACACATATTCCTCCCTCTGCATCACGTATCATACTAATAGGGGCCCTTCACACCTTTTTTTTAAATTTTTATTATTATTATTATTCCTGCAGTATTACATAATTACAAGCTGCCCCCCCGAAGGGGGGACCCTAACTATGTAACAACGGAGGCGCCTGTCATCGCACAATGCACAAAACTGGGCGGGGGCCCTGCTCCCAGAGGGAGCCAGAGTGGGGAGGGCCCCTATTAGTGAGTACTCGGAAGGAGAAAGGAATACGTATTGCTACAGCCCAGCCAAATGGACAACATCAGGCAAAAAAGGGGGTAGCTTAGAATTGGAAAGGGGTGGCAAGAGCACCTGCCGGGACATATGCAGGAGAGTCCGAAAGGCAGTCATAGATCAGAGGAAAAGGGAGGAAGCACACCTGAGAGCTCCAAGAGAGCTGGGTCCAGGTCCTGGGTATGGGGTCCAAGCATATGACTCATATATTCCCTGAGGAGGTCCAAGTCCATATCTTCATCAGTCAGGTGCCCCTCCAGCTCCATTGTGGCTAAGGCCAAGCGGATGGTCATGGAGGTGCGGTCAGAAATGCGGTTGAGGTGCCCTGTCAGCTTAAGCCAATGGTGCAGAACCTGGAGGCAGTTTTCATCGGCCCACTCGGCATGGTGGGTCGGAAGTGGGTCACGGGGGGGCCAGACCTTGCGGATCCATGGTCGGAAAGTGTGACATCCGCCCAAGATGTGGGCGGTCGACTGGGCTGGTCAGGGGGGGTGGTTATGCCATTGGCAGTGCGAGATCAGGCTGTGCCTGTGTTGGTAGGCTGAGTCGAAGCTCAGCCAGTATCCCCCATAGGGACCGGCATGGCATAGGACCTGGGTGACTGTGGAGAGCTTCCAGCAGGGGTGGTCGACCGATTGAGTAATGAGCTTTCAGGGCCGTCAAGAAGGGACGCCATTGACAGCTAGGTATTTGTCGGCTGTCGAGGCGAGGGGGCGGGTGAGAGAGAGGGTCCATCGCTCCATGAGGGTGTTGATGGTGGCCTCTTTCAGTGCTGAGGTGGAGGGTGTGAGGGGAGACAGGGGGAGATTCGTTGCGAACTTCGCCTCGTGGTCGGGGTATTGGAGTTGGTATTGACCATCGCAGGACTTGGTGGTTGGATAGTGGTGATGGTGTTGTGTTGAAAGAGTCCATGATGGACTCTGGGTTGATTGACAGTGGTGCCCATACCATGTCGATTGGGCATCTTCGGCGCCCTGGGAGGGGCCGGGTGTCGCAGTTGGGTGGGTGGGCTGGTTCATGGCCATTTTCCCTAAAGAAGTCGTCCAGAGGTTGGGCTCTGCGATTTTCTTCCTGGGTGGAGTCGAGGGTTGACCACGAGTGGTGGTGACAGTTGAAGTCACCAGCAATTGTGAGGGTGGAGGCGAGTGCCGAGGGGAGAGAGCTGAGGAATGTCTCACCTGGGTACCCTAGTCTGGCTTCTGCCCTATCTGGGGGCAACATACCATAGTAGTTGCACACCCTGACGGGGCGGCTTCCCTGGATCTCCACTGTCACCATGTTGGTGCCACTTGAGGCTGGGCCGACAACTGACCATGCAGATTGGGGGAGGGTCCTTGAGACGTAGATCACCACCCTGGGTCAGGTGGTCAGGGGGAGTACTGGTACGAAGCCAGGGATTGTCGGTACATTGAGTACCGCCTCCCCGTCTGGGTTGGTGAGTGAGGGCTGGAGCCCAATTTGATACCATGGCGGCTCCTGGATCAGAATCAGGTGAGGGGGAGAAGGTTTGTTAGTGAGGGCGGGAATTAGGGAATGAATCGCTGCAAGTGAGCGGGCGGCATTCCACTGGAGTACACGGATTTGTGCACTCATATGTCCTCTTCCATGAAGGTGTCGGTGTCTTCTACTTCCTGTAGGGTGGAGTTGATAATGTGGTAGTGCTTCTTCTTCGGGCAGGTTGGTAGGGTGGTGGGGTGGTCGCCCTGGCAGTTAGCACAGTGGCGGGGGTGGGGGCAGGTGTCTCCTTCGACTGCGTCATTTGCACAGTAAGTGCACAACTTACAATGGTTGGCCATCAAGTGCTGTCTGGCACATTCAGCGCAACGAGCCTGGGCTTGGCAGCCCTTCTTTCCATGGCCGAGTCCTTGGCAGCACTCACACTGGGTGAGGCCGGGCCGGACCGGTGGGACCGAAAGGCGGAGGGAGGTGCCGAATAGGTATACCCTGTTTCTCTTGAGGAGGCGAGCTCGGATTTGCCCATCTGGGTCAATGAAGGTGAAGGATACTGGGCAGGCCTCCAGTTGAGGAAGCTTCTCTGGTATCATTGTGTAGTGTGGTGGCACCACGAAATCGAGGTGCTTGAGGGAGGGGTTCTGGCAGACCTCCGTGAGGAGGGCCGCTTCAGTGATGAGGTGTGGGTTTTGCCCGAAGAAGACGTCCTGGCAGGGCACCATTGAGATGCACAACGTTGATCTGGGCCGGACTCTGGAAGGGGTCAGTTGGAATCGGTCCAATAGGGGCTGGTCGGCTGGGAGAGCTAGGCAGCGGTCATGCATATGTTTCGTGAACACATCCGCATGGCGATCGATGATTGCCGATGTGGTTGGTGTGGAGGAGGCGGGTCTTTCTGCAAAGGTGGTCACCAGGTTGCCTTTAGCATTAAACTTTGAGGACAACATGGTGACTGCATCAGCAGTAGGCAAGGCCTGGAAGAAGCCCCGGACCATTTCGGTGAGGGAGGCGCCTGACTTATGCATGGCTGCAGGAGTGACTAGGTTTTTTTTTATTTATTTATTTATTTATTATTCCTGCTGAGCTACGCAATACACCTGCAGCCCCATAGGGGCCGCCTGTAAACTACCTAACTACTGAGGTGCCTGTCATCGCTCATCGAGCGAAACTGGGCGGGGCGCATGCCTCTTGTGTGAGGCCTAGTGTACTTATGCGCCCTATTAGGGTAAAATAGGGGAAGGAAAGGGGGAGGCATACATATCGTGACTATGAAATGCTGTACCTGGCAAAGAGCAAGATCAGGCAATGGGGAGTCCCTTAGAAGAGGAAAGGAGCGGCTGCAGGTGCCATAGAAGAAACCGATGGGGAATCCGAAGGGCGATCAAGAGTCAGAGGGAAATGGTGGGAGCATACCTGAGAGCTCCAAAAGGGCTGGGTCCGCATCCTGAGTCCTGGATCCGAGCAACCTATGCACGTAGCCCCTGAGGGTGTCCAAGTCCAGGTCATTGTCAGTCAGGAGTCCATTCAGGTCCATAGCTGCAAAGGCAAGGCAAATCGCTCCGGCTGTGTGGTTGGACATTCAGTTGAGGTGGCCTGTAAGATGTAGCCAGCGTCTGAGGACTAGGAGGTGGTTTTCGTCCGCCCATTCAGTGTGGTGGACAGGGAGGGGGTCGCTTCTAGGCCAGACTCGTCGTACCCAGGGCTGGAATGTTTCGCATCTGCCTAGGACATGGGAGGTTGACTGTGCTGGCCAGGGTGGGTGGTTGTGCCATCTGCAGTGGGAGATCAGGCCATGTCTGCACCGGTAGGCCGAGTTGAAGCTCAGCCAGTAGCCCCCATAGGGACCGGCCCGACAGAGGACCTGAGCCACTGCAGTGAGCTCCGAGCAGGGGTGGTCAACTGAGATGGTGATTAGCTTTCTCGGTTGCCGGGTGGGGGGCCCTGTTACTGCCAGGTATTTGTCAGCTGTAGAGGCTAGGGGGTGGGCCATTTGTAGGGACCAATGCTCACTGAGGGTGCGAGTCGCCACTTCCTTCAGAGCGGAGATAGAGGGGGGGAGGGAGGATGGGGGAAGCTGTGTTGCAAGCTTCGCCTCGGAGTCCGCCCATTCATTCCCTGGGATTGCCTCGTGTCCCAGGCACCATCAGAAATGAATGGTTAGATCCAGGAAGGAGTCGAGAAGGGTCTCGACCCCCGCCTTCCATAGGGGGAGGAGCTGGGCCCCCAATGATGAGGGCCACATGCAGAATAGGCCTATGGCTGTCAGGGAGTCTGAGAGGAAGTAGATCTCCTGGACATCTGGCAGCAGGTGTTGGAGTCGGCACATGGCCCAGCCTGGGGCGGTTGCTAAGGAGAAAATCTCTGCATCCGTCACTGTGGTGCATGTGGGTGAGGCGAGTCGTAGGGAGGTGATGTAATTTTCCCCCTTCATGCCGCAGATGGCGGAGCCTGAGGTATTTCCGATGCAGGAACCATCAGTGAACACCTGCAGGGAGGAGTTGGTGCAGAGTGTCTGGGCTTGGGTGACATAGTGGTTGCACATTTCCTCTGAGACTGGCTGCCTTGGGGCTGAGAAGACAATTCGACCTTGACCAAAGGCAAGTGGGTCCGTCCAGGGGGGGTGCATGTACGCTGGGATCCGTTGGACTCGAGGGATGCAGACCTGCAACGAAAGTGAAAAAGGTGTATTAGCATTGGGGTTGAACTTTTTCTGCCCTACTCGGTGGGGGGTGCACCATAGGCGCAAGGCATGGTTGGTCTTTAAATACTCAAAGTAAGCGAAAAAAGGGGGGGTGGAACATAAGAAATTTGTAGATAGAGGAGACACGCCCTTATAGATGCCTAGGATCCGATGGCACACGGTGTTCTGGACCGCCTGTAGTCGGTTGACCAGGGTTCTCTGTTGACGTCCATGATACCACACTGGTGCGCCCCATGCTAGGACGGTGTGCACGCATGCAGTGTAGAGTCACCAGAGGTGGATGGCAGACAGGCCCCTTTCGGTGTTACCAAGGATGCGGAGGGCTGCCAGTGTTGAGAGGCCTTTGGAGTGCATGTGCTCTATGTGAGGTTTGAAGGTGAGGCCCATGTCCCACCAGATTCCCAGCCAGTGCAGGGGATTGGTGGGGCATACCAAGGTTTCGGCATCGATTTGTATCCCAGCAGTGTCCCAGCGGTGGTAGCCGGTTCGTCTTCTGGGCGGGTGGAAGTGGAGGGCCTCCGTTTTTGCTGTTTCGATGTTGAGACTGATTTGGTGAAAGAGGAGGTCAAGTTGTTGGTATGCGTTCGCTAAGGATCTGCAGTTGGCTGTTACCGAGGTACCTATGCACGCAATGAGGTGATTGTCCACATAGGCTAGCAGTTGTGAGCCTCGCTGTTGAAAGTGTCGCATCACTATGCCTGCGAAAATTGTGGATAAGATAGGGGAGACTGGCGATCCTTGTGGGGTGCCGAGGTCGGGTTTCGGTGCGGTCGGTAGGGTTGTGCCATTGAAGGAGACAGCCACTTCCCTGCTTGTCATGAATGAGAGACACCATGCCGCCATGTCTGGCAGGCATCCCATTTCCAGTAGCTGGTGGTGGAGTCGTCCTGGGTGTACCAAGTCGAAAAAGCCCTGGATGTCCACTGCTAGGATGGAACAAACTTGGCCTTTCACATAGGCACCTTCAACGATCTGTAGGAGGTGCTGGGCAGTGTCATAGACCGAATGGCCTTGGCACCCCCCATACTGGTTCAGTGGCAGCCAGTTCCTTGCGTTAGCAAGGTACTGGAGCCTGTTAGTGATCATTTTTTCGAGTAGCTTGCCCAAGGTTTCCTCAAGGGTGATAGGGCAGTAGGAGCAGGGGGAGAATGGGTCCTTCTTGTTTGGTTTCCGCAGCATTACAACTTTTGCCATCTGCCAGCAGGCTGGGTGGTGGCCCAGTCGCAGGCAGTCGTTGAAAAGCGCAAGTACCTCGTCTGGGTAGGCATCAACCACCCATTTCAGGGGGTGATACCCGATCCCTGATGGGCCCGGAGCCGACAAGTTGGAGGTATCGGCCAGTGCGCCTGTAAGCTCAGAGAGGAGTAATGGCGGCACAGCTGGGGTAGGGGGAGGCAGGGGGCCGAGGCCCACAGCCGGGAGTGGGGGAGGCGGAGGGAAGAATGTTGTTCTGAACAGCTCACCTTTCTCTTCGTCTGACTGGGTGAAGGTGCCGTCCCTGCGTTTGAGCGAGGGGACCTGGGTTGGTTGGACGCCTAGGCCTCGTTTGGCCCATGCCCAGATGTTGGAGGGGTCGGCCTCCGACACCTGTTCCGAGTAGTATGTTCGCTTTGCCGCCCTTACTCCTCGTTTAAAGGAGTGTCTGGCTGAGGCTTTCGCTGCAGGTGTTGGGGCACTGTGGATCGCGTTCAGTAAGTCTTGGCAGTTGGACATCCACCATGGGACTGCTGTTTTCGATGGTGTCTGGATTGTGGTGAAAGGTTGGAGTGCTTCTGTCATGGCTTTGAGGATAGTGCTCACTTTCAGGTCTAGTGAGTTAGCATCCACTGATGGCATGGTGAATGCTTTTTCAAGGGCAGGGAATGCAGCTTTGGTCCAACTGTCTTTGTCCTCCTTGTTGAGTTTTCGCGTTGTTGGTGTGGCGTGGCATTGATGTTGGTATCGACCAGTGTAGTATGTGATGGTCGGAGAGTGGCGATTGGTTGCTGGTGAAGGAGTCCATGATGGACTCTGGGTTGATTGACAGTGGGGCCCATACCATGTCGATTGGGCAGCGTCAGCACCCTGGGAGGGGTCGGGTGTCACAATCGGGTGGGTGGGCCGGTTTGTGGCCGTGTTCCCTGAAAAAGTCGTCCAGAGGTTGCGCTCTGTGGTCTTCTTCGTGGGTTGAGTCGAGGGTTGACCATGAGTGGTGGCGATGGTTGAAGTCACCAGCCACTGTGAGGGTGGTGGCGAGCACCGAAGGGAGAGAGCAAAGGAACATCTCACCTGGGTACCCTAGTCTTGTGTCCGCCCTGTCTGGGGGCAGCATACTGTAGTAGTTGCACACCCTGACCAGGTGGTGGGCTTGGATCTCCACTGTCATGACGTCGGTTCCGATGGACGGATCCTCTGGCATTTATGAACGGCCGAGTATCATTCACCTCTCCCATCACTCCGGTTAGCAAGGACACCTGCGAACAATTCGTGGAAGCCATGTGCTCCCTGAGGACCCTCTTTTTTTTTTTTTTAAATTATTCCTGCAGTATTACATAATTACAAGCTGCCCCCCCAAAGGGGGGGCCCTAACTACATAACAACGGAGGCACCTGTCATTGCACAGCGCGCAAAACTGGGCGGGGGTCCTGCTCCCCGAAGGGTGCCAAGGTGGGAAGGGCCCCTATTTGGTAGAAGAAGTGGAAGTGAAGGAGAGAGGAATACATATCGCTACAACAAGACCAAGCTGATGAGGGCAGGTAATGGGGGTAACTTAGAATTGGAAAGGGAGGGCAAGAGCGCCAGCCGGGACATATGCAGGAGAGTCCGAAAGGCGATCACAGAGTAAGGGAGAGGGGAGGAAGCACACCTGAAAGCTCCAAGAGAGCCGGGTCCGGGTCCCAGGAACGAGGTCCAAGCATACGACTCATGTAATCCCGGAGGAGGTCCAAGTCCATATCTTTGTCGGTTGGGTGTCCCTCTAGCTCCATCGCAGCAAAGGCCAGGCGGATGGTGGCAGAGGTGTGGTCAGAGAGGCGGGTCATGTGTCCTGTCAGCTTTAGCCAGCGATGCAGAGCCTGGAGGCGGTTTTCGTCGGCCCACTCTGTGTGGTGGGTCGGGAGAGGGTCATGTGGTGGCCAGACCTTACAAATCCATGGCCGGAAAGTACGGCAGCTGCCCAGGACATGGGCGGTGGATTGAGCAGGCCAGGGGGGGTGGTTGTGCCATCGGCAGTGTGAGATCAGACCATGTCTGCGTTGGTAGACTGAGTCAAAGCTCAGCCAGTAACCCCCGTAGGGACCAGTGCGGCAGAGGATCTGGGCAGGTATTTGTCGGCTGTCGAGGCTAGTGGGTGGGCAAGTGAGAGTGACCATCACTCCATCAGAGTGTTGATGGCAGCCTCTTTCAAAGCGGAGGTGGAGGGTGCGAGGGAAGACAGGGGTAGGTTTGTGGCAAACTTGGCCTTGCAGTCTGCCCATTCATTCCCAGGGATGTCCGAGTGACCCGGGCACCAGACAAAGTGAACGGAAAGATCTGGATATGAGTCCAAGAGGGTCTGGACCCCAGCCTTCCATTGATGGAGGAGATGGGTGCCTGGGACCGGCACCCATGTGCGGATAAGGTGGAGGGCTGTCAGCAAATCAGACAAAAAGAAGATGTCTGATGCAACAGGCAGTAGCTCCCGGAGGTGGTGTGCTGCCCACGTTGGAGCAGAGGTGAGGGAGAAAATCTCAGCATCCATTGTGGTGGCACAAGTAGGGGAGGCTAATCGGCGCGCTTTGAGGTGGGTGAGGCCCTGCATGGCACAGACCGCTGATCCAGACTTCGTGCCCATGCGCGAGCCATTGGTGAAGACCTGGAGGTGGGGGAGGGTGCTCAGGGAGCATGCGGCTTCCACAAATTCCTCACAGGTGTCTTTGCTGACCAGAGTGATAGGAGAGGCAAACGAAACTCGACCATTCGTAAATGCCAGAGGATCCATCCATGGGGGATGAGTGTATGCAGGGACCGGTTGAACCTGAGGGACCTGGACCTGCAGAGAAGTGGAAAAGGGGTGGTTAGCTACTGTTTTATAAAAACATTTTCTACCAATGGAGTATGGGGTGCGCCATAGGTGCAGAGAATGGAGAGTCTTAGCATATTCAAAATAGTAAGAAGGGGGGGAAGGGAACAAAGGAAATTTGTAGAGAATGGAGAGGCACCTTTGTAGACGCCGAGAATCCATCTGCATGCCGTGTTTTGCACAGCCTGCAGGCGGCTTACTAGAGTTTTTTGGCGCCAGCCATGATACCTATTAAATAAATATAACGAACGATATAAATATAGTACATGGTCATAAGACCAACCATCTTACTAAGTGAACGATAATGCAACAATAACGCCATACGATATAGGAGCTAGATAGTTATAGTAGTACTAGCCCACGGAACGTGTATATAAGGGGAGCTGGTCTCGCCCTAGAAATACATCGGTTTACGCTGATAACCCACCTTGTCTGAACACCACTACTGCACCTCATCATCTACCACAACGTGCGTAGATTTTAAGAGGTTATGAGCCTTGACTCTACAACTAACAAAACGATTAACAAAAATATAAATCCTCGAAAAACGAAACTATGTCTGACGGACAGAAACCAAACACTCGTGAGCAAACACGTTTGCAAAAATTATCAGGATTACGAATCACTGCTAACGAATTAAAAATAATGTATACACAGTCATCAACAATCGAAGAACTCGAAGAAAAAATTCAAAAAGCTAAAGATAGCAAAAGGTTAGTCGACCTAATACTTCAATGCAATTTAAGACAAATACCTATTAACGGAACGGAACAACAAATACAAGATCGAATCAACAGGTATGATAATTCTACCAAAGACGAAAAATTAAAAATAAGAACTGACTATAAAGCTGAACTAACAAATCACGCTAAAGATTTAGGAATATCAGATCAAGGAAAATCATCCGAAATCAGATATCGAATAAGTACGTACTTGGGCATATCAGATCCAAATGAAAAAGCTCAATTTAAAATTGATAATCCTTATATTAAGCCAGAAGAAGAAAGTGATATTAAAGAAGATAACGAAAAGAAAGATAACGAAGAAGAAAACTCCGAAGAATCCAAAAATAACCCATCACGTGAGCCATCAGAACCATCTGATCCTGACGATTCAGACGCTAACAATACTGAGGAAGATGAACCAAGTATGGCAACTAAACTCGCGGAACTCCAGAAATTCTTCGACGGAATTGAGAAACTCGACAGGCACAGAAACTACAAACTCTGGAACTACAGAGTCCGAAGTGCAATTGAGAGTGCAGGTTACAGTAACCTGCTCACTAACTCCCCAGGAACTGGAGAGGCTGGTATATCAAGCGCTTTATATAACGGCATTATGCGCACTATGCCCGACAAAATATTGGCTTATTATCTTAATTTCTCTAAAGATATTCCAGCGCTACTCAAAGCGCTTGACGGACGATATAACGTCCAGACAACAATTACAAAGGGCTTTAACGAGGCTGCCCTTTTTGATATCAGAGGTCATGTCAGCCATTTCGATGGAACGCTCGATAACCTCAGCAATAAATACGAGGAACTAATAGCCCAAGGGGTAAAAGTTTCAGAGTCAACATATATATCGGCTATTACGAGGGCAACGCCCGAACAATATCAATACGTACTCACACAGAGTGAGTTATATATTAAAACGATTAACGAAACAAATCCAGACAAAGATGAAATTGAACTAACCCCTCAATTTTTACTAACGGCACTGAGAAACGCCTTCGAGGGGTGGCGTAAAAATCACCAAAGGACAGGAGTGGTGGCTAACCACCTGCCCAAGGACGAGTGGAACCACCCCTATTTTAGGGGCCGCGGACGCGGTAACAGCCGCGGAGTACAGCCATGAGGTCGCGGCTATAGGGGCCGTGGTGGATATATGCGAGGACGAGGACGAGGGGGATATTCCCCAAACCAACAATCACACGTTATTAAGTGCTATAATTGTAACAAACTAGGGCACTTTAGTTGAGACTGCTGGGCGCCAAAAACGGAATGGACGAAGGCAGCTCAGAAGAAAAAAGAGGACGCGAACGATGACAAAGGAAAAGGGAAGGAAACGGGTGCGTCAGCGGCACCGACAATGACTGGGGCAAGTGCGGCCCAGGCTAAACATACCGCAGCATCAGCAGCAGCAACAAACGTCGCATCGAGCTCGTGAATCGAATTAAGCGCCGTAATAGGTCATGGAGAAATCGGCGCCTTCATAACTGAAGTCGATGACAGCGATTTCGACATGGGAGAATTCCCAATATATTCGTATAACGACTTCCTTGACAAAATAGGCAACTACGACAGTGCCATGGAAGACGTGGATGATAACAATTTAAACGTAAGCATTAACGTTATAACAACAGAAAAATTTGCTAATAATATTTATACCTCAATGGATATAATTGATACTGGTGCAACGATACATTTAACACCATATCTAAATCGACTACGAAATACATACAAAACCGACACAATCACGATAACGGCCGCAAATAAAACAACGTTTATGGCAAACATAGTAGGGGATCTTAAGCTTTACATCCCCAACAGACACTCGGTAAGTGTCATAATATTATCAAACATATACTACAATCCTAAAATGAATATGACATTAGTCTCTCAAGGACTTCTATGTCAAGACAGCTACGAATTTATTTATAAAAAAAATGAATGCATAATAAAGTATCCTAATGGATCTTTATGCGGAAAAATTAAAAACACAAATGGATTGTATAGTATATTTAACAATGATGTACAAGCGGCTACAAAAAATGTAACATTATTTGAACTTCACAAAAAACTCGGGCATATAAGTTATGCTTACATAAAACGATTATTAAAAGAAGATCAAATCACAAATAATAAAATTTCAAACTATGACGAAACTCAATGCACAATTTGTCTTGAAGCAAATATAAAAAGAATGCAAATTCCAAAATTAAGAATTTCAAAGTTAGCCGAAAAATTTGGTGATCACATACATATGGACATATGGGGTCCAGCATCCACACATGCTATTGGAGGGTATAAATATCTTCTAACACTTGTAGACGATGCTACAAGATGGATAAAAATGATTTTATTAAAAACAAAAGATGAGGGCTTAAATGCTTATACGACTTGGGCTACCATGCTCAATACACAATTTAATATAAAAATAAAAATATTACAAAGCGATAACGACACAGTGTTTTTAAGTAAACAATTCACTGAATATTTAGAAAAACATGGAACGATACGAAAGCTGACTGTTCACGATACACCACAACAAAACGGAGTAGCAGAACGATCGCATCAAACAATTTTAAATAATACATGAGTAAATCTGCTACAAGCAAAACTACCACCCAGTCTATGGGGTGAAGCCATAAAATATAGTACTTACATTTACAATAGAACGCCAAAGAGTGCTATTGATTTCAAAACACCATACTTTAAACGATATAACGAAAATTACAACATTGACGATTTAAAAGAATTCGGCCAATACTGCATTATACGACAAGAAGACATAAATAAATTACAACCAAAAGGAAAATATGCACAATGGCTAGGATTTGACGAAGAAAGCAAAGGTCATAGAACCTATCACAATAGAAAAATTTCAGTCGAATGAAATCTACAATTTTTAGATTCTCCACCATCTAAAATTGAAGGGGAGAATATAACAGAAAAACAAAACGAGCAAATAAAAGAATTAACAAATGAAAGACCAATACAAACAATTAAACAAACAAAACGATCACTTGGTCTAAACTTTGACGAACAAAATACTGTTGCTTATCTTACAGAATTCAATCAATTCAATACGGAATTAATAGGCGATCCAAATTCATATCAACAAGCGATCAATAGAATTGACGCAAATCAGTGGATCTCGGCAATGAAAGAAGAAATAAAAACGTTAATCAAAAGATCTACATGGAAAATCATTAATCCACCAAAAGAAGCAAACATAATCAGAACAAGATTTGTTTATAAAACAAAAAGATTAGCAAATGGAGAAATCGAACGATACAAAGCAAGACTAGTAGTTCAAGGATTTGCCCAGAAAGAAGGCATTGACTACTATTCAAACAATACATTCGCTCCAGTGGCACGATTAGCCACAGTAAGAACAATATTAAGTTGGAGTGCAACAAACAATTACGAAATTCACCAAATCGATATAAAATCAGCTTACCTATATGGTGAATTAGAAAAAGACGAAAACATATATATAAAACCACCACCAGGAAACTTAATCGAAACAAAACCTGGACAAGTTTTAAAATTAAACAAAGCCTTATACGGATTAAAACAAGCAGGCAGACGATGGTATAAAAAATTATCTGAAATATTAATTGGAATAGGACTAACACGAGCAGTCCAAGATAACGCAGTATTCCTAAGAAAAGAAAAAGGAAAAACAATTCTAATACTTTTCATACATGTTGACGACATAACGATATGCAGCTTTAATTTAAAAATAATAAAAGCATTTAAAGACGAAATTGGAAAACATGTAAAATTCACTGACGGAAACGACATACATTGGTTACTCGGCATTGAAATTGAAAGAAACCGAGATGAAAGAATTATAAAATTAAGACAAAAACATTATATTGATAATATAATAGAAAAATATAAATTAAAAGATGCTGCATCAGTACGAACACCAATGACACCAGGACAAGTGTTAAAATCACTTGAAAACCCAACCAATGAAGAATTAAACTTCATGAATCAAATACCATATATGAATATGGTTGGAGCATTACGATATGCAGCAGATTGCACGAGACCTGACATATCATTCGCAACAGGTCAATTTGCTAGGCATTTAAATAAACCTAGTATTGAACATTACAATGCAGTAAAACACTGCTTTAAATATTTAAAAGGAACGAACGAATATTGGTTAATACTCGGAGGAAAAGAACCAATCGAATTAATCGGATACACAGACGCTGACGGCATGACACAAGAAGGCCATAAAGCAATATCAGGATACATATTCCAAATAGGAAATGCAACAACATCATGGTCAAGTAAAAAACAAGAATTAGTGTCATTATCAGTATGCGAAGCTGAATTACAAGCTTTAACTCATGGAGTAAAAGAAGCTATATGGCTATGAAGACTGGTTGAAGAGGTACTGCAGACCTTGGATACACCTACAAAAATATTATGCGATAATCAAGCAGCCATAACTATAGTAAATTCAACAGAACAAAAATATACGCAACGAACAAAACATATAGATATACAAAAAGATTTTTTACGAGATTATATTGAAAATGAAACCATATCAGTTTCATATATTCCAACTGGACAGCAAAAGGCTGATATTATGACGAAAGCGCTAACGATCGGATTAATCAAACGTTTTACAAGTTTACTCCGCCTAGTAAAAGTTTGAAGGGGAGTATTAAATAAATATAACGAACGATATAAATATAGTACATGGTCATAAGACCAACCATCTTACTAAGTGAACGATAACGCAACGATAACGCCATACGATATAGGAGCTAGATAGTTATAGTAGTACTAGCCCACGGAACGTGTATATAAGGGGAGCTGGTCTCGCCCTAGAAATACATCGGTTTACGCTGATAACCCACCTTGTCTGAACACCACTACTGCACCTCATCGTCTACCACAACGTGCGTAGATTTTAAGAATACCAAACCGGTGTGCCCCATGTGAGGACAGAGCGGACACAGGCGATATATAGGTGGCATAGGAGAAGGGCCGAAATGCCACGTTCGGTGTTGCCGAGGATGCGGAGGGTGGCGAGGGTGGAGAGGCCCTTGGAGTGCATGCACTCAATGTGGGCTTTGAAGGAGAGGGTGGGTCCCACCATATCCCGAGCCATTGGAGCGGGATAGAGGGTCGGATGAGGGTGGTGGGGTCGACCTGAACCCCAGCGGTGTCCCAGTTCCTGAGCACCCTCCCCCATCTCCAGGTCTTCACCAATGGCTCCCACATGGGGACGAAGTCTGGTTCCGCCATCTGCGCCATGATGGGCCTCACCCGCCTAAAATCTCGCCGACTCGCCTCCCCTACATGTGCCACAGCAACAGACGCGGAGATTTTCTCACTCACCTCGGCGCCTACGTGGGCCACACACCACCTCCAGGAATTACTGCCTGTCGCATCTGACATCTTCTTCCTGTCAGATTCGCTGATGGCACTCCACCTTATCTGCACATGGGTGCCGGTACCAGGCACCCATCTCCTTCATCAATGGAAGGCTGGGGTCCAGACTCTCTTGGACTCGTATCTGGAACTTTCCGTCCACTTCGTTTGGTGTCCGGGTCACTCCAACATACCAGGGAATGAATGGGCCGACCATGAGGCAAAGTTTGCAATGAATCTCCCCCCGTCCTCCCTCACCCCCTCTACCTCCGCCCTGAAGGAGGCTGCCGTCAACACCCTAATGGAGCAGTGGTCTCTCTCTCTTGCCCACCCACTGGCCTTGACAGCCAACAAGTACTTGGCTGTCAACAGCACCCCCTCCAGCAGACCATGGAAGCTACTCAACCAGTCAGTTGACCATCCCTGCCAGGAGCTAGTGGCAGTTGCCCAGGTCCTCTGTCGTGCCGGTCCCTATGGGGGCTACTGGCTGAGCTTTGACTCAGTCTATTGGTGCAGACACGGCCTGATCTTGCACTGCAGGTGGCACAACCACCCCCCCTGGCCAGCCCAATCCACCACCCATGTCCTGGGCAGGTGTCATACATTCCGGCCATGGATCCGAAAGGTCTGGCCCCCCCATGACCCACTTCCGACCCACCACACTGAGTGGGCCGACGAAAACCGTCTCCAGGTCCTGCACCACTGGCTGAAACTGACCGGGCACTTGAACTGCCTCTCTGAACGCACCTCAGCCACCATCCGCCTGGCCTTCGCCACGATGGACTTAGAGGGGCACCCTACCGATGAAGATATGGACTTGGACCTCCTCAGGGGATACATAAGTTGTATGCTTGGACCCCGAACCCAGGACCCGGACCTGGCTCTCTTGGAGCTTTCAGGTACACTCCCTCCCTTTTCCTCTACTCAGTGACTGCCCTTTGGACTCTCCCATGTATGTCCCGGCCGGCGCTCTCGCCCTCCCTTACCAATTCTAAGTTACCCCCATTACCTGCCCTCATCTGCTTGGTTTTGTCATAGTGATATGTATTCCTCTCCCCTGCTTTTCCTTTACTAATAGGGACCCTTCCCACCTTGGCACCCTTCGGGGAGCAGGGTCCCCGCCCAGTTTCATGCAATGTGTGATGACGGGCACCTCTGTTGTTATGTAGTTAGGGCCCCCCCTTTGGGGGGGCAGCTTGTAATTATGTAATACTGCAGGAATAATAATAATAATAAAATAATAAAAAGGACCCTCTGGCATTTACGAATGGTCGAGTCTCGTTTGCCACTCCTATCACTCTGGTCAGCAAAGACACCCACAAGGAATTTGTGGGTGCCGCACACTCCCTGAGCACCCTCCCCCACCTCCAGGTTTTCACCGATGGCTCCCGCATCGGCTCTAAGTCTGGGTCAGCAGTCTGCGCCATGGAAGGCCTTACTTGCCTCAAGTCTCGCCGGCTTGCCTCACCCACCTGTGCTACTGCGACAGATGCAGAATCTTCTCCCTCACCTCCACACCAAGCTGGGCCGCACACCACCTCTGGGAGCTCCTGCCTGTCGCATCCGACATCTTCTTTCTGTCAGATTCACTGACGGCACTCCACCTGATCCGAACATGGGTGCCAGTTCCAGGCGTGCACCTCCTCCACCAATGGAAGGCAGGGGTCCAGACCCTATTGGACTCATACCCGGATCTTTCTGTGCATTTCGTCTGGTGTCCGGGTCACTCCGACATCCCAGGGAATGAATGGGCAGACCACGAGGCGAAGTTCACAATGAATCTCCCCCCATCTCTCCTCGCACCCTCCACCTCTGCACTGAAAGAGGCTGCCGTCAACACCCTCATGGAGCGATGGACCCTTTCACTTGCCCGCCCCCTCGCCTCGACAGCTGACAAATACCTAGCTGTCAACGGTGTCCCTTCCCGACATCCCTGAAAGCTCATGACGCAGTTGGTCGACCACCCCCGCCGGGAGCTCTCCGCAGTCGCCCAGGTTCTCTGTTGTGCCAGTCCCTACGGGGGTTACTGGCTGAGCTTTGACTCAGCCTACCGACACAGGCATGGCCTGATCTCACACTGCCGATGGCATAACCACCCCCCCTGGCCAGCCCAGTTGACTGCCCATGTATTGGGTGGATGTCATACCTTCCGACCCTGGATCCACAAGGTCTGGCCCTCCTGTGACCCACTCCCGACCCACCATGCCGAGTGGGCCGATGAAAACCGCCTCCAGGTTCTGCGCCACTGGCTTAAGCTGACAGGGCACCTTAACCACATTTCCGACCGCACCTCTGCTTCCATCCGCCTGGCTTTCGCCATGATGGAACTTGAGGGGCACCCAACTGACGAAGATATGGACTTGGACCTCCTCCGGGAATACATGAGTCGTATGCTTGGACCCTGTACCCAGGACCCGGACCCGGCTCTTTTGGAGCTTTCAGGTATGCTTCCCCCCTTTTCCTCTGATCTATGAATGCCTTTCGGACTCTCCCACATATGTCCCGGCTGGCGCTCTTGCCCTCCCTTTCCAATTCTAAGCTACCCCCTTTTTTGCCTGATGTCGTCCGTTTGGCTTGGCCGTAGTTACACGTATTCCTCCCTCTTTCTCAGACTTTACTAATAGGGGCCCTTCCCACTGTGGCACCCTTCAGGGAGCAGGGCCCCTGCCCAGTTTTGTGCATTGTGTGATGATGGGTGCCTCCGTTGTTATGTAGTTAGGGCCCCCCCTTTGGGGGGGCAGCTTGTAATTATGTAATACTGCAGGAATAATAAAATAAAATAAAATAAAATAAAATAAAATAAAATAAAATAAAAGTTGTGGTGGTGGGGACAGTGAGCGACTTCGGGGGGTGGTTGGCGACTGATGACGGCCAGGGTTGGCCACTCCAGACGCTATTGAGCTATGTGTTAGGGGGGCTGTGGGTCGTAGGGGACGTCCACCAAACCGATCTGCCATGGGGGAGTTTGAGCTGCCCATGCTAGGGAGATGGTGGTGGTAAGAGGTCAAGAAGGGATGCATTCCCCATGTCATCGAAATGCCTCCACCTCCACCCCCTAAGGAAGAGACCCCAGAAGATGTCACTGCCACAATCAAGCATCTCATGTCATCCCTTTCAAGGAAAGAACAAGAAAAGGTTTTTGAAGCCTTCGATGGGGAGGATTTTTAAAGCGGAGGATCAGATGGATGCTGTCTCCTCCAATTTTCATATCAACTGTAATTAATGCAGACCCAAATTCCAAATCAATAAAAATACCTGTTGAAATTCAGTCGTATGATAAACTTGTCCCCACACACACACTCATCGATTCTGGTGCTGAAGGGCAATTTATCAATTCGTCCTTTATCATCAAACATTGAATCCCCACTCGCAAACTCGCCAATCCCATCCCAGTCCTTAATGTGGATGGTACTCCCAATAAACAAGGACAAATCACAGATTATACATGGCATTGAATGGTTATGGGTGATAAGACATTTACAGCCAAACTCCTGGTTACAGTGCTTGGTAATGAAGACCTTATTCTAGGGACCATGTGGTTAAAAAATCGTAATCCACAAATCGATTGGCAACAGGCAACACTCCAAATCGATAAAATTAACCCAGCAACTCAAATGGCACAACGCACTACGAAGAAGGAACTTCCCTTAGAACAATTGGTACCGCCACAATACCATAAGTTTCTTCCTCTTTTTGAAAAGAAGAAATCGGAATGTTTCCCTCCTTCTCGGCCATATGATCATGCCATTGACTTAAAACCAGATTTCATACCTCATGACTGCAAATTGTACCCCTTACCAGCACATCACCAGCAAGCTTTAGATGATTTTTTAGAAGAAAACCTGCGAAAAGGGTATATTCGACCATCCAAGTCTAGAATGGCTTCGCCATTTTTCTTCGTTGACAAGAAGGACAAATCGTTGCGAGGAATCCAAGACTATCGGGCACTCAACGAAGGGACCATTAAAAATGTGTATCCTCTTCCCCTTATCTCAGACCTAATGGATCGACTAAAAGGCGCCAAATACTTCACTAAACTTGATCTGCGTAATGGCTACAACAACATTTGTATCAAAGAAGGTGACCAGTATAAAGCTGCTTTTAAAACAAATTGGGGACTATTCGAACCCACTGTCATGTTTTTTGGTCTTTGCAACTCACCAGCCACTTTCCAAGCCTTCATGAATGACATCTTTTGCATTGTTATTATCGAAGATCTCATCTTGATCTATATGGACGACATCTTGATCTTTTCAGATGACCTTGAAGACTTATGTCATAAAACCAGATGTGTTCTCCAGATACTCAAAGATAACAATCTATATTGCAAACCAGAAAAATGCCTTTTCGAAGCCAAAGAAGTCGAATTTCTCGGTGTCATTATTCACCCTGATACTATCTCCACTGATCCTACCAAACTCGCAGGCATTCTTGAATGGCCTATACCCAAAACGGTTAAACAATTGCAAAGTTTCCTTGGATTTTGCAATTTCTACAGACATTTTGTTCCGAACTTCTCAGAAATCACACACCCTTTACATGAGTTAACTTGAAAAGAAACTCAATGGCAATGGACCCCTATTCGGCAACAGGCATTCAACGAACTAAAGAAACAGTTTTCATTGCAACCTACCATCCTCATCCCTGACCCATCCAAACCCTTTGTCATCAAGATGGACACATCTAAAGTTGCTACAGGAGGAACATTACTCCAGGCTAATAGTAATAGTGATCTTCAACCATGCGGGTTTATTTCTGAGTCACTTGGCCCTGCACAGCAATGATATGAAGTTTATGATAGGGAATTCCTTGGCATCATTTGAGCCCTTACCACATGGCATCACTACCTTCTTGGATCACCTCATACTACAACCATATGGTGTGATCACAAAAATCTATCATACTTTTGGGCAGCACGACATTTAACTCCTTGGCAATCTCGATGGAATCAGCTTCTCTCTGAATATAACGTGGTCATCACACATAAACCAGGTAAATCAATTCCAGGGTCAGATGCACTATCTCGCAGACTGGATCATGGTGAAGAACCACTGGAGGAACATGTCCTTCTTCCAGACACCCTATTCATTGGCATAATTGATATATCACTCCAAGATGAAATAAAACAGGAACAAACATTGGATTCATTGGCTAAATCGATTTGACTTGCAAAGCAGCATAAACTCCCTTCACCTTTTCATTTTTCCCTAGAAGAGTGGGAAGAGAACCAAGACATTCTCACCTTCAGAGGGAAAGTCTATGTTCCAGATAATGCGGAATTAAAGCAAAAGATCTTACAGTTATTCCATGACTCGCCATCAATCGGACACTGTGGCGCATTTCAAACCACCTTAGTTGTTCATCAACATTACTGGTGGCCAGGCTTAACTGTCTTCACTCGAAATTATGTTGCAGGATGCACTTCATGCCAACAGATGAAGATCAATACCCATCCCATGGCACCATCTTTATCTCCAATTCCAGCCCATAAAGAAGCACTTCCATTCCAACATGTTGCAATTGATTTCATTACAGACTTACCAAGTTCCCAGTCATATGACTCAATAATGGTAATTGTTGATCATGACTCGACAAAGGGTGTTATCTTGGTACCATGCAATAAGACAATTGATGCACTCAAAACGGCCAAGCTCTACCATGACAATGTATACAAATGCTTCGGATTACCTAAGACAATCATTTCGGATAGGGGACTGCAGTTTGCCTCACAACTCTTCCAAAAGTTATGCAAAAGACTAGGAATCAAATCTTGGTTATCAATGGCATATCACCCACAGATGGATGGACAAACTGAAAGGACAAACCAAGAAGTTGAAGCATATCTTCGGATATACTGTGGAAATTCTCCAACTCAATGGGTCGATGCACTTCCAGATCTCGAATTTTCCCACAATATACAGGTACAATCTGTGATCAAAACTTCTCCATTCATGGTGATGTTCGGATATAACCCAACTCCGATTCCACTGGTGATAGAAGAAACTGTCATTCCCAACTTATTGGACAGACTGCGCCTCTTGACATCCATAAGAAAGGAAGCACTAGCGGCACACAATTTGGCCAGACAACACATGTTGCAAATTCAATCTCAGAACTTCAGACCATTCAAAAAAGGGGACAAAGTTTGGCTAGAAGCAAAAAATCTTCACTTTCCAGGATGATCTCGGAAATTATCCCCTAAACGGGAAGGACCTTTCGTTATCTCTGAGGTTCTATCCTCACTCATCTACAGATTGGAAGTTCCATCAGCATGGCGCATACACCCTGTATTCCACGCTTCACTTCTTACCCCTTTCACCCAGACTGATGCACATGGTCCATCATTCTCCCTACCCCCACCTGACCTTATCAATGGGCAAGAAGAATATGAAATCGAAGCAATCATGGGACACAGGGGTAATGGAACTTGAAGATGTTACCTGGTCAAGTGGAAAGGGTATCCCTCTTTGGAAAATCAATGGTTAACAGAGAAGGACCTCGAAAATTCACAAGAAACTTTGGATGCATATAAAGCCACAAAAAACATCCAGTAACTGCAGCAACCCATCAGTCGCTACCCAACTCTCCATCTAGCATTTCCACTATGTCGTCTTCATCCCTCTCTGAGCGCGTTCACTGCAACCATGTCCACACCCAGACCCAAACCACACTCTCACACATTCTCTCCAACCCAGCCCTCCATCCTCAGGTTGCTCGTGCTTTCCTTGGCACTTGCTTCGATCGTTTCCACCAATTGTTCTTGCAACAAGACTCCCTCCTTGCACATACAGAAAGCCTCCTCACTGGACTTGAACACATTCATACCCACAACTGTCGTATTGTTTGCTGTGCCCAGGCCACCAACTGGATGATTATTGACAAGATCATTTGGGGTAATGGACACAGAATGCTTGGCGACATCGACCTCTCCTTGGGAAGAACTCCATCACGAACAGCTCCCATTCACCATCGCCCAACTCCTGCCCCTGACTGTAACACTTGTTGGGAATGCCAATCCCCAGACCACCACAAATGACATTGTCCACAGTACATTTGCCCACACTGTAATGAAGTGGCACCAGGCCATTGGCAATCCAAATGCCCCAAATGTATACACCCTGTTCCACCGCCAATCATCTCAACTTCGTCATCAGCCGATTCTCCCCCGATTATGTCCTCTCCCCAGTTACCTGGGGCTTTCCCATCGCAACGTGCTCTCCCTGGCCATGAAGGTGCCAATCAGGTCGTAGCTGCACTACACCGCATGTACCCTACCAGGATGCTGGATTCTCATACCACTGAGGAACGTGCTGAATGCATTGCCAACTTGGTTCATGAATTGGACACTCCGGAGGAGATTATCCTCTCAGTTCACAACCCATCCTCTGCTCCACTGCCTTATGTCTCTGCTGGCCCCACTGGACGAGTTACCATCGATCACTGTCCCCCGACAACCATTCCCCAGATGCCAAGTACACCGGAGTCAGGCGCCTCCAACTCTGTTTACTCGTACCCAGGAATGGCCGATCACCTCTTCGGCAATCTCACTGATGGGTATAACTCGGATTACGCAGACTGACTAAGATGGGTTAACTCCCTCTAATGTCCAGAATGATGTAAAACTATCATGACCAGTGCACTTTCTTCTTTCCTTCTGCACCCACTTATTCCAAACCATCCTTTAAACCCTTTTATTGCCCATGACAACTGACTTGACTCAGTATGTACTTGTAAAATGTTTCATCACATTCTTGGTGTATACCTGCTTTGGGGGAACGCTATTCCCTCTTATTTTTTATGTGCATTAACTTCATGCCTATCAGGCTTACCATGTTTCTTTTATTATTTCTTCTTTTTTAAAAAATTTTCTTGATATTTGTGATGAAATATCATCCCTAAAAGGGGAGGTAATGTTACAAATTTCCCTTACTCATCACCTTTATCAGCATTAGTCATCTTCACTGACTAATTCTATTCATATGCTGACTGATCCTAGTCTCATGATCAGTCAGACTCTTCTACCAGTTTCTATTCCCTTCCATGCTGACTGACCTTTGTCTTAGCTCAGTCAGCATTCCATCATGTTCCATAGGCTTCTACTCATGTATATAAGAACTCACTTTCAGAGCACTAAGCCTTAAGCTTGTGCTCTTCATTCAATAGAGCCTACTCGTTCACTATCTCCTCTGTGGGATATTAAGTCACCAGTCACCAGTCCTACAGCCTACTAGTCCTTGGGGAAACCCTTGCTCAATTATCACCTCATCTCCACCTCGTCCTAACTCAGTTGATCCTCATCAATCGCTTATTAAGCCTTACCTAATCAGTAGGCTTAACACCCTCCACACCTTGGCACCCTTCAGGGAGCAGGGCCCCTGCCCAGTTTCATGCATTGTGCAAGGATGGGCACCTCTGTTGTTATGTAGTTAGGGCCCCCCCTTCAGGGGGGCAGCTTGTAATTATGTAATACTGCAGGAATAATAATAATTTAAAAAAAAAAAAAACAGCTAAGTATGTGGAGGGCTGCCAGTGTTGAGAGGCCTTTGGAGCACATGCGCTCCACGTGTGGTTTGAAGGTGAGGCCCGCATCTCACCAAATTCCCAGCCAGTGCAGGGTATTAGTGGGGCAGACCAGGGTGTTGGCATTGATTTGAATCCCAGTGGTGTCCCAGTGGTGGTAGCTGGTTCTTTGCCTGGGCAGATGGAAGTGGAGAGCCTCCATCTTTGCTGGTTTGATGTTGAGACCAATTTGGTGGAAGAGGAGGTCAAGTTGTTGGTATGCTTGTGCTAGGGAGCAACAGTTAGCGGTTACTGATGTGCCAACACAGGCAATGAGGTGGTCATCAATGTATGCTAGCAAGTGGGAGCCATGCTGTTGAAATGATCACCCACTGCAGGTGGCACAACCACCCTCCCTGGCCTGTGCAGTCAACCTCCCATATCCTTGGTGGGTGTGAAACATTCCAACCATGGATACACCATGTATGGCCCAAGAGCAACCCCCTCCCTGTCCACCATACTGAATGGGTGGACAAAAACCACCTCCTGGTCCTAAGGCACTGGCTACATCTCACAGGCCACCTCAACCGGATGTCTGACCACACTGCTGGGGCTATTCACCTTGCCTTTGCGGCTATGGACTTAGATGGCCTCCCTACAGATGACAACCTTGACTTGGACATCCTCCAGGGCTACATGCACAGGTTGCTTGGATACAGGACTCAGGACGCAGACCCAGCCCTTTTGGAGCTCTCAGGTACACTCCCACCATTTCCCTCTGACTCTTGACTGCCTTTCGGATTCCTATTGGTTTCTTCTATGGCACTTGCAGCCACTCCATTCCTCTTCTAATGGACTCTCTCTTCCTGATCATGTTTCAACTTGGTTCAGTTTAGTGTAGTCACAATATGTATGCCTCCCTCTTCCCTTCTCCTATTTATCCCTAATAGGGTGCATAAGTACACTAGGCCTCCTTCAGGAGGCATGTGCCCTGCCCAGTTTTGCTCAATGAGCGATGATGGGTGCCTCAGTAGTTAAGTAGTTTACAGGCAGTCCCTATGGGGCCGCAAGTGTATTGTGTAGCTCAGTAGGAATAATAAATTAAATTTTTTTTTTTAAAAGTACCTCCACCACCATCCACCCAGCCTTCACCACAATGGAGCTGGAGGGTCACCCAACTGACGAAGATATGGACTTGGACCTTTTTTTTAAAATTTAAAATTTAAAATTTATTATTCCTACTGAGCTATGCAATACACTTGTGGCCCCAAAGGGGCCGCCTGTAAACTACCTAACTGCTGAGGTGCCCGCCATCGCTCATCGAGCGAAACTGGACAGGGCATGTGCCTCCTGAGGGAGGCCCTGTGTGCTTATGCACCCTATTTGGATAATTAAGGGGGGGAGAGGGAGGCATACATATCATGACTATGGTGAACCAAACCAAGTTTAGACGAGATCAGGAAGAGAGAGTCCCTTAGAAGTGGAAAGGAGTGGCTGCTAGTGCCATAGAAGAATCCAAGGGGGAATCCAAAGGGCAGTCAAGAGACAGAGGGAAATGGTGGGAGCGTACCTGATAGCTCCAAAAGAGCCGGGTCCATGTCCTGAGTCCTGGATCCAAGCAACCTGCACACATAGCCCCTGAGGGTGTCCAAGTTGAGGTCATTGTACATGATTAAGGGCGCCCTTGTGGGACCCATCACTATGCATACACCTTCCTCGTGACATCACTGCCCCCAGGACAAAGGCCTTACACACGACATGCTGTCCTCTATGGTGCGCTGGGTTGGGTAAGGCATGCTGCACCAGGAGAACACCCTGAGTGAAGGTTGCGGCACCGTAGGCACTACTCCACCCATTGGAATGCCCCCCCTACCCTACACATTCCCTCCCTTGCCCTGCTTTCCCCTGTAGAGTGCTGCTGGATCATGGGAATCAACTTAAGCCCAAAATGGGAATTACCCCCACCTGAACCCACAGAGGATTTAGTCCTCTCAAGCCAAATGAAGGGAACTACCCCCCACCACTACAGCCCACTCAGAGGTCAGGTTACCCCAACGTGAGTTTCCCATTCCTATGCATGCACTTCGGAGCCTGGGGTAAACCCCAGGGAATACTCAGGACGGAGTCCTGCTTCCAGATCCGCAGCATACACGAGTCTTCACATTGCCAGAGGCTTGGACCCCAGCCTATCTCTTTCGAGGCTGCCAGGGAGTCTGCTTGACTAACTCTTAAAATCTATGCATGTTGTGGTAGATGATGAGGTGCAGTGGTGAAGTTAAGGCGAAGGTGGGTTATCAGCATAAACTGATGTATTTCATGGTAGAGACCAGCTCTCCTTATATACATCTACCATGAGCTACATATACTATAACTATCATAGCTCCTATCGTATGGTGTTATCGTTGCATTATCATTTACTTAGTAAGAAGGTTGTTCATATGACCTCCTTTATATTTAGTATGTTTGTTATATTTATTTAATACTCCCCTTCAAACTTTTACTAGGCAGAGTAGACTTGTAAAACATTTGATTAATTCTATCGTTAGCACTTTCGTCATAATATCAGCCTTTTGCTGTCCAGTTGGAATATATGAAACTGATATGGTTTCATTTTCAATGTAATCTTGTAAAAAATCTTTTCGTATATCAATATGTTTCGTTCATTGCATGTATTTTTGTTCTGTTGAGTTTACTATAGTTATGGCTGCTTGATTATCACATAATATTTTTGTAGGTGTATCCAAGGTCTGCAGTACCTCTTCAACCAGTCTTCTTAGCCATATAGCTTCTTTTACTCCATGAGTTAAAGCTTGTAATTCAGCTTTGCATACTGATAATGACACTAATTCTTGTTTTTTACTTGACCATGATGTCGTTGCGTTTCCAATTTGGAATATATATCCTGATATTGCTTTATGGCCTTCTTGTGTCATTCCATCAGCATCTGTGTATCCGATTAACTCGATCGGATCTTTTCCTCCAAGTATTAACCAATAATCATTTGTTCCTTTTAAATATTTAAAGCAGTGTTTTACTGCGTTGTAATGTTCGATACTAGGTTTGTTTAAATGCCTAGCAAATTGACCTGTTGTGAATGATATATCAGGTCTTGTACAATCTGCTGCATATTGTAATGCTCCAACCATGTTCATGTATGGTATTTGTCTCATAAAATTTATTTCTTTGTTAGTTGGATTTTCAAGTGATTTTAACATTTGTCCTGGTGTCATTGGTGTTCATACTGTTGCAGCGTCTTTTAGCTTATATTTTTCTATTATATTATCAATATAATTCTTTTGTCTTAGTTTTATAATTCTTTCATCTCAGTTTCTTTCAATTTCAATACCGAGTAACCAATGTACATTGTTTCCATCTGTGAATTTTACATGTTTTCCTATTTCATCTTTAAAGGCTTTTATTATTAATAAATTTAAGCCGCATATCGTTATATCGTCAACATGTATAAAAAGTATTAGGATTGTTTTTCCTTTTACTTTTCTAAAGAATACTGCGTTGTCTTGGACTGCTCGTACTAGTCCAATTCCCATTAGAATTTCTGATAATTTTTTATACCATTGTCTGCCTGCTTGTTTTAATCCATATAAGGCTTTGTTTAATTTTAAAATTTGTCCAGGTTTTATTTCAATTAGATTTCCTGGTGGTGGTTTTATGTATATGTTTTCATCTTTTTCTAATTCACCATATAAGTAAGCTGATTTTATATCGATTTGGTGAATTTTGTAATTGTTTGTTGTGCTCCAACTTAATATAGTTCTTACTGTGGCTAATTGTGCCACTGGAGCGAATGTGTCATTTGAATAATAGTCAATACCCTCTTTCTGGGCAAATCCTTGGACTACTAATCGTGCTTTGTAATGTTCGATTTCTCTGTTTGCTAATCTTTTTGTTTTGTAAACGAATCTTGTTCCAATTATATTTATATCTTTTGGTGGATCAATGATTGTCCATGTAGATCTTTCGATTAACGTTTTTATTTCTTCTTTCATTGCCGTGATCCACTGATTTGCGTCAATTCTATTGATCGCTTGTTGATATGAATTAGGATCGCCTATTAATTCCATATTGAATTGATTAAATTCTGTAAGATAGGCAACTGTATTTTGTTCGTCAAAGTTAAGACCTAGTGATCGTTTTGTTGGTTTTGTTGTTCTTATTGGTCTTTCTTTTGTTAATTCTTTTATTTGTTCATTTTGATTTTCTGTTGTATTCTCCCCTTCAATTTTAGATGGTGGAGAATCTAAAAATTGTAGGTTTCGTTCGACTGTAATTTTTCTGTTGTGATAGGTTCTATGACCTTTGCTTTCTTTGTCAAATCCTAGCCATTGTGCATATACTCCTTTTGGTTGTAATTTATTAACATCTTCTTGTCGTATTATGCAATATTGGCCGAATTCTTTTAAGTCGTCAATATTATAATTTTCGTTATATCATTTAAAATATGGTGTTTTAAAATCAATAGCGCTCTTTGGTGTTCTATTGTAAACATAAGTACTGTATTTTACAGCTTCTCCCCATAAACTGGGTGATAACTTTGCTTGTAGCAGATTTACTCGTGTATTATTTAGAATCGTTTGATGTGATCGTTCTGCTACTCCGTTTTGTTGTGGTGTATTGTGAACAGTCAGCTTTCATATTGTTCCATTTTTATTTAAATATTCAGTGAATTGTTTACTTAAAAACACTGTGTCATTATCACTTTGTAATATTTTTATTTTTATATTATGTTGTGTATTGAGCATTGTAGCCCATGTTGTATAAGCATTTAAGCCCTCATCTTTTGTTTTTAATAAAATCATTTTTATCCATGTTGTAGCATCGTCTACAAGTGTTAGAAGATATTTATATCCTCCTATAGCATGTGTGGATGCTGGACCCCATATGTCCATATGTATATGATCGCTGAATTTTTCGGCTAACTTTGATATTCATAATTTTGGGATTTGCATTCTTTTTATATTTGCTTCAATGCAGATTGTGCATTGAATTTCATCATAATTTGAAATTTTATTATTTGTAATTTGATCTTCTTTTAGTAATTGCTTAATATAAGCATAGCTTATGTGTCCAAGTTTTTTATGGAGTTCAAATAACATAACATTTTTCGTAGCCACTTGTACATTGTTGTTAAATATACTATACAATCCATTTATGTTTTTAATTTTTCCGCATAAAGATCCATTAGGATACTTTATTGTACATTCATTTTCTTTGTAAATAAATTCATAACCATCTTGACATAGAAGTCCTTGAGAGACTAATGTCATATTCATTTTAGGATTGTAGTATACGTTTGATAATGTTATGACACTTACCGAGTGTCTGTTGGGGATGTAAAGCTTAAGATCCCCTACTATGTTTGCCATAAATGTTGTTTTATTGGCGGCTGTTATCATAATTGCGTCAGTTTTGTAAGTATTCCGTAATCGATTTAGATATGGTGTTAAATGTATTGTTGCACCAGTATCAATTATATCCATTGAAGAATAAACATTGTTAGCAAATTTTTCTGTTGTTATAACATTAATGCTTACATCTAAATTATTGTCATCCACATCTTCCATTGTGCTATCATGGTTTCCTAGCATGTCAAGGAAGTCGTTATATGAATATATTGGGAATTCTCCCATGTCGAAATCGTCTTCGTTAATTTCAGTTATGAAGGCGGTTTCGCCTTGGCCAATTACAGCGCTTAACTCGATTCGAGAGCTTGATGCGACGTTTGTTGCTGCTGCTGCTGCAGTATGTTTAGCCTGGGCCGCACTTGCCCCAGTCGATGTCGGTGCCACTGACGCACCCGTTTCCTTCCCTTTTCCTTTTTCATCGTTTGCGTCCTCTTTCTTTTTCTGAGCTGCCTTCGTCCATTCCGTTTTTGGCGCCCAGCAGTCTCGACTAAAGTGCCCTAGTTTGTTACAATTGTAGCACTTGATAGTGTGTGATTGTTGGTTAGGGGAATATCCCCCTTGTCCTCGTCCTTGTATGTATCCACCATGGCCCCTATAGCTGCGACCTCGTGGCTGTACTCCATGGCTAAAACCGCGTCCACGGCCCCTAAAATAAGGGTGGTTCCACTCGTCCTTGGGCAGGTGATTAGCCGCCGCTCCTGTCCTCTGATGATTTTTATGCCACCCCTCAAAGGCGTTTCTCAATGCTGTTAGTAGGAATTGAGGGGTTAGTTCAATTTCATCTTTGTCTGGATTTGTTTCGTTAATTGTTTTAATATATAACTCACTCTGCGTGAGTATGTATTGATATTGTTCGGGCATTGCCTGCGTGATGGCCGATATATATGTCGACTCTGAAACTTTTACCCCTTGGGCTATGAGTTCCTTGTATTTATTGCTGAGGTTATCAAGCATTCCATCGAAATGGCTGACATGACCTCTGATATCAAAAAGGGCAGCCTCGTTAAAGCCCTTTGTAATTGTTGTCTGGACGTTATATCGTCTGTCAAGTGCTTTGAGTAGTGCTGGAATATCTTTAGAGAAATTAAGATAATAAGCCAATATTTTGTCAGGCATAGTGCGCATAATGCCGTTATATAAAGCACTTGATATACCAGTCTCTCCAGTTCCTGGGGAGTTAATGAGCAGGTTACTGTAACCTGCACTCTCGATGGTGCTTCGGACTCTGTAATTCCAGAGTTTGTAGTTTCTGTGCCTGTCGAGTTTCTCAATTCCGTCAAAGAATTTCTGGAGTTCTGTGAGTTTAGTTGCCATACTCGGTTCATCTTCCTCAGTATCATTAGCGTCTGAATCGTCAGGATCAGAAGGTTCTGATGGCTCACATGATGGGTTATTTTTGGATTCTTTGGTATTTTCTTCTTCGTCTTCTTTTTTATCATCGTCTTCTTTCTTATTGCTTTCTTTTTCTGGCTTAATATAAGGGTTATCAATTTTAAATTGTTCTTTTTCTCTGGGATCAGATATACCCAAATACGTACTGATTCGATATCTGATTTCGGATGATTTTCCTTGATCTGATATTCCTAAATCTTTAGCGTGAATCATTAATTCAGTTTTGTAGTCAGTTTTTATTTTTAATTTTTCGTCTTTAGTAGAGTTATTGTACCTGTTAATTCGGTCTTGTATTTGTTGTTCCGTTCCATTAATAGGTATTTGTCTGAGGTTACATTAATAGGTATTTGTCTGAGGTTACATTGAACTATTAGGTCAACTAACCTTTTGCTATCTTTAGCTTTTTGAATTTTTTCTTCGAGTTCTTCGATAGTAGATGACTGTGTATATGTTATTTTTAGTTCGTTAGCTATTATTCGTAATCCTGATAATTTTTGCAAACGTGTTTGCTCACGAGTGTTTGGTTTCTGTCTGTCAGACATAGTTTCGTTATTCGAGGATTTATAAATTTGTTAATTGTTTTGTTAGTTATAGAGTCAAGGCTCATAACCTCTTAAAATCTACACATGTTGTGGTAGACGATGAGGTGCAGTGGTGAAGTTAAGGCGAAGGTGGGTTATCAGCGTAAACCGATGTATTTCATGGTAGAGACCAGCTCTCCTTATATACATCTACTGTGAGCTACATATACTATAACTATCATAGCTCCTATTGTATGGCATTATTGTTGCGTTATTGTTTACTTAGTAAGAAGGTTGTTCATATGACCTCCTTTATATTTAGTACGTTCGTTATATTTATTTAATACTAACCACCCCCAGTGGAGCACCAACCACCTCCCATCGTTCCCAGTGAAGGGTTTGCAAGTAGGGGCCTGCCATCTCCCCCAGAGGCCTGTGGTGGCCTGTTGCTCTCGCATTGGCTGGTTATCACCAACAACGCCACATGTTATGAGACCCCTATGTCCTTATGGCATCCAATGCCATCATCAGACACCCTCTTGGGATTTGGGGATGGCAGTTCTTTGATTAGTCTATGCCGAGGACTATGCAGCCCCAGATCCGAGTTTCCCCAAACCTGAGGTTTCCCGACCAAAGCCGACCACTGGGTGGGCAGGGGGTTTCCCCCCTCCCATAGGGACATTAATGTCGTGTCCCCCCCCGACTGGTGGGCATATGCACCCTTGCGCTGCCAAGAGGCGGACCAGCGAGCACACTGCCTCGAGAAGGTCAGTGCAGACATGAAGAAGGATCATCCTCACCGAGTCACCCCCCCCAATGCAACATTTTCGACGGGTTGCATACCCTCTGGTGAGCGATTAAGCCCCTTTTGCGCCATCCAGCGATGCCACTACAGCGCCTCAGCAACCAGCAAGCAGCACTCCTTTATAAAAGGTGTGCAGTCAGATACCTTCTCTCATGATGCCCCAGTAGTATACCAGAGCAGAGCACAGGTTGCTGCGACTGACCAGAGATGACCCCAGAGTGAAGGTGAGATGGTGGTGGTAAGAGGACAAGAAGGATGATATGGACTTGGACCTCCTCCAGGATTACATGAGTCATATGCTTGGGCCCCATTCCCAGGACCTGGACCCAGCTCTTTTGGAGCTTTCAGGTGCACTCCCACCCTTTTCCTCTGAGCTATGACTGCCCTTTGGACTCTCCTGCATATGTCCTGGCCAGTGCTCTCACCCTCCCTTTCCAATTCTAAGCTACCCCTTTTGCCTGCCCTTGTCTGCTTGGCTTTGCCATAGTTATATGTATTCCTCCCTCTTCTTTCTCTTTTACTAATAGGGGACCTTCACACTTTTTATTTTATTTTTAAATTTATTATTCCTACTGAGTTACATAATACACCTGTGGCCCCATAGGGGCTGCCTGTAAACTACCTAACTACTGAGGCACCTGTCATTGCTCATCAAGTGAAACTAGGTGGGGTGCATGCCTCCAAGGAGGCCTAGTGGTCTTACACACCCTATTAGGGATAAATAAAGAGAGGGAGAGGGAGGAATACATATTGTGACTGAGAAAACCATAACCAAGTTAGATGAGATCAGGAAGAGACAGTCCCTTAGAATAGAAATGGAGTGGCTGCAATGTAAGCCTAGGGGCTCACCACAATCACCCAACACAAACCCAACATGGCTGCCCCACCCCGCTTGACAGAGCTGATGTGCGGGAACACTGCTTGACACTGCCATGTCCCAACAAGCGGCATCTATCAGCTGATGTGCAGGAAGCTGCTCCAACCTGACAGGTGGTACCAACATGCATGTCATACTTGGCACATGACCAGTCGGACTTGTTGGCTTGGCACAGGAAGGATCGGAATTGGTGCGGACTGTACAGAACCATCATTACATAATGTTCCTGCTATTCCTGTCCACTTTCCATACCTTTGTTGCCTCAGTCTATCTGACAGCAACAAAGGTGAGTAGTATTAGCTTGGAATGTATGCAGTCTATCTGACAGCAACAAAGACACCTTTGTCCTTTCTGTCTTAGGCTGAACTTCAGTGTTGCCAACTTCTGGTTGGCTTCCATGCAAGTGCCATAGAAGAAACTGATGGGGAATCCAAAGGGCAGTCAAGAGTCAGAGGAAAATGGGGGGAGCATACCTGAGAGCTCCAAAAGAGCCAGGTCCACATCCTGAGTTCTGGATCCAAGCAACCTGTGCATGTAGCCCCTGAGTGTTGGTAAATTGATGAAAATCGTGATCGCTGGATCAACAGATTAGCAAGATCGACATGGAGAGACCTGTAAACATAATAGATACCCAGGGAATGTGTCAGTGATGTAAAGATGCAAATCTAATTAGCTGGAAGGTTTTCAACATAGCATGTGCAACAATAGGTGCAAACACAGGATATGATAATTGTCAAATCACATTCAATCACATTACAAGGGAAGTACCAGTAATGGATAAACAAGAAATTGTAATCAAACATAGAGCAACAATGTTCTCTTACCAATACAACAGATGGGTAATCAATGCTTACATCAGGACTAGGATATGTAATTGGCCACATGACAATTTATGTTATCAATGAACAGTGATAGCACAAACCGATTACACTAAGAATGCCAACCAAATAGTTCATAATATAAACAAGCAATTATGAGAACAAATGTTTGCATACATGAACACCTTTGTAGCCAAAGGACATACAACAGTAGATTGAAGGGAATTAGGAACACCCAAGATGATGAATGTTGACAGAGAGATACTCATATGCTGGATGAATCAAGAACCATCATATCACATCATGCCAGGTTACAATAGAATTGTAAACCTTATGAATGTAGGGCCTGAAGAGCTCTTTATGCTAATAGACAATAGGACACCAGAGCAAACCCCTTTCACCAATATCATTAATCTATAGGCAGAATGACTAAATCTTAGTCCATGGTAATAAGTAACAAGCCACAACAAGATAAGATTAAGAAGGCTAGCATAAGCACTGAGCCACACAAGTATATCTAAGCATTCGGCTAAGAATAGCCAATGGGAGCACAGTGATCAATTAAAGACATAATTGATGAGAGCCAAGTATAGCACATTGCACAGCAGAACTGATTGGGAAATTAGGAGAAGCATCATAGGTATAGTGGTATCCAAGATTGGTTACCTTAGGTATTATACTGTATGACTTGATGGAAACTCAGTGAAGGTTCTAGCATAGGATAAAGATAGCACAGTAGGCTGTAGAACATACTGGAATAGACTGTTGACTCATAGGACACTTAGTAATAGTTAAATGCATGTACAAGTGCATACTGGAATGTTCCTATGACTTATAAATTGAGAGTAGTATGTAGTGGTACATACTAGAATGTAGTAAATAGACTACAACATGCAGGGTATAAAAGCCCAATGTAAAATTGCAATAAAAAGCAGTTTAATTCACCTCTTGTCTCTTACCACCATCATCAGCTCTAACACTCTAGCGAGTAAAGGGTACCAAGCCTACCCTAAACTAACTAGTACCATTGTGTGAATCTGTTATCACTTGTTTCTAACCCTTAATCAGGGAGCGAATCTAACACTGAGGGTGTCCAAGTCCAGGTCATTGTTGGTGGGGAGGCTGTCCAAGTCCATAGCTGCAAAGGCAAGGTGAATCGCCCCAGCTGTGTGGTCAGACATCTGGTTGAGGTGGCCTGTAAGGCATAGCCAGCGCCTTAGGACCAGGAGGTGGTTTTCATCTGCCCATTCAGAATGGTGGACAGGGAGGGGGTTGCTCTTGGGCCAGACACAGCATATCCAAGGCTGGAATGTTTCACATCTGCCAAGGACATGGGAGGTTGACTGTGCCAGCCAGGGTGGGTGGTTGTGCCACCTGCAATGCATGATCAGGCCATGCCTGTGCTGGTAGGCTGAGTCGAAGCTCAGCCAACCTTCACACTTTGGCACCCTTCAGGAAGCAGGGCCCCCACACAGTTTTGTGCAATGCATGATGATGGGTGCCTCTGTTTTTATGTAGTTAGGGCCTCCCCTTTGGGGGCAGCTTGTAATTATGTAATACTGCAGGAATAATAATAATAATAATAATAATAATAAAAAATACACAAGGCTCCCTGCCCAGTTGCATGCAATGTGCACTGACAGGTGCCCCTGTAGTTACTTAAGCATGTATTAGGTAATTCTGAAGGAATAATCTTTCTTTTTTAAATGACAGGCACCTCTGTAGTTATGTAGTCATGGCCCCCCCTTGGGGGGGGGGAGGGGGGGGCAGATGTAATATGTAGTTCTGCAGGAATAATAAATTATTATTATTTTTAGAAAAGGGTGCCTCAGTAGTTATGTAATCATGTACTATGTAATTCTGAAGGAATAATTGGGGGGCAAACCCCTCCAGTTATCCGGTTAGGGGCTCTCAAAAAGCTAGCTTAGTCAGTGGTAGCTTGATGCTGTGTGCCCCCCCCCTGTGAGAACATCCTCTTGTCTCTCAAGCCAGCCTTGAAAAAGGCCATTCCCTTGCTCAACTAGGATTAAGTCATGTGCATAGCTTTGCCTCTCCACTCTATGTGGGCTCCCCACATATATTAACATAGTTTTTTAGAAAAGGGTTGTGAGATTAAAAAGATGCTGAGGATGGTCAAAATGTAAAAGATGGTTGGGTGTGCAAAGGAGTTGGACTATGCTGTAAATGGATTGGACTAATCATAATTAACCATGCAAATTTGATTGAGACCAGACCTGAAGAAAAAAAACAATATTGAAAAACCAGACTGCAAAGGAACAGTGGTGTGTAAAGGAGTCAAACCACAGTGATGCAGGGACCATTCACTAATGGGATTCATCACTTCACAACGTACGGCTGACATGCAAATCTATCTGATACGCTAAAAAAACACATCGGTTCATGTAAAAACCGGGCTCGAGAACATTTGTTCTTCCCGGTTCCTCCCTCTCTCATGTCAATACGCCCGTACGACTACAAGCGCCAAAAATTATACAGTTTGAGTTGGGGTACGGCTCCACACCTGCTGGCCGTGAACCCACGTGCTGAGGACAGCGCCCTGATGATCGAATACGACAAGGTCTGCATCTGCTCCCGCACGCAGCGTACCCTTCCTGTTTTCGATTCCCAGACACCTGTACAGAAGAAAATGCCAGCATCGTTAGCGAACGCGAAAAAAAAACCCTGGAAGACAAGAGTAGTATGTACTTTGCTGGATTGTACGTCGCACATCGAATCGCTTCGCCCAGAGTGCAGCCCGTGAAGCGCGCAAAGTTTCGTACACAGGTGTCAAGAGTCACAACACTATAGATATGGCTTAGTATGAACAAAAAGATCATGCACATGGAGAGCAAAGCGTACCTTCCAGCAAGTGTGTCGGTGCCCTCGATGAAAAGGCGCACGCCCTCTTTTACGACACGCCGGTCATCGCGCCATTCGTACGTTCCATCGGGCATGTTCGGATCGAGGATTTTCATCGCTATGCGGTCGAGAAGATGAGACTGGATTGTTACATTGATAAAAAAAAGAAAGCGAATACGCACCATCCGTAACAAGTACACATCCGTCTTTGTGTGCCGTGTATGCCAACTGAAAGTATCCACGACATTAATTAGTCTATAAGGAGCGCAAATGATCAAGCTGTTCGCGCACCCTAACGGAATTGGGGTGTGAGTGCACGCCGTCAACAATCATACCGTAGAACGGGCGTTGCGTGTCGACTGGCTTCTCGTCATCTATTTCAACCGCACCGTTCCCCGAACTTGCACGGAAGACGGGTGTGTGCGGTGGGGTATCATGCTCATCAAGCGCCTCTGCGCCCTCGTTAGATACCATCGTTCCACGCGTCACCGGCGCCGTCTCCCCAGCGAAACCGCTATGCTTGTCACCAGGTAATACTGGTGAAGGTAGACTGTCATTACCGCACCCGCAACCGGAAGCGTATCCTCCGTCAGTAGAAGTAAGACTTGCAGGGCTTGCGCCGAGCAGACCGATGATACCGGGGTCGCGGTGGTGCAGTTGCGGCATCGCGTTGAACAGATGCGTCACCATTCGTGCACCACGGCGCACTGCACGCGCGGCAGTATCCGCGCTTGCAACACTGTGACCGATGCTCACTATAACGCCACGCTGGCTAAGCTCGCCAATAGCTGCAAGGATACCTGGCAGCTCGGGCGCGAGCGTAATGACGCGGACACCGGCACCGGAGACAGTGGCATCCGCTGCGCTCGTAAGCTCCCAGTCTTCACGGACGGCAAGGTTGTTTGTTCCGTATACCCTTTCGACATCGGGTATACCGGCGCCGGCTGGCTGAAGAAGAGCCTGGTCATGTGCGCCACGCTTGACGCCCTGCAGGAAGGGGCCTTCCGCGTGCCAACCGAGAAGCGTAGCACCGCCATGAGGGAAGTCCGGTGTGGGAGAGGGTGTACGTGGACGGAGGAGGTGCAGGAGGTGCGGATAGAGGGTGCTCTCTTGAGTCTACATGGGCAAGTTGATTTATTTACACCTGCAAGTCTTTCAGTTGGAGAAGAGGGACATACGATGATGGTGGGAAGAAGGCTGTATGAATCCATTTAGAGCACATTTAAATCGGACAGTTATGCATACGCACGCAGTGACACCAGTTTCCACGATCCGGCGGGCAATCATGTCCATTCCCGCCCGGTATGCTTCGTCATCGCCATCATACACCGAGAAATCGAAGTTATATGCGCCATTAATTTGGACATCTATGAGGCCAGGGCTGGTAGTCGGACAGAGTAGTAGCGCAGTCCAATTAGCCCCTTTCACACTTGCACATTAAACGTGAGACTTGCCTGAGAATGTTGCCGCCGAGGTCGACCACGGTGTCTGGTCGTTCCTTGCGAAGAAAGAAGGTTCGCTGGATGCATTAACTGTGTCAGCCAGAGTGAAGAAGCTGAAGAGAAAGCCGGGAGGAGCAGGATCGAAAATCTCACCTGGGCATCAACGATGACGCCGCGGCGGCCATCAACCCACAAGTCCTTTTGGACGAGCGAGCCGTCCTCCTGAGCGAGGAGGCAGTTTGTGAAGCATACAAGCCCGTTTGAGCTGTTGGTGGGAGAGGACATGGTGGGCGCGGTTCAGGAGAGACGGGGGAAAGGCAGGGTATATGAGAGGGCCGAGACGCACGTTGCTCGTGCAGAGCACTCGGACGGCGACAGGAACGGGCAAGTGGCCATATGCTTGTCGCTGCGCTGGCATTAATATTTTCTTTAAAAAGGTACGCGGTACACGTCGGAGCTTGAATATACGCAGACCGCCGGGATTATATGGTTACCTTTTGTGGGAATTAAATACATTCATTCGACACCTTCTTGTCACGCCCCCTCGAGCTTCCTGGTAACCTATAAAGCCAGAGTCACATTACTTGTCGTCTTATTCCCCCCATCATGTCTCTCCTTCGCGCCTCCTTCCGCGCCCGGCCCCGTCTTCCCCAGACTACCCGTGCCCGTGCGCTCCACGTCGAAAACACAGTGAACAATGTAATCAATTTCCCAACAGCTCCACGGCCTTTTATCCATTGATCGCTTGTACAGAACTTTCCCTTCAAGTATGAGAAGAAGGGTACGTTCGTGGCAAAGACCGTTGGGTTCATAGGCGCATCGTTCGCCGTGCCCTTTGCAGCGGTAGCATTTAAGCTGTATGTCTTTCCCCCTCTCTTCCATGACCTCATCTCTCCTGACGTCCGTTTGCATCCGAAGCTCCAAACAATGAGCAGCTGGTCCGAATTCATACGTCCGGCGTCGAAAGGCTGGAGTTCTTAGTGGCTAGCACATGTGCGATTGGACAATCCTTGTATTTACTTACGTGTGTATAAACCTGTAATTCCAAACACTGTGATTTCTCATTTCAATAGCCAGAGCACGCCGAATGAAAACAACCTTTCCTTCTTCATATTTGATGCCCCCACTCTTGGAGTCTTTCCCGTTTCATCCAGTTGCTCCATTTCCAATGGGAATCACGTGCCCGTGACGATTGCACAGCAACAGAGTGACGCGATCCCGTATTTATACGACCACTTTTTTCGCTTACGACCATGACTCCCTGGATCGCATAGACACATATATAATCCCTTACCCTCCCGCATCCGATACCCACTATTATTCTTAGACACTCACCACAATGCGCCCCCGTTCAGCTACCCTAACTCGTACCCGCTCGACGTCCATATCCGCGACGCTTGCCCTATCTCTCCCCTGGAACGCGAACAAGCCCGCTCTCGAGACTCTTCCGATTGAAATCTTGCTCAAGATCGTGCAGGTTGCAGTCGCCGTACCCCATCGGCGTGAGGGTCTTGCATCCCAACGACTTGGTTCTGGAGGGAATGATTCGGACAGTAGAGATGAGGGGGAACTTGCGCCAGCCGGCTCTCTGATTGACCGTCGGACACTCTGTGCGCTCGCACGCACTTCCAAAACCCTTGCAGTCCTTGCACATGCGGTTTTGTATCGTGCCGTGCTCTTGAACGAAGTGAAAGCAATCGAACTTTTCTCGCGCACGACCACAGCTAACGCACATCGCGACATTACACTCTCGTCTGCGATTCCAATCTTCCGGCCCTCCTCCTTCCTCGGCAAGTCGACCACACGTCTTGCCCTTGATGCTCCGTTTTCCTCCGAACTCGAGCACGTCACCAGCAGCTCTCGTCATCGCCATCTTCTCGACGAACGGGATCGTTTCATGTCCGCGGCTGGCGCGCTCCTTGGACTCGGCTCATCCGCGCCTTCCGCTCCCTCCCCAATCCTCGCCTCGCTTCGCACTCTTGTAGTTGACTCATCGATACTCGTTCATCACATGAAACATTCGTCCCCTCCGACACATTATTCCGTATCGCCAACCCCCTCGGAACTGGTTTTAAGCTCGTATCTTCCATCCCCCTCTACTGTGCCTTCGTCACTTGCACCTCTTGCAACTTGCCTTTCCCACCTCGTCATTGCGCTCCCGCCGGCAAAATGGTGCCTCCCAAGCGCAACACTCGCCGCGCTGGGTGACGCTCCTATGCTTACTCATCTCGCTTTTGTGCGCCGGGCGCATGCGAATGAGGACAACGATACCGAGTTCGTGCAGGATGTGGAACGTGTGCTCGCCAATCGCATAGGCACACTTGAATGCGTGGTGCTTGTAGTCACACCGGACTCCGGCTTCGCGTCATGGCAAGCGGAGAGGGGCCATGGCCACGCAAAGGCCAGCAGTCTCGATCCCGACGCGGAGACGCGTTCATTGGAAGAGTACTTGTGTACAGCACCCATTTGGTCCCAATTCGCAGCGCTTTCGCGGCTAGTCTGTCCCGACATCACGCACCGTATGGGTGCACCAGCCGTGTGCGTTGTCCCGGGGTCGGGCAACGGTTGGAGGCGTGCGCTTATGAACAGTCATGCATCGAGCATGCGGTTCAACAGCAACATCTATAATGCCTCCGAGAGCAAACCCCAGCCTCTCATGAGCGACCTCTGGAGCTGGGCGCGAACGTTCGAGGCGGGTAGGCGAGCGAGAGTCAATCAGCTGTCTCGGGCTGGCACCACGCCGCCTTAGAAGTCCATTTTGTTATTATCTAAAGGCTCCCCAGCTTTTATTATGTAGTTTAACACCCTTAGACATTAACGCTGTCCTTTCCCGTTCTCTTAGACCCTCTTAGAATCTGTAGGCCAACTTTGACCCCATCCCTGTGTCGTTCTAGTTCACTTCTCTCTGTATTGCCTTTTTACGATTGCGATCTTTAATGTCGCTCACACTCTTCCCGATGAGTCGCGCAGTTACTGTCTTCCAATTAATGCCTTAATCATAGATTTACGACTAGACTTCTGTGTGTAATTCTGGTGCTGTTGTTCCTATGCTTGCTCGTGCTTTTTCGAAAATACTGCGTGATTTCCTTCCGTCCCGCCGAAAACACGCAATGGATGCCTGTTCGTGGAAGAACTTCGTTAGACAACGTTTCCGAGTTGCTACCGTGCCAGCACAGCTGAATTGATACGACTATTCCCGACACTGCGAGTAATCGATTGCTGGAATTTTCACCTGGGACTCACAAGAGTCGACGACATCCCGTTCTCCTAATCTAACTACCGACCGGAACCGACACCGTTTCGCTTCGCTCTCCCCGGCTTTCTCTACTTGACGTAAGCTGGCCAAGCTTGCGGATTTTCTTTCAACAGACACCCATCCCAGAGCGTGTCGATACGGAGATCATCCAAGATGCCAACTACGTACCAAGTCCTCATCTCGGATGCTGTGACTGCTCCGTTCCACTCCGATACGCTGATCAATAAGAAGTTGTTGTGTAAGTCCATGCATAATTGTTCTCCGGGATGCTTATATGCGGATGGGACTCCGTCGGGTGTCCTTCACGCCGGATTGTTTTCTGTGCCTTCTGATCTAGTTAAAAAGAGTCACGGCGGCGCCCCTTCAAAGATCATACATGGTAGGCCTCGAAAAAGTCTGACCTTCACACGTACGGACGAACGGGCCGCTATCGGGAGGTGTCCGGAAATTATTCCACAGTTCCGAAATTAATTGAACAGCTTGTATGTAGATACTTCGTGTATGCACCAAGCTCAAGGACGCCAATTACTGTACATCTCCCCGTGCTTACACAGTCGGCCGTTTGTCGTCTAACTACCTTTATAAACGGCGAGACACAACCTTTTTTTCTGGATGCCTCAGCATATATGTTGGCAACCCAAGAGCATCGTTATAAATAAGGGGAGACCCTGAAATACTGAAAAGATATTTTTCGGCGTGGTCGAGACAAAAGTGCGCCTTTCGATTGCAACATCTGACGCCACCGGTGGTGCTGGCTTCGCTGTTAACAGACGGACGACCCCGGAAGCACGGAAGGCCATTAACGACTCGGACCCATTTCCGCGGCAGCACCATCCCAGCAGCAGATACACGGATTAATACGATAAGAACACGGCCTTCTGAACTTACGAGTTAAATATCAGCACTTAACGCCGTTCTCGCCTCGTCCTGACCCCAGATCCTCCAAACAGCCTGACTTTGTTGGAAAGAGTTCACCTGCAAACTGTGTCACTTCAGCAAGCTATACGTTCCCCTCCAGGTGGTCCTCAGAACCCACTGAATAGTATGCCACTTTTATGCCTGCTTTGAAGAAAATCGCGGGTTACTGCAAGTCGGAGAGTCCTAGAGATAACGACGTGAGTTAGCGGTTCAGAAGTGGTACTGAAGGTGACCACGGTTTTCCGTATATATTACGCTTCTAATACTAAGTGAAGTGTATACGCCCTCATTTTGGGGGGGCGCGGGCATGCCTTAGGATACGGAGAGGATTGGTGGATCATTCCATCAATCCTTACCAACCAATTAAGTGAAAACTGATGAGCTGGAATAGCCGCGCGTTGTCAATCGTACTCGCACAAAGGCTCGGTCAGTGACTGCGGGCACTTGGTCACTCGACGCTGGTGAAACTTAGTTCAAGATAAATTGCGTCCGTTGTTGGCCGCAACCGTGACGGGTTACGACATTTGAGAAAGATATACCGTTGACCGTTGTCGTCGACTCAAAGGCACGCTCCTGTGAGATGGAAAGTGCCGAGTTCCTATATCGTAATGGGAAGGTTGCACCTTTACCTCGAGGAGGACTCGTTAAGTATCAGATCGTCGTTGTTCCTGGACCAATAGAACGTTACGGATAGCAGACGGATAGCAAAAAAGGACGTTTTATGCAATTTGAAGGACACACCGTGACACTCAGGCTCGCACCGCCGTAAGCATGGGCCTTTGCCTGATAGTAGCCAAGAAGGAGCTGTTTCTGTTCCCCAGTCAGTTGGGGCAACCAGCAAACGCACAAGTGGCTAAGATAGCGATTGGCTGGACCTACAGGTGGGTGATTATTTACATAATAATGACTCATTGAGTCCCTGATCCAGGTACCGGATCTGGAGGGCGAATCCCGCGCACAGCCCTTGGTACGCCGCGGTGGCTGCCAGTCCCAATCATCTCTTGTTTTTGTTCCACGTCGCTAAGATATGGATCAAGTCGAAGAACTCTGCGAGCACATGCTTAGGTCCAACCTGAAGCACTTATTCTCCTTAGCAAGTAAAAAAGGTTGGCTGTGAACCCAGGACGATCAGAGTCGTGTGTAGTGGCACGATGGTGCACGCTGAAGGCGCACGAAATCAGAAGAGTTCCGTGATGTGTGGTTGTTGACGATAGGTGCCGTCAGGACTGGCTACCGACTGAATGGAACCTCATCGGCGCTGTGAATGAGGCGGACGTTGGACGCACTGGTCAGGCACAATGATCTACGGTAATGCATTTCCTCCCTCAATATGTTCGGCCTCGTTGTTCATGACGTCCTGAGTTGCTCTAGTCTGGCTAGATCTCTTGACATATGGGGGCATAGTACAACAGAAAAAAAGCCTAGAGCGCATCGCCAAGCCTGTCAGATACCGGCCTGGAATTTTAATAAACGGTTCGGGATGGCAAGGTATTGATGCCGTAGATAATCCCCTGGCGTCGCTGTTGGTTCCAACACCGGGCGGGGACCCTTAGTGGACGTCTGGCTTGAAACCGCACAAATACCTAGGTGTTCCCTATCTCCTCGCACATCTTCCCCGTATTACCTTCGCTTCTCCCGCTTCTATTACAAAATCTCCTGATAGCCGTCGAGATATAAAGCACAATGTCTTTACGCGACCCCGGTGCCGATGAACACACTCCGCCCCCAGTCCGCTTCGTCCAACGAAGAAAAATCTGCTTTGGCTGCCTCGGACGAACAAGTTGCCGAGGCCAATGCTCGCAGTGGCCATCAACCAATGCAAAGCACTTCATCTTCAGCGTCCAATTTGACACATCTCAGTGACCTCGTCGTAACACACTCAGTCGATGTCGTCCAAACAGATACATCTTCGTCCCCGGGGTCGGGTCTCGGTAAGTATATTTATTATTTTCATTTTTGAGCTAGTGCGATCAGGAACATTTACATATGGATTTGCACAGTTCGTGAATATAAGAATACTGTCCACCGACCAACCACCTCTTCTTCTGACGCGTCATCATCGGCAGTTCCATTCAAAAGGGCTGCCTCTGCGGTCCCTCGGCATGCCATGCGCAACCAATCTGTTTACTCCAGAGACTCATTCTCGAATCCTCCTCGCTCGTTAAGAACCTCTTGGCAGCTCGGTTCCTCCCTCGTCTCCTCTCAGGCGCCGAACGACTCGATTCTCAACTCCGCACGTCCAGGGCTCAAACCCACTCGCAAACCTGCAATGCGGCGTCTGAAGTCAACGGCAATTCTGGACATTGATTCCAATCCTATTGAGAAGCCATGGTTGAATGATAATGATCCGCGCAAGAGGATAAGCTACCTGCTCACTATGAGCTGTATGCTTCTAGGAGCTGTTGCTGGCGCGGCACTATGTTTTTTCAATGCAAGGGGCATCATGTTTGTCGGTGACGTGTGCTTGGTGATGGACGAGGACTTCAGTTCAGGTCTCAATACGACTCGTTGGGCACGGGAGGTTTCTATGGGTGGCTTTGGGTACGTTGCACGATTGGCTTCAACTTGTCATACGTACTTTCTAACTTGATATGCAGAAATGGAGAGTTCGAGATGACTACCGCCTCGTCGAACAACTCGTACGTTGAAGACGGTGTCCTGTACATTGTCCCGACGCTTATGTCGGACGTGATTGGCGAGGATGCAATCTTTAACGGCTATACATACAACATCACTGGCTGTACGACGGCAAATGCGACTGCATGCGGAGCCGTCTCAAACCTGACATTGCAGACCGTGATTAACCCTGTCCAGTCTGCACGCCTGACAACAGTCAACTCAACTAGCATCAAGTACGGCCGTGTCGAGGTTGTCGCGCGACTGCCCATAGGCGACTGGTTATGGCCCGCAATCTGGATGCTCCCTGTTAACAATACATACGGAGATTGGCCAATGAGTGGTGAGATCGACGTGAGTAACTGCTCCTTTCTTGACAAATTCTATGTCTAACGTCAAGTAAAGATCATGGAAGCTCGAGGGAATGCACCGTCTTACCCGAAACAAGGTCGAAACTACGTCCGCTCATCGCTCAACTGGGGTCCGACAACGTTCATCAATAGTGTGGCAAAGACGTTTGGCTGGTGGAGGGAACGTCATTCGCAGTATTCGGACAAGTTCAATACATACACGCTTGAGTGGAACGAAAAGTTCATTCGTATGTATGTCAATGATCGGAACACGCCCATGCTCCAGTTGAAGTTCAACGAACCATTCTTCGAGCGCGGGAACTATCCCAAGACAGTTGTGAACGGCACTACAGAGATCGTACTGGAGAACCCATGGGAGAATGCCGGCGATAATGCAGCGCCCTTCGATCAAGGTGTGTCCGTAGCGTATCTGGTCTCATTATCAACAAGATACTGATGCGGATCACACAGCATTCTACCTGATATTGGACGTTGCTGTGGGTGGCACTCAAGGCTGGTTTCCCGACGGATTTGGCAACAAACCTTGGCTCGATGGTTCAGGTGTTGCAATGTACGATTTTGCAAGAGCACAGGAGACTTGGTACTCAACATGGCCGTCGGATCCCAAAAGGCGTGGTATGGCCATATCGAGCGTCAAGATGTGGCAAACGTGTTGAGAGATGTCCTCAATCAGATGATTTGTTTTAGTTTGGAGTTTCACCGTGACGGGTTTCTCGGTTATGATATCCTCCTTTGTCTTGATCACCCTTTACAAATTACGATAGAACGTTTTGATTTTATAATTTCAATGGCTCGAGGTGGTCCCCCTGTCGTCTATCTTAGGTGAGGCCTGTATCCAAGAGCTGAGCTACCACAATTCCAAAGAGATACCGCAAAATAGTCAACGGCTAGAGGCCCTCGCAAATCATTATACTATTAAAGGCAAGAGTGACGATCGCTCCGAAGAAAACGGAAGCATCAGCGCATTACCATAAGTGGAATACTATTACTGTACTCGTTCAACTCTCTTTCAACATTCATACAATACTAGTGGCTTCCAGCTGCTGCGGCTCACGCTCAGCCAATACAGGTCCTTACGACATCCAAGTGCATAGGTACACCGGTCGGCGGGCTTTGCATGTTCTCCAAGGCTGATATCACATTCTCAATGGTACTCTTAATTTGTCGTGCTGAAACTCGTTGACGAAACGATTACTGCAGATAAACTTAAGGGTTCCCATTGAATCGGCAATCTGTCGACCTGGACCAAATAACACACATACTGGTCTTGTTACTTCCCCGCCGACATGCATGTTCTTCCTTGCCCCCCCAAGACTACATACTACTTCCGCGGGCTCTCAACCTATCGAACCGCCACGGACGAAAGCACCCTTAGGCATAACTCAGACTCGGACGAGTAAACAGCTATGGACGCTGTTCAAACCCACGAGTATCACGGGCTTGAAGAATTAGACCATCAAAGACAGACGCCGGAACTCGTGGATCCCTCCATTGTCCCCCTCCCACCCTCTGATGCGGGAACCTCAGACAGGGCACCCATCGCTGCAGGAGACGCGTTGGAGAAAGCAAACAAAAGTATGTTCAATGGCTCGCTGCGGACTGCCGCTGACGAACCTACTTTTGCGTAAATTGGACCAGGCGATGTCGAGTACCTCCGGGTGATCGCCGGACACCTTGATGCGATGGTCTCGTTCCAAGTACGTGAGGGACGGAGCGCAAAGGAGAGCGAAAAGGCAAACTACACGAACCAGGGATTCGCCTCCCTCGCAGTGGTTGTGAGTATCTTTTCTCCACACTGCTACACACGCTCTCAACAACATTGCAATGCGTATCCTCATGGGGAAACCTACACACTTAAACAACGCTAGTCCGTCTTCCTCGCATCGCTCACGGTTGCTTTCATCTCACTCGTACACGACACAGTCGGCGACCGGCCAGCAGGCGCAGGGCCAAAAACCAGCGACAGCGTAATCTACGCATTCTGCTACATGACCATCATCTTCTCTCTATTCGACGCGATCGCGCTCGGAGCTCTTGGACTTTGGGCCTTCCTCCGGACGAGCTTTAACGATGCTGAGCGCTCTCCGAGCTCGCTCGAGCTGGGACACCGATCCATAGACAGCCTCTCCTCCTCTGGGACGTCCGCGCGAAGTATATCCGAGTCCGAGTCTGACGACTCCGGAGGCAGGGATTCCTCCTCCGCGTCGGTATCCACAAACCTCCCTGAGGGGCTGGGCATGATCCAACGGAAGCTGCGCAAGGACGGAGCGATCGAGATCTCCGTACTACTCGTCATCCTGTGCCCGTTGATGTTCGCCGCAGAGGCCCTCCTGATCGCGCTGCTCGTCTTCGTTTGGGCGGAGCAGACGCTTGCTGTCGCGCTGGCAGCAACGCTCTCGTTTTTGTATGCAATGCTCGCGATGTGTGGGGTGGGTTGTTTGGTCTGGTTGCGTGCTTCCTAATGCATAGAGCGTGTGGAAGGACTCCCCCAGTTCTTTCTCGAGGATGCTCAGCATCTGGATCTCGGCCATACCCCCTGCGAAATGCATGGAGTTCCTGCTAATTGCGCATCCTTTCCAGGCGGATGTCAGCATCGTTGTACTGTAATTACATATCGCCGTGTGTCTAAAGGCGCGGATTGCGACATATTGTATGTACACATGTGTAAATACCATATTAAATAACAGTTGTATTTTATACCTCCGAGTCCACATCACGGATTTCCTACAACAGTTTTCCAGACGCCGCTGCGGACTCCGGAGACTCCGCACCAGTATCCCAAAAAAAACAATTACCATCAGTCGAATGCCCACGCTTAATACCTGACCCGCTAGCCGAGCGAGTTGACCCCCCTGCGTGACGGTTCCAATAGTATCTCTTTCTCGTTCAAGAAACACAGCCACAAATTATACTTGGAGACTGCATACTAAGCCACGTATGTACCCTTCCGAGGCCCACAGCTACCTGCATTCCAACTTTGGGAAATTCCATTTCTCAGATACATAATTGGACCTACAAAAGCAAAAGAGCGTAAACTCCAGCCTGAGAGAACGCATGTTACCCATCCGACTGAAACTAAGCCTAACACTATTATTGCAATTCTTCGGTCAAACGTAACCTCTTATAAAGCACTTTCCGTAGAGCCCTCCCTTCAAGTTGCAGCTGTAGCTTTGATCAAGAATCAAACGAAAACGAAAAGAGGGAATCAACGCCCCGAACATCCACATCTCCAAATTCAATTTCTTTCCTTCTACCACCCGCTCGCTCTCCCTAGTATAAATACAGTTTTCCGTGCCACATCGAATTCTTTGATCTCGAGTGGCCGGGTCCGCCGTTGACAAACATGGTATAGCTTCCAAAAACGTCTAAAGGTGATCGGCGATGATTGACGTTATGAAGTGTTCAAGGGCCCGTGTTGTGGCTGCTGTGACCAATAGCCACATTTGTCAAAATACTTTCGCCATTCATGCAGAGCACTGGATGCCGTAAGAGCCTTGCAGCATCTAATGCATGTGTGCAAAAAAAGACTGAGATTGGCTTTCACGGAAGCAAATTTTGATGAGGTGGCCCTAAGAAACGGGAATAATCACCGGCACGCTTACAAACTTCACTGCGCACATTCAAAGGAGAATTACAAAAACACATATTTCGCTAGTAGGATACACGGTGTCTAGCTACAAGTCAATTCGCGCGGACGCCATAGGCGGCGTCTAATAATTATCATTAAGAAAGACGGATTAAAAATGGAATGGGTTCTGCCTTCACTTTTTCGTGCTCTTTTACCCCGACTGCTTCCACGGGTATTAGTGGCGCCAATCAAGATGCACGAGGTGTTCCGCATCATTTGTATCCCATGGGTGCTCCGCCTCAACGGCTCGCACCAGTGCGGCCACAGCGGGAGAGCGAGGCACCGCATCAATTGCGAACGGCTCGGGATGTCTACAGCACACAATCGTCGGATGTAAGATTTTTCAAAAATAACTGGGAAACGCACGTGATAGTTCCCGGCGAATACACACAACAAGGCGTCTCCGCACCGACAGGCACGCGCAGGTCGAGTGCTGCAAGGCTTGTAGCGATGAACATGAACAGGCTCGCGTCCGCGAGCTCCTTCCCGGGGCATGCGCGTCGTCCAAAGCCGAACACGTAGTCGCGCACATCACGCTCGGGACCGCCCGCGGCCGCAGCTTTATTCGCCTTCGTTCCAGGTGATGTGGGCGCGTGATCACAGCCCAAGAAGCGCTCTGGCCGGAAGTCAAAAGGGGAGTCGTACACAGCGGGGTCATGAGCGTATTGCCTGTGACGCAAATCAGGAACCAGCGATCAGGAACCGAGCTGCGGATCCAGGTAGGCAAGAAACGGGCGTACCATATGTTCGGCATGACGATTGCACCTTTCGGAATACGATAGCCCTCGTAGTGAACCTCCTCGGTATTCACGTGTGGTAGGCCTAGTGTTCAAATAAGCAACTCGGTTCGGACCGAAACGCTCTTACTCACCCATCGGAGCAATCGGGGCCCAGCGTAGCACTTCCTGCACGAGCGCGTTTACATAAGGCAGGCGCGAGCGGTCTGCGAAAGTGGGGAGGCGTACGCCAGGACCGCCAGTAACCAGATCAACCTCGGCCTGCGCGCGCTCAAGGACGTGAGGATGCATCACCATCGCCAGAAAGAACGATTGTATTGCCGAGACGGTCTGTGCAAGTTGCTTATAGGCGAACGTTAGACAAATGGTGAGGAGCACGCACCGTATCGGCGCCGCCAGTATATAGACTCGATGCGGACCATTTGACGACGTGCTCCTCCTCTGGGGAGAGCACACCTCGACCTTCGGGATCAAACTTTTCAAGAAGGGCTGAGACGTATGAGGGGGCAGCGGTCCCAGCAGCCTGTTACCCAAATAAGTTTCGCAGTTTTATGAATATAGCGGCATGCACGCACCATCTGCTGCCGCACGAATGCGAACGGTTTTTCGACGAGCTCTGTAACGGTCGCGCGGAAGCGGCGCGCGGTTTTCTGGAAGCCTGCGCCAGGGACCCACTCTGGGATGTGTCGCACTGTTTACGGACTGGTCAGATCGAGTATAGAACAACCTAAACCAGGAACGGCATACAGAAAGGCAAGATGTCTACGATGAAAGCTCCGGGCTGTGCGGCCATGCTAATTTGCGCAATGCCTTCATCGGCAAGTGCGATGAGGGGGTCGTGGCCGGTCGGGTCGATGGTGTACCCGTATGCAATGCGCAGAATGATCGCACCGGCGGAACTAGTATTGTGCATTTAGTCAGCAGGATGTCATCATTTAAGCAGCGAGATCTTCCGGGGATAGCCGGGGGAGAGCGCGCAAAAGAAAGAAATGGGCGCACGTCTGAACATGCTTCAAGAGGGCGAATTTGTCGGCGAGGACGCGGAGAAGGAAGCGGCGTGCCTCGACCTCGATAAGAGGATGAAACTTGGACATTGCGACCTGGGTCCCGATGACCTATATGGAAAGCGATGAGAAAAGGAAATGTAAATATAGAATGAGCGCGACGCGACGCGAAGGAAATTCATGGGACCGATCGGATCGCATATACGAGAGTAAATGGATAGAAGGGCGCCTGGAAGGTGGAGCGGCAGGAAGAGGGCTAAAATGAGAGAAAAAGGATATATACCTGGTGAAGCTCTTTCCTGAAGAAGCGGAAGTCGTCTCCATAGCGTTGAAGGGCGAGTGTATTGGCCCAGCCACACATTTCTCCCCCAAAGACGACGCGGGGGCGGTCACTGAACACGGCGGAGCGACTTTCGAAGAGAGCGGCGGCAGCATTGGGATCGTGAAGGACGACGAGATGGGTGCCGAATATAGAGAGGCGGGATAGGGGGCCGAAGCGGAGGGCATGGTCAGCCCAGCGGAGCCATGCGTGTCCGGTGGGGACGTCGAGGAGGTTTCCTATGAGCGGGGCGGGTGGCGGGCCTGGAGGAAGGGGTAGACGGGGGGTGGATGTGCGGGTGAGGATGCGCCTGAGGAGGAAGAGGCCGAGGGCGGCGAGGAGGGCGTCTGCAGCGTAGAGGAGCATGGGAGAGGAGGAAAGTGAGCTGGCGAACGGGACCGGGTGGCAGACGGACTTGTTTATTAAGAGCTAAACAGCGGATCGCCGCTTACCTAATCACTCTCCAAAACATCGCAGCGCAGTCCCGCGCAGTCCACAGTACAACAGCCATGAAGCGCGTCTCTGCCTCCGTCCCCCAACAGCCCAGCAAGAAACTAAAGGCGATGGGCGCAGACGACGCGGACGAGTGGGAAACAGTCCCCAAGTCCAGCGCTGCAAAACACCGTCAGTTCTTCTCTCTCGACCGTGTATGCTTGTCTGACGCGCATTCGAGTCCAGTCGTCCACGCACTGCCTGCCAAGCCGCAGCAGCCTAACCCGTTCGCGAGTCTCCTCCAGAACGACGACGGATGGGAGAAGGTGGAAAAGCGCAAAGCCAAAAAGGCTCGCAAGACAGACGACCGCCTCGACGTGCGTGCCCTCTACTCTCCTCCTCCTCGGCTCTTACTCTTTTACAGGACTCGCCCCCCCGCTTCTTCTACGCGAACAGCGACATTGTCAAGCGAAAAGACGCAATCGCAATTGCCGTGAGCCGTGCCCCATACACCCCACGTCGCGCTACTGACCCAACCTTGTAGGACATCCGCGAGCTCGTTCTCCATCTCCTGGGCGAGGCAGGTCCGCAGCCTTGGCTAAAAGTAGCAGTGCGTCTAGATCCCATATACAAACTGCGACTACGCTGACCCCGCGCAGAACAGACTCGCCATTAAAAAAGTCGTCGTCCTCTTCGTCCCCGGCGTCCTCCCCGAGCACCTCGCCATCGACCTCCACCCCGCTAGCGCAACCGTAAACCCGAACCTCCCCGTCTCCATCCCCCTCCCGTGCGACCCAAGCTCTAGCTCCGCGCCCACACCCACGCCCGCTCCTGTCGTCGTGAAAACACTGTTCGGCGGCACGCGCGAGATCATTCCCAACGTCAAGCCCGAATCTGCCGCACCCTCCACCAAGCTGCCCTTCCTCGCGCGCACCTTCAGCCACGCATGTCCAACGCGCGCACCCGGCGACGCGCAGCGCATGCACAGCGTCCTCAGTGCGTTCTTCAACGGCCCGGTCCCTCCCGAAGAGCGCCGCAGGCGCGCAGCCGCCTCTGCCAAAGGTACACACCTCCGTACTTAGCCCTCTAGACGTATTGACTGACTGAACCTGTTCGGCCCCGCAGCGAGTAAAGGCAAAAACACGGACCCGGCCGACCTTCTGAGTTACGTGCTCACCCCTGCCCAGATGCGCGAGAACGAGTACCCGCTGCCCTCTTACATGTGCGACGCGTCTGAAGGTCCCAGCCACGACGGCGTCGACTGGGAGGAGACACCCGAGCCAGAACCCGAGCTAGAACCGAAGCAGGGCGGCGCAAACGCAGACGAGGGCGACAACGCGGTCCCGGTAGAGGTATTCGCTGCCGACTGCGAGATGTGCCTGACAGAAGACGGCAAGGCCCTCACGCGTCTATGCGTCGTTGCGTACGCCACCGGAGAGATCCTGCTCGACGAGCTCGTCAAGCCGCCCAAACCCATCACGGACTACCTCACTCAGTACGTCCCCTCCATCCCCCGTTTCCCCCACTAATCCGAGCACACGCGTACAGATGGTCCGGTATAACCGAAGAAATGCTACGACCCGTCACGACCCCTCTCGCCTCCGCACGCCTCGCCCTCGTCTCCATACTCACCGCCTCCCGAGCCCGCACAGGCCGCACCCCCATCCTCCTCGGCCACTCGCTCGAAAACGACCTCCGCGCGCTCCGACTCGCACACCCACGCATCGCAGACACAGCTCTCCTCTTCCACCACCCGCGCGGCCGTCCGCGCAAACCAGGGCTCGCCTGGCTCACCCAGAAATGGTGCGGCCGCGAGATCCAGCACCGTCCGGGCGGGGGACACGACCCGCGCGAGGACGCGCTCGCGTGCGCGGAGCTCCTTCGCCGCAAGGCCGCCGGGGGGCCCGGGTTCGGTGAATACCGCTCCGCTACGGAGAGCGAGAGCGTCTGGGAGCGTCTTCGCCGCTCCGTGCGCGGAAGCGCGTCGGGCGACCCCGGCACAGGCGAGGGCGCGCGCCTGCGCACCGCGCTCGTCGACCGCGGGAACCCTTCCACATGGCACGCACCCGGCGCAAGCGCCGACCGCACGCTGGCGTGCGCGAGTGACGCGGAGGTCGTCCAGGGCGTCCTGCAGTGCGTCGACGAGTGCGACTTTGTCTGGGCGCGTCTCAGCGGACTCGCAGAGGCGCAGGGGTGGCTGCAGCAGCGGGGCGGCGGCGGCGGCGGTGGCGGCAGTGGCGGTGCGCCAGCTCCCGACCCGGAGGAGACCGCGACAGCATTCAACACACTCAACTCCCACCTCGCACTCGTGCACGCGTCGCTCCCCCCACGCACCGCGCTGGTAGTCTTCACGGGGCACAGCGATCCACGCGGGATGAGCGCACTGCAGGCGCGGCGCGCTGCGTTCGAGAATGCGTTGCGCGCCGCAGGGACAGGGGCGAGGGCGGGCGAAAGCGCGGGTGCCGGAGTCGCGCCGCAGCTCCCTGTGGAGGTGCGGTGGACCTCGGCGGACGCGCGGACGCTGGAAGAGACGGTCGAGCGCACGAAGCAGGGGCTGCTGTTCCTGTGTTTGAAGTGAGGGATGGATTTGCGTAGTAGAGACCAGGGTCGATAGCGGGAGTTTCACCCTCTGTTGGTAGAACTCGCGTCCGAGCAGCGCTTAGAGGGACCGCGTGTGTGCCTCAACCATGACGAAAATCGCTTTTTTTCGCCACGTGTGTGGAATACTTGACACTTCTTCAATTACCCTGAAGCGGCTAGTGAGATATTCAATTTCAGTCCCTAGGGGAATTGGCAGTGTTATTTTGATTGTGAAAAAGGGACGGAAATAATGCGCGTGGACGGAGCAGGCCTCTGAGTTGAGTACAGTCATCCAGCTGCAGACTTTAGAGTAGTCGAATCATCGACGAACTTGTTTTATTGAACTGGTTCTTTCGATTTGCAAATATCACACATGTAAAAAATAAAAATTTAAAAGTAGATTAGGCGGCCGCCCCTTGAAGCACCGCCCGAGCTCGCGTTGAGCGGCTGCAAAGCCCAGCACCCGCTTCGATCACCACGCGGCGTGTTTTCCATTGTCAACGTCCGACACCCCGCGATCGACCGACTCGTACCCATCGACGGCGACGGCGATATCGCCTACCCGCCCCGCATTGCCTACGCCGACGGTTATTATCGAGCTGCTTTACGGAATGGTGCGTTGACAGAGAAACAGTACACGAGGACTTCTTCCTGCAGCAGGGTTTTTACCTGGCATAAACACGCCTCACCCCAAGGATGCACTGTCTTACCGGGGTTTTGCGTTTGCCCTTCCCCGTCCTATCGGCCTCGCTTTTGTTCGAGGAAATATACAGTATCAGCATCACCGGCACCGACCACATCTCCGACGCCAAGATGATACAAATCTATCAACTCCGCCAGTGCATCCCCCACTAACGCCATGAGCTACTCGGAAAATCCGTCCTCTGCCCTTTCTGGGAGACACCCCGCGCAGCCTGACCTGCGGGTATCTCACAGATGATCACCAAGAAAATTTTCGCTCTCTAATTGCGATCATTGCGAGAACCGCGCCTCCGGACTCGTAAGAGCGTTCATAGCATTCTCGTGATCGCCGGATATTACCTCCACAGTGGTGGATCAATGTCAATAATTGCCGTGAAGCTGTGATGGCTTAGACGACCCGCGTTTCGGTCGCACTTCATCCAGATTTATAATCTTATTGGTGGCCTGCGAACGAACGTCCACACACATCCCGGTCCGAGAGGATATCCGAACTGCGAAAGTGATCTAATCTGCAGCCAATTTACGCCGGAGAAGCGCAACTTGAGTCTTCGCGCTGATGCTCGCCAGGAACAGGAACGCTCCGCAGAAGTTGAACGTGATCTCTGACAGGAGATACTGCTCGTTATTGTGCACAGCAAATGATGATTGTTCTCAGTTCTCAAAGCATAGTCTGCATCGTCGAGCCAACAAACGAAGGTGTGCCAGAGAAACTGTGCGTAATGTAACCAAACTACATATGTGGCTGAAGCGCTTCGGAACTCCGGTCTATACAACATTTATCCGAAAGATGGTCATAATACACTACTCTCATGCTCAAACGCCTACTCTGGTATTCTCTTCTATGTATCAACGGGAGAACCAACGAAAGTGTTTCAATCCTCTCGTTCGCTGTCAGGACCACATCTGTGTGTTACATCGACGATCCCCCCTGTTGATCGGGACAACCTTCGACCTGGTACGGTCGAGAAGGCTTTGACAAACGCTTGAGCTGCAGCTTCATAGGACTGAACGCAACAACCATTGGAAGAATACTGCTCGAGTTACCGCCTGCGCTAAAGTTTATAAGCTGGGTTATACGAATTTGTTGGGATCTACGGGAAGAAAACAAGAAGGCGAGAAGCGCGCTCCCAAGGGGCTTCCTTATCTTTGGCATCAATTCATCTCCCATTTCCGATTCCTCCTGAGTACACGATGGACAATGGCCTCCCGCATCAGAATGCTGTGAACACACGGTGCGATGTGATCCGTCCAGCGCGTCACGCCAGAAGAACTTTGTTATTTTTGGGACATCCAGAGATATATAGAGGTTTCTTCATCCGATGTGCCGCTCATCCTAGCATATTCACCCGTTTTGCGAAGCGATTGAATCGACAGATCCTGGCCTCTCTCGAGTCTTGCTCGTCGCACCCGCCTTGCCACTATGTTTGATACTCGCTCTGTGGTCAATCTCATCCCTCCTAGTGTAGTACCAACTGTGTACTCCGAGTTACGCTACGGAGAATATTTTCAATCCGCTATCGTGACCGTCCTGGTCTACGACAGTAGTGGGTTCTTCTCCCCCGCCTGAGCATCGTCATTTGGTGTTGACGTAGATCCTCCAATTTTAACAGTCACAACTCTGGATAAGGAGGTGCGTGTTTCTTTATCCATCCGCGACTGTGTCTGTTAATCTCCACGGACTATATTGTGTAGGTTAAATACTTCTGGGTGAGTTGGAGTTACTTCTCGTTGGCTCCGAAGTCAACAAAGCTTATGCTATGTATGCGACTGTAGAGTAACCCACTCAGCTCTGTCAGTCTGATATATTTTGCGGTGAGCAATAGCGGTTCAAAGATCGCCAAAAACGTGGACGCTGATAGACTGCGATCATTCCTTACAGAATCGCTTTGTTGGGGTCTTTTCGGCTATCGTGTACCTCTGGTGTAAGTCAGAGCTATTAAGGGGCTAAACCTGGTTCATTCTGAACGTGGCTCGTTTTCCTTACAGACAACACTTTTCATGTCGATGACAGACTGTGAGTGGATGTTAATGTTCTGTTGCACCGCAATTAATAGAAGTTTACATCCAGGTGTAAGAATTCTTAAAAGCCGTGATATATTCCATTGATCCTGACTTGGCGGTGAGAAACAGGTGCCTTTACACTTCTGACCGCCGTTGCAGCTAGTAAGTCTCTTCTGATCATCCCTCTCAGTCATTCGTCGCTTACCGAACTTAGATTGGATAACCATAAACCTGATCGACTGTAAGAAAATACTAAAGGATACAATTCTTCGGTTCTAACGCTTCTCTTCCAGACATACTTACGATGAGAGTCTTGGCGTTATTCTCGCAAGGTGCGTTTAAATAACTTCGTGTGTCTGATAAAGCGGCTCACCGTCTACAGATAAGGCATTGGCCACGGTTCTCAGAATCCTCTTCGCCATGGAAGTAGCCGCCATGTTTGCCATACTGGCATACGTTCAGATTTTCAACGGCAGTGAGTATTCGTGTTCATCTCAGCAAGCCGATGGGTGGCCCATTGATCTGGGAGTTCAGCCGCTCTAGGGGAACTCGCACCGGGAACCACCGTATGCCAATCAATCAGGTCTGTACAGCCGATATTTTTCGGGTTTTCTTGGTCAGTACTATTATTCTGCCCTCGAAATCACTTGTGTCCTTACTTGAAAACAAGGTCAATCCCACTGGCGTATGAACTTCTTTTGATGATTCTCGCCCTTTACAAGGCAGCGAGTTTCTGGACTGCGTCTGAAGGGTTCAGCGGCTTTAATCTTGTGAAAGTTCTTGTTGTGGACCAAGCCGTCTACTTTGCCTTGTCAGTATACGTCTCATTAAAACACGACAGTAACAGTCGCTGAACTTGACCACAGGGCAATATTTTGCAACGTTGGAATGATCATATCGGATACCACCTCTAACCCACAAGTCGTAGCGAAAGTCATTTTGGGAATCATGGGAAGCCCTAGTCTGCTTTGCGTTCTAGGGAGTCGCCTACTGGTCCATTTGAAAGAGGCGGGAGAAAAGGGTGTCAACGAAGGAACTAGTTACAGAGTAAGGACGCTGAGCGGCATAGAATTCTCCTAGTAGGGAATATCTTAAGTAGGCAAAGGTGCCATATTTATAGCTTTCATCAATTTACTTCTAGTACCAGAGAAAAAAAGCAGAGGCTGTAAATTACCTGTACGTACTAGGATGGATAATTAAGGCTGTTGTGTGCTTAAATGCGAACCCCATGTACTGTACTCCCAGCCACAAGTGCGTGTCGAATCCGGCACTAGCTTGGCACTTGATAATACTGCTGCCGCGGTTCGCCGCTTATAACCGGATGAGGTAAGAATTCGTGCCTGGATTCCGGGCCGTGCTGAGCATTTCGTCTTCATCCTCGAAAGATGCTACACCGAATGATATGCGAGAAAGTACCCTCGTGTCTGACTCGAAAAACGGCATTGCACACCTGATACAAAACAGAAGCGGGACCTTCTCGAGAAAAGCCTCTGTGACGGTGGGAAGTCTACAATAACAACCCTCGATGGATTCATGATCAATGGAAGGACACAGACCCATAATGATTCTGGCCGATGGCGTCCACCCCCGTCTACCTTCCTTTATGGATAAGCATCGGTAATGCAGGCAACGGCCAGAAAGTATAAAAACGACGGCAAAGGCCTACGATGAGGAAGCGTTTCAAGTTCTGTATATGTATACTGCCTACACACGGTCATACTTCCTCATCACTTAGGATCCGGGCCCGGGGAAATTGCCGTTTACAAAAATAATTTGTGTTCTTCGGCCTATCGGAGGCGGTAGTAAGGCTAATGCCATAGTGCAACCTGTACAGAAATTTTCCTTCATGATGCCGGCATCTGTCCTTGAGGCCAGTCCGTTATTATTGTTATAGCAAGCCTCATATGTTCTGTGAAATTATTAAATAAATATAACGAACGATATAAATATAGTATGTGGTCATATGAACAACCACCTTACTAAGTGAACGATAACGCAACGATAATGCCATACGATATAGGAGCTAGATAGTTATAGTAGTACTAGCCCACGGAACGTGTATATAAGGGGAGCTGGTCTCACCCTAGAAATACATCAGTTTACACTGATAACCCACCTTGCCTGAACACCACCACTGTACCTCATCGTCTACCACAACATGCGTAGATTTTAAGAGAAATCAAGACAGGGGATGCAGCACCTACTGTACATTGAAGCGGTGGAAATGGAATCATTGAGATGAATGGCGTGTTATCAATGAGTGCTTCAATACCCACCACAGTAGTTGTGATGCATCCACTTTTGAAATCCGTTTACACGCCTCGGAAAAGGTACACCCGCAAGGTTATAATTTGTCGGGCAACCCCGTTTTCTAAAATTTGAATGCTGTATTGTTATTTTCACCTCATGACCTGTAGACGTCCAGGCTTGAACGTTTCCTCGGCTCGATGCCTAACCACCTGTCCACAGAGTAGTCTGAACTCGAACGAGCACCTCCTGTGCCACTACATATACTTTAGTTTTGCCGAAGGTGTAGATCGCATCTGATCCCCACATGCGGTCAAAAATCTTAGTAGCTGCCCATTTAAGGTTTACTCCAGAAAGGATGGATCATTACTCTTTTGAGTTCACTGTCCATTGCCATGTTCGATATTTCTTGCATGGAGGATGCTGCAGAACACGATATCGATATGACCCACAAGTTCGCCTTGGGCCCTATCAGCTCCGTTGTGTCTTATGGCTGCTAGAATTCCATGACTTTTTTAAAAATGTTGCGGTCACCCGAGAGTAGATCAAACCGAGCAATGAAGAAGCCGCTCATCCGGTCTATTAAATAAATAGAATGAACGATATAAATATAGTACGTGGTCATATGAACAACCACCTTACTAAGTGAACGATAACGCAATGATAATGCCATACGATATAGGAGCTAGATAGTTATAGTAATACTAGCTCACGGAACGTGTATATAAGGAGAGCTGGTCTTGCCCTAGAAATACATCGGTTTACGCTGATAACCCACCTTGCCTGAACATCACCACTGCACCTCATCGTCTACCACAACGTGCGTAGATTTTAAGAGGTTATGAGCCTTGACTCTACAACTAATGAAACGATTAACAAAAAAATATATCCTCGAATAATGAAATCATGTCTGACAGACAGAAACCAAACACTCATGAGCAAACACGTTTGCAAAAATTATCAGGATTACGAATAATAGCTAACGAACTTAAAATAATATATACACAGTCATCAACTATCGAAGAACTTGAAGAAAAAATACAAAAAGCTAAAGATAGCAAAAGGTTAGTTGACCTAATACTTCAATGTAATTTATGACAAATACCTATTAACGGAACGGAACAACAGATACAAGATCAAATAAACAGGTATGATAATTCTACCAAAGATGAAAAATCAAAAATTCGAACTGACTATAAAATGGAATTAACGAATCACGCTAAAGATTTAGGAATATCAGATCAAGGAAAATCATCCGAAATCAGATACCAAATAAGTACGTATTTGGGCATATCAGATCCAAATGAAAAGGCACAATTTAAAATTGATAATCCTTATATTAAGCCAGAAGAAGAAGAAAGCGATAAGAAAGAAGACGACGATAAAAAAGAAGATAACGAAGAAGAAAACACCGAAGAATCCAAAAATAACCCATCATGTGAGCCATCAGAACCATCTGATCCTGACGATTCAGACGCTAACGATACCAAGGAAGATGAACCAAGTATGGCAACTAAACTCACGGAACTCCAGAAATTCTTCGACGGAATCAAGAAACTCGATGGGCACAGAAATTATAAACTCTGGAACTACAGAGTCAGAAGTGCAATCAAGAGTGCAGGTTACAGTAACCTGCTCACTAACTCCCCAGGAACTGGAGAGGCTGGTATATCAAGCGCTTTATATAACGGCATTATGTGCACTATGCCCGACAAAATACTGGCTTATTATCTTAATTTCTCTAAAGATATTCCAGCGCTACTCAAAGCGCTTGACGGACGATATAACGTCCAGACAACAATTACAAAGGGCTTTAACGAGGCTGCCCTTTTTGATATCAGAGGTCATGTCAGCCATTTCGATGGAACGCTTGATAACCTCAGCAATAAATACGAGGAACTCATAGCCCAAGGGGTAAAAGTTTCAGAATCAACATATATATTGGCTATTACAAGGGCAATGCCCGAACAATATCAATACGTACTCACGCAGAGTGAGTTATATATTAAAACAATTAACGAAACAAACCCAGACAAAGATGAAATTGAACTAACCCCTCAATTTTTACTAATGGCACTGAGAAACGCCTTCGAGGGGTGGCGTAAAAATCATCAGAGGACAGGAGCGGCGGCTAATCACCTGCCCAAGGATGAGCGGAACCACCCCTATTTTAGGGGCCGCGGACGCGGTAACAGCCGCGGAGTACAGCCACGAGGTCGCGGCTATAGGGGCCGTGGAGGATATATGCGAGGACGAGGACGAGGGGGATATTCCCCTAACCAACAATCACATGTTATCAAATGCTATAACTGTAACAAGTTAGGTCATTTTAGTCGAGACTGCTGGGCGCCAAAAACAGAATGGACGAAGGCAGCTCAGAAGAAAAAAGAGGACACGAATGACGATAAAGGAAAAGGGAAGGAAACGGGTGCGTCAGCAGCACCGACAACGACTGGGGCAAGTGCGGCCCAGGCTAAACATACCGCAGCATCAGCAGCAGCAAATATCGCATCGAGCTCTCGAATAGAGTTAAGCGCCGTAATCGGCCAAGGCGAAATCGGCGCCTTTATAACAGAAGTCGACGATAACGATTTCGATATGGGAGAATTCCCAATATACTCATATAACGACTTCCTTGACAAAATAGGCAACTATGACAGCGCCATGGAAGATGTGGACAATAATAACTTAAACGTAAGCATTAACGCTATTACAACAAAAGAATTTGCTAACAATATTTATTCCTCAATGGATATAATTGATACTGGTGCAACAATACATCTAACACCATATCTAAATCGACTACAAAATACTTACAAAACTGACGCAATTACGATAACGGCCGCAAATAAAACAACGTTTATGGCAAACATAGTAGGGGATCTTAAGCTTTACATCCCCAACGGACACTCGGTAAGTGTCATAACATTATCAAATGTATACTACAATCCTAAAATGAATATGACATTAGTCTCTCAAAGACTTCTATGTCAAGACGGTTACGAGTTTATTTATAAAGAAAACGAATGCAAAATAAAGTATCCTAATGGATCTTTATGCGGAATAATAAAAAATAAAAATGGATTGTATAGTATATTTAACAATGATGTACAAGCGGCTACAAAAAATGTAACATTATTTGAACTTCACAAAAAACTTGGGCATATAAGTTATGCCTACATAAAACGATTACTAAAAGAAGATAAAATAACAAAAAACACAATTACAAATTATGACGAAACACAATGCGCAATTTGCCTAGAAGCAAATATAAAAAGAATGCAAATTCCAAAGTTACGTATTTCAAAGTTAGCCGAAAAATTCGGCGACCACATACACATGGACATATGGGGTCCAGCATCCACACATGCTATTGGAGGATATAAATATCTTTTAACACTTGTAGATGACGCCACAAGATGGATAAAAATGATTTTATTAAAAACAAAAGATGAAGGCTTAAATGCTTATACGACTTGGGCTACTATGCTCAACACACAATTTAATATAAAAATAAAAATATTACAAAGCGATAACGACACAGTGTTTTTAAGTAAACAATTCACTGAATATTTAGAAAAACATGGAACGATACGAAAGCTGACTGTTCACGATACACCACAACAAAACGGAGTAGCAGAACGATCACATCAAACAATTTTAAATAATACACAAGTAAATCTGCTTCAAGCAAAATTACCTCCAAGTTTATGGGGAGAAGCTGTAAAATACAGCACTTACGTATACAATAGAACGCCAAAAAGCGCTATTGATTTTAAAACACCATATTTTAAATGATATAACGAAAACTATAATATAGACGATTTAAAAGAATTCGGCCAATATTGCATTATACGACAAGAAGACGTAAATAAGTTACAACCAAAAGGAAAATATGCACAATGGCTAGGATTTGACGATGAAAGTAAAGGTCATAGAACCTATCATAACAGAAAAATTACAGTCGAACGAAATTTACAATTTTTAGATTCTCCACCATCTAAAATTGAAGGGGAGAATATAACAGAAAAACACAACGAACAAATAAAAGAATTAGCAAATGAAAGACCAATAAGAAATATTAAACCAACAAAACGATCAATAGGTCTAAATTTTGACGAACAAAATACAGTCGCTTATCTTACGGAATTTAATCAATTCAATACGGAATTAATAGGCGATCCGAATTCATATCAACAAGCGATCAATCGAATTGACGCAAATCAGTGGATCACGGCAATGAAAGAAGAAATAAAAACGTTAATCGAAAGATCTACATGGAAAATCATTGATCCACCAAAAGAAGCAAACATAATTGGAACAAGATTTGTTTATAAAACAAAAAGATTAGCAAATGGAAAAATAGAACATTACAAAGCAAGACTAGTAGTTCAAGGATTTGCCCAAAAAGAGGGTATAGACTACTATTCAAACGATACATTCACTCCAGTAGCACGATTAGCTACAGTAAGAACTATATTAAGTTGGAGCACAACAAACAATTACGAAATTCACCAAATTGATATTAAATCAGCTTATTTATATGGTGAATTAGAAAAAGACGAAAACATATACATAAAACCACCACCAGGAAATTTAATCAAAATTAAACCTGGACAAGTTTTAAAATTAAATAAAGCCTTATATGGATTAAAACAAGCAGGCAGACGATGGTATAAAAAATTATCTGAAATATTAATAGGAATAGGACTAACACAAGCAGTCCAAGACAACGCAGTATTCCTAAGAAAAGAAAAAGGAAAAACAATCCTAATACTTTTCATACATGTTGACGACATAACAATATGTGGCTTAAATCTTTTAATAATAAAAGCCTTTAAAGACAAAATCGGAAAACATGTAAAATTCACTGACGGAAACGATATACATTGGTTACTTGGAATTGAAATCAAACAAAACCGAGATGAAAGAATAATAAAACTAAGACAAAAACACTATATTGATAATATTATAGAAAAATATAAATTAAAAGACGCTGCAACGGTACGAACACCAATGACACCGGGTCAAGTATTAAAATCACTCGAAAACCCAACTAATGAAGAATTAAACTTCATGAATCAAATACTGTATATGAACATGGTTGGAGCATTACGATATGCAGCAGATTGTACGAGACCTGACATATCATTCACAACAGGTCAATTTGCTAGGCATTTAAATAAACCTAGTATTGAACATTACAATGCAGTAAAACATTGTTTCAAATATTTAAAAGGAACGAACGATTATTGGTTAATACTTGGAGGAAAAGAACCAATTGAGATAATCGGATATACCGATGCTGACGGAATGACACAAGAAGGCCATAAAGCAATATCGGGATATATATTCCAAATAGGAAATGCAACGACATCATGGTCAAGTAAAAAACAAGAATTAGTGTCATTATCTGTATGTGAAGCAGAATTACAAGCTTTAACTCATGGAGTAAAAGAAGCTATATGGCTAAGAAGACTGGTTGAAGAGGTACTGCAGACCTTGGATACACCTATGAAAATATTATGCGATAATCAAGCAGCCATAACAATAGTAAACTCAACAGAACAAAAATATACGCAAAGAACAAAACATATTGACATAAGAAAAGATTTCTTACGAGATTACATTGAAAATGAAACTATATCAGTTTCATATATTCCAACTGGACAGCAAAAGGCTGATATTATGACGAAAGCGCTAACGATTGAATTAATCAAACATTTTACAAGTTTACTCTGCCTAGTAAAAGTTTGAAGGGGAGTATTAAATAAATAGAACGAACGATATAAATATAGTACGTGGTCATATGAACAACCACCTTACTAAGTGAACGATAACGCAATGATAATGCCATACGATATAGGAGCTAGATAGTTATAGTAATACTAGCTCACGGAACGTGTATATAAGGAGAGCTGGTCTTGCCCTAGAAATACATCAGTTTACGCTGATAACCCACCTTGCCTGAACATCACCACTGCACCTCATCGTCTACCACAACGTGCGTAGATTTTAAGACGGTCCGTATTGAATAGAAATACTTTTGGGGTCGATGACACGGACATACCAAATGGTCTTCTCGTTTAGCCCTCGTAACCCCGCCAATGACTCAATTTTTTTTTCATGAACTAAGGAATCAAGGACAAATTGTTTGTGCCAGTGTTTTCTGTGAAGGAACCGGCTTTTCATGATTGTACCTTGTCTTTCTGCCTTTGTTAGAGCCTTTGTGACCGGAGTCATCAACTATCCGCTTTATTTATGGAAGCCCACAGATGCGCACAGCCTTGCGATATCGACGGCATCAGATGCAGAACTCTAACACCAGTGACCAGTGGTCGAATCCCAGAAGTCCTACCTCGACATATAATGGTTGTTTTCATCTGCGGCCCACGGGCGTAGGCAATTTCCGACAGTTATGACTTATACCAACTCATTGGAGCCCTTCGGAGGCTTGAATTTGAGATGGCATCGGCTGGACGTTCACGACGATATTCCCGATACCTTTAGAGGGTTAGCTAGTCAATAATTCAGGAACAGCATAGAATTGCAGGGGCCCGGCATCCTTTTTTGGGGTATGCCGAACCGCGGCATCGTTCTAAGTATCCTTATTGGTGGACATTTTGTCATTATCTGATAACAACGATGTTGTGCCTGACACACTTGCTAAATACGGCAAAGTAAAATTTAAACGGCGCTTGAGCAGGAATGAACACTTTCTGCCGGTGCTTGAATTCTCTACTTTACCGCGGTACAGGATCTTGCTTTACCACTATTCCTGGAAGTTTCATGACGGACATGTGCGAGTAAACTCAAACACAAGACAAAAAAAAACAAGGTCATACACCCGTTATATGTAAGGAGAATACGAAGGCGGAAAAGAAAAGAATCAAGCGAGAAGTCCCTCGCTGGACCATGTCACTGTATGGACTTTGAAGGGCAAAAGAAGTTGTTGAGTCTCACAGTATTCTGAAGTTTCAAGATCCCGAGAATTTAGGTATAAGCGCCTCCGGTCTGCCCGGCAGCTGCTTTGGCCCTACCTCAAAGACTCCTACGGAGTTCCGAGTCGATGCAAAGATATCAATTGGAAAAGTGGTTGCAAGCGCTTATGATAAGCTGCAGCGGTCATCCTCAAACTCCACCGTGACGCTTGCGGTGCCTATGCTGAGGAAGGGCGCGTACTCTCGTCATTCACGGAGAGATACGCTTTCTCTTCACTGAAGTTTTGAAGGAAGGGCGTCAGAACGTCATCTTTTCCCAGTATCTCAGTGCCTTATCGGTTTAACTAACTGCTATCCTTTCGACAATAGTATTTTTACATGTCAGTCGCCGTACTTAATATAATAGAGCTCCGCATATTACTAAGCGAGGCTACGGTACGTGATCACGTACGTGGGATTATCACCTGGTCCATAAACGTGCAGTCTACATTCATTTAAGCGGGAAACCATCGGCTCCCGAGTCGGTTAGGGTTAAATAAACTGAAGCGGAGTCTCGGATACAAACTTGCTCCGTCCTACAAACGAGGGCTTCCAAGCCATTTCCAGATCCAAGCTTTCATTCCATGCCAGCTTCGATAGATGTGCTATTATGGGTAGACCTTGACTCCGTAGACGTTAAAAGGGAACGCGAGGTGGGACGCGCTTATCTTCCTTAGCTTAGTTAAATGGCGCCTAGCATCCTGAACATCCTTGACGTCGCCCTTGGCCTGCTTGCCATTTTTCTCGTAGCAAGATTCATAAGGTCGAGGAATAGCGAGCCCACCCTACCTCTGCCCCCTGGACCACGGCCTCTACCCTTAATCGAAAATCTACTTGATTTGCCCAAAGGTTTCGAAGCCTCTCATTGGGCGAAACACAAGGAATTGTATGGTAGGTCTCATTCTTATGACATTTGTGTTTGTTTTCAAGTGGAGGATCGAACTGAACATTCGGCAGGTCCTATAAGCTCGCTATCTGTGCTTGGCACGACTATAGTAATTCTGAACGATGCGCAAATGGCCTTGGACCTTTTCGAAAAGAGGTCAGTAATATATTCCGATCGGCCTCATTTCTTGTTCGGCGGAGACTTGTGCGTATTTTCAAAGCCTCCGCCTGCTCTATCTTGCCCCTAATGTTGTAAAATAAAATAATCAGGGTGGGATTCTCAGGGGCTACGACACTGCTACAATACGGCCACTTACTCAAGACCCACCGAAAGGAAATGCATAAATGTATTGGAACTCCTGCAGCGTTGGAACGTTTCATCGAGCTCGAAGAAATTGAGACACATCGTTTTCTCTTACGGATTCTAGAAGAACCATTAGAGCTCATGAAACACATCAGAACGTGAGTGGTCTCGAGATTGGAAGGACTCATGGGCGGGCCACAGCGATCACTCACGAAACACACTCGGTTCATTAGCACTGCTGGCGCAATCATCTTGAAGATCTCACACGGTTATACAATCGCCCCTCATGGTCCAGATCCATTCATCGACCTTGCTGACGAGGCACTCGCCCTCTTTTCTGAGTGTCTCATTCCTGGAAAATGGGCAATCGATAATTTCCCTTTCCGTGAGCAAAGCCTACCTTGTTTTACCAAAAATATATGCTAACTTTTGCCAGTGCGTCATCTCCCGGATTGGTTCCCAGGCGTTAGTTCTAAGAAAACGGCGCGCGAGTGGAACAAAGTTGCAATGAACTTCATCAGCAGACCCTACTCCTTCGTGAAATATCAAATGGTGCATTCTCTACTATATCTACTGTATTTCTGAAGGCTACTAAGGATTCTTTACATTCTTCCGGACGCTCCGTTTTTTAGCAAACAGGGAACGGGATTCCATCGTTTGCAAGCAGCCTCATCGAAAGGAATGTCTCAGATGAATATGTCATGAAGTGGATTGCGGCGACGTTGTACGGAGGCGGCGCAGATACTGTATGCCGTTTTTGTCTCTACTTGCCTTACCCTCGGTGAAATCTGACATGCCATCCGTTTATTTTGCGGATTATAAAACACTTGCAGACCGTCTCAGTGGTAGCCACATTTTTTCTTGCGATGGTTCTTTACCCGGACGTATACAAGAAGGCTCAAGAAGAGATTGACACGGTCATAGGTCGAAAAAATCTCCCATTTCTTGCCGACAGGGGACGACTATCGTATATCGAAGCAGTGGAAAAGGAGTGTCTGAGATGGAATAATGTAGTGCCGATGGGTGCGTAATTAATGCTGCAGAGCTCATCATTCACAAGGGACGTATGCTCTTTTGAAGGCGTCCCTCATGTATCAAGCCAAGAAGATACATATATGGGATACAGGATCCCGAAAGGGGCAAGCGTACTTTCAAATATCTGGTGATTCGATCAGTAGCCGCCCTATTAGTTTCATTTACTAACCAAACACGTACAGGCAGATGACTCATGACCCCGATGTCTATCATGACCCTTTCGCATTCAAGCCTGAGCGTTTTCTCGGCGAGAACGCTGAACCTGACCCACGAGTGTTAGCTTTTGGGTTCGGCAGGAGGTATGGCTGCCACACTTTCTGTGTAATCAAGATGATGCCGAACTTGCTGCTTGTTTAGAATCTGCCCGGGCAAAGGGCTTGCGGAAGATTCTCTGTTTCTTTCTATCGCAATGACGACTGCCGTATTTAATATTTCCTGCGCGAAGGACGCTGTAGGGCGTGATATCCAACCTGTTTATGAGTACACCCCGGGGTTAATCAGGTCTGTCATATCTGCTGTTGCCCAGAATTTCAGGCATTTATAAAGCCTATCTCGTGCAGCCATCCAAAGACATTTGAGTATTCAATCAAGCCACGCGACAAGAAAGCTGAATCGCTTATTCTGTCTGTATTGGACAGGCACCCATTCGAGGCCGGCGACGCGGCCATACTTGCTGGCCTCTCCGCCTGACCTTTACCATATTTGCACTCAACGAGCAATCCAATTCAGGGTACTAATAGCTGCACTATTTTTTCCCCTCGTGTTTCTTGGCTTAAAGATTCTCGAACAAACGCGCAAATTGCTTTGGGGCATGTCGCCAGTTTATATGCCGCATGATGCGCTCAAGTTAAAGGAGTTATTTGTGTTCAATCTGTATATATACAGTACTAGCTACTTTTCGGTTCCTGTGCATTACCAACATTTGTTTTGCTTCTGAGCGTACATCCACTGAGGTGCCAGTGCGGGTCCTAAGTCTACTCTGCGCTGTGAAACGGCGCCAGCGCCTTGAGCCTAATTGGAGAGCGTGAATTTGTCCCTTCCTATCATTGTACGCCGTCTTATCACATCATCTTTCTCCCACCTGCATACAGAATAACAACGCACCACTCGACAATCTGAGAGAGGATTTCGGACATCCCCGTACACCATGACCTGAGGCAAAAGTATTAGTCCCAACTTTTGAAAAGCCACTAGCGGAAGTGTCCTACTGAGATGTCTATACAGTACTTGACATATTCAGAAGTGCAAGCCTGAGCACCGCGCGCCTTCGCGCAGGTTACCATCGTTTTCTCGACTGAGTATCCCGGGCGCCAAAACTCAAGGACAAAACGCCCTTATTTTCCGTATTAACTGAAGTAATGTCGGGACTGATACCAGTCATACAATAATCACAATGTACTTCCCGGTCCTCGGACGGCGATTGTCTTCCGAGTTAGCGCCTCCCTTAGGCTATAGTCGTGTGACTCAGGACTCAAGACCCCTGGCAGTGAATTTCCCACTGGGCCACCTCCAATTAGGGACGTTCAAAGTAAACTCAACACGTTGTGTCGTGTCTGTCGGCTACCTTACAGGGAAATTCATGTAGCAGCTAGTGTCAGCACGCCGTTACTACAACGTTACAAGGAGTGTAGCCGAAAAGGCCTGCTGCCTAGCTTCGCTTATTTTATTTGTCGCCCAAGTTGTTCAGCACTTGACAAAGCCGAGTCCAAGATTATCCTAGCTATCAATTAGCCAATGCGTACTCTTCGCTTATACCCACAAGGGGAATTCTCACTCTTTTTTTTTTTTTTTTTTTTGAATGCATTTCTAGAAGGCGCGTCATGACTACTGTACAAAATGCACCTGGGGGCCCGTAGGGCCCCCCTTGCGTGGCCTATACATCTACAAATTACCAACGACTCTGCAGAGATTGACCAAACAAGACAGAGGGAGTAAATGGTATAAATGGCGTGGGAGTGATGGTGTGCTAGCAGCGGGGGAGGGAGTAGCGAACTGCACTATGGGGGGTTAGGTACTAAGGGAGGTGTCGCAGGCTTGGGCGGTGTGGGGGCTGAGGCCTGACAGGTTATCGTAAAAGATAAAGGGAGGGGGCCATATGTCTGGCCAGGGAGGAATGCAAAAAGTGGACGAGCTGGGAAGAGACATACATCATCAGTCAGATTTAGGGTACGCGCGTTGCCGGCGGATTTAGTGGTGGTTCGGCACCCTTACCCCACGAAGTCACATAGGCGACTCCCCTCACCATACTTGCCACCTTTCCAACAATAGATGCTCTAGGCCAGCATTGCCACCGCATGGTGGCAGTCAGCTGTTCTTGGTGTGAGAAATCCGAGGACTTACTCACCCGCATGACTACCGGCGGGGTCTACCCTTGTTAGGGGCAGATGCAATAGGGGGTGGTGACAGGGAAACATTGCCCCCTCACCCTGGGCCCCCCACTGCGGGCATTAACGTTGTAGCCCACCCAGCGGTTGCCCACCAGGGTATGGTCAGGGTAGTGTCTGCAAACCACTCAGACCCCCTTCCTCAGACGGATCCCCCCTGTCAAGCACCAGAGCTAGAGCTACACTCTGTTGCCCTTTGGCGGTAGAGTTTGAGATAGATGGTGGTGGTAAGAGGTCAAGAAGGGATGGAATTTTCACTCTACAGGTGGATATAATTAGTTACGCCACACCCCAAAATGGAAGGTGTTTTTCATCACCCATTCTACCATTGAAAATTTAGTGGAAGTGCTTGCTATTAGTAACAATGCTTCTTATACCATATCTATGGAGTTTATGTGTATTCAAGACATTGTGAGTGTTCAATTTTGTGGCATATGAGCTTGTCAAATAAATTCACAATCACGTTTTGGGTGATGGGAAACTATTTCCATTTATAGGTGCGGCGTAACTAATTATATCCACCTGTACAACAGTGCAGAAGGATTTTTTCGACCCTATACCCACGATGTGGAGGCTGGAAACCCAAGTTTTGTCTGAGAATGTGACTTTGTAATAGGGGTCATACGATAGTATACTGGTATTTGTGGTTGGGGCTGTACGGTTTCTTCCGCGGAAAAACTCTTCGTTGCGATTTTGAAGGCAAAAGTAAAAGAATGGTTTTGTCGCGGACCCGAGTTTTTTGCCGCTGACGCATCTATAAATCTTCATGTATTGAGCATGATTTCAAATTTTGCCGTACTGATTCAAGAAGAAAGATGTCGTGTGGAATTGCTGAAGGGAAGGCAGCAAAAAGGGGCAAAATGCGGTTCCATTTGAAACTCTAATCATGACCGGCGGTCCGTGCCGAAGCCCTTTCGATCGGAGCGCGAACATTACCGTGCCACCTTTGCAAGAGCTTAAAACCTGACGTTTGCACAAATACGAACCGTTTCAGAAACGCCCACGTGTGGGGGGCACATAGAGGGTTTACTCAGTATAATTGAGCGGAGATAGCCTTTTTTCAAGGTTGGCTTGAAAGATGGGGGGGGAGGGGGCACACAGCCACAAGCTATCGCTGACTAATCTAGCTTTTTGGTAGCCCTTAACCGGATAACTGGAGGGCTTCGGCTCCCAATGAGGTGAAGTTACGTCCAGGGTTCACATGATCTTATTCAATGATAGAAGTGAGAGTGAGCGACTGTATAGGACTATTCACTGGCAACTGTGCACCCAAAATTAACTTTTGTGTCTCCGATATATGCCGAGATCATTGTGGGCGGCGGCCGGCACGGCCATCATTTTACCGGTGATGACGAACAAATCACATATTTCAGTTAGCAACTAACCAGTAGACCACACACCTAACTTTACACGTTCCAGACTGGACAGCACATATCCTAATGGATGTCCACCCGTTGCTACCAGGTTCATCGTTGCGGAACTGCTACTGGTGCTTCGACACTCGGTCCGAGTCAACGTAAGAATATTTTCCTCTGGCGCATTGTGAGCCGCTTTTATGGGTCTTCGACTGGACTTATCTCGGATATTGGGATAGTGACCCTCGACGTACGTAGTCTCGGACCTCACGGCCACGTCACGGTATTTTCAGTTTACGATTGCGGGAAACCTGTCGCTGTCAGCGGGTTGAACAAGGTCTTCTACTTGCTCATCTTACAATGATTCGAGTATCTTTATGTAAGTACTTCTTGGCTTTGGACGACGTGGGAGCTCAGGACTCAAGGTTCTCCCGACTCCAGGTATGCTTCAGGGCATGCGGAGCAGGTCGTCTTCAACACCCACCAGACAAGATGACTTTCGCCGCCTTGAGCGCCCCCTATCTCATCCTCGGCTCGTTCACCGCCCTGCTCATTGCAAGTCTCGTTACATTGAGGAACAGAAAACCTTTTCTGCCTTTGCCCCCCGGGCCGCGGCCATTACCACTTATTCAAAATCTTCTGGATCTGCCCAAGGGATTCGCAGCCTTTCATTGGGCCAAACACAAGCACCTCTACGGTAAAGCCGCATTTTCTGTGACATTTGCACTAGCTCAGAGAACGAAAGTTGAACTGAGTATTCGGCAGGCCCCATAAGCTCTTTATCCGTGCTCGGTACTACCATTGTAATCCTAAACGATGCGCAGATGGCCTTCGACCTTCTCGATAAGAGGTCGACAATCTATTCCGACAGACCTAGTTTCCTATTCGGGGGAGATATGTGCGTCTCCATATCTCCATCCTTATCATTGTTGTAAAACAAGTGACAACAGGGTAGGACTTTCCGGGTCGACACCGCTTCTTCAGTATGGACCTCTTCTCAAGATCCACCGAAGGGAGATGCGCAAATGCATTGGGTCAGCTGCAGCGTTGGCGTGTCACAGAGCTTGAAGAAGTCGAGACACATCTTCCTCCTGAAACTCCTGGAGGAACCTTCGGACCTCATTAAGCATATTAGGACGTGAGTAGTCTCAGGGGGGTAATAAAGTCGTATAGACCACTCAAAAACGTGCGCTCTTGGTTCGTCCAGCACCGCTGGTGCAATAATATTAAAGACCTCATACGGATATACAATCACACCTCACGAACGAGATCCACTTGTCAACCTTGCCGATGAAGTCCTCATCGCATTTTCCAACTCTATTGTTCCGGGAAGATGGATTGTCGATACTTTACCCTTCCGTAAGCGAAAATTTTCTGGTTTTCCCGAACCTTGCTAGAGCTTTTACTAGTGCGCCATCTCCCAGGCTGGATTCCAGGGCTTACTTTCAAGAAAAAGGCTCACGAATGGAACAAGGTCACAATGGACCTTCAAAACAAACCCTACGCTTTCGTGAAGCACCAAATGGTACATATTTGCTTTCTACAGTATTAGCCAATTACTTTCTGCCTCTCCGACTGAAACGTTTAATTTATTTAGCGAACGGGAAACGACATTTTATCGTTTGCAAGCAGTCTTATTGAAAATAATATCTCAGACGAATCTGTCATGAAGTGGATCGCAGCGACGTTATATGACGGAGGCGCGGATACTGTACGCGAATTCCATTCGAATCAATTCAGTATTTCAATTCTAACATGTCCCGCCTTTGACGACTTACAAAACAACTATAGACAGTCTTGGCTGTGGCTACGTTTTTCCTTGCGATGGTCCTTCATCCGGACGTATGTAAGAAGGCACAGGCGGAAATAGATGGCGTCATAGGTCGCGGGAGCCTTCCATTGCTCGCTGACAGAGACAGTCTACCATACATTGAGGCGGTGGAAAAGGAATGTTTGAGATGGAACAATGTGATCCCAATAGGTGCGTAGCTTCATGTCGTGCCGATTTTGCGATCTTGACCGGAAAGTTTGGTTTCAAGACATTCCGCATGTCTTGAGCGAAGAAGACACATATATGGGGTACCGGATCCCGAAAGGAGCCATCCTGCTTGCGAATACCTAGTGATTTAATCAAGTTCCCGCGCTCTTTCAGCTCAACTTACTGATGAAAGAATGTACGCACAGGCAGATGACTCATGACTCCACTGTCTATCATGACCCATTTACTTTCAAGCCTGAGCGCTTCCTTGGAGAAAACGCCGAACCCGATCCTCGGAAACTGGTGTTTGGTTTTGGACGAAGGTATGAATTCTGTGAGCTTTACAAAATTAAGATGCTGTCCGACAGAGTCACAACATTTACTCAGGATCTGCCCTGGTAAGGAACTCGCAGATGATTCTCTATTTCTTTCCATCGCCATGTCGGCCGCTGTGTTCGATGTTTCTCGTGCTAAGGATGCTTCTGGGCGTGATATTGACCCATTGTGCGAATATACCACGGGACTTATCAGGTTTGTCACTTGTGGTCGTTAAACACAGCGCCCTAACTAACCCAACATGCAGTCATCCAAAAGCATTCAAGTACTCGGTCAAGCCTCGCGACGAGAAGGCGGAACTACTCATCCGGTCTGTAATTCACAAACACCCGTTCGAAGCGGGCGACGCGGATATACTCGCGGGTCTTTCGGCGTGAGCCCTGCACATTCAAGTTGCCACATTGTCTGTCTTCGATCTACCTCAGATCGGAAACTCTCTTTTGTCTCTACTGCTTGCGAAGTAGCCCGGGAACTTTCAAAACTGAATGAAGGGCCCTAGTCGGACATGGCCAGAATTGCATATCCGAGTCCACCGACCCGGCTCCTGCACTCTGCTATTGCGACATATTTGTTTTATTAATATTGTTTCGGCACACACATATGACTGTGATTAGGCTCGACAAGCCTGTTTCAAGTCCAAATAAATAACTTGAATGGCTGCAAAAATCTGCCAAGGGTTTGTCGCTGGCTGACCCTGACCCTGACCCTACTAAATAATAGGCGCTGAAATTCTAGGTTGCACTGTAACCGCTATCGTTACATGACATTTAACCTCATAATGCAGAGGTCCGTCTAAAACTGCCACCTGCGGCAGTACCCGCCTTGGTCCTGTTATTAGTGCATTCCCGGCGCATTCCGATAACTAAAAATCAAGGTTTGCGTGCGCTTCCTGTCTGTCGCTCAGCTGCGGCGACAAGCGCCAGTGTCCCTATATGTATACTGTATCGCGGGAAGTTCTGATTATGCGGGCCTAATGTTGAAGTTCGAGCTCGATGCCGAGACGGCGTCGGAGTTTGAATTATTTTTCGTAGTATTTTTTGTTGTTGTATGCGCGCTCGGTTTCCCTCGCGCGATTATCTACTGGTTAAACGATATACTTGGATATGGAGTGCATTCGCTCGCGCCGCGAATTGCTGAATTCCAACACCTAATGCCAATGGCCTATCGAAGGTTTTCGTAGTATTAGTTGCTTGTGTCCGCGGTCAACATTGCATTAACTTAAAGTCCAGAAAATATTAATATCTTACCACTACAATCCGACTCGGAGCTCTAGAAAAATACGAGCCTTTAAAGTTCGTTTAGAAGAGACAGAGAGACAAGCCCCCGTAATTCTGTAAAATGGATGTCGACGTACGCTTCTCAATTTGTCCAATCCTTAGCTCATCAGGCATGAGACTCGGAGCGGGTCACAGTAGGGGTTCTTTAATTACCGACTCGGACTTTATGGAACCCCCAGCAGACCATCATACATCGCAGCGGGAAGGATGAAACAAGCTGGGATTGCATAATTGACACACAACCAGAGTGTTCGATCACCGGATATCCCCGTGTTCCTTCATTTTTCATGAATCTTGACTCTTGGCCATATGTCTGGATATCCGCAAGCTAAACAAAAAGACAAAATAAAATAATAACAAACAAATATAATGTACCAATATCTTTAGCATTTGAGAGACACTGACCGCATGTCCCGGACAGACCTGCTGCAATTAGTGGAGCCAGCTCCAATAGTCGCGTCTCGATTTCAACTGTAAGCAACTGTAGCCCGGGTCTTCCCACTTGCGGCCCGCAGCCGCAGGTACTTATCAACGGATACATCCGAGCCGCTATTTTTGTGGATGCATTGGTTCTCGGCCACCTTATAGAAGCCCAACAAGCCAGCACCGACGGGTTGAATCATCGTCAGCCCCGGATTTGCTATCTGACTAGATGCAGAGCCCTGAGAGTAGACGGGATTCAGAAACGAGTGTAGTACTCGTACTTAAGTGACTGGGTAGATTATATTAGATAAGCAGACGCCCATTTGAAAGAAAACCTGAAACAGACTGGTCCATCACGAGTCAGCTTTCCAGTTGAGTTGTACTTCACGCAGGAGATTAACCGTAGTTTTGTTTGTGAGCGGAGTTCGGTATGAACTACGCACAATGTTACAGCATTGCACTGGACTTTTATGCGAGTTTTACGGTTTCACCAGAGGAAACTTGACTTCCATTATAAGATGCCCGATTCTTTGAGGGACATTCTCCTAACATCGCAAGGAAGTGACATCCGGGGATGGATCAGGGAAGAGTAAGCCTCCGACTCATGACAAAGTCATTGCGTAAAGAGATTGTGACATGTATGCCTAAAGATAGCTTGTAGTCACGCATTTCGGGGAAAATGTCACGTAACGTCACACGTAAGGCCTATTACGGCGCTAGTGGACTCCCTTCATCCCTCCAGTACAGTGTACCGGAAAATTTCAAAGCTGCGTATGAAACGCTTAGGCTTGCCGTATCTATGGTAAAAGTATCACCCGTCTAAAGCGTTCTGCATTACTTACTGGTGCTCGAATCTTACTGTTAGTATAGGCTTATCGGCCATGTCCCAAGACTCCAAGAGCTCAGGCTTCGAAATGATGAAGACTCATTCTGCGAACAGAAGCAGATAAGACGAAAAAATAACGTTTCAAGCTGGAACCAGAGCAAGTACCAAGGACCTCCCCGAACGAAGAGGGGATTGTTATGGTGAAACACCGAGGACTCCCGGTACCAGTAAAGTTTTGGACCTTGGTAGGTCCCCAGTACAATGGAAGGCACAGAGTCAAGAATAATTAGCGGCCTTCGACTCTGTCCCACGCAAAGAATGGATAAGTGCTATCCTAAGGTATACTTGGGGAAGGGTAACCTTGCATTGTTTCGATGGGTTCTCAGTGCTGTGCTTTCTGCGAATATTTTTTACTGGTACTGGTAGCTGACCTCGAAACCAAGCTCGAGGAAGAATCCTGCAGGGTCTCATTTTTACCTGAACTCAAATGTACAAAGTCGCTGCGTGTGGGGTGTCTTCAAGGGTGAACCATTAGCCCGATGCGTCTGTGCATCCGTTTTGCTCGGAGATATATGTTCGGGCATAGAAGGCTATCGGGGGATCGAAACGACGAAAATTGCTCCGCTATACGTACAGCAAGTGCCACACAAACCGTTTATGGAGTACCAAACTTATTTCTCCGTGGGCTGCAAGATATCAGCGATGCACAAGTTCAAGGCGCTCATTGACCCCGAAAAGTGTTAAAGGGGCACGCAAAGAACGCTGCTCTCCCCCCATGAACGAGATGTCGTTTTCTTCCATGGATGTCCCTTACGTCGTTCTTGGGTTGGTTACCACCCTTCTCATCGCGAGCCTCGTCAGGTCAAGGAATAGCAAACTTACCTTGCCTTTACCCCCCGGACCACGACCTCTACCCTTGATTCAAAATATGCTTGATTTACCCAAGGGCTTTGAGGCCATCCACTGGGCGAAACACAAGGAATTATACGGTAAGGCTGCATTTTCTACGGCGTTGCGTTGTTCTGGGGCGGTCAATTGAATTAAACGTCCGGAAGGCCCCATAAGCTCTTTGTCCATACTTGGCAGGACTATGGTAATCCTGAACGATGCGCAGATGGCCTTCGACCTTCTCGAGAAGAGGTCAGCAATCTACTCTGACCGACCCACTTTCCAATTCGGAGGTGATATGTGCGTCTCATGCCCTTCTGCGGCGTCCCTATTCTATTGGATACCACGAATACATGACCTTTGCACAGGGTAGGCTTCTCTGGTATAATGACACTACTTCAATACGGGCCCGTCCTTAAGACACACAGAAAGGCGATACACAGATGTATTGGATCGTCTGCAGCGATGGAGCGCTTCGTCGGGCTTGAAGAAGTAGAGACCCACCGCTTCCTTTTACGGGTTTTGGAGGACCCTTCGGGCCTTATCAAGCACATCAGGACGTAAGCATACTCAACAGTTTGACGCCATAAGCCAGTCACATAGATCACTCACAGACATGCACTCTTGGTTAATATAGCACCGCTGGCGCAATAATCTTGAAGATCTCATACGGATATACAATCACACCTCACAACTCTGATCCGCTTGTTGAACTTGTCGATGAAGCCCTTGCCGCGTTCTCCGATTCCATTATCCCGGGAAAATGGGCCGTCGATACTTTCCCTTTCCGTGAGTGGAGTTGTCAGGTTTTATCAGACTTTATCTAAACAGTCGCTAGTGCGCTTCATTCCTGGCTGGGTTCCTGGTACAGGCTTTAAGGAAAAGGCTCGAGAGTGGAACAAAGTCACGACGGACTTCATAAATAAACCTTACGCCTTCGTAAAGCATCAAATGGTCAGTACACCCTTAACAAAAAGCTCGCAGTATTCCCCAAAGCTGATGACCCCTGACGCACCGTATATAGAAAACCGAAAACGGAACCCCATCGTTTGCGAGAGATCTAATTGAAAGGAACGTCTCAGACGAATGGAACATGAAGTGGATCGCTGCTGCGTTATACGGAGGAGGTGCAGATACGGTGCGAAGCTTGGTTGGTTGGTTGGTAAAAATCTGACAGGTGAAAATTTGTGATTGTACGGCTTTTAAACGATTATAGACCGTCTCGGCGGTGGCGACGTTTTTCCTCGCGATGGTTCTTAATCCGGACGTTTACAAGAGGGCACAAGAAGAGATAGATACTGTCGTAGGCCGTGGAAGTCTCCCGTTACTCAGTGACAAAGGGCGTCTGCCGTACACGGAAGCGGTGGAAAAAGAGTCTCTAAGGTGGAATAACGTGGTGCCAATGGGTGTGTAGTCTCGTAGCACTACCTCTTATTGTTCATCGACGTAACTAAAAATCATTTAATTCTAAAGGCCCCCCGCATGTTTCGTGTCAAGAAGACACATACATGGGTTACCGGATCCCTAAAGGAGCAATCGTGATGCCAAACATTTGGTGATCTATTTGTCTTTCCTAGTGCTTTTACTGATGTTTGCTGACCAAAAGATGCACGAGTAGGCAAATGACTCATGATCCTGCCGTTTATCATGACCCGTTCGTTTTCAAGCCTGAGCGCTTCCTCGGCGAGAACGCCGAACCTGATCCACGAGCTCTGGCATTTGGGTTTGGGCGAAGGTGCGTACCTTAAGGTTTTCATGCAGTCGGTGTACGTACTATCCAATTAACTGTTCGTCTAGGATTTGTCCTGGCAAGGAGCTCGCAGATGGCTCGATGTTCCTCTCTATTGCGATGGCAACTTCCGTTTTCGACATCTCCCGTGCAAAGGACGCTACGGGACGTAATATTGACCCGGTATATGAGTATACTCCTGGGCTTATTAGGTTCGTTATTGCTTATGATTGCCATAATTTGAAGTGATTGGATTCCCCTTGCCAACTCTCTCTTGCAGCCATCCGACGTCATTCGAGTATTCGATTACGCCGCGCGACGAAGCTGCCGAGCTGCTTATCCGCTCCGTTCTGGATAAACACCCATTTGAGGCCGGTGACGCAGATATACTTGCAAGCCTTTCAGTTTGAGCTCTGGCTTTTTGCCTTATCGGCAGATAACATATCAAAAAATGAGTGTACACTCCAGGATTTATCTATGTACTGGATAATTTAAAAGTGGACAGCAAAACTACGTGAGAATGTGGTGTCGCTTGGAATGGTTTTTGCTCGATTTAGGAGATAACCCTTATGCGCGGTTCGAATTCCACTGACATAGCACTTATATTGCCGCATGTCCTTCTGCGAGTTTATATTTTGTTTCTGAGTTTACGTCCGACGGCGTACAATTTTCAAGATCGACCTGCAACATAAAGGTTAGCTCTTAAGAACTTGGTGACAGCCGGAGGCCTACTTCAGTTCTACTATCGGACGTGACTCCGGTCTCGACCCTAATGACAACCTTCTTTCCATCCTGCAAACAAATAAACAGCCGTGAGAATATGGTAGCTGTGGCTGGTCTTGCAAGACAAACTGACCCCGCTGTAAGAGGTGTCGGATTCAAGAGGCGGTGAGCGGAAGTTATCCATTGAGATGCCCGTAGCGTGTATACTCTGGATACTCTCCCCGAACATGCTCCGCACGCTTTTACGTGAGTTGAGCGTGGCTAGCAGGGAGTTCATGTATACTGAAAACACATCACGTTTGAGCGATATGCACAGTTAATCTCTAGAAATTTGTGAAACTCACGTCGACTAGTCATAAGATAAAACAAGATATAAAGAAAGGTCTTCGGAAATGCAAGGTTCATAGCCAGACACACGATAGCCGTCATGCCAGTCAGCAAGCCGGTGTTGATAGTGAAGAGTATAAGGCGATTGACGACCGACTCGCTATGTCGGAAACCGGTGCGCGAGCGTCGCAGAAGAAAGACCATGGCGCCTGCAATAGCGGCATCTGCGATTGCGTTTACGACATTGATTGAGCGCGTAAGATTCTTGATAAGGAGCAGCTGGGCGAATTGTGTGAAATGAATAGCCGTCCCGAAATAAACTGCATGACGATGAGCAAATCAGATGGCACAGGGTGAAGAAAAGCGGCATACCGAGAGTCGTTATGAGCTGCGCGAGCACAAATACAAAGACGAACCCTGTTAAAAAGATGTTCTTCTGGCTCACTGTCCATTGGGTGAGTCTTTAGATCCGCCAAGCCATACTTGATCGTATGGACTCACGACCCCATATGCGCACTGTGAAGAAGGACTGGACGAGGAAGCAAATTGCCGCGGTAACTACAACCATTACCATCAGAGATCTGTAGCAGCTGAGATTAGATGAATGCGCCCAGAGCCCAAAGCCAGTACCCGCCTTTCTAGAACTCCCAAGAACTCCACGTTCGCATAATGGGTGACTAGATACGTATAGCAGCACTGCGTGATCAGGCCTTGGTGCACGGTGTCAAGAATCCAAACGACGAGGACGAGCAGTTTAATCCACAACGGGTCCTTTGCATGATATGCCTGTCCACTGACAGTCAATAACAGAGAATGCGAGCAAGATGGTAGACTTAGACACACGTTATAGTAGAAATACATTTGTACAGTTCCCGCACCCCATAGTCTATGTTTCCAAATGAGATGGGAAAGTTAGCCACCTGGAAAAACTTACGCCATTGAAAAACTGCATGCTTTTAAGATCAGGTGAGTCTGTAAATGTATACAAGGAGATGAACATACACGACGCCCAAGTACAATGCGCCCATCTATACTTCAAAGACTTAGAAAGTGATACCACGAGATAACAAGTGTGAGTTCGTACCGTATTATCAAGAGCGGGAATGGCTGTTGTAGAGCTCATCTTCGGTAGATCGAGGAATAAGTCATTAACAGTCAGCGTCCGCGCTGAAAGGATACACTGAGAGGTGCTCTTCTCGCTTGTGGTTTCAATCGGGAGGGAGGGGTGGGGGAGGGGTGCGCGTAGGAAGAAACGAGAAGGGGGGGAATGCGGGCGGCAGCTATCGCCACTTGGACTGTTGTATTTATTGCTTCGAAGCCTCCTGATTAAATTGCTGTCGTGAAATTTTACGACCTAGTAGGCAATTGTATTGCGTTCTGCTCAGGGCGGGAAATACAGAAAGCGAACTAACGTTATAGCCTCAAAGCTTCTGATTCGCTTAGCCGTAGATTCAACACGAAAGTGCCGAAGACCTACGGGCACTTTGGGGCCCGCGAATGGAAGTGGTGTGGGGTCGACGGGCACTTTGGACCTCTTTGGACAACGTGCTGACGCGTAGAGTTCAATATGCTATCCGAATTGACAAATCTTCATGTGGTGACCGATTAAGGCCCAGGTCCTCGGAGTGCCCGAGGGCTCTTTTGCGCTTAAGCCCCGTAGGTAAGGGCAGCCCTATTCTCGGACCGTGGGGGCATCATCCCTGACGCACATCCGCCACGGAAGTATATTGAATTCGCCATCAGAGCGTTATGTCGTTGAACACGGGAAAAAGAGACGATTTTTTGTTAGCGTTTCAGCAAGGTTTATTTAAAAACATCGCCGACTTGATCGGTATAATGACCACAGAAGATCGGTTGGTTGGGCGGAGCGATCATAAATTCTTCAAGAAGAAGAAAAGGGGACACACTTAACCGGAGCCTGTCCGATCTGCACACTAGATCTGATCCAGCGGCAAGCCCACTTCAGCCCCGAGGATCTGCCAGTGCGAGCTCACGTATATTCGAACTTTGCGACAGAAACCTTAGCTACACATGAGGCCGACTTGCGGACATCGAAGATTGCGATCAAGTTCAAGATCTGTTGAGACTGTTGCCCAGTACTGGTAGTGCACTCTACCGCAGCATCGGAATCGGAGCCAGTGTAAAGTATCAGAAATCCAATTTGCTTCCGCAGATCTAGAGTGTCCCTTGCTTACATCATGCGATAAATCAGAACCGTGGCTGGTACTTACTTTTAAAGCCTTAGACTGGGGCGATTCGGCACGCTGGTTAGCAGCGTTTCACATCCCAATTGACAGATTGGAGAGAAGATAGCTTGAAATATGTACTAATTGCGGCCGGACTCCGAGTGCCTCGAAAAAAAAAGAAGAAAGAAAGAGACAAGTTAGCGAGATGAATGCCAGACCGTGAGAGAGACATGGTAATGCCGGTCTTTCAACTTGCAAGGTCGGCAGCACGGGTAGGTTCTCTCCGGCTGGTGGTTGATCACTGACGAGGCCCGGGGGACATAGATCCGAAGCCGTCCACATTGACTCCCTTCATGAATCAACCCATTGATGAAGTCGCGGACATACGAACACGCTTCCCTTCCACTGGCCGCGCACACACCAAGGCGCAATTACAGTCACCTTATCGCCTTTTTTCTCATATCTGTCAAATTAGAAGAGCACACAGTTTTACCGAACACTGGAGACACAATGCGCAGGAACAGTACGAACGTCCACTTTCACAGGAGTTCATTTGAGAGACATTGTAACGGAAATGGAAACGGACAAATGGTGTAACCAAGAGGCGAATTACACCGTTTACAATGGAAGACTCTTGAGTACATCTGCGTCGCCCGACTCGAACGGATGTTCATCCAGCACACTACGAATGATAGACACAGCCTGTGTGTCTCGCGGCTCGATTCCACACTTGAACGGACTCGGATGACTGTAGAACAAGAGGGAAGAACATCAAAAAAAAGCTGGTTCGCGCGCAAAAAATAATTGCAGGCCTGATGATCCCAGAGCAGTACTCGTAGACAGGCTCCACTTCTTTCCCGGACTGATCTTTTGCCCGAGTGATATTAAAAGAGCTGATAGTCATAGCGATTGAAAGGAACAGTGATCCATCAGCGAGTTCTTTTCCGGGGCAGATCCTGATGAATTTGCGGCACTGTCATCGTCACTCGTTCTATGAAACTTAGAGGACATACCTTCGTCCAAATCCGAAAACCAAATTTCGTGGGTCTGGCTCAGCGTTTTCGCCCAGGAAGCGCTCGGGAATGAAATTGAAGGGATCATGATACACACTAGCGTCGTGCGTCATTTGCCTGTATAGTTTAGATGAGCAGGGTCAGGAGGAGATTTGAGGTTTGTTTTACCAGATGTTGGGCAGCACAATCGCGCCTTTAGGGATCTGATATCCGTCATAAACGTCATCTTGCGTAAGGAGGTGAGGAAGTCCTGTGATTATAATACAATTAAGATGGTGTCAGTTTGCTAATTGCTGTGGTACGACATAAAGGAATATTCATACCCATTGGGACAACGTTATTCCATCTCAGGACTTCTTTTTCGAGTGCTTCAACATACGGAAGGTGTTCCCTGTCCGCGAGGATTGGCAGACGATCACGACCTACTACTCTGTCGAGTTCTGCCTGTGCCTCATGGAAAGCATCCGAATAAAGTACCATAGCGAGGAAGAATGTCATCGTCGCCGACACACTCTGCATGTCGGACGGGTTGGTCAGGAGGATGTGTCAGTGAAACCAAAAGGAGCACTGCGTACGGTATCCGCACCCCCACCGTATAGCGTGGCAGCGATCCACTTCATATCGTGTTCATCCGATACGTTCTTCTCCAATAGTACGCTTGCGAAGGAAGGGGTTGCATTCCCCGTTTTCTAAGCCACTGGAGGTAAGCACTCTCTGCATTGGACAGAGATCGTTGGATCGGGAGGATACGAACCATCTGATGTCTTGCGAAAGCAAACGGTTTGTTGATATATTCCGATATGGTTGCATTCCACTCGCGTGCAGTGTTCTTGAAGCCCATACCAGGAATCCAACCGGGAAAATAACGCACTAATAATTGATTGGTGTAAGCATTGGGTGGCGGGCGAGCGATTGGATAAGCGACGGATGAAAACAGTGCTGTTAAACGAAAAAGAAAAGTGGGAACGGATGGCTTACACAAAGGCAGTGAGTCGACAGTCCATGTCCCTGCTTGGCAGGATTTGGAGAAGATATCGAGAGCTTTGTCTGCGAGATCCACGAGCGGGTCCGGCCCGCTAGGAGTGATCGTATAGCCATGCGAAATCTTCAGAATGATCGCTCCGGAGGTCCTAAGGTTGTCCACACAGATTCAGCTGCAAGTCCTACCGCGGCGGAATATACGTACTTCCTAACATGTTCTGCAAATTTCGAGGGTTCCTCGAGGAGACGAAATAAAAAGCGACGAGTCTCCACTTCTTGGAGACCTTTGATACGTGCCAACGCCGACCGCATCCCGATGCAGGCGTGCATTTCTCTACGGTGCAATTTGAAACGTGTGCCATATGTTACAAGCGGGGTCGATCCGGAGAACCCCACCCTTATTTAAAGAAAGGCAGTCAAGGTGTCAGACTTTGGGAAGAACATTGGAGGTAGTAAATGAAACAGCTTACATCTCGCCACCAAATGGAAGTGAAGGTCGACTGGAATAGATGTTAGAGCGTTTATCCAGCAGGTCGGTAGAAATGTGTGCATCGTTAAGAATGACGATGACAGAGCCTAACACGGAAACTGAGCTGATTGGACCTGAGAACATTTCTTAGTAAATAGCCTATGCGACAAGAATAAAAGGAGGTGGACGCTCACCATACAAGTCTTTGTGTTTTGCCCAATGTGGGCCCTCAAGACCCTTGGGTATGTCAAGCAAGTTCTGGATAACGGGCAGAGGCAGAGGGCCAGGAGGAAGAGGAAGCAATGGTTTGCTTTTCCTCAAGCGGGAAACGCATGCAATCAGAGTAACGATGACAATTCCAAGGATAATGTCAAGGGCTTTCAGAGTGACCGCCATGCTCGTGATGTATGGTAAAGACGAAATTGCTTGGCTCTTTATAACAGCTTCAGTAGTCGGCAGGAATGAGCATGCAATCAGGGTAATAGATTTCGGGAACCACAAACTCCAGGACCACAGCCATTTCATACGAAGACGGCAGAGCCTGATGATTGCAGGGAAAGATTCGGCGCTAAAGTTTTCTTGAACATCGTCCGGGAAAAGGCTGCTTGAAGCGAAAGTAAAAAAAGCCCGGGTATACGGATCTCAAAATACAGCCTTTTTGTTCGAGAAGATTGCATTCAAGCAGGTTATAGAGCCTTCAAAGCATTGCTAGTAGCTTCTTCTTAGATCAGAGCAGCGGCTTAAGGATTTTAGCGGAGAGGAAACAGACTGTTATTAAATAAATATAATGAAACAATATAAATAACAGATGGTCATATGAACAACCATCTTACTAAGTGAACGATAACGCAACGATAACGCCATACAATAGGAGCTATGATAGTTATAGTATATGTAGCTCACGGTAGATGTATATAAGGAGAGCTGGTCTCTACTATGAAATACATCGGTTTACACTGATAACCCCATTCCCTCTCAACTACTACCACTGCACCTCATTGTCTACCACAATGTGTGTAGATTTTAAGAACTGTGTTCCAAGCACGTGTGAGGTGAGAAGGTCCATTCGTGAAGTGGCATCGCTCTTCATTCAAGGGATTTCCCAAGAACATTTTACGGTAATAGACATGCGGAGGTTCGCAAATCGTCTCTTCAGTAGCTGAAAGCCCAGCGGTCTTGAGTCTGAATCATTAAACCCGACTTTTGGGTGAGAGTATTAGCGCCTACGGAAAGGAATGAGGCCGACACATCCGTCACGAAGAATGATTCAAAGCTGTTTTTCTTTGTTGCTGTGCGTATTCTGAGTCTGACCTGCATAGATTCTCTCCGAGCTATGAGCACTTCAAGGGATTGGAAGATAAGAGCTGTTCCATTTGGTTTTTTTACGATCCGTATAATCCAATAGCAGCTCTACAGCATCAAGCCTTCTAAGTATCCCGCAGCAGACTTCTACTGTAGTCAGAAAAACCATTTTTGCTTGCTACTCCTGTCGGACTCGTTACCCAGCAAAGACTTATTAGATTCCACCTAGTGTGCAGTTTCGTCAATACGGAGAATAACGATGAATCCAGGAATAGAACGAGAAAAGCTGTGCTGGTAGAATCGGTCGTTGCCCGTGAACAAGGCTGACGAGGAACGGTGTCGACCCTCGGCAGCGCTTGCGACCGCATGCTTTGTAATGATCGTAAATTCCCGCTTCTGGAAAATGCCCCGAGCCTTGCGGCCCTTGCCACCATCATCATCGGCGTCTGGACTCTGGAGTGGAAGGAGAAAAATCTATGAGTTCATATAAAAGAAGAAAATTTGTGAAAGTAATTCTCCATCAGAAGTATAGTATGACGGCTTCTCTCTCAAGCAGCAAAGCTCTCCGCGATAGTAGTGATTCTGAGTGACTGTGGCTTCGGTTCAGCTTCACTTTATAGCCTCGCTTGCTGCTGGGTATTGTTAGTCCCAGTATTGTAGTTTCATCATAGCACAGCTCTCGAATTGCGGGCTATATCGGCGTCGGTAGCGGGCCATAGATGTGATACAACAGTCATTCAATCATTGGGAAGCGCCTGAAGGGAAGCTAGTAGTATAACAAGTGTGTATGAACTTCCATACACGAAACATTGGCATGACTTCCGCAAACGATCCTCTCCGAACCCAGCTCACGGCTCCGTGGAGTGCGGCGTCCGCATCGCATCTCGTACTACTGTAGGATCGGTAGTAAGAGAAAACAAGGTAAGTAAGGGTACATTGGACGATTCGCTCTCGCGTTGACGGTGGCTCGTAGGCTGCTATTAAATAAATATAACGAACAATATAAATATAGTACGTGGTCATATGAACAACCACCTTACTAAGTGAACGATAACGCAACGATAACGCCATACGATAAGAGCTAGTTAGTTATAGTAGTACTAGCCACGGAACGTGTATATAAGGGAGCTGGTCTCGCCTAGAAATACATCGGTTTACGCTGATAACCCATCCTGCCTGAACTTCACCACTGCACCTCATCGTCTACCACAACGTGCGTAGATTTTAAGAGCTGCGTTTGCGTCTCCGCAGGAATTAATCAAAGACACTCTAAATCACGCCTGCGTTCTTCGCTTTAGGTACTTAATTAAGTCGAGGACGCCACTCCGTAATGACACCTTCATGCAAGCGTCGGCGTGACAGGTAGGCGTTTAGACAAGTCCGGGGGTCAGTTTGAGCATGCAAGTGGATGTAGAGTTCTAAATCTTAGGACCGAAGTTTGCCAGTCAGTTTAGGACACTTTTCTAAACCGTACGCGTAATGCAGAAAAACGTCGACCGGTACAGGGAATCTTGCTGCTGACTAACGTATTGGTGCACATGCTTTCATTACCATATAAGGTACATTACAAATGTATAGAAATTATCATACCCAGCAATTCAGGGCTGATAGCATGGTTTAGAAATGTCGTCTGAAGAGGGGGGTCTACCCCTTCTCTAGATGCCAGAGGTTTAGAACAGCCCAACCAGGACCGAAATTTTGCTCGGGGCTTTTAGAGAGGTTTAGAACTTCAGAACGTGTTCTAAACGTCTAGTACGGGAAGTCATCCACTGTACGAGATGTAATGCAAGCCGGTTATATTTCAGTGAAAATCGCTGGGCAGTGAGTCCGAGAAAACTATGGAAAGTTTTCCATATTGATATATGAGCGTGATGTGGGCCATGTGGCGGGATTCCCGGTATGTATGTCGGGGTTCAAGTGGTGTACCTTAAGTTACGCGGGGTGGAGGCCTTCAAAATGAAACGCCCCTGTATGCCTGTATCCTGAGTCTGGCGGTTAGCAGAACTTGAGTCTTCAAGTTGAGTACAAATTTAAACGATTGGTCAGCGGTCAGTCATATGGTACATAACCAAATGTTCTTAGTATGCAAGTTTGTCTTTTCCGATGACTAGCCCGTGTATTATATATTACCAGGCTTTCCTTACAAGGAACTGAAGCAACAGTTCGGTTACGACGGAGATGGTCTCACATCAAGGGGCGCCGGAAGTCATCTTAAGCTTCAAGGAATTTAATGCCCCCGCGTTCCTACCATCAAAAGCCGATCAAACCGACGGCAGCACGCTACCCCCCCAGCTGATGTGGATTTATCTGCCGGGATTCACGTTGTCGACGCAATCTGAGCCAACGTCCAGACCCCATGTCTCAATTTACCGGATCAGATCTTCAGAGTGAGCCCTTGCTCGGTTAATTTGTTTGATCCAAAAGAAGAAAGGGCGTGACTTACTAAGATTAAAAATACTCCAAAATAAGCGAGTTTTTCTGATGTATACCCAATTCTGGACAGGTTGTGACGATGGAAAATGGGCCATAATATGTCCGCGGCCTTGTCATACACTAAGCGGAATAATCCCATAGTCGAGCCTGAGCCCGAGTTTGTCCCCTTATCAAGCGAGATTTCAAGTATGGCTAGTGGAGGTCACGATATTCCTTTCCTTAAAACTTCCCCCCATCCTCCTCGATCTTTGTGGAGAGCTGGCTCGCGCATGCTAGTTTCGTCTCCCCCACCCGGCATTCACGTATAGCAGCTTTAGTGAAGCCGCGATAAGCATGTCTTCGACTGGTAGTACGAGTCCCCCGGCGGGCAATGTGACGATCCCGAGTCTTGCTTCCGCCGGGATTAAGCTGGACAACACTGTGAGAAGCCTTCTCAACTCGAACCACGGACAGGCTCAAACCTATTTTTGAAGATGGGTGCGCTTTATATTGGCGTTGTGTAAGCGCAGCTTGCTTCAATTGAACTGTGGGACATTTTTAACGTGGCTGCTTGACAGATTCGGCATGGCGTGAGTCTCCGATATGCTCTGTCGAATGGTTATTAAGTGCTTTTGTTGACCTTATCTTAGCCTCTGGGGGATAGGGTCAGTGCAGATGTACTACTACTTCAACGTACGTCGCTTTCAGACGCTGCCTATATATTAATAGCATTCATTTGATCCACCCAGCGATATCATAACGATCACTGGCGATTAAAACTTATTGTGCGGATTTTGGCTTCCTACTCGGATTTATACGGGAAAAGGCTCAAATCACAGCGAGCCAGGTCATTACCGCCTGGGCCCTCGATACTCTTCACCAAGCGCTGATTACACATGCATGTTATGTGTATTTGATAAAGGAATATGCAAATGTGCCATATCTCCTCCATCTAGAGCCGACCCTCGAAGTAGGTCCTTCCTCGATCTGAAGAGTGTACGCGTTGTCTAATTATAACTCTTGAAGTATATGGTTCTTGTTAGCGTACGCAATATAGTTATAATTTGAGCCCGTGCCTCTCAAGTTAGTCATTTTCAGGCTTTCACCTGCTTACTGGTCCAGACCTTCCTTGTATATCGGATATGGAGACGTGAGTATAAATAGCTTGTCCATTCTCCCTTCCCAAGTTTGCTAACGTAAGAATAGTAAGCCACAAAAACATGCCGCTTGTGTGCGCCTTAGAGATCATAGTCGTCGCCGAGTTTATTGCTGTTACATGTACGTCTCACAAAAATAATCACTGGGTATTCCGCAATAACAGGCTCGTTTTTCTGTGTGCAGCATTCTTTGGCAGGGGGTGCGTTTACTTCATTATGTTTAACGGACCTCTTACTAATACTAGTATGAATGCAAAGAATCCAGTTCAATTCCTTCCTCCAGGTCCCATCGATTGGGTGGATTTCGAAGCTGATCAACAGCCTTATGGTGGCCTCCGACTTCGCAGTGGCAGGTTCACTTATTTATTACCTCAATCGCTCGCGTACAGGATTCAGGAGGTCAGAAACAATGATCAACCGTCTGATCATTTTCACCATCAATACGGGCCTCTTGACAAGCATTTCGGCGACCATGTCACTAATTTTTGTGAGCTCATCATATCATTTCACCGGAAGGGTATCCGGCGTACCACGAAGGCTTGCGAGCTTACACTTCGATGATAGAGTTCGCTGTATCCAACGGCGCTTATTTACGTCGCATTTTTTATTTGCGTAAGCAAGCGTGCGTCCTTCATCTATATCCCGTGCTGGCCTTTTTACTTACTTCTTGAACGATCGACACCAGTATACGTGAATTCGCTATTCGCGACGTGAGTGTGCTATCTCTCCCCTTGGAAAGAAGGAACTTAATTGTGATTTCTCAGATTGAACTCCCGGTCGAGCATGCGTGATGGATGGGCGGAAGAGACCGGGGACAGCCAGTCGATTTCCCTTTCTGCACTGCGTGGCAGTTCACGTAGCCACGGGATTGAAAGCGGAGCAAACAAGGGAAAGAATGTACTTTCTATAAAAGTGGACACAGAGACGACGCATGACGACGGCCGTGATGCAAGCCAGGTACGCTGTGATTGCGGCGTTTCCACAATACTTCCAGCTCACAGTGTCCCTTTGTTTCCATTCAGCGTGGCTTCGATACCGATGCAGAGTTAACGGAGTACACTAATGATTCAAAGCGCACCTTCTCAAAGTCGGAGGTTAAAGGTGTAAGACCATAAGTCCGGTGACGACCTGTATGACGTGGGACCTGTATATCTGTTCCGACTAGCTGTTGATATTATATAGCATTCACTTATCGTAAATATTTTTCGAGTTGTTGTTTCGACAATCCCTGTTTCCATTGTACCGTTGTTTCAAAATCGCGATTGATATGCGCTTACTTGCAGCTTGGATTGAATCCGGTTAATACCCGCCTCGCGGTGCACTTGGACGTCTTAGACTGAGAAGAATCCTATTCCATTCATAGAACTACCTTTTTATTTAGTAACCTCCGTCTGACCAAAATAGCTATCAGTTCGACTAGAAGCAAGCATGACCCGAATGGAACGGATTACATTATCTCGTAAATCACATAAAGATCTTAATACATTAATATTTACACAGTACAGGACACACGGGCTCTAGCGGTAAACAAGAAAAAGAAAGGTCTCCATACCCACGAGCAAGCTCAGAACCGCGGTCACGAGAAATTCAAATCCTCCCAGCCCTGCGTGACCGGGCCGGAATTCATGAGACCGGCCTCCTGCATCAAGGCGGACCAAGCCTCTGCAGATACTGTGCCCTCTGACGAAAAGGCTGGATTATTATCAACAATAGGCGCGAACGAGACGGGGTACGACATGAATGCGTCCACGTCCGCCGCCGACATAGACGCCGGGCCTCCGGGTGCGTACATCAGCGGGTCGAAATGTGTGGAGGGGTCTTGGCCGAAGTCCATGCCTTCAAGGACGTCAGCGAACGGGAATGCTTGGGGGGGCGTTTGCTCCGCTGGCCCGTGCATCGTAGACATCATCGACGCCGTTGGAGGCCATGGCCATGATTGATATTGTTGTTGCTGTTGCTGCTGTTGCTGCGGAGGGGCCGGCATCGGTCCCATCGATTGAGGCAGTGGTTGCTTCTCCGAGGGCTGCTGTTGACCCGTGTATTGCTGTTGCGTGGCGAACTGGGCGGCAATAGCAGCCGCGCGATCCTGCTCCGCTCTAGCGAACCACTCACGTGCCTTGTCGGGAGACCCGACAAAGCCCGGTATGTGCTCTTGAAGGGGATTGTACGATGTGGATTGACTCGACTGGGCCTGCGGACCTACCGGGTCCGCTGCGGTATTTGTATTTTGCATCGTCCAGTTTTTCGACGTCGATAAGCCTGTATTATTGTTCTTCGTATTATTGTGGATAACCAAGCCCTCCGGCGACAGGTGTGCCCTGATTGCAGCATGAATAGGATTTGGACGCGCGGCCGGCTGAGGTGATGATCCAGTAGTATCTTCGGGCGACGTAGCACTGCTTGACGAGGGAGAAGCACTAGCACCGGAGGACGCCGTGGGTGTGGGCGACTCAGCAGCTATGGAAGCTTGTGCACCAGGGTATAAGTACTCTTCCGTCATAGCGGGGTACGCCGCCTGCACCTCCTCATACGCGCTCGGCGTTGACTTGGGCGCTGGTGACGACGTATGCTGGACGAGGCGTGTTACGCCGCGCATAATGAGAAGATCTGAATGTTCTAAACCGATTAAAACTTCCCCTGCCAAGGCGGGATTCTGTAAATCCCGCTTTTTCGGCCCCGCCATTTACGGCGAAACTCGTACCGCCTAGGGATGGCTGGGCTACCTGGAGCGTTCGAGAGCAGAGGAGCGAGGTACGTGCCTTGTCGCACAGTCGTTGGAGCAATGGCTAAAATTAAACAATAAGAAAAGAAAATACGCAGTAGCTTTACCAAAATCGTACCAAGCTGTGCTGCACCACCGGATGTGACGAAACGGCCTCAAAGAGCTCCATAGCCTTTTCGAGCTCGTTGAAAGCGGAGGCGGCAAAACTGACTGTAGGAGCCCTATTGACAACTGACGCCAGAATAATCTGTCTTTCCACTCAGTTACAAATCCCACCATGACATCGCACATGTGGAAAGAATTGCGTACCGCAGCTGACAGTCCGTTCGCCCACATCGGCCACATGCGGAAGAGCACAAGCGCAAATTCGTCGTATGCCTCACGCATAATCCTAAGCAGGTATGACGCACTACGGTACGTCGACAGGAATGAGGGCACAAAAGGGCTGCGCATCGGGTCTTTCGGGAAGTCAAAGATTGCGCGCGCAAAGAAGTTCCGGTGGATATAAAACAATGCTGCAGACAAGGCACGCAAATAGTAAGTGGTATTTGCCGTTAGCAATATTACGACAATTGAGTATCAATCGACTACTCACTCATCTCCTTATACCACACGGTCACTAATGGATGAAGACGGTAAAAATCAGCATCAATACCGGGACCGCGCATCGGACGGTTACGCCCGACGTAGGGGTGCGTGTCGAAGTCCCGAACCTTTCGGTCGAGTTCTAAAATCTCCGAATACTTAGCAGGTCGCGCAGAACAGAGTTTGTCGACCACAAGAGTAAGAATATCGCGCGCAAATCGATAACGCCATCGCCAAACTGTATTGAGATTGAAAATGGACACTCTCCACTATAAGTGTGGGGCGGGTTAACTCACCACTCTGGACCACTGTACCATCATCTTCCACCGTAGTACCACGGTCTGTTGGATACTCACAATCGATTACGTTTAAATTGAAAAGGGTCGGTCTACCAGTCCCTAAACTCTGAAGTATTTCTCTTAAGCCGAACTCGCAAGGATGTGGCTGCGAAGACGGGGGAACGTACCTTCCATATATCAATCAGAAACATTTCCCAGAAACATCGTCTTCGACGATCGACAATTTTCGGGTCAAGTTTCCAGCGCGCAGGGTCACGATCTAGAAGACGCAAACAATGAAAAAACTGAACTTAAGACACAGGGCACAAGAGAGCTCACGTAATCCAATCTTTCATGCCGTAAAAAAGTCAAAATATGCATCTGGAAACGTAGAATCAATCTCACTCACACTTGCTGCGATGCTGACGCCGAGAGACATCATCTTCCACGTAACCTCCTGCGAGGGTCTCCGGCATGTATATGTCTCAAACGAGCCCAGGATGAATATGGCTTGGCATGCTGCGAGAGAACCGCCGTCGAAGACATTTTTCAGGCCAAGCGCTGCGCGAGCGAGTTGTTGGTAACGCATAGCCTCGGCGTTTTGTGGAGACAGTGTGAGGTCGGCGACCGCGCCGCACGCAAAGACGGCTAGAAGCAGCGCGAGGTCGTGCAATTGTTCGGGGCGCAGCTCACTCGGATCAAGAATTCGCCGGCGGGGGTAGAACACGGGCATGAGATCCTCGGTAACCTGCTCGCGGCCGATCGGACCAAGGAACCACGCAAGGTTTGTGAAGTACGCCTCGTACAGCGCTTGTGCGCGCTCGATGGGCGGCAACTGCGTGATGATCTGCGCTGCGAGCAGGTTCGCGGGGAGGCACATGGGCGCGAACGGCCACATTGCACTCGCCTGCTCGATTTCGGGCATGGACCCGGTGCCTTCAATCGCATGCGTGGTTTGCGCCTTATCAAAGACTTCCTGTGAAAGGGGGGTTAGGTCCGCATTTATCTTAATGAAACGCGCCAAATGAACCTCTTACCATCACCAGTAGTTGCTAGTAGATAAATAATCAGTTAGACTGAAGAAGATTTCCCTGGTACTATGAACGAACCTCGGTCGCCGTCGCACCCAGGAAGCGCATCGTGTGGCCGTCAGTGATTGATAACGTCCCGAATGCACTCATCAGCTCCTCCTCCCCTTCGTCTTTCTCCTTGTTCTCTGAGTCAGCAATCTCGTATGTGTCAATGCCTTGCTTTATTGCAAGCAGCTCGGGCGCAAGAAGTGCATGGGGGCTTGAGCGCAGTCCTGTACTGGTATGTATATGCAAAGCATCCTCGAGTGCACGAATACGCTCGCTCATCGCCGTGAGCTTGTCGTAGACGCGTGCGGGATCGGAGGGGAGCCGCAGCGCGGCGGGCCCGGGATCTGCACGGTGTGAGCTTTGACCTGCGCCGCCATTGACGCCTGCAATGGGCGTGAACACGGGCAGGATAAACAGAGTGAGGAGACACACCTGTCGGGCAAATCTGTTGGCAACCGCGGCGCTTGCACGAAGAACATGGAACCTAGGCGACATGGCGTCAGACACAAAGACAATGTCGTATGTTTTTCTGAGACACTGACCTTCTTGTCGCACTTGAGCTTCAGCCTGTATTTTTGTCAGCAAAAGAACGAACGGCCGGTGAAGGGCGGGCATAGGCACCGACCTGCGACACTCTGCACACGATATCTCGCCGCGCGCACGCTTAAGTTCGAGCTCACGGATGCGCACTCTGCGCAGCTCGAGGCCCGTTTCGTCGGAGGTGTCTGCGTCGCGCTTGACGGCGGGCGGCATTTTGGACTGAGCAAGGGAAGAGTCAAGTCGCGGTAATTATAGGACATGCAGCCGTGGCCGACGAGGCGGTGTATACTATATAGTATATGAGCGTCGCCGCCGACCTACGCGGAGATGGGTATGCGTGTCTCGGCACGCACGGCACGACTGCGCCATCGTCCAGTTCGTCCGAGGACCGCGTTCTTAGTCCTCAGCCCGCAGCAGCATATATACAAAGAACCTGGTCAGTCTGCTGCGGTCCTACTACACCCTCTTCTTTTCCTCCCACCGCGAATGCATCTTCTACTGGCTCGGGCAAGTCGGCTGTGTTTTATAAACGACTATCAGCGCGCACCAATCAAAAGGCTATCGAACCTGCGATCATTTCGGAGCAACAAAGCAAACTGATAATAACCGATGACTCAGACATGAGCGTGTATAATGAATGACAAGTTCGTGTATACAGTGAGGATGAAATTATGGGCAAGTACAGAGATGATCCAGAGTTTATAAATCGTCGATAAGTTACTATTGAAGATCAACGTGTATATGATGCTGGCGGAACAAAATGCGACGGTGAGAGTCCAGGGAAATAGAGCAGAGCGAATGCAACCAAAATGCGAAGAAAACCACAAACAAGAGACCTCAAACTATGGGTTTACAGGATCAGCAGCTACCGGATAGGCAAGAGAAAACGATTGGAAACTCCATTGGCTAAAAGACAGAAATTCCCGAGAAAAAGTTAAGAAACGACTAAACGTAAGGTTCAAAGACCTTGCTGCGTCACGGAGGTAGCTCAGAAGGTTCGTCCCTAATACGCTGACCACTGGCTTGCGATAATACCGACCTCAGACTACTTTCGTAAACCGGTTTAGTCAGAACACTGATTGATCTAGTTAGCTAATACGAAGAAACGAAGCCAAACCCCTGAGTGTACGTACCGGTTTACCCCAACATTAAGGTATTCCCGCTGATCAGCCAAGAGCGCGTTTCCTGGCACACACTGGTTAAACCCGCATGCATACATAATTACGAGGATGAAAAACTCCTCACCCGTTACACCAACGACCAAGTCCTTGCGTCCGAGAGCCCGTAGTACAGTAACAGTATCCAGTCCCGACATTATGGGCTGCAAACGTATACCACATTAATTCCAGACACAGCGTTGAGTCTAATCGAATTTACCATTTGATTGTCCAGGAACACTACATCAAAATGATAGACGTGCTCCGGCTGCGTCTCCCCGATTCCCGGAGTTGCAGCATCCGACGGCATTGTACCCGCCTCTCCGCGAAGGAGGCCCGTCGGAACCGGGCCCCCAAGGATCTTCTCCAGGGCAACCTTTCCGTTCTCTGCAAGCACGACGCTACAACCCAGACGCATGAGCATGCGCGACATCAAGCTGCGAGTAATCTGGTCATCATCCACGACAAGTACACGCAAACCTTCGTAAGGCCTGGGATTGGACGTGGGCTTAGAGACAGAGGCCGCGGCGGATGCAGATGCGGCATCTATGGATACAGGTCCAGGTTCGAGAATCGTTGGTGTGGAGGTCAAGCCTACAGGATGCGAGGCAGGGGGAAGGGGCGAGCATGGTGTAGCCTCCGTCGTTTCCTCTTTCCCGTAACGCTCTTTGTTACCTGTCTCATCGCAACTAGACTTTTCAGCGGTCTTTATATACGAGTCGGCAGACGGAATTGGTGTCCTCGGCCGTTCGAGTCCTGGACCTGTCATCAACATCGGCTGTGCCACGATTTCAAAAAGACCGCTTTGGTCCATGATGTTCTTCATAGCGCGCTCTGAAACTATCGGGGAGGATAGAGGTAGACCCACTGGCGCGGATATGTAATTGTAATCTTGTAGTGACCCTTGCATGTAAGCGGCATGTACAGAATTTGTGATATTGCCATGATTAGCCACTAGAGTCGACGGTGTGTCACCCTCCCCGATTGCTCGTGCAAATTTCAAGTCTTCGAGACCAAGGGCGAGCTTCCTCTGTCCGTCCGAGTAATCTGAGCCGTCGCGTGGAACTTCTGGCCTGCCATGCGTGTCACTGATAATTCGCTTACCGATGCCCAGAGCTAACGAGGAAGTAAAGCTTAGAATATCGAAGGTAGATGAAGGTGGAAAACGTACGCATCTCAACCCAGAAGGTGCTGCCCTGACCTAATTTACTCTTGACTCCTAGCCGCCCACCACTGAGCTTGACAATCCGGCGTACAAGAGCAAGACCGAGTCCGGTTCCTTTTCCACCCTGATACTTCCCAATCTACAACAACGTGCGTAAGAATTGGAGCAAATCAGTTACCTCGGTCAAATCAGTACTCACTTCTGTCTGTACGTATGGACTTGTGGGAAGATCAATACGTCATGACAGATTCATCAACTCTGCGACGCAAAACATACCTAAAAAGCTTGTGGTCCACTAAATCACGAGCCCGTATCCCAACCCCAGTATCGTGCACCTCCACTCGTACTACGATGTTGTCCAGCGTGTTCAAGTCATGGGAGTTGTGTCTCACGAGTTGTGCGGTCGACAGTGGCGTAGCAGACGACGCAAGTACAAACGGCAAAGCGGTGGCCTGGTACTCACCTTTCTCCGCTCTGTCCAGCGCGTCACCGAGGCGTTGTCCATTTTTGGCCGTCTTCGGATAATCATTGTCTGGCCTCTTTTTTCCCGAGTGGCGTCGCCACGGCAAGCGCAGCTTCTCTGAAGGAGATGCAGAAGACCCTAAACCTTTGCTTAAGTCGACTACGGCCTGATCCGAACTCGCAACACCATCTATTTGACCAGCAGAATCAATATCCTTTTTGTCGTCAGCACTAGCATCCTGTTCCTGTTCCCGAGGTGCTGCATCGGTCTCGCCGTCAAGAAGCTCTGTTGATAGAAGCGCAGGGGCGACGAGTTTTGTCACAATACGGATTTGCCCGCCGGCAGGCGTGAACTTGCATGCATTGCTCGCGAGGTTATTCACAATTTGACGTAGTCGCATCTCATCACCAAGCACAAGTCCATCTTCATCTTCTTGTGACGCAAGGGCTGCTGCTATGCCCGCAGAATCAACTCCCTTCGCGGCGAGCACGGCACGGCGTGCAACCTGGCGGAGACAAATGAATATCTCGGAACTTACATAAGCTAGAGTGACGCGACGTACCTGATCAATTCTTTTGTCAAGCTCAACCGTAAGCAAAAGTCCACGAGCGTCTGCGGCCAGACGAAGCGGGATGAGGATAGAGCGAATTGTCTGATGCTGTTGATAGTCCAGTCATTATGAGACTCGAAGCCAGTGATAATATAAAATGCGCACTATATTGTACGGCATATTGACCGTGGAAAAACGTCCAGAGTCAAGACGATCAAAGTCGAGCACATCGTTGAGTACTAAAATAAGTGAGTTTGAATTTAGTACTTGAAATCCAAAGACTGGAAGATCGCAGAAGCAGTGCGATACCGAGTATGAAAGCTACATAAAGATCATACCTTTTGACATCATGCTCAAACTTCCGCTGAGCGCGGTCCACTCTATTTCCTGTCCCTTGGACACCGGGCCCGTTGCCTCCATGTTCTGCACGGCGAGTACTGCGGAAGCCAAACCCTTTTAGCATCAGAGATGAGAGACAGAAATAGAATCGGCGACGTACGAGCGGTATTGAGGGGGACGCGAACCTCGTGGAAAACGTAGCTAGTGAGACGGCGCTTTGAGTCACTTGCCTTTCGCTCGTTTACCTGCGCACTCTGTGTCGCACGGAATTGTACTTTCAGTTGCATACGCAGAGCAAAATTGCGGCGCTCCGTCTGCACGAAAGATAAGCAGCGTTTAAAAATGGTACATACTGAACAAAAGACAAATATATACGTACAGACTCCCGCTTGAAGTGAATATACAGCAAGAAAATGTGGAAAAGGAGCATGTTTATGACATCTGCTTCGGGTTAGTGTGTATTAGATTGAAGACAAGAAGACGCACTTCTAGTGAATGCGGGACGCTCCGGAAGGATGAGGACACACTACCAAAATCTATATCAAGGATCGATTTTCTTTTTGGAAAACACAAGAGCTTACGTTTTGTATGAAGAAAATGATCAACCCAATCGCGTTTGAAAGACGCGACATGCGCAAACCGAACACCGCTATTGCAGGGAACCCAATTGAAAGACTTGTTGAGGCGATATTAGTGGAGAAAATAAGGAGATGACAAAATCGAAAGACGCACAAGAAGAAGCTTATAAAGTCCCTTGAACCACACATGTCTGCACCGAGGCGTTTGCCGTAATAATCGCAGGCATACATATAAGCAGTCGAATAAACAGCCCAGCTCCAGACGGTAACGAACAAGTAAATTTGGTATATCATCGGGCGTAAAAATGGGAAGTCATATATAACGAGAAAGGGCAACGGTAAAGTGAGGAGCGGACCAACCCCATAATAGAAAATTTCGTCGGCGAGTGAGTAAGGACGGGCACCGAGACCAAGGATGAGGAACCAGTCGATGATGAAGAACAGTGAGCAGTAGAGAGCTAAAGATTTGCTGGACCACCATGCTTCCTTATTATAATCAACTTCGGTGCCATCAACAAAACGCATCGCAAAAAAATGGTACAAGAGAGGGTAGAGCCGCCAGCGAAGGAAGTTGAGAACAACATTTGATTCCCAGAAACCATACAGATGCTGTGACTGCGACTGAGACTCGGTAACAGATGTTGTGTTACTTTTTGCGTTGCCTGTGCCATCCCTGCTGGTTGAGTGTACATGATGCTCGCTGGGATGAGAATCGGAACTCAACCCAAGTACGTTGTCGACGACAACCTGGTCAAACTCGGCATCATCGTCAACTTGGTTCGCTTCTTCACCTTCGCCCGCAATTCCGTACCCGAGAGTCGCACGGCGCAAGGAGCGCGAGCTGTCTGTCGACTCGCCGGTGCCGTCTAGTAACGAGACAGAGAGTGCGCTACCAGTACCAAGTCTTTGCTTGAAGCGCGCCCAGCGCACACGCAAACCACCACCTTCGATCCGAGTATTTTTTTGACCGCGGCTGCGAGAATGGCTATGGGACTTGAGCTCGCCGCCATGCCGCATAGTGTGTATAAGCTCCATGACGGTCTCCTGCTCCTGTCTTCGTTCGCTTTGGCGATTGTTCTTCTTGAGGTTCGACTTTGTGGCCAGAACCGGAAGAGGAAGATGGTCTGTCGACCGGCCACCACGACGGCGGCGACGGTTAAGGTCAACGGCGTGCGCAACATCGGGCGTCCTGGGGAAGATACCAGTATCACGACGGCGTGCTTTATGGGGCTCGGCCGTTGTGGGCATCTCTTGAACGTTGGTGGACCGACCGCCTCCGTCGTTGCCCATGTCGTGGTCGCTGCTGCACGCAGCGTCGGGCATAAGTTGCTTGTTCAAGTCGACGGCGGCAAGAGTCGGAGAAAGCGCATATTATTGGTACCTTAGCAAATAAAAACTCGTGGGAACTCGACTGCCTAGACCCACATGTGCAAATGACGTCAGCCTGCGGGACGGAATCAGTGCTGTCCACATGCGGGACATCGAACTCTCACGGTATTTATCTATTATTAGTACTTTCTGCCGGGAAACAGATCATGTGTCTCGGAAGCCGCGACTGCCGTTGCTTCGGCCCGAAAATTTGATTGGTTCAAGTTGCGATGACTCGGATATTCGGATATCTAGAAATATACTTGAACATTGGGGATGATAGACGGCGAATAAAGCGTCAACTTCAATCTTTGTGTAAACCTGAAACTGCACTGATTCCTTAAAGACGTCGAGCGAATATCATATCTGGTCTTCCGAAATGCAACAGAGCATAAGTGCACACAGTCAATCCTCGTCGCTGAAGTCGCAAGGATACCAAGGCGTCCGGACCCAGAGGATTGTTCGAAGCCGGAAATTACTAAAATAAAGTTTGAAGACCTATTGGGCCGACGGCTGGCGCTATTAAGAAACCAAGTCCCCGAGCTTCGTCTGCACGCTCATATTTTTGTTACCTTTCACTCAAGTAAGCTGGATTCCTTCAGAGCCTTTTTCATCAAAATGGTTGTACACAAATCACGATATGCATGCGTCAAAAAAAAGACATATCGCCACCAAACTACTGAAACGCAGAACCCTAACTGTAGACAGTACCTTAAAACCTGAACATCACTGCTTTTTCGTCGGCGCGGGTAACGAGTCTGCAGGATAAAACACTATGACAGGCTCCTAGTAGTAGATTTGTTTGTAAATAGATGAAAAAAGAATATTTTAAATTTGTTAGTCACCTCGCCAAAGCCATCGGCCAAGAATTTCCTGTAGGCTGAACTTTGATTGTTGAAGTGTCTGTATTTGAAGTATATTAGACGATGGAGGCAAGCGAAATGTTAAAAGAGGCTCGTTTCCCAATGGGACATCGGGAGAAATTTAATCTCCAGAGAGAGTGTCTCACGTTTCTGCGGCGTCGGAATCTCTGTATCTAACGACAAATAGTGATCAACGGCGATCACGATTTCGCAGTCTCAGAAAGTGGCACCCACTTAATCCACGCTGCGAAGGAGTTTTCGTATCTGACTACATCGCAAGACAGTGACCCAGGCTCGGCATCCGAGTCTGCGCGAGCCTTTTCAATGGCGAATAACTGTTCAAGTTCATCTGCCTTCCCTTCCTTGGCTTTCACCTAGGAACAAGCGAACATACGAAGGTCGAAATTCATATATCCAGCGAGGCCATGGCAAATGAACGAAACGCACCGAAGCACTGAGGACGATGGCTCCGGTTATATCCTTATAAGACTCAGCCATTATAGAGTATCAAGCGGATGCGGTTTGTGGTCAATGAAGCAAGAGGAAAGATTTAGGAGGGTGATGTTCTGAGCAAGCCGTATACATATATATGGTCCCGCCAATCGGCATTCAGGCCCTGAAGCGACGGCTTCTGAATTACACTTCGGGTAAGCTTGACACACGGGCGGGCATAACAATAAGAATTTGATTTGGTACAGAACCCAAGACATATTCTGCTGAGTAACACGCATGGAAAACGGATCTAGGGAATGGCACCACTGGCAAGAAAGTCGGATTGAACGCGGAGGAAGGAGGTAAAAGGTTATGTCGAAGGTGACATCAAGCACACAGACTAAGCGATCCCGATGTATTGAAGACGAATGCGAGAGATGGTTCAGATCTGAAAATCGAGCTAGGCAACGGAAGGTGATCTCATCAGTGTGCGACTCTACTAACTCGAACGGAACGGTTAGCGAGGGGAACACGTACGTCAGTCAAAGCCACGAAGGGGGGCCTCTATTTCGGCTGCCGACCAGTAAGCAGACGTAGTACGGACTCCAGACTCCATGTACTCGAGTTTGTTGGAATTCAGCAATTCGCGGCGCTGGCGAATGCACTCCGTATCCAAGAATATCGTGTAACCAGTAGATAATCACGCGAGGGAAACCGAGCGCGCATATAGGCAATGAAAAATCCACGTAAAGTATTTCAAACTCCGACGGCCGACCTCGGCATCGGACTCGAACGAACTTCAACAGAGTTCGCACGAGAGTGTGTACACGAGCGGGGACCTGAAAGATCATGGTGTCGTGTCCGGGAAACTGGTGAAGCGATTCTTACGGCACGAGACATGAGCGTCAATAGATGTTCCAATGAAGCCGATCAACCGCTCTTAAGCGGAGCGGCGACCGAGTCACGTCCGGAAGTCACCCGCGATCTTATTTTTTGCCCTGTCACTCACCACTACGACCCAGAACTGGATTCCTCCGGAATCTTTCACTCCAAAATGGGTAGTACTCAAGTCAATATATGCGCGCGCCAAAAGAACGATACAGTCCTCAGCTAATAAGAAACGGACTCCAACTGTGAACGGGACCTTAGAGCAGAAACATGATGATAAATTATTACATTTTAGGCGGGTCTGCAGGATAAAACAACAGGACGGGTTCCTAGTGGATTTGTACATAAGTCGCTAAGAATGATGACTTATGCTTATTAGTTACCTCTTCATAGTTCTCGGCTAAGAATTTCCTGTAAGCTGAGCTTTGATTGGCAAAGTGTCTGTATTCGAAGAGCATTAGAAGATGTAGGATTGCATGCGGGACGTTGAAAATGCTCATTTTTCAATGATACCGCAGAAATTTGAAGGCGTCTCACGTTTCAAAGGCATCGGAATCCTTGTATCTAACGACAAAAGGTTGTATGGTGATCAACGGCGATCAAGATTACAAAATTCATGGCCGACTCGGAGGAAATCGATACTTACTTTACCCACCCCGCGAACGTATTTCCGTATCTGACGATATCAAAGGACAATGTCCCAGGCTCGGCATCCGAATCCGCGCGGGCCTTTTCGATGGCGATGAAGTGTTCCATTTCATCTGCCGTCCCTTCCTTGGCTTTCAGCTAGGAATAGGTAAACACAGGAGGTCGAAGCTCTTTCAAGTTGATCCTGCTAGGCCATGTCAGATGAATGAATCGCACCAGACAAGTGAAGACGGAGGGTCCAGTTATATCCATGTAAGACTCGGCCATTATTGCGTAAGTGATTTGTTGTCAATGAAGTAAGAGGAAGGATTTAGGGGGGGGGTGATATCTTAACCACTGCACGTCGTCTGGATATATGTACGGTCCCGCCAATCAGCATTCAGGTCCTGAAGCGAGGGCTCCTGAATTGCACGTTTCTGTTAGGCTTGACATGCGTGCGGCGGTAACAATAATAGTTTAGTTTGGTACGGAACCCAGTATGTACATATTCTGCTGTAGCACTCATGGAAAATGCATCTAGAAAAGGCACCAAGAAAGAAAGGTTATGTCGAAGACGACCCCCGGGCCAAGCATAGCGACCTCGATACACATCGGATTCGAAGGCTAGAAACGCACCAGATCTGAGCATCGGATCTGAGTAAGGGCAGATGATCTCAATAATTTGCCGAGTCTAGACCAGGGTCGAACGGAGTACTGTAGTTAGCAAGGAGGTACATGCCGGTCAAATTTACGAAGGGCCGCTTTTCCAACTGCCGGCCAGTCTGCGCACGTACGGACTGCAGTCTCCCTATATTCAAATTCGCACACGATATTCACAACCGGGGGGATGACCTGAAAGACCATGGTGTCGCGTTCGGGAAACCGGTGGGGCGAATCCTATAGTCCGAGACATGGGCGTCGATAGATTTTCTGATGGAGTCGGTAAATCAGAGCGGCGAGAACTTTGCCGAGCCGTCACTTCAAATCGTTCGAACACGTGCACTGATCATGATGCCTTTGACGGACATGTTTGAAGTGATTTGTATCAAGATATTGCATCCCTACCTGACTGAATATCATGATTGCTCGATTTTGCCAGCAAAGTGGCTCTGCTGGATTACTAAGTAATATTAATTGCCGAGACTTTCCGAGACTTACCTGACCTGGCACGTGTCACGTGCCCCCTCTGTCACGTGTGACACGCATTTAGCAGGACTGACCTTGACACAGCTGAAGCCGAACGATGGCTAGAGATATGCAGTTACATGCCAGCGATGAAAGCGCCAAGGACGAGGTCGAAGGTTTAGCTCTTGATACTATGTTTACCGTGATTTATCCCGCCGACGTGTTTATCTTGAAGGTGCCCTTATATATCTGAGCTCGTGCAGGAACCTCCCAGGCCACCCTCGCCCTCGCCGACGGTCTCTACCTACACACGCTCGCCAGCCTGCAAGAGAAAGGAGGATGTAAAAAAGAATGCGTGGTCAGAAATAGAGATCAGACTTGTGGGCTCTCACCCCTTATGGGGCCACTATTTGTGCGTCTTCATGCCCTCTGGAAGTTTTTCTCTACATCGATGGTTAACGTCTGTTAAGATGGAATGCCGCACGCGCTTTTGCAACGTATCTAG